>CM051241.1:146304759-146924578 GCA_027917425.1 Gastrophryne carolinensis | reverse complement strand
TCCATCAGGCAGGGGATGCAGCTGGTGGGCCTGATGGTGGCATGCTTCGAAGCGGTCCCTTATGCTCAGTTCCACTTGAGGCCCCTGCAACTTCACCTATTGTCAGTATGGGACAAGGACCCAGCGTCCCTGGACAGGGTATGTGTGCTCTCCCCCCTGGTCAGGAGATCCCTCTCGTGGTGGATGGACTCGAGGAATCTGTTGGGGGGCAGATCCTTTCTTGCCCCTTCCTGGGAGACGGTCACCATGGATGCCAGACTGTCAGGTTGGGGGGGTTTCTGGAAGTCCCTGCGGTTCCAGGGGAGGTGGGGCCCTCAGGAGGCCCACACACCTGTCAATGTCTTGGAACTGCGGGCGATCAGGCTAGTTCTGGCTCACTTGACTACTCACCTTTGGGGCCTGCCAACCAGACGGCAGTTGCCTACATCAATCATCAGGGAGGGACCCGGAGCAAGGGGGCCCTCCAGGAAGCGTCCCTGATCTTGACTTGGGTGGAGGCCAATGTCCCCTGCATATCAGCTGTGTATATCCCGGGGGTGGAAAATCACCTGGCGGACTCTCTGAGCAGGGGGACTTCTCGCCAGGGAGAATGGTCCCTATGCAGCAGGGTGTTTCAATCTCTGTGTCACCGTTGGGGACAACCAGATGTGGATCTGTTTGCGTCCTGACACAATCACAAGCTCCCAGCTTTTGTCTCCCTGTCCCATGATCCTCTGGCCTTGACCTTGGATGCGCTAGCAATGTCATGGCAGGACTTTCAGTTCCTGTATGTCTTCCCTCAAATCCCCCTGCTGGGCAGGGTTCTGCGCAAGATTGCTCTGGAAGGGGTGCCAGCAATTCTGGTCGCCCCCAGGTGGCCAAGAAGAGTGTGGTTCGCAGACGTGGTACAGCTGGCAGTAGATCAGTACGCTCTGCCCTTGGTGCCAGATCTGCTCACTCAGTGCTCACTACGCCATCCCAATTTACAAACTCTGGGTTTGACGGCTTGGCTACTGAAACCTCCATCTTGATGGAGAAGGGGCTGTCTTCCTCGGTTGTGGATACTTTGATTAAAGCTAGGAAGAAGTGTTCCTCTTCCATTTATTACAGGATTTGGCGTGCCTACATTGACTGGTGTGAGTCTAAGTCACTTCCCTGTCGTGTGTTCTCTATTCCCAGGATTCTGGAGTTCCTGCAGCATGGGTTGGAGGTGGGGCTCCAACTCAGTACTCTGAAGGATCAGGTTTCTGCCCTGGCTATTTTCTTCCAGAAGTCCTTTGCTCAGCACCCTCTGATCAGGACTTTTTTCCAGGGGGTCACTCATGTGCGCCTCCCACATAAGCCTATGGTGCCTGTTTGGGATCTGAACTTGGTTCTGTCAGCCTTGCAGGGTGCTCCCTTTGAACCTGTGCAGGATGCTGCCTTGGCCATTCTTACGCTCAAGGTTGTATTTCTGGTGGCTATCACTTCTGTCAGGCGTGTGTCTGAGTTGGCGGCGCTTTCCATTCAGCCCCCCTACTATGAGAGACACCAGGACAAGGTGGTGTTTCGTTTCAAACCTGACTTTCTGCCTAAGGTAGTGTCTGTCTTTCATTTGAATCAGGATATTGTTCTTCCTTCTTTGTGCCCTAATCCTAGCAATGCTAAGGAGAGGGTTTTGCACTCTTTGGATGTGGTTAGGTGTCTGAAGTACTATCTGGTGGCTTCTGCACCTTTCAGGAAAACTGATACTCTTTTTGTGGTCCCTTCTGGTCCTAGGAAGGGTTTGGCTCCTGCCAAGTCTACTATCAGCTAGTGGATTCGTCAGGTTGTGATTCAGGCCTACTCTGCTAAGGGGAAGAATCCTCCCTTCTGCCTTACTGCTCATTCCACTCGTGCTATTGGTGCCTCTTGGGCTTTTCAGCACCAGGCTTCTGTTGAACAAGTTTGCAAGGCCGCTACTTGGTCTTCTGTTCATACCTTTTCAAAGTTTTACAAGGTTGATGTTAGGGCCTCAGCTGATGCTGCTTTTGGCCGAAAGGTTCTGCAGGCGGCAGTGGTTTAAACTGTCTGCTGATGATTTTTATTGTGGATCCCACCCTACATTATGGACACTGCTATTGGATGTCCCAAGTGTAAGTATTAGATTTGGAGCAGGACGTACTGTATACTAAGAATAATACAATTCTGTGATTACTCACCTGTAGAATTGGTATTATGAGTATACAGTACGTCCTGCTCCAATCCACCCTTGGTTTGCATTTTCTTGGATCCCCTGTATGGTGATTGTTATCATTGTTATAGTTGATAGTTTGGATTGTTTAATTCTCCTGCTTCTCATTAACTGCTTTTCAATGCTGGGGATTTGTGGGAGGTCCCTGGGTATTTGAGGGGCCGAGAGGAGCCTATTTTCGATGTCTCTGCAGTCCAGTGCCATCTGGCGGAGTATATCCCAAGTGTAAGTATTAGATTTGGAGCAGGACGTACTGTATACTCATAATACCAATTCTACAGGTGAGTAATCACAGAATTGTATTTTTTTTTACTACTTCTTCCATCAAGGATTGCTACTGTCTCATACTGTCCATCACTGCTCTGACAGTCATAAGCGATCTGCAGAAGCTAGGAGCGGGCAGAGGAACGGTGCCCTCTGCCTTGTTTTCTGCTCCGCCGATCACTCTCAGCTGCCGCTGCAGGAAGGGGCCTTTTATACTGGCGGGCTGGCATGTTTTCATTTTTTGTCTGTAAATATGGGGAAACGCCAGGTACTTATAATCTAGATTCTAAACTATAAAATCCACTTTAAAAAATCCCACTGCATAAATAGCCAGATCCCTCCAAATAAATAAAGCATGCTGTACCCTGGCCAATTATAACCTTAAGGCAACAGAATCTAGAGAAGGGTGGCTCAGACACCCTCGTTTGGCCAGTAATCAATATAAGTATAGCTAGATAGTTGCGCCAAATGTTAATGCATAAATAAATTAAAACTTATCTTAAAAACATACAGACACATGAAGAGGTGGGCTATGCGGACCCTAATTTAAATTATCTGCAGCTACAATTCCCCTTGTGATTTTTGGGTCACCTTCCTCCCTAGATCCCCCCGTTAGTGGGGGGAAAAAAGAGGGGGGGGGTTGTGTGTACATTGCCCTAATAACACTAGAGACTTATAGCCTTTAACTGTTACCGAGTGTCAGAGCTGCGCTTCACACTTGTTTAAGTTAGCCGTAGCACCTTATTGTTTTTTTTTTTTACTTGGCGTGGACGGCGGCTCTGTTCGTGGGCGCTACGGCGTTTTATTCCCGCATTCACCCTGTCAGTTTTCTCTCTGAGGTGATTTTCTAGATCGGTTGTCAGTTGCATAGCTACTGTTTTCCTGATTGGATGCGAGCCTTCGAGCTGCGTGCTCTCTCCAGGGGGGGGGGTGCGTGGTTTGGTTTGGCACGTTCCGCGTCATCTCCCGCTCTGGCCCGCCCTTCGAGGTTCGCTTGGCGCCATTTCTTTCTCACGTGCGCGTGGTGAAGACGGTCCTCCCCTCGCTGTTCTGTAAGTGCCCTCATGGGCGAAAAGAAGAAGGCGAAAAGAAGAAATATACCTGCACAGCACTAGAAATCTAAGAATATATAAGCGGGTGTTCCCTGGATGCTGGCCGAGGTGGGTCCAATAGCCCGGAGAACCGGGCAAAGACATGGGCGACCTTTCTTTAGCTTTTGCTTCTCCTCGCTTGGCTCTGACATCCCTGTTCCCCTTGTGTCTTTCAGACCGTGAACCTCGGTGGCTTCTCCCGGCCCGGTGTAGCGCCCGGTCCAGACTTTTAAAAAATCACTCCCACTTCCCAGCGGGTCATTGGGGCATCCAGGGTTGCTTTATAGCATCAATCCCTACTGGCATATTGTATATAGCAATCACCATATGGAGGCATCTCAGGATATTGTGAACGGTCCTTTGGGACAAGCCCATCTGTGTGTAGCTTGTGGGGTCTTGCCTAGCAGCGGTGACAATGCACGGGTCTGCGTCCTCTGTGCTCACCAGGCGCTAGCCGGTATTCCCACCTCTTCCGAGGCTGGGCCCGCACCTCGCCTTGCTTCCACTACTCCCCCAGGCCTGAGCCTAACCCCCAATACTAGTGGGGATTCTCATACTGATTTGGCCACTAGACTGGCTAGTGTGGAAAACTTACTTGCTGGCTCCTTGGCGCGCAAGGCCACTGCCAAGAGGCGTCATTTGAATCCTGAATCTACTATACTTCCTATAGAATCTGATGATTTATTGCTTTCCTATGCACATTCCCCCTCAGAGGAAGGGGAACTGTTCTCTGACTCAGGGTCATACGACGACGAGTCCAGGGGACAGGAAGAGTCTGGTTCTGATCATTGGTCCTCGGACGACATTGATAGACTGCTGACCCAGATCTTTGATGTGTTATCCCTCTCTCCCCCTGCCGCGGCTCCCCGGCAAAGGGGTGATCTGTTTCACACCGATAGGGCGCGGTTGGAGTTTCCCGAACAAACTCATTTCAATAGTCTTGTGCTGAAAGAATGGGAACATCCCAGCAAACTCCATGGGGTCCCTAAAGCTGTGGATAAGAAATATCCCTTTCCTGCCGACCTGGTCAAGTGTTGGACATCGCCACCCGAGGTCGATGCCCCAATTCTAAGTCTGTCCAACACCTCTATTATGCACTCCCCCGACACTACTATGCTGAGGGATTTGGAAGATTGGCGAGTTGACAACTGGCATGTCATGCCTTTGCATTTGGGGGAGCGTTGCTCCGCCCAGTTTGCGCCTTAGCCATTACGGCGGTGGCGTTTAGGACGGTGGTTAAGACTGCTCTTGAAGGGGCGGATGACTTGCCCTCTGATGCTGCCAATGCTCTGGCCACCTGTGAGACTTTCGTGAACTATATCCTATCCGCATCGGATGATGCTATTAAGCTGAGCGCTAGATCTTCTGCTCTGGTGGTAGCCATACGCCGAGCGGTCTGGTTGCGCCAGTGGGCCGCTGATAACGTCGCTAAGAAGGCCCTTACGGGGCTTCCATTTAAAGGGCTGCGCCTGTTTGGAGAAAGGCTAGATATTTTTGCCAAGGGTGGTAAGTTACCCCAGTGCAAGCGTCAGATTCGGCCCTTTCGTGGCCCAAGCTCCCACTCGACCCCCTACCGTGGGGCTAAGCAAGGTAGAGGAGTGTCCTTCGCTGGGTCTCGCGCAGATTCCTGGAACAAGAACAGAGGACGCCGTCCCAGTTCCTCCTGGGGGCCCAAGCCCAAAGCCCCTCCCAAGACTCCCCAGGCATGAAGGGGCGCCCTCGCCCGTCAGGGTGGGGGGACGTCTACAGCACTTCGAGCATGTCTGGAGACGCCACGTCTCAGACTGGTGGATTTAGGAGGTAGTGTCCTCCGGTTACAAGATAGAGGTTGCTGTACGGCCCCCTACCAGGTTCGTCGGGTCCCGGATCCCACAGGACCCTGCCTCAGCTCGGGTCTTGATGCTGGCTGTGTATGACCTTCTAGATCTAGGGGTCATTTGCAAGGTCCCCTTAAGAGACAGGGGCACGGGGTTCTATTCCTACCTTTTCACAGTGCCCAAGAAGGACGGGTCAGTCAGACCCATTCTGGATTTAAAAATCCTAAACAGATTTGTCAGAAACAAACATTTTCGTATGGAAACTCTGCGCTCGGCCATTGCCTCGTTGCGCCCAGGGGACTTCATGACATCTGTGGACATCAAGGACGCTTACCTGCACGTTCCAGTGTTTCCAGGACATCAAAGGTTTCTCAGAGTTGCGCTGCTGGATCAGCATTACCAGTTCGTGGCCCTGCCATTCGGCCTTACGTCGGCTCCCAGGGTGTTCACCAAGGTGCTGGCAGGGATGATGTCACTGTTAAGACTAAGGGGCATACGAGTGTTGCCCTACCTGGACGATATACTCATCACCTCTCGGTCTCTGCGGCAAGCAGAGCTGGACACTCGGTTGGTAGTGTCCACCCTGGAGTCATTCGGCTGGGTGATCAATTACCCAAAGTCCTCTCTGTCCCCCTCCTCAGTGACCCCGTTCCTGGGGATGATTCTGGATACAGTTCGGTGAAGGATATTCCTTCCTCCGCAGAAGGTGGAAGCTCTGACAACGCAGGCGAGGTCCCTGCTTTCGAGCCCTCATCCCTCCATCCGGCAGGGAATGCAGTTGGTGGGCTCGATGGTGGCAAGCTTCGAGGCGGTGCCCTTTGCCCAGTTCCATTTGAGAACTCTGCAGCTTCACCTTCTGTCAGTCTGGAACAAGGACCCAGCGTCCTTGGACGAGATCTGGGTGCTCCCCCCCTCGGTCAGGCAATCCCTTGCGTGGTGGCTGGACCACAGGAACTTGACAAAGGGCAGATCCTTCCTGGCTCCCTCCTGGGAGACGGTCACAACGGATGCCAGTCTGTCGGGCTGGGGGGGATTCTGGAAGTCCCTGCGCTTCCAGGGGAGGTGGGGTCCTCAGGAGGCCCATCTACCCATCAATGTCCTGGAACTCAGGGCGGTCAGATTGGTGCTGGAACAATTGACCCAGCACCTGAAGGGTCTGGCGGTTCAGGTACGCTCAGACAACAGAACGGCGGTTGCCTACATCAATCATCAGGGACCCGGAGCAAGGGAGCTCTCCAGGAAGTGTCTCTGATTCTAACATGGGCGGAAGCCAATGTCCAATGCATCTCGGCTGTCTACATTCCGGGCGCGGAGAACCTGCTGGCAGATGCTCTGAGGAGGGGATCGTCTCGTCAGGGGGAATGGTCCCTCTGCAACAGGGTTTTTCAGGCCCTGTGTCACCGTTGGGGTGTGCCAGACGTGGATCTGTTTGCGTCCCGTCACAATCACAAGATCCCGAGCTTTGTATCTCTGTCTCAGGATCCTCTGGCTCTGGCCACGGATGCCCTGTCAATGTCTTGGAGGGAGTTTCGGCTCCTGTATGTGTTTCCACCAATTCCCCTTCTGGGCAGAGTTCTGCGCAAGGTTGCTCTGGAAGGGGTACCCGTGATTCTGGTGGCCCCAAGGTGGCCAAGAAGAGTGTGGTTCGCAGACGTAGTTCAAATGGCAGTAGATCAGTACGATCTGCCAAGGTTGCCAGACCTTCTAACTCAGGGGTCTCTACGCCATCCCAATTTACTAACTCTGGCTTTGACGGCTTGGCTATTGAAACCTCCATCCTGATGGAAAAGGGTTTGTCTGCATCTGTAGTGGCTACTATGGTGCAAGCCAGGAAAAGGCTTCTTCTGCTATCTACTATAGAGTTTGGCGTTCTTACATTGACTGGTGTGAATCCAGGTCTCTTCCCTGCCGGGAATTCTTAGTCTCCAGGGTGCTGGAGTTCTTACAACATGGTCTAGACTTAGGTCTTAAGCTTAGTACCCTGAAGGGCCAGGTTTCGGCCCTGTCTATCTTCTTTCAGAAGACCTTTGCCCAGCACCCTCTTATCAAGACTTTCTTTCAGGGGGTCACTCATGTGCGTCCTCCTCGGAAACCTATGGTTCCTGTTTGGGATTTAAACTTGGTGTTATCGGCCCTGCAGGGTGCTCCTTTTGAGCCTATTCAGGAGGATGCTCTCGCTGTTCTCACGCTCAAGGTTGTATTCCTGGTAGCTATCACTTCTGTTAGACGTGTATCTGAGTTGGCGGCTAGGCTAAGGCTTTCCGGAAGACGGATGCTCTCTTCGTTGTGCCTCACGGGCCTAGGAAGGGTTTGGCTCCCGCCAAGTCTACTATCAGTAAATGGATTCGTCAGGCTGTGGTTCAAGCCTATACTACTAAGGGGAAGTCTCCCCCCTTTCGTCTTACTGCTCATTCTACTCGAGCTGTTGGGGCTTCTTGGGCTTTTCAGCACCAGGCCTCTGTGGAACAAGTTTGCAAGGCCGCTACTTGGTCTTCTGTTCAAACCTTTACAAAGTTTTACAAGGTTGATGTTAGGGCCTCAGCTGATGCTGTGTTTGGCCGCAAGGTTTTGCAGGCGGCAGTAGTTTAAACTGCTTGCTGTTGCCTTTTCTGTTGGGGATCCCACCCTACTTTACGGACACTGCTATTGGATGTCCCACATGTAATTACTACATCTGGAGCAGGATGTGCTGTATGCTTAGAATAATACAATTCTGTGAAATACTCACCTGTAGAATTGGTATTATACGCATACAGCATGTCCTGCTCCTCCCCACCCTGGTTTCACTTTGTTCTGGATCCCCTGTTTGGTGATTGTTATCATTGTTGTTATTGCCAGTTTTGGGTGGTTGGTTTCTCCTGGCTTCTCATTCTCACTGCTTTTCAATGCTGGGGATTTGTGGGAGGTCCTTCGGTATATGTAGGGCCAGGAGGAGCTTGTTTTCTACATGTCTGCAGTGCACGGCGCCGGAGGCGGAGGATTACCCACATGTAATTACTACATCTGGAGCAGGACGTGCTGTATGCGTATAATACCAATTCTACAGGTGAGTATTTCACAGAATTGTATTTTTTATCCCAGTGTATTAACACATTGAAAAGTAGTTCAGCCATATTTAATTTCTGCCATGACAGGTTTGCTTTAAGGAGGAACAAGGCCGCTGATTCAGACGGCCTCTTTCTAAATGTGGATTCACAGCGTGTTCTGAACTTGCAGTTTGTGGCATACAGAAATTTGATGGGTCACGCCGATATACAGAGGTCAAAGTCTTAACTAGCAACCAGTCTCGAGTGCTTTGTAATCAATTGCACATGATTAGAGGTAATGCAGAAAGCAACACAATCATCATGATCCTGTCTTTGATCTCTGCTCAGTACCATCTTGTGAAAGTTACGAGATGTTTCTGCTTTGAAGTAAACAGCAATATCAGTAATTCAGGTAGTTGTTTACTAAAGTTAACTGCTCTGATAGCACAAAATGACTTAGCTTTTTTATGTGTCTGTGTTAATGTAGTGATATGAGTGCGCGCTGTCAGCGCTCTTGTAATTGGTTTATAACAATTTAGTTCACCGTGTATACATTCGGAAACTTGCTATTTACAATTTAACATTAAGGATTCCAAACATGCTTTTTTTGTTTTGCTGCCTATTAGACTGTTCCTATGAATGGTGAGGCATCTTTTTATCTCTCAATAGTGATAGGTAGGCAGCACGATTTCCCTAACTCTGATTGCAAGCTGCTCCAAGTATTAGCAGTCTAATTGTTTGTTTTCACAGGAATGGTATTTCGTGCTGTTGAAGGTCACCTGTGATCTAAGAATCAAAAGTAATAATTCTTGCATCAGCACAGCTGACGCCAAGGTGACTAAGGGGAAGCTGGTTCTCAGACATAGTAAGGATGTCAGAAAGCGACCTGTAGAGGTTGCTTGATGATCCAGATCTTCTTACACAGGCCTCTACGACAACCCAATTCATTAGTTCTGGCTTGGATGGCCTGGCTATTAAAACCTCCATCTTGGCAGAAGGGGGGTTTTCTGCAAGAGTCTTCCAGACCATGATTCAGCACAGGAAGAAATCTTCCTCAATTATCTACTATAGAGTCGAGCGAGCATTTATCGCTTGCTGTGACTGTAGGGGGTCGCTTGCAGAACTTTTTCTGTTCCCAGAATATTGAAATTTTTGCAGAAAGGTCTTAATGAAGGTTTTCAATTGAATACTTTAAAGGACAGATATCTGCCTGATCTATCTTTTTTCATAAACCTATTGCTGAGAGTAAATTTATTAGGACTTTTTTACAGGGAGTCACTCTTGTATGTCCTCCCCGTAAGCCACTTCTGCCTGTCTGGGGCCTGAACTTAGTTTTATTAGCTCTTCTGGGTCCTGAACCATTGGCAAATGCATCACTAAGCTGAATGACTCTTAAGGTTAACTTTTTAGTGTCAATAACCTAAGTAAGGAGGGTTTCTGATTTAGCTTTATCGGTTAAGCCTCCTTATTTAGTGTTACATAAGAACAAGGGCTTCTTCTGTTTTGATCAGGACTTTCTTCCTAAGGTGGTTTCTGCTTTTCATCTTAATGAAGAGTTGGTTTTGCCTTCCTTATGTCCTGCTCCAGTTAATGATAAGGAGAGGGTTCTTGGATGTAGTGAGAGCATTGAAGTATTATATCACTGCTACTCAAGCTTTCCGTAGGTCGGATTCCTTGTTTGTCATACTTGAATGACACAGAAAGGTCTACCACTAGCTAAGTCCACCATCGGCTGATGGATTAGACAAGCAGTATGTCTCCAAAGAGAAGGTTCTACACTAAATGTTTTGTTTGGCTTAATCCTCATATAAAGGAATACTGTTTGGATTCCCACTCTGAGTGTGGGAAGTAAAATGGAAGCGAAAATACAATTCTGTGAGTACTCACCTGTAGAATCAATTTCTCTTCCATTATTACTTTAGGACATCATACCCTCCCTGCCTGTTAGGTTGCTATATCCATGCCTTGGATGCTTAGTCTTAGTGGAGTTGTAAATATGTAAATAGTTGAGCAGCATCAACAAGGAAAACTAAACGGAGAGAGGTAGAGAGGAGTTAGTTCTTGTCTCCCCTTTTGTCTCCAACAAAGGATATACGCAGCTGGTTCTACTGCTTTTCAAGTAAACTGGATTATGGGAATACAGCCAGAAGTATATAGGCTGAACCTTTGCCTTGCAGTCCACACCCTTTGGTCGAGGGTTAACCCATTCGTGTCTGAATTCTCCTGATGTCCTGAAGTAATAATGGAAGATTTAGGATTCAAAACGTCTCGGTATCAGTATATATATATATATATATATATATATATATATATATATATATATTCATTTTTTTCCTTTTGAAGGGAGTTTCAAAGTGACTCACTGGCTTATTGCAGTTTTTTTATTCACAAAACTACAAAATGCAGGAACATACAACCTAGCATTTAACAATTTCAAATAGATTTAGAAAACTATATCAAATGTGTCCATAAATACAGTGTTTATAAATATAGTAAAAAATAAAACGAAAAGTTTGTTGATAATAAATTAAATATAAATAGTGCATTTAAACTAAGTGCTTAGTGAAGAAAAACACTTAATCATAAAACAACAATAAAAGATAGTTTACACATATTACAATAATACACCCTCCCGTTGGCATCATCAGTATAAATGGCGGTAGCCTGGAACTGGGCTTCACAGGCTGAACATTTACATTTTCCCTGGGCACAATTTGCAGTCCACTCATTTCAGTTTAGGAAGATGTAAATATGGTGGCAGAGCCAAGTTTCCGTGTAA
Source organism: Gastrophryne carolinensis (assembly GCA_027917425.1). Taxonomy (NCBI): domain Eukaryota; kingdom Metazoa; phylum Chordata; class Amphibia; order Anura; family Microhylidae; genus Gastrophryne; species Gastrophryne carolinensis. The sequence continues at coordinate 146,913,410 of CM051241.1, read as the reverse complement.
GGACAATTTCCAGAAATATCAGCCTACAAAAGGGGCTTGATTTAAGTAAATAAGTAGTGTCCGCTTAACTTCAAAGATACAAAGTAAAATTTCTTTATGACTTAAACCCATTGACCGTTTGGAGTTATTTTTTCTATGCTTCTGCACACGCTGACAGTTTTCCAGAAACCACCTGGTCAGTGCTAAGCGCAAGTTAGAAGCCAACTCTGGTAGACATGTGATTGAATATTGCTCAGTTCAATTTCCTCTATTCCCCCTTACAGTGCTACATCATCAAGTTTTATAGATATTTCTCTGTGTAAAATTATCTTTTTAGAATGGTTCATCTAAGAGTACAACTCATTTTCTTCCGGTTTGAATACTGCTGGGGTGAGTTAGATGCGCTATAAGGCTTTAATTTTAGTCTGTGGCTCCACTGATTTCAACGTGCTTCCTGACTGAGGGCCCCCTTCACACCATACTATTATCGCCCCACAAAAGCCCAGCAAGCAGCGTTTTCCCACGATTGCACTTGCATTTGTTTAATAGGAAATAGCAATTACAAACGCGATTGTGGAAAAAACAACCACAAATCCCGGATGCACAGGCGCTTGCATTGCAGTAGTGATACTCGCTGTCACAGTGCATCCCCTAGGTGTGAAGCCGGCTTTAGTGTCCCAATACAGGCTCAGTTTGTCTCAAAAATGTAAGGAAAAGAACAAATAAAATAGTTTTTCTATAGGTGGAACATGTTCTTCATTAACATCCCAGACACAAAACAGGAATTGTCACTAATTTTCCCTAATCAGGACACAGGCACTATGATTTAGGGACCCTGTAATCCTATTCCTTTTGCCCTCTGACCAAAATATTACAGTCACTGCCTAACATTTTAATCCTCTCTTTTGCACCCTGGCAAGACATTATAGTCACGGCTTAACATTGTAATACTCTTCCTTCTGCACCCCGACCAAAGCATACATTCAATGCCTAACATTGTAATCCTACCACTTCTGCAAACTGACCAAAACATTACAGTCAAGGCTTAACACTGTAATACTCTCCCTTCTCCACCACCCCAACCAAAACATTACAGTCAATGCCTAACATTGTAACCCTCTCATTTCTATATCTCAACCAAATCATTGGAGTCAAGGCCTAACATTGTTTCCCACTGCCTTCTGCACACCAACCAAAAGATTGTAGTCAAGGCCTAACATTGTAATCCTCCCTAACATTTGGTCGGTGTGCAGAAGCTAGAGTTAGGCCTTGACAGAAACGTGTGTATCTCTCTAAAGCAAGACTTATTGATTGTGTGAGTGGGTGAATTAGGTTAGTGCCAGTCACTACTTAGGTTTCAGATGTCATTTATGAGCTATCTGGTAATTAAACATCCCATCTCTGGTGATCAAAAAGGAATTGGGGTTACAGACTGCAAAAAAAAAATTGAAATGGCCTTATAGAAAATCAAATCCGGCCTCACACTACCTAAAGATATTTGGGATGGAGCTTTAGATTAACGCCAGATTTGATAGGCTTGTCTCCCCCTGCATTTTAGAAAACCTGTTATCCAGAGATAATCCATACAGAACGACTGAAAAATTGTGTGCTAATATTCTCCACAGACTATAGAGTCCCAATATCACTTGTACGAAACAACCAGCCAATCTCTGCTTGAGAATGTCTTTTGCCCTCAACAAAAGTTGTGTGTAGAGATTTGTTTAGAAATGCTCTATTTCCACCACCATTATGGCTCATATACGACATAAATTGTGTGCAGACGTGTCCTCTTGCTGCTAAAAAATATACTGAACATGTTTTCCAGCTGACATTTTCTTATCCTGAGCTTTGTCTGAAAACATGGTTGTCCCAAGAATGTTACAATGTAATATACTGCCCATCATTTATGGACTAGTTACTTATAGTTTCTTCTTCACTTTATCATTTCAGTGAAGTCCAGAAACCCATTTGCTACTTTTTGCGAAACCTCAAATGAGCCAAGAGTCCTAAAGGATCCATGCTGTCAACGTCGGGAGCTTTCTTTTTGTCATCAAATTGAAAACTAGTATCCTCATCCTCCAGGGATTGGTTAAGGTCAATTGGTGCCCAGTGCATGACAGGTAAGAAGTGAGACAGTGGTGGATATCCTTTGCCTTTGGCTTGCAACCTTTGTCTGTCTTTACTAAGGGAGACTGCTATCCCATAACTTTGAGATTTATACATGTTGTATCCATCAGGCAGAAGTTCCTCTTTAAAGGTACATTCTTCTGGAGAAAATGTGTTCTGTAAAAGATTAAAAAAAAGAACCCTTAGCACCAATTTTTAAGCTGAATAATTAGCTGCATAGTTAACTACCCTGTGTGAGTTAAGACCATTTGTTTTAAAATAAAACATACAGTTAGTGTGGGATAACCCACTTGCTCTTCACTAGTAGGTTGTATGCCCCCTACCACCTCAAATAAAACTCTTGAATAACTCAATTAAAAGTGAAATGCCTTTTACTTATGTAGAAAAACATATATCTTATACACAAGCTTTTAGTCATAATTGGTTCATAACAATGACATTATAAACCGCACAGCACACCACATGCAAACCAGGGAATGAGCCGCTTCTGCTCTCTGATGTTCTGTATTTAAACAGGGCTGTTTGCCTTGCATTAATAACTAAATGTGATGAAGGCCCTGGTGTAAACATTAAATGGGGCATGCGTATGCGCTATGGGGCCAGTGAAAGGGGAGTTTTTGATGCAGACTGGGGGGGGTGGTTACACAACAGGATATCCCAAATCGAGATGCCCCTGGGGCAAGGACCAAAACACAAGAAAGTGAAAATCCCTGGTTTGGTCCACTGGTGGACTTTCCCTGAGGCCTCAGATCAGACAAGTGCCAGAGGGCACCAGGTGACCCACGTACCTCACTGCCAGTCTCAAGTCACCTATTGTCCTTTAGCAGCCCTAGTTTGTGAAGCCAGTAGCTGCTTTTAATTGTTCCAGAAGGTGGTTGAGTATGACTGACTCCCAGCTGACGACAATGGGCACCTCTGTACACTCCGAATGAGGTAAGTGGGTCACCTTCAGCCCTTTGGAACTTGTCTGGCACTTAGAATCAGAAGGATGTGGTATGATGTCTCTTTACTTCCTCTGCGAATGACAAAACAGTCCCTGTTTGGCTGCCCCAAAAAAATCAATAAATGAAAGACCCCTACCTGCCAGCCTGCATACTCGATTTCACAAAGTCTACAGGCCCATTATCTCTGGCTTCAGCACTGTTAGTTCGGATGCAGACAGTGTGCTTCTCCCCCAGCCTCACTGTGAGTCCTTGATGCCGGTCACGTGGGAGCTGGCTCCATCATTGATTGGTAGCAGGGGGCACTTGGACTACAGCTGGACTACAGGAGCCTGCAGGACTTATATGATTGAGCCTACGGCTGGTAGGTAAATGGCTTTTGAGTTTTTGGGCAGCCCGAACTGTCCCTTTAATATCACCTGGTAAAAGCCTATTTATAGAAACTGTTTTGTGTCAGTGAAATCCAGGACATTAACCCCTGCTGCAGGTTCTGCTTTAGGTCAGTTCAGCATTTGATTAATATTACCACTAACAGCGTGCATTTGTCCCCCTGTCTGACCTAGACATTATCAGCTGTGCCACTGAACCAAAGTTCATTCAACCATCATTTGTGAGCCAAAAATGAAGTGCAACAAAAATTGTGTAAAAGGTATTGGTAAGGTCAAAAAGTAAATTAGATTAACCATTTTCCTTCTCTGTATATCACAGCTAAACAAGGATTACTGAAATGTCATTATGTGCCCAATTTGTAGCACAAAGTAAGCGGTAATTTCTTGTTCATTTACCAAAATCATTACTTTAGTTCAAAATGACAACTGCAGTGCTGTTAGCAGGGAGACTTTTGTTTAACACAAAAAACACAAACAAAACTTCTTAGAAACAATCTTGTCTTAATAAGACGTTTGTTAAGGAGATATCATAGGTTGAGGGCGAAGCTAACTGTTTAAGAAGATGTCCAGTCTCTTCGTAAACCTCCCCATCCTGCCACAGTTACTAGGAGACTGGACTTCCTTTTTAACTATCCAGTTGATTAAAGCCCAGCTAATACTTCTGTCCAGCCTCACCAATGCATTTTGAATAGGGGCATCTACCCCTACTGGCAACTCTCTCATTATTCTCTTCATTGGCCCAACTTTCCATTCCTAGTTCAAAAGAACCAGGTTAGCACATACTATTGATAGTTGGAACGTGCCACGTGTTCCCTGTCACGGCAGCCCCATGAAACAAATTTGCGGCTTACTTCTGTATTACAGCTAATGTATTTGCTGGCCATAAATAGGATAGAGGTTTGGCTCAGATTGGGAACATACCTGTCCTGCTTTGTCCTAGAGGCATTCCAAGTGTTTTGACCTGGAATATCAGACACATCAGATGTTCATATGTGCTCTATACTACTTAGAGGTGTCAGATGATTAAAATAAGTTTGGAGATCTGTTTTTACTACTTAGCAATAATGAGCAACTTTAATTCCTGCATAAAATCAACTCTAATGGCCCATTTGGATAGAGCGATTATCAAGCAAGAAAACCCTCAACCACAATTTAGCGATAACTTTTCAGAGGAAACGGCCGCTGCGATCAAGCAATGAACGAGAATTGGTTAATTGGTCGGCGGTCATATCGTTTTGGCTGAAGGTTGGACTGTGTAAACAGAAGTCACCCACAAAACCATGTGTTTTTCTTTGAGAACGAGTGACATGAATACTGTTGCTCAATTGTAAAAGATTTGTATGGTCGCTCGCTCACAGCCAATTTATCTGCTAATGTAAACCCAGCATAAATCTTTGTCTCCATGTGAACCTGAACATGCTTCTCTCAATGATCCCTTTTTAATTATGTTTCTAAATAAAGTAGTCCAGTAGTCAAATCTGCTTACCATTCCATACAGAGCACCTTCGCTTCCCATGCATAAATACAAAGACGTGTGATAACCTTTAATGGCCACTACGCCAGCCGAAACAGATCTGATTTCAAGTAAACCTGGATTTGGGGAGGAGGGGAAATTTTAGTTATATATCTTAGGCACTCAGATAAAATGTAATGTCGTACATGTAATAGGCATAATATAATATCAGATGAAATTTGCCAGCCTTTGGAGTGTACTAACTATGTGACTGCACATGGTGCTATCCCAGACTCTATGTAAGGTGGTGCAAACCTCTAGAGACTTCTCCCACCTGGCTCAGCAACCCTCCTCAAATTTTATCTACTCCACTTTGCCACTGTCTTCCCCTCTTTTCACCTTCTGGCTGTCTCGCTTTTTTACCCCACATTCCCACCTTTTTTCTCTTCTACATTCACTCCATCTTTCTCAGCTTCACATTCCCTTAATCCTTCTTTCTGTTACATATTCCCTCTTTCTCTCCTTTTCACAGTGCCACTGCCTATGTCTCTCCTTTGCACATTTCCTCCATCCTTCTCCCCCCCCCCCCAATGTTTCTCTCCTTTCAATGTTTCAGAATTTTTTCTCTTTTCAACATTTCTTCAGCCCCCCTCTTTTTCCCCCCCATTCCTATCATTCCTATTTTTTTTACAGTTACCTCTTCTTTTTTCTTTTCTACATTCACTATGACCTACTCTCTTCTTCACATTTCCCTACCTCAGGCTAAAAGAGTATACAGTAGGCAGAGGAGCATATCATCTATCCAGCTGTAACAGGTATACAGAATAGGTTGCAGTGTTAACAATGTGGGGGGTCATGCTAAAGATTTTGTGAAGGATGTTCATCGCTGGCTGTAAATTGCCATCTGCGTCTTGGTGAGCTTTTTAATTTTAACAAACAAAAAAGCTCACTTAAATAATATGTTTTAATTTTTCAAAAAATAAATCACGCAATGCGATGTGCATAATTTTTTCCAATGAGGTAAGAATAGTTGTTTAAAAACCCTGTGGGGTATGCAGGTCAAAACTTTAGCATGTTGGTTCCAAACTTTCAAAAAAAATATCCTTTTTGCTTTGGAAAAGTGATGCAACTCACCCATAAAAATGATCCAATCACATGTGGGTATTTTTTGTTAGGAAAAATTAGAAAAAAATGTTTTTTGTCACTTCATTGTGTGTTGAAATGAAAATGTAAAAGCTCTCTGAGATGCAGGCCATTCACACCCAAAGTAGAACTTCCTTTACCAAATCTGTAGCATGACCCCCAATGTCCCTATCTGTTTCTACCTCTCCTCCCAATGCACACACTTGATATTTGACATGGCAATGTGTAAGATGCACCATTACTGGCACTCGCATTTGCTTTACATAAACAGGATGCACTAATTCTATACAGATCTGACCCTAGGTAGATTCAATTTACTCTTGAATGATTTGATCACCAAACTATCAATTAAATAATGCTAAGACATGATCAAATTCATTGTCTTTAGTCTTTTTTGATTGTTTAGTCATGAAATAATGGCAAAAGCTGAAGTGGTAATAAAAACTGTATTAAAAAAAACATAATAGAGACTGCAAACAATAAAATCATTGAAATTTATAAAAAAGAAAATGGATAGTTTGCTTTGTAACCGCATTGCTTGTAAAGGACTAGAGAGTCTGTAAAACAGCAGATATATAAAAGAAGGATGTTGTCACTTACTGTGAGAACCTTGATGTCGTTCACCGTCTACTCTGCCATCATCGTGTATCCTGAGATAATAGCTGTCCTGTCCATGCTTTCTGGCTGTATACAAACGTCTTATTCTTATAGACTCCCCCCAGCCGGAGTGCACGTGTGGTCCCGCATCAAAAAGTGGCAGCATGTGAGCCACCGGCACAAACCACAGCTCCATCAACACCAAGAGAACACAAATCTGAGGCAGCCTCCTCCACATCTTCTCTGGTTTGGAAATTGCAATTTGAGAGCTCAAAGAGACACTCTGTGTCACTAAAGTTACCAGAGGCAGACTAAAGCAAGCAATGCTTTTTTTGCCTAATTGCCTCTGGGCTGTAGTAAATACAAAGCCAGTCCCCTGCCTTTTATAGGTCTCTTAAGATCCTTTTATCAGCTGTATAGATAAGGCAATACACAGATTTTCATAGTAATGATTGCAGCCGAGTACATTGATCCGCATTACATCACTTTGTGGAAAGTGTCACAGCTATTTTTTTTTAGTTTCCTTTTTTTATGATTCACTTTGCTTATTTGACCTCATAAACCTCATTCAATTGTTTTACTGACCGTCCTGTGTAGGGTGCTTCCTAACTATTTTTTACTAATCATTTTTAATTTCCGGGTGCCTTACACAGCAGCCACTTTACATTATCCCCCCTCTTGGTTGCTGAAGTTTTTGTAGTGTTAAGGGTCTTTAAACACAAATTAAAAAAGTTACTCTCCTTTTTCCCCACAGCAGAACCTGGGCAAGTCCTGTGGTGAGCACACGCCCCAATATTCCTTGGGCACACGACCAATGCTTGCTGTTCGTAGTGACTCGGCCCCCTGTTTCGGTCAGAGTACCTTTTCATGTCTAGCTACATTGTGGTGAGTGGAGGGGGCGTGCCTAGTCACTATGACTTACAGGAGGGGCAGCGGGAAACCCGATCTCAGAAACAGAAAGGTTTCTAAGCATCGGAGACCCCCAGAAGGCTGCTGTGGGGGGAGTTTTTTTCACATGATCCTTTAAAGTGGACCAAAAGCATCCCTGGAGTGCCACCTGATTCCCTCTCCCTTGGGCATCCCGTTTTGGATGCCCCACTGTGGCAACCCCTCTCCCAATTCCCTGCGAAACATAACTACTCTCCAATCCAGCATTGCATGTGTGGGCTGCGGATATGCTTCGCTATACCTATAGCCAGTTGCCTTTAGAGGCTGGGGGAGGGGGATTACACAGCAGTATCCCAAATTGGGATGCCCTGGGGACAAGAAGCAAAGCCAGGGTTAATCAAAATCCCAGGTTTTTGTCAACTTTAACATTCTGTCAGACTAACTGGTATCTGAATAAATTGTCTATGGGTATTATAGGAGCTTGGGACATTGGGCATTGGATCGTAGACGTTACCTGCTGTACTCTGTAAGCTGAAGAAACTCTGTTCCACCGAGTAAACATTCCAAATAAATAAATAGCACACCCGTCAGTGCTATGGTTGCTAATCTGTGGAGATTAGGCAACTTTCTCCTATGAGTTTCCATTATGATCACTGCTACACTCACCTTCTTCCTGGATCCCTCGACTATTTAAATTTCCAACAGCCATATCCCCGCATCATTCAGATAGGCTGGGGGTGGGAGCGCATGCCCTGAAGAGGATACGGCCAACGTCACACTCCCCTTGCCGAGCCTCTACTTGTAAACCGAGCTGTTTGCCGAGCATTACATATGCATGCGCCATAGGGCAGACAAGAATTTCCCACACTAGTGCCAGTGCTTTCTACCTGGAATTACTTCCTTAATATAGAAATAAAATCTACTTTTTAGTTTATAATGAATATTGAGACCCACAAGTCGCAGTTACTGTGCGGTACCCACGGCAAAAACAAAGCCACATCTTGCATTCACACACATTATGATAAATCCTTATTGGAGGGGGGAGGGGCAACTGTAGCTCTAATATTGACCTCCTCCACTCTTCCTAGACATGTCTATTTGGATGCAGATCCGCTTGATGCCCCTTAGAAAGCCTGAAAAAAGTTGGATGCCTGGAGGATGGGGGTTCAAATAGACCAATGGAAGACATGCAGTGAGTTGCAGGCCTATCTGACGAACCTAAATCAACTACCCAGCAGTCACAGAGGGCAGTCGTAGGGAAGATGCCCTGTGACCGTAGGTTTGCAGGTTCGAATCCTGGCCATGGGACATGACTGAAATGCTCTTGAGCAAGGCACCTAACCCACCAACTGTTCCCTAGGCACTGTAATTAGGGCAACCCACCATTTCGGGCATGTGTACATCTATTGCACAGATGGGTTAAATCCAGAAGAAAAAATCCTGTGTGTGCACAAACATACAATGGCCATCTATGCCCCCCCCCCCCAAAAAAAAAAATCATTTTCAGCTGCAAAGGGAATGCAGAAGTGGTGAGCATCGCACCGCTAGTCAAATAAGGATGCCTCTAATACTATGAGGATTAGAGGAAGTAAAGTCTTCTGGTGAAGTCTTATATGCTCCTAGGAGAACAGAAGTAGTCCACTTGATATACAGTGTTTTGTTTTCATCACCAGGTAGAATTAAAGGGACTGTTTGGGTTAAATGAAACACGGGCACTCACCTTTCGTAACCTACAGGAGCTGGCACTGCGTCACGTTCTCTGAAGCTTAGCTTGTTTTGAGAGCGGGTCCGGCACAGGTGGACATTCACCCAACCCACAGCATTAAATAAGTAAACACACACACACACTCAAAGCTCAGCTCTTAGACTAAATCAGCACATCAACTCACAGCACACCACTACCCCCCCCCCCCACACACACACAAAGCTCAGCCCTTAGACTAAATCAGGATGCCCACTGGAGAGGACAAACACACAGGAGAGTGAAAATCCCCAATTTAGGCCCCACTGGGTGAAATCCCACAGCTTGCCCCATAAAATTAATCTTTTGGTGATCCCATGGCGCTCCATTTAAAAATGTGTGGCGTGGATACGTACCTCAGCTAGAGGAATATCCAAGAAGCAGCTACTGAATGGCAATAGTGCACCTCCAGTCCTCTGTTGGCCAGCCTGACCAATGTCACAGGTGCAACAGGGCAGGTGAGGCAGCTTGAATGAGGACACCCTTTGGCCACAGTGACACCTGCCTCCCCTTCCTCTATGGTATGTACTCCCCTGGTCCTGCTCGCATGTATCGGGGGATAGTTTTAGGGCTTCCCCACCATTCACAAGCAAGCTGGTAGACAAGGCTCTGCTTCTGCCTCTCTAGAGGGCCACTGTATTAACTGCAACAAAAGGGACATGCTAGCCACTGTCTTGTCTCCCTGTGTCTAAGATAGTGGGGGTGCTCCAAGGATGCAGTCAGACCCATGCTCAGAAACATGCATTTTTGTGCATTGGAGACCATATATAGGAGGTAAGTATCTGTCTTTTTAATTATTTGCAGAAAATGTCAAATGTATGACTGAATAATAACTTTTCCTTTCAATTTGCATACAGTGTATACTTTTTGCTTTGAAATTAGCAAAGGAAATTCGCTTCACCTAACTATAGTAAGCACATACCATATTTTTTGGGTTGGAGGTTGGGAAGGAAGGTAAAAGGGGATTATCAGCGTAAATGCGGTTATTTGTAAACTTGTTTTTCCTTATATTTTGTCATGTTCATTAATTTACAGAACAACAAATCTGCTCACAGAATTATGATGGAAGAAGTGTGGGAAAGGCAGAAGCTAACAGTGTGCCGTCACAATACATTGTACTCACTCCCGGGGTTTAGTCCAGACGTCTGCACTAGAACAGCACCGTTGTCATCTTTTTTGTCAAGTCTTTAATTGCAGGTAAGGGTGCTGCCTTTTAAATCCCTGTGAGAAAACCTTTCTCTATACAGGTGGCCTGAAGCAAAAGAATAAATTGCGGACCTAGATGAACTTTCACCGTGTCACACACACACACAGGTAGCAGCTTAGTGAGAGCAGTGACGTTGAACTCATGTGTCTCACTTTCCGTTTATTTCAGCATATCTGGATAAAAAATCAAGGTAACTGGACTTGCTGTGTTATTTTCATTATTATTTTCACTAGTCTGCGACACACCTTCAAGAAAATAACACAGCTAGTCCAGTTGCCTTGATTTTTTCCTACAGATATACCATGACCTGGATGAATGAGAATTTTCACAGACATGTTTAGTTCAGTGTTTACCAAAGTCTCCAAGTCATTTCCTCACATATGTACTGCGGGTTACCTACCTTTGGGAATATCGGGGGATAAAATGGATCCACGCCTTTAGATCTTACTGAGGGCAAGACTGTCAAGACAGGCTTTTCTTTTCTGGCTCCTGAAAAATCACCCCGCTTCCAGCCCCATTTTCAGTATTAAAGCAGAATTCCACTCAAAAGTTACCCCCCTGCCCTGCCACCCTACCTTGGTGCTGAGGGTTTTGGGGGGGGGGGTTACAAAGAAAAAAAAAACCCTTACCTGATCCTCAGCCCAGCGCCGCTCCTCCAGTCACAAGTGGCATTCGCTGAGAATGAAGCAGAGCAGCATCCCATGGGTCCGTGCGCGCTCCTGTCAATCATTAAACCCGCCCACAGTCTGGCACAGTTGGCAGTTGGAAAACAACGATAGCGGCCATTTTGGAGCTTCCTCTCCCAGCATCTCAGCCATGCTGCTGCCTGGATTCAACTGACATAACTGACAATGCACAGTAACAGGAAACCCAGCAGCACTTCCTGTTTGCAGGTGGCTTGCAAATGCATGGGCCGCCATTTTGTTTCTAAAATTCACTATGGCAGGAGTTAATAAAAGGTAAATGAGTTTTTATGTGCAGCAATCTAAATTGCCCCGTGAAGGGATTCATTTGAGCACTGTTTGTTGTGTTGGTCTGGTTTAAGTCATTTTTGACTGTTGGTCCACTTTAACTTCCTGGCCCCAAGTGGAAGCCTCTCCCATTTTTCTGCTTTAAAGAGGAAGAACCACCTCCCTAGAACATATAAGACTATTGGCGCTGTGGTCTACCTCTTTATGGGCCATCTCGAATTGGGATGCCACGCTATGAGAAACTCCCTGGATCACATGATCCACTTCCACAAGCCCATGGTCACAACTCAGTCTGCATGGTACCAGCGGTGCTGATTTGGAATACCCCGCTGTGTGAAACCCCCCAAATCTCCCAGAAAAATTCACCTTTTCCCAGTCCTAAAGCACATGCGCATGCTCTCGTCCACTCAGAGCCATTTGTTGTGTTTATTAAAGGCTCTGTTTATGGCAATCGGGAGCCTGTGCGGCTACATGCATAGCAGCGGGCACACTCCCTATTTGAAGAGCAGGGGGGCGGGGTTTAGGCACAGTCCAAAGATGCTGTGGATGTGGCAAGGGATCCAGGAAAGAGGTGAGTTTTGCAGTGCCCCGGGGGGCATCCTGACTTGGAATGCCCCCGGTGGCCTGCCCCATTGGGTTTTGATCCAATTTATGGATGGGTAATTTTGTGAATGACTATATGGTGTGGGATACCCCAGTGTGTTATGATGCCACAGACATGTTGATGTGATCTTTTTTTTATCACTGGATCATTTCTGGATTTGTATAGGCCCCTTTCTATCTTTTTTTTCTACCCAAATACATGTGTGGGCAATTCCTCTTCCTTTTCCTTAGGTTAATTTTTTTTTCTTTATGAGTAGCTCAAGGATCCAGCATGGTTGGTCTAATGCTTTTGGTCCCCACTATAAATGTTTCCTTTTTTATGGTGATGATGTCATATAGCGAGGATAGTATATCAGGCATGCTTTATATTTTAAATGATTGTTTATTTATTTGTATGGCTGGATCTGCATGTGCTGGTTTTGCTATTCCAGTGTATGGAGCATGAATGATCCTGACTGATGATGATGCCCACAATATAGTTATTTGGATTTTTATCTCTGTTTTAATAATTTCTGCTGATAAGGAAGATATAAACAATAAATTATTGGAGTACAATAATATTGCTTATGACTTCCTCTTGGCAGCAATAGGCAGGTCCTATGACACATAAAAGACAGATGCATGCTGGGTGAACATAAAAATAAAGAATCATATTCATGTTGTCTACTAACTGAATACTTATTAGTCTTATCCCCTCATTGCTGGTGATTTAAAGCAGATCAAATCCCAGGATTTTGACTATTCCATGTTTCTTCCCTTGCCCCAGGCATGCCGATATGGGATGCCCCACTGTTTGTAGTCCCTCAGAATGCCAAGTGAAAATCCTCTCTTCCCGGTCCTACGCCAGATGTGCAGGCTCTCATCCAGTCAGAGCCATTTGCCGTGCATATGTCGTTTGGCAAATGGCTCTGTCCATCGACAATCAGGAGCGCAAGTGACCAAATCCTCAGAAGTGTGGGTACAGCCTGAAGTTGAGTGAATGTTTACATCGGCCAGGGAGCCAGAAAGCAGGTGAGTTTTGCGGTGCGCCCAGGGGTGGGGGTGGGGGGGGGGGTGGGTTCTCACAGATCTGGTGGAAGGCCAGCTGTGTTGAGTTATCTTCCGCTTCAAAAGCTGCAGATTGTTTATCTGAACATTTACAACACAGAGCTAACTACCTGTTTTCTGGGGAACCCAAACAACCAAAATGTCAGAGCCCTGGGTCACCATCTACTTGTTACATCTATCCAGGTCCTTGAGGTGACATTGACTTGACATCTTCATGATGAATTCATTATCAGTTACTGGAGTTTTGTACTGTTGGGGCAATTGCCTGTAAACTTGAGCTAGGGTGATAATGACAAGAATACTTGTTTCCAGTGCAGCAAGGGTAAGGAAATTTAGAAACTAATCAGGGTGAATTATTTACCTGTGCAGTGGATGGACTTTAGTCGACCACTAGATGGTGCTGCACTGTAAGTTTTTAGACAATTCTAGTTAGTAGTCTGTGTTGTAACCATGGGGCCTAAAATTACCTTTCGCCACCCAAAATGTATTTAGAATATGAAGTGTTCTTTTTTGTTTTGCCTGGAAAAGCCGGTGGAAGCTGTGTATTGCCTGGGGCAAGGTTGCTTTTAAAGCTGAAACTGAAAACTAAACCTCCCCACTGCTTGAATAAGAAGTTTTATTTATAAAGTAATATCCCTAAAATACATTTTAAAGAGGAGCAATGTTTTCATCCGTGGGGCATCCCAATTTGAGTTACTCTGCTTTGTGAAACCCCCAAGATCTCCTGGTACACTGTGGGTGTATCCCTGCTATATGAACCTGCGCCAGGCATTTCTGATTGGCTGGTGTGGAGATTGGGAGCCCCACCAGAGAAGAACATTGGTAAAGTTAAAATTCAAGGTATCGTTCTTCTTTAAATACTGAGAGGCTAGAGGTCTTCTCATCCTCTCAGGATGGGCATTCTGACATATGTTCCCCTGCTGGGCTTCTCTCCTCATCCCCCAACAGGAGACCATACTCACTGCTTCTGAGATCCCTCAATGGTTGCCGTCCATACCATCAGCTAAATAGGTTTGCCAGGCTCGTGGTCAACTGGGGACAGCAAACCAGAACAGTATGGTCTGCTTGGTCTGGGCCTTCTGTGATGGTGCAGCGATACAAGGGTATGAGGACCTCAAGTCAGTTTTGACTCTAGGGCCTCTTTAATATTTTGTTTAGACTTGATTCACTTGACATAGATTTGCAAAATACATTCAAAGAAGGAGGCCTAGGCTAGCTGCATGAGGAGGTAGCACAATTCTGCTATTGCTTTTCTCTATTCACCCACCTCACTGGAAACAGGATTTAGCGTGCAGCAGCAGCTCCACCATTTTAAGTAAAGTGTTTGAATGAAAAGACAAATAAACTGATGTCCTTCAAAGATGTCCCTCTGTGCTGAACCATACTGGGAGCTCATTGGCCCACATCACAGGTGGCTCAGAGTCCAAACATTGGAGCTTTTCAAAGTGGCCCAATCACCAGGATTTTCATTATCTTGGTGATCGGCCCTTGTCCTTGGGGCATCTGGATTTGGGGTGCCCTGCTGTTTTAAACCGAAACGATCGCCGTTAAAACTCACCTTCCAGGCCTCAAGAACGTCCTTCCTGCGTTTTGTGTCATGCCCCCTCCCATCCTCAGCCTATCTGAAGGGTGTTGGCGCAGGCACGCACCTCACCTGCGAGATGCCAGGGATGCAACCACGGCTCAAGAGTGTTGAAAGATTAGTTATTACAGTAGTCAGCAGGGTTTCACACAGAGGGGCAAATCAGGAATATAGTCAGCTAGCCCTGGAATCTCTTAGACCCCCCTCCCCCCATGCTGTAATGTCTGATAAAAGGCAAAATCTTATCTTTAAAATTGCTCCCCTGGTGACATCAAGCCCAGTGATTGGCTTAAGGGTTAAAAATCTTAATAAAAAAAAATGGTGTGCGATTCCTCCCCTTTGCAGCAAAACCAGCCTTGGCACCAGCTATGTCAGCTGGTAGACCAGGGAGCGGAGACTAGCCGGGCTGGCTACCAGCCTGCATAGCCCTCATGGGCTTTGGGCTCTTCTGTCCCCCCCTCCTCGGCACCTGCTATGTCGGCTGGTAGACCAGGGAGCGGAGACTAGCCGGACTGGCTACCAGCCTGCATAGCCCTCATGGGCTTTGGGCTCTTCTGCTCCCCCCCTTGGGCTTTGGGGAGGCAGGCGATGGGCCCAGGGGTTAGTTGCAAGGCACCCGTTTGTCGCTGGTGATGTGCCAACCCCTTGTGCACTTTAAACTGGTATAGGAGTCCCAAGGACCCCTTACCAGTTCTTAACTCTTTCAGTGCCAAGCACGTAGATTCTATGTGCTCGCCTCTACTCCACTTAAGTGCCAAGCACGTAGAATCTACGTGCCTGACTGTCCCCCCTGCTAGTTAAAAATAAAAAATACTCACCTGACCCCTCGTTGGATCTGGCCGGGTCTCCTCTTTAATTTGGTGCCATCCGATCCCCCGTGGCATTTACTTACCTGAGGCCGCGCTGTCTCCCGACGGGTGTCCTCTTCACTGGGGGGGGGGACCCTATGTAATTTTTTTTTTTTAAGTTAACCCCTTATGTTCTGTCACCTAGCAGCTATAAAAGGCTTCCAGCTGCAGCAGGAGAGCAGGAAGCCAGATTGATCAACGTGGGACACACAGGGATGGATGGGAGGTAAGTATTAAAAAGTAAAAAAAAAATAAAATAAAATATTTTTTCTGCTTGTTTTTGTGTTTTTTTTTTTTACACGTAACCCCTTGTGAGCTGGTCCATGAGACCCCTTATACCAGTTCACAAGGCTGGGGGCTGGCAAGTCACCTGGCGCTAGCAGGTGACTTGCCGTTAACCCCCGGCACCCCTATTACCTGCCTCCCCAAAGCCCAGGGGGGGCAGAAGAGCCCGTGCCTCAAAAGCTGGCCCCTCCACTCTGTTCCTACAAGCCTCCATAGCTGGTCCCGGGCTGGTAATGCTGGGTAAGTGGGACCCCATTTCAAATTTTTGGGGATTTTTAAGGGTTCTTAACCCCCGGGAGGGGGGACCCTATGTCATTTTTTTTAAATTAACCCCTTATGTTTATAGTGTGGATAGTAGTAGTATTTTATTTGTAAATGTTATCATTTATTTTGGGGGTCTCCTGGGCAAGAATGGGGGGGCTACCGATACATATGTGGTACCGTTGTAATCGGGAGAAATTGGGCTTTCACATGCAATATGTTTTTCTCTAATAAAGTAAATGTTTTATTTAAAATAAAGGAGACAATTGTCTAATATTTATTTATTTTTACACAAAGATATTAAAAAAAACAGTAGAAAAATTACAAACAAGACATTTCATGTTCAAGCCTAAACTCTGCTGCAAAATATGTATCTATAATTTTCCTGGAAATTCCGGCAAAAATCACGGTTAAACATGGCGCAGAATGGGGGAAAATGACCTGTCAACAGAGGGCGACAAAACTTCAAGTAGGTTGGCAATTAAAAGGGTTAATAGTACCTATGCATGTTGGGTATTGTTCTGCTCGGGGGACCTTGCTCTTTCTTGTTTGCATATATATATTTTAGGAAAACATGTTATTTATTCAGTTTTTTTATTCTTTTTTTTTTTTAGGGAAACCCTGTGCAACCTAAGAATTCTTTGAGGGATTACTTCCAGAAAGGTGAGCCTACTACAACAAGCTGGGTTGTATGTATAGACTGTATGTTTTATAAGTCTTCTCTTCATTCACCCTGCTATGTGGGGTTCTGCGCACGGTCGTGCTGATAAAGAGACCCGTGAGATTTATGGCCCCTGGGTGGCCTAGTGAACTGTGGTTCACAGATGCTTCTGCTGAGGTCAGCGGACCTATACGCTCTCTCAGGAGTGCAGTTCTGCCCTTGTCAGGCTCCTTCTTATGTCGTCCCAATCTACAGACTCTAGTCTGAGTGCTTGACAGCTGATTCATTCACCCCTTTTGGAGACGGGTTTATCTTCTTGGTGACTTGGTCTATGGGGGGCTAGGAGCAAGCTTCTTTGGCTTCTTCTTCCTCCGTCTATTGTGGGTTATGGTGTACCCATATTGATTGGCATGAGTCTTGGTCTCTCCCCTGTTGGACGTTCTCGGTTCCCAGGGTTCTAGAGTTGTTACAGCATAGGTTGGGGTTGGCTCCCCATCTAGGTACTCTGAAGGTGCAGGTTCTGTCCTGTCTGCCTTCATGTTGAAGTCTGGTTCAGTTTTCCTTGTTAGGAGTTCTCTTGGGGATTGCTCAGGGGCATCTCCCAAGTAGTTCTATGGTCCCTGTTGGGATCAATTTTCATTCTGTTTGCCCTGCGGATTGTTCCCTTGGGACTTATTCTGGATGCTGTCTGAGCTGTTTTATAGTTCAAGTCGCCCCTCCGGGGGCTCTTGCTTCACTCAGCCGTGTGCCTGAGAAGGTGGCTCTGATTACTTAGCCCTCATTATATACCGTATTTTTCGCCCTATAAGACGCACCTGCCCATAAGACGCACCTAGGATTTGGGGGAAGAAAATAAGAAAAAAATATTTTAAACCAAAAACGCACCATTACAGACAGTGTGGCATTCCCCTATCCAATTCCCATAGGCAGTGTGGGATGCCCCCATCCCATTCCCTGTATATCCAGTGTGGCATCCCCCCCTCCCATTCCCCATAGGCTGTGTGGCATCCCCCTCTCCCCCCATTAGTATAGGCTGTGTGGCATCCCTCTCCCCACATTCCCATAGGCTGTGTGGCTTTCCCCCTCCCCCCATTAGTATAGGCTGTGTGGCATCCCTCTCTCCCCATTCCCATAGGCAGTGTGGCATCCCCATCCCCCCATTCCCATAGGCTGTGTGGCATACCCCTCCCCCCATTCCCAAAGGCTGTGTGGCATCCCCCTCCCCCCATTCCCATAGGCTGTGTGGCATACCCCTCCCCCCATTCCCAAAGGCTGTGTGGCATCCCCCTCCCCCCATTCCCATAGGCTGTGTGGCATACCCCTCCCCCCATTCCCAAAGGCTGTGTGGCATCCCCCTCCCCCCATTCCCATAGGCAGTGTGGCATACCCATCCCCCCATTCCCAAAGGCTGTGTGGCATCCCCCTCCCCCCATTCCCATAGGCAGTGTGGCATACCCATCCCCCCATTCCCATAGGCTGTGTGGCATACCCCTCCCCCCATTCCCAAAGGCTGTGTGGCATCCCCCTCCTCCCATTCCCATAGGCTGTGTGGTATCCCCATCCCCCCATTCCCATAGGCTGTGTGGTATACCCCTCCCCCCATTCCCAAAGGCTGTGTGGCATCCCCATCCCCCCATTCCCATAGGCTGTGCGGCATCCCCCTCCCCCCATTCCAAAAGGCTGTGTGGCATACCCCTCCACCCATTCCCATAGGCTGTGTGACATCCCCATCCCCCCATTCCCATAGGCTGTGTGGTATCCCCATCCCCCCATTCCCATAGGCTGTGTGGCATACCCCTCCCCCCATTCCCAAAGGCTGTGTGGCATCCCCATCCCCCCATTCCCATAGGCTGTGTGGCATCCCCATCCCCCCATTCCCAAAGGCTGTGTGGCATCCCCATCCCCCCATTCCCATAGGCTGTGTGGCATCCCCCTCCCCCCATTCCCATAGGCTGTGTGGCATCCCCATCCCCCCATTCCCAAAGGCTGTGTGGCATACCCCTCCCCGCATTCCCATAGGCTGTGTGGTATCCCCATCCCCCCATTCCCATAGGCTGTGTAGCCCCTCTCCCCCCATTCCCACCCCCTCCCCCCGTTAGTATAGGCAGGCGCCATAGTAAAAAAAAAAAAAAACTTAAACTCACCTGTCCACTGACACCGCTGCGCTGAGCGGCCGGCTCCGTGAATGGGGTGGGCGTGGCCTGCGCCGCAGCGTCGACGCAGGCCACGCCCACCCCATTCACGAGCTGGCTCTGTCCGGGCCCCGCTGCTGCGATCGCTGTCTTTTCAGGCAGCGATGACAGCGGCGGGGCCAGAGACAGAGCCCCCGCCGCTCCTCCATCTGCTTCTCCACATGCGAGCACGAAGGTCCGGGCAGCGGGTGGGCGTGGCCTGCGCCGGTGCAGGCCACGCCCACCCACTGCCGGGACCTGTGTGCTCTGAGCCCGGCAGCAGATGGAGGAGCGGCAGGGGCTCTGTCTCTGGCACCGCCGCTGTCATCGCTGCCTGAAAAGACAGCGATCGCAGCGGCGGGGCCGGGACAGAGCCCCCGCCGCTCCTCTGGCCTCTCGCAGTGTGCCAGACAACGCGGGAGCGCCGGGGACGGGTGAGTTTTTTTTTTTTTTTTACATTCGCCCGATAAGGCGCACTGACATTTTACCCCCACTTTTGGGGAAAAATAAGTGCGTCTTATAGGGCAAAAAATACGGTATGTATATATACACACCATGATGTGGTGGTATTCCGCCTTATGCCGGACCCTTTTGTCCAAGGTGGTGTTGTACGATCATTCTTTAAGTCCCTTTAGCCTGCCTATGGGCGTTATTTTTAGTAATGCTGAAGTAAGGGGTCTACATTCCCTCAACAGGTCTTGACATTTTTCTGGTTGTTTCTTGTCCCTTAGGGGGACTGATGCCCTTTGGGGTCTGCGGGCGCCTCCATATGTATGCGCCTGGTCTCATTTGCTTCCAGGGCCTATGCGCCCTTTGGACTGATCTTATTTGGATGGTCTGCCTTCCTGGTCCTGAGTAAAGGTTTCAGCTTCTTGCTGATTCTTGTTAATGAAGGGGTCAGTATCCCCGCCTGTCTTGTGGGTGACCAGTTTCAATTCCCCGTTGGGGAGAGTTCTAAGTTCGACCGAGGCTTCTGTTGCCCTTGGGCTGGTTAGATCGTTACACTGGCCTATTCCTTTAAGGGGGAAGAATCTCCCTCTCTTTTTATTCTGTTCCATTGGTGTTTGGGTACCTTTGGCCCTTCAGCACTAGGTTTTCTGTTGAATAAGTTGCTAGACCGCTGCTTGTGTCTGTTCATACCTCTTCAAAGGTTTTATTATGAGATTGACGTTAGAGCCTTTGCTCATGTCGTACTTGGTAGCGAAGTTTTGCAGGTGACAGCGCCTTTACTGTCTGCTGTGCCTTTTTTGTTGGGGATCCCACCCTACTTTATGGACACTGCTATTGGATGTCCCACGTGTAAGTATTATATTGGAGCAGGACATACTGTATGCTTAGAATAATACAATTCTGTGAAATACTCACCTGTAGAATTGGTATTATACGCATACAGTACGTCCTGCTCCACCCCACCCTGGTTTTACATTTTCTGGATCCCCTGTATGGTGATTTTTACTGTATTCTTACAGGGATGTCTTCTTATGCGGGTAGACCTCATTGTGGTTTCTCCCGGTCCTCCCCCTTTTAGTTTTGGGCTATTCTATTATATCTCCCACATCCCTAGCGGGCTATTGGGGCATCCCGGGTTGCTATCATTAGCGTTAACCCTATATTGGCCTATTGTGCCACTATAATCACCATATAGAGGCTTCTGGGGATAATGTGCTTGGGGTTCCTTCGGGACAAGCCCGGCTATGTGCTGTGTGTGAAGTATTCCCTATAAGTGATGATGTCAGGATGTGTGTACCCTGCGCCCAGCAGGTGCTTGCACTGCAGCCTGGGTTGCCTGTTACTGGTGCGGCGCCCCCTCGGGCTTCGCCTACCCCCTCACGCTTACATCTGACCCCCTCCGAGGGGCATAATAGTGGGGAGTCTCAACCTGATTTAGCTGCACGGGTGGCCAGCATTGAAAAACATCTTGCTGGGTCTGCCCCGCGTAAGGCTTCTGTCAAGAAGCGGCATATATTACCCGCGGTTTCCGTCTTCCCTGCAGAAGACGAGGGCCCTTACTCACTCTCAGGTCCTTACCCCCTTGAGGAGGGGGAATTATTTTCTGACTCGGAATCCTCTGAGGAACAACCTAAGATATACAGTAGTACTGGGACTCCTTTTGGGGAAGACCCGTGGTCCCCTGATGACACTGACAGGCTGCTGATATTTTTGAAGTGCTTTGTATTTCTCCCCCGGCAGTGGCCCCGCAGCAGCAAGCTTTTCATACGGTTAAGCCAAGCTGGGAGTTCCCTGAGCAGTCTCACTTTAACAATCAAGTGCTCAAAGAATGGGAACGGCCTGGTAAGCTGCCAGGAGTGCCTAAGAGTTGGGACAAGAGGTATCCTTTCTTTTCCTGCTGATGTTGTTAAGCGTTGGTCATGTCCTCCTGAGGTGGACGCGCCCGTTCTCGGGTTGTCCAATACATCTGTCATGCATTCTCCTGATACTACTACCCTGCGGGATGGGGAGGCCTGTCACGCCTTTGCCTGTGTGGGGACGGCTCTGCGCCCGATTTGTGCCTCTGCTATTGCCATTAAAGGGGTGCTTAAGTGTCTCTTGGACAGGGCATCTGAGGATGCGGGTAGAGAAGAGTATAGATCTCTACTGTGAACAAAGGGGGAGTGGCAGCTGCTCAGACCATTTTATAACTAACCTGGGAGGTGCAAGTCAGCAGGGCAATTAGGTTACTAAAGACTTAAAGGAGCCGCAGCACTCAACCCTGTTAGCTTGCAGACCAAACTATAATCTGTCTCTAAATCTGGTAAAAACAGAGGCGCGGTCACACACATCTGCAGAAGTATGCTTAAGCTGCACCACCACGCCAAGGTGCCTCTATGGGTGCAGTCCTAACTCTAATCTATGAGAGCCCCATTTGGGACATACAATGCAATAGATAAAATGGGAGCAGCTTACCTGAGGTTGCCCTAAACCTCATGTGCAAGCCATGGGGTGGAAGGGTCAAGACCTTGCAATACAGCCTAGACCCCACACCCCATGTGCTTGCACAAATTCAAAGTGAACAAAGGGGAGTGGCAGCTGCTCAGACCATTTTATAACTAACCTGGGAGGTGCAAGTCAGCAGGGCAATTAGGTTACTAAAGACTTAAAGTGGACCAACACCCAGGGGGGATCGGCCCAGGAATCTATAAGATTCCCGGGCCGATCAGATCCCTCCCCGCGGGGCATCCGAAATCGGGATGTCCCGCGGGGTGAAACCCCCCAGGAAGCCCAGAAACCTGACATTAACCCTGTTCCAACGGCGCATGCGTGGGCCGCGTCTCGCACTTGCCTCTAGCAGGCGTGCACCCGCGCCGGCCGTTTGTGAATGCCCGGCGCGGGACGCGGCCTCCAGCGCTCAGAGCCGCTGTGGTTGGACGCCGCTTGTACGTGCATACCACAGCGGCTCTGAGCGCTCTGATTGGACGAGCGGCCGCGTAGGAGCGTGGTGAGGTGAGTGTTTCCGGGCGTTCTGGGGGGTTTCACGCAGCGAAGTGGACCAAAACCCAGGATAGTCAAAATCTTGGGTGTTGGTCCACTTTAAAGGAGCCGCAGCACTCAACCCTGTTAGCTTGCAGACCAACCTATAATCTGTCTCTAAATCTGGTAAAAACAGAGGCTCGGTCACACACATCTGCAGAAGTATGCTTAAGCTGCACCACCACGCCAAGGTGCCTCTATGGGTGCAGTCCTAACTCTAATCTATGAGAGCCCCATTTGGGACATACAATGCAGGTCTCTACTGCTTTGTGAGGAATTTATTGCATATATTATGTTTGCTATGGATGATGCCATTAGAATGTGTGGTAGAATTTCTGCCTTGTTGGTGGCTATACGCCGCTCTGTCTGGCTACATCGATGGGTAGCTGATAATGCTGCTAAGAAAGCCCTCACAGGCTTCCCTTTCAAGGGCCTGCGTCTCCTTGGGGAGCGTTTGGATTTGTTTGCCAGGGGTGGCAGGTTTCCTCAACGTAGGAGGCCGTCCCGGTCCTTTCGGGGGATGGGTGCCTTTCTCCCATCCTTCCGTGGTTCCAGAAGTGGCCGAGGAGTCTCCTTTACTGGGGTCCGAGGAGATCACTGGGGAAGGGGCAGAGGACATGGCCGTCCTGGCCTCTCCTGGGGTCCCAAGCCAAAATCCTCACCCAAGCCCCCTCAGGCATGAAGGGGCGCCCTCACCCATCTGGGTGGAGGGACAGCTCCGGCTCTTTGCTCATGTCTGGAGGCTTCACGTCTCAGACCGGTGGATTCAGGAGGTAGTGTCCTCCGGTTACAAGATAGAGTTTGCTGCCTAGCCGCCCCCAAGATTCATCAAATCCCGGATGGCTCAAAACCCCCTGTCAGCTCAGGGTCTGTGCCTTGCTGTCCAAAACCGTCTGGAGTCGGGGGGTCATCTGTCAGGTGCCTTTGAGGGAAAGGGGCAGAGGATACTATTCCAATCTTTTCATTGTTCCCAAAAAAGACGGGTCCATCAGACCTATTCTGGATTTAAAGTGCCTCAACAAATTTGTTAGATCCAGACACTTTCGCATGGAGACTCTGCGCTCAGCTGTCAATTCCCTACGCCCGGGAGACTTCATGACCTTTGTAGACATCAAAGACGCTTACCTCCATGTACCAATCTTTCCAGGTCATCAGAGATTCCTCAGGTTCGCTCTGGAGGATCAGCACTATCAATTTGTGGCCTTACCTTTCGGTCTCACCTCGGCTTCCAGGGTATTCACCAAGGTGCTGGTGGGTGTACTGGCTCTGCTGAGATCTCAGGGCAGCCGCATCCTTCCTTAGATGACATTCTCATCACTTCTCAGTCCTTCCAGCAGGCCAAGCTGGATATCCAGCTGGTGGTGCCCACACTGGAGAACTTCGGCTGGGTGATCAACCACCCCAAGTCTTTCCTGTCACCGTCAATGGTGAGGTCCTTTCTGGGCATGACTCTGGATACATATCAGGTCAAGATCCTTCTCCCTCAGCAGAAGGTGTAGAATCTTCAGGCCCTAGCCAGGCATCTTCTGTCTTCCCCTCATCCCTCCATCTGGCAGGGGATGCAGTTGGTGTCCTGCTTCGAGGCAGTTCCATACGCTCAGTTTCACATGAGACCTCTTCAACTTCACCTCTTGTCAGTTTGGGATCGGGACCCTTGGTGGCTGGACTCAAGAAACCTGTTGGTGGGCAGATCCTTTCTGGCCCCGTGCTGGGAGACAGTCACCACAGATGCCAGCCTGACAGGTTGGGGGGGGCTTCTGGAAATCCCTGATATTCCAGGGTCAGTGGTGCCCTCAGGAGGCCTACACCCCTATCAACATTTTGGAATTGAGGGCGATAAAGTTGGTTCTCGCCCAACTGACTCCACACCTTCGAGGTCGGGCGGTTCAGGTCCGCTCGGACAACCAGACGGCGATTGCCTACATCAGTCATCAGGGAGGGACCCAGAGCAAGAGGGCTCTCAAGGAAGTGTCCCTGATACTGTCTTGGGCGGAGGAGAATGTTCCCTGCATCTCAACCGTGTACATCCTGGGGGTGGAGAATCTGGAGGCAGACTCCCTCAGCAGGGGGACTTCTCGTCTGGGAGAATGGTCCCTCAGCAGCAGGGTTTTTCACTCCCTGTGCCACCGTTGGGGTCAGCCAGATGTGGATCTGTTTGCGTCCCGTCACAATCACAAGCTTCCAGTCTTTGTCTCTCTGCCACACGACCCTCTGGCCTTGGCCACGGATGCTCTAGAACTGTCTTGGAAGAGCTTTCAGCTTCTCTATGCGTTTCCTTCTTTCCCTCTGCTGGGCAGGGTGTTGTGCAAGATTGCTCAGGAAGGGGTGCCAGCCATTCTGGTGGCCTCCCGTTGGCCAAGAAGGGTGTGGTTCGCAGACGTCGTGCAGTTGGCAGTAGATCAGTATGCTCTGCCCAAGGATCCAGACCTGCTCACTCAGGGGCAGCTACGCCATCCCAATTTACAAACGCTGGCTTTGATGGCCTGGCTGCTGAAGCCTCTATCCTGATGGAGAAGGGGCTGCCTGCCTCTGTAGTTCATACTATGATTTGGGCTAGGAAGCAGTCCTTGTCATCCATCTACTATAGGGTATGCCATGCTTACATTGACTGGTGTGAGTCTAAGTCACTTCCATGTCGGGGGTTTTCTATCCCCAGGATTCTTGAATTTTTACAACATGGTTTGGATTTGGGTCTTCAGCTTAGTACCCTCAAAGGTCATGTTTTTGCTTTGGCCATATTCTTCCAAAGATCCTTTGCTCACCATCGTCTGGTCAATACCTTCTTCCAAGGGGTTACTCACGTGTGTCCGCCACATAAGCCTATGTTACCAGTCTGGGATGTGAACTTGGTCTTATCTGCATTACAAGGGCCTCCTTTTGAGCCTTTGCGTGAGGCCTCTTTGTCCTTATTGACTCTTAAGGTAGTCTTTTTGGTCGCTATCACTTCTGTTAGGCGTGTTTCTGAGTTGGCGGTGCTTTCCATCAAACCTCCTTACTTTGAGAGACACCAGGACAAGGTGGTGTTTCGTTTTTAGCCAGATTTTCTGCCTAAGGTTGTGTCTGCTTTTCATCTCAATCAGGACATTGTGTTGCCTTCTTTTTGCCCTAATCCTAGTAATCCTAAGGAGCGGGTTTTACATTCTCTGGATGTGGTCAGAACTCCGAAGTTCTATTTGGCTACTGAATCCTTCAGGAAGACTGATGCTCTTTTTGTGCTCCCATCTGGACCTAAGAAAGGTTTGGCTCCAGCTAAGTCCACTATCAGCAAGTGGATCCGCCAGGCTGTGGTACAGGCCTACTCTGCTAAGGGGAAGGAGCCTCCCTTCCGCCTTACTGCTCATTCTACTTGTGCTATTGGTGCCTCTTGGGCTTTTCAGCACCAAGCCACTTGGTCTTCTGTTCATACATTTTATAAGTTTTACAAGGTTGATGTTAAGGCCTCAGCTGATGCTGCTTTTGGTCGCAAAGTTCTGCAGGCGGCAGTGGTTTAAACTGCTGTTACTTTTGGGGATCCCACCCTACCTTACGGACACTGCTATTGGATGTCCCATTTGTAAGGAATATTCTGGAACAGGACGTGCTGTATACTTAGAATAATACAATTCTGTGATTACTCACCTGTAGAATTGGTATTATACGTATACGGCACGTCCTGTTCCACCCCACCCTTGTTATCATTATTCTTATTTACCTCTGTATGGTGATTGTTCATGTGTTTATTTTTGTTATTGTTCTCCCGGCTTCTTGTTAACTGCTTGTAAATACTGGGGATTTTGTGGGAGGTCCCTGACTTATATAGGACCGGGAGGAGCCACAAGCTGTTTTTTGCAGTCCAGCGCCATCTTGTGGATGTATTACTTATGTGTAAGGAATATTCTGGAACAGGACGTGATGTATACGTATAATACCAATTCTACAGGTGAGTAATCACAGAATTGTATTTTCCCTACATCCAGTCCAGGCCGTCCCGATATCCTCACGATTGGGTGTTCGCCTCTAGAGGGGGCTTGACTGCAAGATCAAAGATGTAGCTCCTCCCGGCCCCCCTATAAAGGCAGCTGCCCCTCTATTATTCCCCAGTTGTTCATCTTGCAGTTTGGCTGCATAAGATCGTTGGAACGTTCTCTCAGATTTTGGCAGCAGAGCGGGGTCACCTAGCCCATCGGCCGCTGTGAACTCCATTTCCATGGATCTCTTCTGACCCATTCCTGCCTCCCAGCCTTTGGCTGCTACAGGATCCGTGATGGTAGGGTGAACGCCGGGATCTGTGGCGTTCGGCAGAGCATATGCTCTGGGCCGCAGACCTTATTCTAAAAGGTAGTCGGCCACAGGCTTATGGTGAGCCTGAGGGGGAACCACTAGTATATTTTTTTCAATGTATATGGCTCAGGCCTTCCTTGCTGCTGACACTGCGGTGATCCCTCCTGTCTGTTTGCAGTGTCGTGAGTCCCTCTTTTGATATTGGTGCACTTGCCTTATGTATTTTATGTTGAGGCTGACATAGGGCTCTCTTTTTTGTTTAGATCGTGGGCTAAGGTTGAGGGTTGTAGTTCCTCCCGGTCCCCCTTTTTTAATAAGATGGATCGATTATAGGCTTAGGCCATTAGTGTCTAGTAGCCTTATTGATTTTTACTATTCTTAATCACCATAATGGAAGCATCAGGGGATAGTGAGCTGGGGGCCCCATTTGGGCAAGACAGGCTCTGCCCCTTGTGCAGAAGGAATCCTCTGGGCGGATTCAGCACTATTTGTCCCACTTGTGCCAGAGGCATTGTTTTGGACCATGAGCGTGCGGTCGTCCCTGACCCTAGCCCTGTATTACCATCAGCCTCTCCGGACCCTCCGCTGCTGCATTCAGCCCCTAGCGAAGGGGGAGCCAGCAGGGGGTCTCATACTGATTTTGCGCATGGGCTGCCTAGTCTCGAGACGCAGATCTTGTTGACAGCCCCTAAGAAAGCCTCGAATAAGAAGCGACATCTGGAGCCGATTTTTGATCGCTTGGGTTTTGATTGCTTGGGTTCTGCGGAGGAAGGTGAGTAGCCAGATGATCCACGCTCAACGGTGGAATATTCCACTGGCAATGACAGTATCTCTGGTTCATCCTCGGACGAGGATTCTTGTCTCCCGGATGATACGGAGAATTTGCTCTCCTCCGTGTTTGATACCCTACATATTATTCCTCCCAGAGCGGTTAAGAGGAAGCAGGGTGATTTATTTCTGAGAGGCAAAGACAGGTCTTCCCGGAGCAGCCTCACTTTTCCCTAAGGAATGGGAAAGGCCCAACAAGTTACTGTCGGTCCCTAAGGGCCTGGATAGGCGGTACTCCTTCCCTGCTGAATTGGTTCGGTTATGGTGTCAACCTCCCGAGGTGGATCCTCCCGTGTCAGGCTTGTCCAATACCACTGTCATGCAGTTGCCTGATAATGCTTCCTTACACGATCCTGCAGACAAGCGCATGGATCAGCTGGTCTCCCATGCGTTCACCTTTGCTGGTGCCCTCTTTCGCCCGGCGTGTGCCTCGGCAATCTTCTCACTAGCCAACAGGAGAAAGGTGAGACACCTTGTGGCTAGAGCTAAGGCTCACAAGTGGGCTGAGGAGTATAAGGAACTCAAGGCTTGCTTGGATTTCATTGGATTTGTTGTTACTGACATGGATGATGTGGTCAGGCTTGGTGCCAGAATTTCGGCTTTGCTTGTTGCTCTACGCCTCTCGCTCTGGTTGAAGCAGTGGTCGGCTGATGGGGCTGCCAAGAAGTCCCTCACAAGTCTACCTTTTGTGGGAAGCTGGCTGTTTGGGGAGCGCCTGGACCTTCTGGTCAAGGATGGTAGACGTCCTCATAGAAGGAAGTCTGCTCGGTCCTTTCGGAACCCCTCTTCTTATCTGTCATTTCGAGAAGGAAGAGGATCTTCGTTTCCAGGTGGCCGCAGAGATACTTGGGGCAGAGGTAGGTCCCACAGCCGACCCAACTCCTCCTGGGGAGCCAAGTCCAAACCCCCTGCCAAGCCCACTCAGGCATGAGGGGGGCGCCCTCACCCATCCGGGTGGGGGGACGGCTTCTGCTGTTTGCTCAGATCTGGAGGCGGCACGTCTCGGATCAGTGGATTCAGGAGGTAATGTCCTTCGGTTACAAGATAGAGCTGGCAGCCAGGCCACCCTAAAAATTCCTCCGTTCAAGGATATCTCAAAACCCACTAAAAGCTCAAGCTTTGAGAACGGTTGTTCAACACCTCCTGCGGATAGGTGTGATTTGCCCTGTACCCCGGCAGGAACAGGGTCAGGGATTCTGCTCCAACCTGTTCACGGTTCCCAAGAAGGACGGAACGCTACGGCCGATCCTGGATCTGAAGGGTCTCAACCGGTTTGTAAGAGTCAGACATTTCTGCATGGAAACATTGCGGTCGGCGGTAAGATCGCTTCCGCCCAGCGACTTCATGACCACAGTGGACATCAGGGACGCTTATCTGCACATCCCGATTTTCCAGGGACATCAGAAGTTCCTGAGGTTTGCTCTGGAGGATCAGCATTACCAGTTTGTAGCACTCCCATTCGGGATATCCTCAGCCCTCCGTGTGTTCACCAGGGTGCTGGCGGGCATCATGGCTATCCTGAGGAGTCAGGGTATTTGTGTGTTACCCTATCTGGACGATTTGCTGATTTCGGCCTGGTCCCTTTAGCAGGCTGAGAGTGATACTCGGACGGTGCTGTCAACCCTGGAGACCTTCGGTTACCAATCGATTACCAATCAATTACCCCAAGTCCTTTGTCACTCCCTCAACAGTGAGATCCTTCCTGGGAATGACGATAGACACCGCTCAGGTCAGGGTTTTTCTGCCACAGCAGAAGGTTTTGGGTCTCCAGACGCAAGTGCAGGCCTTGCTGTCTTGTCAGCAGCCATCGGTACGTCTGGGGATGAGATTGGTGGGTCTAATGGTGTCATGCTTCGAGGCAGTACCCTTCGCCCAATTTCACATGAGACCTCTACAATTGAACCTGCTGACCGGCTGGAATCGGACGCAGGAATCCCTGGAACAAGGCTTTTCGCTGTCCCCCCTGGCCAGGCAGTCCCTCTTGGGGTGGTTGGACTCCCGGAACCTGCTGGTGGGCAAGTCCTTTCTGACTCCCCATTGGGAGATAGTTACCACGGATGCCAGTCTGACAGGCTGGGGAGGCATTTGGCAGACCCAGAAGATCCAGGGTCAGTGGGGTCCGCAGGAGAACCGTTTACCCATAAATTTGTTGGAGCTGAGAGCAATCCGGTTGGTTCTTTCTTCGCTTGACTCCCCATTTAAGAGACCGTGCAATCCAGGTTCGCTCGGACAATCAAGACTGCTGTCGCCTACATCAACCACCAGGGCGAGACTCTGAGCAAGAAGTCCCTCAAGGAGGTAACACAGATTCTGACTTGGGCAGAGGAGAATGTTCCCTGCATCTCGGCGGTCTACATCCCCGGGGTGGAAAACCAGGAGGCAGACTCCCTGAGCAGGAGTTCCTTGCGCCTGGGGGAATGGTCCCTCAGCAGCGAGACTTTTCAGGCTCTGTGTCTCCACTGGGGTCAGCCGGATGTGGATCTGTTGGCGTCCAGACACAATCACAAGCTCCCAAGGTTCGTCTCCCTCTCAAGAGATCCTCTGGCCATTGCAACAGACGCTCTGGCAATTCCTTGGACAGAGTTCAAATTTCTGTATGCATTCCCTCCATTTCCGCTGCCGGGCAGAGTAATGCGCAAGACAGCCCAGGAAGGGGTACCAACCATCCTGGTGGCTCCTCGCTGGCTGAGAAGGAGTTGGTTTGCAAATATAGTCCAGATGTCAATAGATCACTACATCATGCCCGACGACCCAGGGCTTCTCACCCAGGGGTTGCTGCGGCACCCCAATTTACGGACGCTGGCTTTGACGGGCTGGCTATTGAAACCTCAATCCTGATGGAGAAGGGGTTATCAGCCACGGTCGTGCATACTAGGATTCAGGCACGGAAGAAATCTTCTTCCATGATATACTACAGAGTTTGGTGGGCCTATATTGCTTGGTGCGAGGTCAAGAGCTTTCCTTGCCAAAAATTAGCAATTTCTAGGATTCTGGAGTTTTTACAACACGGCAGGTCTCGGCTTTAGCCATCTTTTTCCAGAGATCCATTGCCAACCATAGGTTGATCAAGGCTTTTTTCCAGGGATGTTACCCATGTCCGGCCACCGCGTAAGTCAGTATTACCGGTGTGGGACTTGAATTTAGTACTGTCTGCTCTCCAGGGTCCTCCTTTCAAGCGAAGCTGCATTGTCTATGTTGACTTACAAAGTGGTCTTTCTGGTAGCGACCACCTTGGTGCGTCGTGTATCAGAGCTGGCCGCGCTTTGTATGAAACCACCCTACCTTGAGCTACACAGGGATAAGGTGGTTTTTCGCTTTAAACCTGATTTTTTGCCTAAGGTCGTTTCTCCCTTTCACCTTAATGATGAAGTTGTCTTACCTTCCTTGTGTCCAGCACCAGCTAATACCAAAGAACTGACCCTCCATGCTTTGGATGTGGTCAGAGCCATTAAGTATTACCTGGCTGCGACTGAATCCTTCAGGAAATTGGATTTGCTCTTTGTCCTAACAGAGGGTTTTAGGAAAGGATTGCCACCGGCCAAGTCCACTCTCAGTAAGTGAATCAGACAGGCGGTGGTACAAGCATATTCTGCCAGGGGGAAGGAACCCCCCCGGATCACAGCTCATTCTACCAGAGGTATTGGTGCCTCTTGGGCCTTTGAGCACCAGGCATCGGTGGGACAAGTTTGTAAGGCCGCAACTTGGTTTTCTGTTCATACTTTTACAAAGTTTTACAAGGTGGATGTCAGGGCCTCAGCTGACGCTGTTTTTGGCCGAAAGGTGCTTCAGGCGGTAGTGAAATGAACTACATGCTGTTCCGCACTGGGGATCCCGCCCATATGGACACTGCTTTTGGATGTCCCAATCGCGAGGATATTGGGACGGCCTGGACTGGATGTAGGGAAAAATACAATTCTGTGAAACTCACCTGTAGACTTGTTTTTGTATACATCCAGTCCAGGCCGTCCCACCCCGCTTTTGTGTTCATTATGTCCTGTATGCCTGTTATGGTGATCAACCATTTTTTTGTTCATAGGACACTGGTTTTTCTAGTTTTTGCTTAGAGAGAGTACAAGCTGAAGCAATGTGAAGTAACATGGTTTCTTAGGCTTCCCGGCCTGCCCTCTTTTGTTGAGTACTGCTTTTAAACCACTGGGGAATGATAGAGGGGCAGCTGCCTTTATAGGGGGCCGTGAGGAGCTACATCTTCGATCTTGCAGTCAAGCGCCCTCTAGAGGCGAACACCCAATCGTGAGGATATTGGGACGGCCTGGACTGGATGTATACAAAAACAATTCTACAGGTGAGTTTCACAGAATTTTATTTATTTTAAGTATACAGCACGTCCTGTTCCAGAAGATATTCCTTACACTTGGGATATACTCCAGTAGATGGCGCCGGACTGCAGAGACAGAAAAGTGGCTCCTCCTGGCCCCATATATACCCGGGACCTCCCACAAAATCCCCAGTTCTTCTTTGCAGTCCTGGCTGCAATGACTAGAAGATGGCTCTCTCTACTCGCAGGTGAGCGGGGCTATTAGCCTGCGGCTCTGTAGGACTATTCCCACCCATTTCCTTCTACTGCCTCCCAGCTCAGGCTGCTCTGGTTCGGCAGCACCGCTCGCTGTCAGGTGCTAAGGAGCGCTGCTCCAACCGCAGTCCCCCAGCAAAGGGTAGGCGGGTATAGGCCCATGGTGCGCCTTATGGGATGCTCCTCTCACATTTATTGCCCCTCGCCCCCAGTCCCCACAGTTGGCTCCCTTTAGCCTGTCCGTTGCTTCCCCCTTGCTCTCCCTTGTAGTTCTCGGGGGTGCATGTCTTTGCTATATATATTGTGTGTTGTGTTTGATCCCTGTTGAATTGATTGCACTGGTTTCTTTCGCCGCCGCACGTTTGTACTGCGC
This sequence comes from Gastrophryne carolinensis, assembly GCA_027917425.1. Classification (NCBI taxonomy): domain Eukaryota; kingdom Metazoa; phylum Chordata; class Amphibia; order Anura; family Microhylidae; genus Gastrophryne; species Gastrophryne carolinensis. The sequence goes on along the minus strand of CM051241.1, from coordinate 146,881,056 downwards.
TCCGCGGTCGGCGGCGACATTGCCTCAGGCGCTGCTGCCCCATCATTGGCTGTTCTTGTCAGGTGGGCGGGCCTTGCAGATGACGCGTTTTGCATCACTGTTTCCACGGCCCGCCCCTCGAGGTATATGCGGGCGCCATTTTTATTCTCTGCTGCGTGTGCTTGGCGTCTCACTATCGCGGTCCGTAAGTGCCCCTGCGGGCTGATTTATTTATGTACATATCTGTATTGCATATCGCTTATGGGAGCTTTTGCTTATTTCTTGCAGGCGGGTCAAACTTTGTGGTTTCTCCCGTTCCTATCCCCTCTATTTAGTGTTAACTCTTATTGGAGGGCTATTACATACCATAACTCCCACTTCCCTAGCGGGTTATTGGAGCATCCTGGGTTGCTTTTACTAGCGTCAATCCCTATTGGCCTGTTGTGCCTTGATAATCACCATATGGAGGCTTCTCAGGATAATGTGCTCGGGGTTCCTTCGGGACAAGCCCGGCTGTGTGTGGCGTGTGGGGTAACCCCTATAAGTGATGATGTTAGGGTGTGTGTACCCTGCGCCCAGCAGGTACTTGCCCTGCAGTCTGGTTTACCTGCGGCTGGGCCTACCCCCCCACACTTACACCTGACTCCCAGTGAGGTGCATACCAGTGGGGAGTCTCAACCTGATTTGGCTACCAGGGTAGCCAGCATTGAAAGGCATATTGCTGGTTCTGGTCCGCGTAAGGCTCCTGCTAAGCGGCGGCATCTGGCACCTGGTGTTACTCTCTTTCCTATGGAAGCTGAGGAGTTTTTTGATGTTACTGGTTATACCCCCCTGGAAGAAGGGGAATTATTCTCTGATTCAGAATCATCTGAGGATCAGCCTAAGGGTTATGCTGAGTCTGGGTCTGACCCATGGGCTTCAGATGATACTGACAGACATTTGGCTCAAATATTTGAAGTACTCTGTATCTCTCCTCCTGCCGTGGCCCCACGGCAGCAGGGGGAGCTGTTTCATGCTGTTAAGCCACATTTGGAGTTTCCTTAACAAACTCACTTTAATAATCTGATTCTCAAGGAGTGGGAACGGCCTAGTCGGCTTCCCGGGGTACCAAAGAGTTGGGATAAGAGGTATCCCTTCCCTGCTGAAATGGTTAAACGTTGGTCATGTCCTCCAGAGGTGGATGCACCAGTTCTGGGGTTGTACAACACATCTGTCATGCATTCCCCTGACACTACTACATTGAGAGATGGGGAAGACAGGCACATGGATCAGCTGGCTAGCCATGCATTTGCCTGTGTTGGGACCGTGCTCCGTCCAGTCTGTGCCTCTGCTATCACGGCTGTTGCTATTAAAAGCCTGCTCAGGGGTCTCTTAGAGTGGGCCCCTGATGATGCTGGTAGTGAAGAGTATAGAGCTCTTTTGCATTGTGAGGAATTTGTTGCATATGTTCTCTCTGCCCTGGATGATACCATTCGAATGTGTGGCAGGGCTTCTGCCTTGTTGGTGGCTATACGCCGACCTGGTCTGCCTGCGCCAGTGGGCAGCTGACAATGCTGCCAAAAAGGCCCTCACTGGGTTTCCCTTCAAGGGGCTGCGCCTCTTTGGGGAACGTTTGGACTTGTTTGCTAAAGGTGGCAAATTACCTCAGCGTAGAAGGCAGCCCCGGTCCTTCCGGGGTTCAGGTGCCTTTTCTCTTTCCTTCAGGGGCTCCAGAATTGGACGGGGAGCTTCCTTTGCTGGAGCCCGTGGAGATTTTTGGGGCAGGGGCCGAGGACGTGGTCACCCTGGCCCCCCTGGGGTCCCAAGGCTAAGTCCTCCCCCAAGCCCCCTCAGGGATGAAGGGGCGCCCTCACCCATCCGGGTGGGGGGACGGCTTCAGCTCTTGGCTCACGTCTGGAGGCGTCATGTCTCAGACCTGTGGATTCAGGAGGTAGTTTACTCTGGTTACAAGATAGAGCTGGCAGCCTGGCCGCCCCAAGATTCATCAAATCTCGTGTAGCTCGAAACCCCTTGTCAGCTCAGTGTCTCTCCCTGGCTGTCCAAGGCCTTCTAGACCTAGGTGTCATCTGCCGGGTGCCCTTGAAGGAAAGGGGCAAAGGCTATTATTCCAATCTTTTCATTGTGCCCAAAAAGGATGGGTCCATAAGACCTATCCTGGATTCAAAGCTTCTCAACAGGTTTGTCAGATTCAGACACTTTCGCATGGAGACTCTGCGCTCAGCTGTGACTTTCCTACGCCCAGGGGACTTCATGACCTCTGTAGACATCAAGGATGATTACCTTCACGTCCCTATCTTTCCAGGTCATCAGAGGTTGCTCAGATTCGCTCTGGAGGATCAGCACTTACCAATTTGTGGCCTTGCCCTTCGGCCTCACCTCGGCCCCCAGGGTATTCACCAAGGTGCTGGCAGGAGTGATGGCCCTGCTGAGATCTCAGGGCATCCGCATTCTTCCCTACCTGGACGACATGCTTATTGCTTCCCAGTCCTTCCATCAGGCAGAGCTGGACACTCAGCGGGTGGTGTCCACACTGGAGTCATTCGGCTGGGTGATCAACCACCCCAAATCTTCCCTGTCTCCTTCCATGGTGAAGTCTTTTCTGAGCACGATTCTGGATTCATCTCAAGATCTTTCTTCCTCAGCAGAAGGTGGAGGTCCTTCAAGAGAAAGTTCAGCTCCTGCTGTCTTGTCCCCATCCATCCATCAGGCAGGGAATGCAGCTGGTGGGCCTGATGGTGTCCTGCTTCGAGGCGGTTCCATATGCTCAGTTCCACAGGAGGCCTCCTCAGCTTCACCTCTTGTCAGTATGGGATCGGGACCCTGTGTCCTTGGATCAGGTGTTTGTCTTGTCCCCTAAAGGTCAGGCGGTCTCTAGTGTGGTGGTTGGTCTCAGGGAACCTGCTGGGGGGCAGGTCCTTTCTGGCCACCTGCTGGGAGACTGTCATCACGGATGCCAGTCTGACAGGTTGGGGGGATTCTGGAAGTCCCTGAAATTCCAGGGTCAGTGGGGCTCTCAGGAGGCCCATGCCCCTATCAACATTCTGGAATTGAGGGCAATCAGGTTGGTTCTCGCCCACTTAACCCCTCGCCTGAGGGGTCGGGTTGTTCAGGTCCGCTCAGACAACCAGACTGTGGTTGCCTACATCAATCATCAGGGAGGGACCCGGAGCAAGAGGGCCCTCAAGGAAGTGTCCCTGATACTGTCTTGTTCCCTGCATCTCAGCTGTGTACATCCCGGGGGTGGAGAATCTGGAGGCAGACTCTCTGAGCAGGGGGACCTCTCGTCTGGGAGAGTGGTCCCTTAGCAACAGGGTGTTTCGCTCCCTGTGCCACCGCTGGAGTCAGCCGGACGTGGATCTATTTGCATCCCGTCACAATCACAAGCTTCCAGTCTTTGTCTCTTTGTCCCAGGATCCTCTGGCTTTGGCCACGGATGCCCTGGCAATGTCCTGGATGAGGTTCCAGTATGTGTTTCCCCCGTTTCCACTGCTGGGCAGGGTGCTGCGCAAGATAGTTCAGGAAGGGGTGCCAACTATCCTGGTGGCCCCCTGTTGGCCAAGAAGAGTGTTGTTTGCAGACATCGTGCAGTTGGCAGTAGATTACGCGCTGCCACTGGTTCCAGATCTGCTCACTCAGGAGCACCTACGCCACCCCAATTTACAAACCTCCATCTTGATGAAAAAAGGGCTGCCTGCCTCGGTGGTGAATACCATGATCAGGGCTAGGAAGAGGTCCTCTTCTTCCATCTATTACAGGTTCTGGCGTACTTACATTGACTGGTGTGAGTCCCACTCGCTTCCCTGTCGTGTTTTTCTATTCCTAGGATTCTGGAGTTTCTACAACATGGTTTGGATCTGGGTCTTCAGCTCAGTACTCTGAAAGGCCATGTGTCTGCTTTGGCTACTTTCTTCCAAAGATCCTTTGCTCAGCATCCCCTGGTCAAGACCTTTTTCCAAGGGGTTACTCACGTGCGTCCCCCACATAAGTCTATGTTACCAGTCTGGGATTTAAATTTGGGCTTGTCTGCCCTGCAGGGGTCTCCCTTTGAGCCCTTGCAAGGGGCCCCTTTGTCCATTCTTATGCTTAATGTGGTCTTTTTGGTGGCTATCACTTCTGTTAGGCGTGTTTCTGAGTTGGCGCTTTCCATCAAGCCTCCTTATTTTGAGAGACACCAGGACAAGGTGGTGTTTCGTTTTAAGCCAGATTTTCTACCTAAGGTTGTTTCTGCCTTTCATCTCAATCAGAACATTGTTTTGCCTTCTCTGTGTCCTAATTCTAGTAACCCTAAGGAAAGGGTTTTGCATTCTTTGGACGTAGTCAGAACTCTGAAGTTCTATTTGGTGGCTACTGAATCCTTCAGGAAGACTGATGCTCTTTTTGTGCTTCCGTCCAGCTAAGTCCACTATCAGTAAGTGTATACGTCAGGCTGTGATTCAGGCCTACTCTGCTAAGGGGAAGGGACTTCCCTTCTGCCTTACTGCTCATTCTACTCGTGCTATTGGTGCCTCTTGGGCCTCTTTTCAGCACCAAGCTTCTGTTGAACAAGTTTGCAAGGCCGCCACTTGGTCTTCTGTTCATACTTTTTCAAAGTTTTACAAGGTTGATGTTAGGGCCCCAGCTGATGCTGCTTTTGGCCACAAGGTTCTGCAGGCGGCAGTGGTTTAAACTGTCTGCTGTTACTTTTGGGGATCCCACCCTACCTTACGGACACTGCTATTGGATGTTCCAAGTGTAAGGAATATCTTCTGGAACAGGACGTGCTGTATACTTAGAATAATACAATTCTGTGATTACTCACCTGTAGAATTGGTATTATATGTATACAGCACGTCCTGTTCCACCCCACCCTTGTTATTATCTTTATGGTGATTGTTCTTATGTTCAAATTTTCATATAATGGTTATAGTTCTCCCGGTCTCTTGCTAACTGCTTTTCAATACTGGGGATTTTGTGGGAGGTCCCGGGTATATGTGGGGCCGGGAGGAGCCACTTTTCTGTCTCTGCAGTCCATCGCCATCTACTGGAGTACATCCCAAGTGTAAGGAATATCTTCTGGAACAGGACGTGCTGTATACATATAATACCAATTCTACAGGTAAGTAATCACAGAATTGTATTTTTATTCAATATTTTTAATACTTTATTTTGCTTTTCCATGAGCTGACAGATTTATTTTTTTAAATGATAAATATGTCCTAAAAGAAAGTGATGTATTTAATTTCCCCAAACTACATTCTCTATTTTATTGTTTTGTGCAGCCAGTGGTGCTGATCCTTTTGTAGAATGAGGGCAAAGGCTGCCTGCAACAGTTTTCCTTCACAAGAGGAAATGATCCTGTTAGCTGAAGTTGTAACTTAAATGTCAATACATTGTCACTGATTGTTTTAAGCTGTTTTTAATCTAAACAGGAGCATTTGGAATAGGGTATAGAGAGCAGGGTATCCCATTTTTTGTAATCAAGTACTACTCATTGTTTAATGTATCGAGTACCATCTGGGTGGTAGGTATGGGTTATTAGTCACTCAAAACCATTTAAAGCAGATAAAAACTCATGCTAAAAGATTCCAGGGCTGGCCACTAGTCTTCCCCTGGGGCATGTTACACAGGATGCCCTGCGGCATGCACATCCACTTTAACGTTGGATGTGTTTGGCTGTGTAAAGCTAATGCTTGGCATTGCACCCTTAAGGGCGAGCAAAGGGGGTGGGAGTAGCTCCATCACTATTTATACAAAATGATCATCATTATTCAGGGCCTGACAACAGATTTACCGCCCAGTTTAACCCTCTCATCATCTAAGTATTAAGCACCAAACATGTCTAGCTATGTGGAAAGACAGAGATTTGGTTGCACATATCTGCAGATACATGTGGAAGCCACACTGCCCTGGCAAGGCACTCTGTGTTTAGTGTGGTCTCTACTCTTATTTTTGAGTCCCCAAAGTTGGGACATGCAATGCAGCCAGAGCTACTCACCTGGGAAGCTGCCAGCCTCCCTTTAGAACAATCCACAGGGAGAGATCCATGGTGGCTGAATCACTCCCTGTGTGTGTTCGTGGCAATTCAAACTGAGCAAAGGGGGTGGGAGTAGCTCCATCACTATTATTTATGCAAAATGATCATTATTATTATTCAGGGCCTGGGAACCAATTTACCGCCCAGTTTAACCCTCTCATCATCCAAGTATTAAGAACCAAGCTATGTGAAAAGAGAGATTTGGTTGCACATATCTGCAGATATATGTGGAGGCCACACTGCCCCGACAAGGCACTTTGTGTTTAGTGTGGTCCCTACTCTTATTTTTGAGTTCCCAAAGTTGGGACATGCAATGGCAGCTTCCCAGGTAAGTAGCTCTCAAATATTTGTCTACATTGCATGTCCCAATGTTGGGGACTCAAAATTAAGAGTAGGGACCACACTAAACAGGAGTGTCGGGGCGGTGTGGCTTCCACATGTATCTGCAGTTATATGCAACCAAATCTCTGTCTTTCCACACAGCTAGATATGTTTGTTGCTTGATATTTAGATAATGAGAGGGTTAAACTGGGCGGTAAATTAGTTCCCAGGCCCTGAATAATAATAATTTTGTATAAATAATAGTGATTGAGCTACTCCCACCCCCTTTATTCACCGTTAAGGGCCTCAGATTGCTCAGAGACATAAAGAGATGATTTGCATAGGTCCGCCTGCTGCAAGAATTGATGGGTCATGCTATATTCCCATGTGTTGGGTACAGTGCAAATATTTTCCATTTTAGGAATGTGCCTCCTTTACCCCTCAAGATCATCAACGGTTTTGCACACTACATCCAGGCTTATATCATCATCTGGGCCCTGCTCATAAACCAGATAGTTGTCTGTGCAGTGTGTACATTGCTCACAGATGAGACTACACTTGGCAGACTGGGGTTCCTTGCCTTATACACTGAGCGGTTGGGCGATCAGCAGTGACACAACCAACAGTTCTTAAACAGCAAAACGGCTTTATTTAGCAAATTATCGCTCAGTCCATAGATTGCAGCATAGACGCAGTAAATCAAAAAGTGGTTACTTCACCAAACAAAAGCAAGTCCAGGGCAAGCTGTCACTTCCAGGTAAGTCCAAATCCACTTTGCAGGGCGTATCAGCCCTCCGCTGCTCATCCCCACAAGTCCACAGTTAAGGGGCGCAAAAGCCAATTCCTTCGGCTTGTATACAGTCTTTTCCTTCACCAATGTGTACCTCAGCCTGGGCTCACTCCTACAGGCTGGTCAATAGACAGGCCGTGTGACTCCTTTTTATTCAGGCTTCCCCTGTAATCAGCCTGAACACCTGTGCACGGTGTAAGATCATGTAACAAACCTGAAAGGGATTGGGGAAAGTGACCTGGGTCCTGAATACCCGGCACGGATCGTGCCTTATACAGCCTAGCAGGGGAGAAATACCCATCATTTATGACATTTTTGTACAATTTACCACAACACCCAAAGCTTTATGGAAGGATAAGACTGCAAGTAATGTTTATTGTGTTTAGGAAACTCTGATTTTGCCAAAACAAAACAACCAAACCTTGAAAGCTGTACAGAACAAAATGTTACTTCTAGATCCTTAGACAATCTGCCTTTTCCACAACATAATCAGCTGTCATTAGCTCCTCCTAGGAACTACAGTCAGCCAAATCCACACACTAGCAGAACATTAAATGATTTTGTCAACTCCCAAAAGGGAATGGTCTATTTCCCCCAACTTGCTAATTTTTTACCTTAAACATGTTTTATGATTTTCCCCAAAAAACACTATATCCATTTTTTTAGCAGAGCTGAATAGAACAATGCTTGAAAGCTTGCAATCAGGTAAAATGCCAATGACCCCCCGGCACCTATTTGTGTGTCATTTACAGACCGATAACTCCTGTGGACACCCAGCTTTAGATTTCCTGTGTGCGGTCACAGAGAGTTTGCCTTACAAATACCAGAATTGTGATAAGCTTAAGAACCTCATTTGTTTACTGATACCGTAATGATTGCAGTACTTAATAGCTGCTGATACGTATGTGTGAAATACTTGCCTGCCCATTGATCCGGGCTTTGATGCTCATTGTCAGGGTCATTGTACTTGCTACTGTGGCTACTTGTCATTACACAAGACACTACATGGGAAAACACTACTCTGCGGGATTCCCCGTTTCCCCTGCCACTGGTCGCTCATCATTAGCCTCAGACCCCATCCTGTCTTTAGTAACATGACTGCATGTAATTTCTGTGTCATTTGTCCTGGGAAGCGATTAGAAGCTTCCACTGCATTGTAGCCTGTTAGCGTCAGTTCACAGACAGAATTCACAAGCCTGTTTTGTTCATAAAGGTCTGACCCACAACTATGGGAAACAATCTTAGCTCGCCTTACAACTCCATGTGCGGTAAAGTCAGACAGTAATAATACACAAAGATGTTTGTTCCAGTGACTATAGGTATTCAAATCCCTAACCTGAAGGCTGGGGGTCCCTGGTGGAAATATTGGCCTATCTTACATGGATACTCCGGGCAAACATAAAACGAGCAATTCACAGTTACCTTTGTCTAACTACCTCCAGGGGTAGGAATGGGATAGGATAGGAAGCACAAATTAAAAGCCTTAAAATGGAACCTAGAATCTAAAAGATGGCTTCCCTGGGGCATCCCAAATCAGGAGCCCCCGCTGTGGGAACCCTCCTGAAAAACTCACCTTCCTCCACTCCAACAGCACATGTACAGACTCTTGTCCAATCAGAGCCCTTTGTCTTTCCCAAGCAGCCCTGATTATTTACAGTGGGGAGTGTGAGTTGCCACATCCCCTGCATCCCCTTTTGGGATGGCCCGGGGGAAGCCGGCGGCTGGCCCTGGAATCTTTTCGATTCCAGGGCGAACGCTAGTGGGTTTTGTTTTGCTTTAAGATTAAAAGGTTGAGAACCCCTGATCTATACCATGGTTTCTTGACCTGTGGTATGCGTATTCTCCCCCCCCCCCCCCCCCCCCGATCTTTACAGGTCCTGTATTTTAACAGTAAAACGTGATTCCCTCTTGCTTTAAAAGTGCTACAAGGCCTGTGACCTACATATTTTCACATTTATAATCTGGACAAACGAAATTGATGGACCAGACTAAATACTGTTGTTAGAAATGAATGGCAGCCAGAGTATATAATATTAGAGGTGAATAGGCCAGAGATAACATTGACATCCGAATGGTAAGCTAAGGTTACTCCTGTATGGGGTACAATGTCTACCTTAATAGAGGATATTTATGATACACATAAGGGAAAGTGGGTTGTATCATTTATAACACATCAGAGATCAGAGTTCACCAAAGCTCCCTGTCTTATAAATGAAACATCGTGAAGTTTACTCAATATGTTCTCTCACTTTGACATCTTCGAATGGGACAATCATTTCATCATCAGTATTGGAATTACACATGAAGTCACTTGACCAATGACTAAAACATTAGTATTTTCACTGAAAAAAAAAGGGTGGGGGAGGTGACTGTTTTCTAACAGCATTAACCTAGGTGTTACTGAAATAACTAAACACTTCTAGGTGAGGAAGCTGTACCTGGTACAGTTTGCCTGTGACATCACAGAGGAAAGGTGTGTGTGGGGAAGGCTGTACTTTGTGCCAAGAGATAAGACTTAGTAATTGCCGGAAGGCATTTCAAAATGTCTAGAAATAGTCATGAAAGCCACAAAATTTCGGCTTATTTACAGAAAGGCCAGATACTTTTTTCCTTCCAACACTTGATTAATTTGACCATTTTTTATATGTATAATATTCTTGGACAAACTCAATGGACTCTGTTTAGAGACGGTCACTACATGCTCAGGAAATATAATTTACTCATTATTGTTAATATTAGTAATGTGCAAATCCAGCAGAAAATCTGTGAAATTGTAACCAACATGCACTGTGTAATGCATTGTAACCACATTTGCCGCCTCCTCATCTAAAAGTATCAATTACTGCCTGTCAGAGCACACATCCCCTCCTCAAAGCAACCATATTATATTTAAAGTGGACCAAAACTAGGGATTTTGACTATATTGCCCATAAATACTCAACTTTCACCGGTCCTATGGCGCATGCAGCCAATCATTGAGCTTTGCTCCATTTTTCAATTTTGCCTAAGAAAACAGACGAATGGAGCTGAGCATGCCAGTGGCCGCCTCTGCGCTAGCCTCTAACAAGGGCCTTGGCCACGCCGGCCATTTACAAATGCCTGGCATGGGTGCATGCCTTTCTGAAGGTATAGCGTAGTGCGGCTGTGTCAGACACATGCGTCAGTGGACCGGAGACCAAAGTTTTCTGGGGACTCGGGGGAGGGGATTCACACAGTGGGGCCCCGGAGAGAGGGAATCAGGGGGCTTTGGAGTCTTATAGATTCCAGGGCTGGCAAATGATGGGGTTTGGTCCACTTTAACAATTAAACATTATTCCTTCTTGCTTTGAAATTGTTATAAGGTTCTAAGGCCTTTGAGCTACTTGGTAATATTATTAGTTGATCATTTGAAACTTTTTGTCAGTAGGGGGTACTGACAAGGTTGAGAACCACTGATCCTACAAGCTCCAGAGAAGAAAACTAAAAAAAGTGAAAATGTCCTCAGGCACTGAAGCACTAGATCAGTTGTTTGTGATTCATGGGAGGGGTAAGGTAAATATTGGGGATTTAATTTCCTCTAATTGTGAAACAATGCTTGAAGAATGAAACTAGGACCTGTTTCTGCCAGTTTCACACAGTATACTATATGCACATGTCCGATTCACAAATTTTTTAAAGTGGAACAAAACTCGAAATTATTTACCTTTGTTTCTTGGCCCAGGAGCATCCTGGTTTGGGGCTCCCTGCTGTGTGAAACCCCCCGAATCTCCTGTAAAAATGTACCTTTGCCCATGCCCACAGCACGGGCATGAGCTCTCGTCTAATCAGCTCTATATGCCGTACATATTATCCAGTGTATGGCTCTGTTTAAAAGCAGGGCTTGGCAACCAGGAGTGAGAGCAGCTACATCCCCAGTTCCTTTAGATTGAGGTTGGCCGCAGGAGCTCGAAGATGCTGGAGATGCAACCGGCATTGTTTGCCTCGCCTTGGGAGCCACGGCAGAGGTGAGTTTTGCGGCGACCTGGGGGTTTATTCAGCGGGGTATCCCAAATCAGCCAGCAACGGTTTTGTCCACTTTAAAGAAACTGTCCAGATAAACCCTAAAGTCACAAGTGGCTTTTCTTCCTGATTTGACGATTTTTTTTTTGTCTGCTATCTTAAAAGAGAATACATTAGGTCATCTCTAGTTACTGTTGCTGTAGATATCTGTGTGTCTGTGTGAAAAGCAGGCTGGGTCTGCTTGTAAAGAAAGTGGAGGGTGTATCCTAAGTGTGCCATACACTCCACTTCGTTCTTCATGACATCTGGGTAATCTCCAGTAGATGGCGAACTTCTGCAGAGATGAATATGCAAAAAAGAGAGCCCCTCCCGGTCCATATATACCTGGGTCCTCCGACCAATTCCCCAGTTTCTTCTCTGCAGAGAAGGCGACAAGACAGAAGATGAGGACTTCTTTGCTTACAGGTAAGCCGGGCTCGCGCCCGGCCTTCTATTATCCCTATTACTGCCAGGACCCTTCTAAATTACCCTGTATTGAGCCTCCCAGCTTAGGCTGCGGGTCCTGGTGAAGGTAGGAGCACCCTATGGGTGCAGCAGGAGCACTGCTCCACCGTGAGACCTCACTATGGGGTAGGCGGTTTCCAGGTTTCTTGGTGATCCTGGTGTGGGATGCCCCATCCCATTACGCTTATGGCCGGCTCCTGGCTGGATTCCCCCCCTTCCGGGTCCCTTATTCCCCTCCGGGGGGCGGCCTGGCCAATATTTCGTTTTACCCAGCCCTTGTCACTGTGTGCTGAGTGTTTCACTTGTGTGTGTGAGTGCTTGATGCTTACTGGCCAACACGGTCTGACTACAGCCTGGGGGAGCTTCTCCCCCTTAGGCTGCGTTCGGGAAGGGGGCGGGCCGGGCTCTCGGCGCGGCCGCGGTAGCCCCGCCCCCTTATTTGGCGCAATTGCAGTGCTCGTCTAGTTGCTGGGAGGGGGCGTGGCCTCGGCAAACACGCGTTCTGCGCTGGCCCGCCCTCCCCCCTGCTCTCCCTTCTCAGGCACGAGGCTGCGTGGGGGTCATCTTCTCTGGCAGGCCGCTTTGCACATCTGGGTGGTAAGGGCCTGATGGCCATCTCCTTAGCTTGTGTGTGTGTGGGGGCCCCTATTTAGCTGGGGCCTCCACTGGTCTCTAACGTGTGTGTGTGTTTATGCCTTATTTGCACTGTTTGGCTGTGTTGTGGTATATATATAATATATATATATATATATACCTATATATATTTCCATTGTGTGGCTGTAAGATCAAATGCTATGGCATTTTTTACACTGCTCTGCTCTTATGTGGCTTATTTTGTGTGTTACAGGTTGCCCTGTATATGTGCATATTAAGGGGTCCCTCCTGGTCCTGGGGTCCCTAGTTATAAAAATTGTCCGCCCAAAAATCCTCCCACCGGGAGGAATTCCCTGCGGTCTTGCGACTGACCACAAAAATTCACCATATGGAGGCTCTGCAGGATACCGGGCCCGGATCCCTTCGGGACAATCCGGCCCATGTGTGGGGTGCAGGGTATCCCTTACGGGGGAGAATGTGCTGATCTATACCATGCGCACAAAAGGCCATAACGCGGCAGTCTGGTACCCAGCCTTCTGGGTCGGCGCCTCTCGCTTCATCGCCTTCCCCTCCCCACCTGATCCGTACCCCAAGTGACATTGGTACTAGTGGGGAGTCGCTTTCTCATGTTTGGGCTTGGTTGGCCAGCATAGAGAAAATGATTGCTAGCACGGTGGGCAAGAAGGCCCAGGCTAAAAAGAGACAGTTGTCGTTGGCCCAGCCTTTGTGGGATATTGACGACGAGTCCGCTGATTTGTCCGATTATTCCCCGTTAGAGGAGGGGGAATTGCATCAGGATTCTGAGGCTGACTACGGTCAGCCTGGGAATTCCAATGCCGGGCAGGCGCTGGGGGATGCTGTTTATACGGCCACTGTTTTGTCACATTTATTGGAGGTGTTGGATATTTATCCACCTGAGGCGCCCCCTCTTAAGAAGGGGGAATTTTTTGGGGCCCACAAGCCCCGTCCGGAATTCCCTACCCAGGGTCATTTTGATGCGCTGATACTTAGGGAATGGGAGAGGCCCAGTCGGCTTCCTGGTGTGCCTCAGGGATGGGATAAGAAGTATCCTTTTCCGGTGGAGGCGGTCAAGCGCTGGTCTTCTACTCCCGAGGTCGACGCGCCTCAGGCTCAGCAATGAAGGGGCGCCCTCACCTGCAAGGTCTCGGGTGCCCTAGGACCCTCAGGCTGCACAGGGGCTCCTGTTAGCAGTAGAAAACCTTCTGGACATGGGGGTTATATGCCCTGTGCCTCCGTTGGAAATAGGCAGGGGTTACTACTCCAACCTTTTCACGGTTCCCAAAACGGAGGGTTCGGTGAGACCCATTCTAGATCTCAAGGTTCTCAACAGGTTTATCAGAGCCAAAAAGTTCCGCATGGAGACTCGCCAAGGGGATTTTATGACATCCATAGACATCAAGGATGCGTAGCTGCATGTTCCGATTTTTCAGGCACATCAGAGATTCCTCCGGTTTGCGGTGGAGGATCAACATTATCAATTTGTAGCTCTTCCCTTCGGTCTGACCTCGGCACCGAGGGTCTTCACCAAGGTTTTGGCAGGTGTAATGGCTCTGCTCAGATCTCAGGGCATTCGCATTGTGCCTTATCTGGACGATCTGTTGATTTCAGCTTCTTCCCTTCAGCAGGCGGAACTGGACACCCACCAGGTGGTGTCGACCCTGGAGAGGTTCGGGTGGGTGATCAACCGCACCAAGTCTTCTCTATCCCGTGTGATTTCATTTCTGGGCATGAATCTGGATACCAGGTGGGCCAGAGTGTTTCTGCCCCAGACCAAGGTGCAGGGGATTCAGGGCTTTGACAGGGGATGAAACTGGTGGGTCTGATGGTGTCCTCCTTCGAGGCGGTGCCGTTTGCACAATTTCACATGAGATCTCTTCAACTTCTCCTATTGACTTATTGGGACAGGAGCCCACAGTCATTGGATCAACCTTTCAAGATGTCTCCCAGAGTTCGGCAGTCCGTTCGGTGGTGGCTGGAATCAAGCAATCTGTGGAAGGGCAGATCCTTTCTGGTCCCTTGTTGGGAGACGGTTACCACGGACGCCAGCCTGTCGGGCTGGGGAGGTTATTGGAAGAGTCATCAGTTCAGCGGGGTGTGGGGTCCCCAGGAGGCTCACACCCCCATCAATGTATTAGAGCTCAGAGCCATTCGACTGGTTCTGGCTCGGCTGACCTCACAATTACGGGGTCTTCCGGTTCAGGTGCGTTCGGACAACTGAACGGCAGTGGCTTACATAAATCACCAAGGAGGGACTCGCAGCAGGAGTGCCCTCAGGGAAGTCTCTCTGATCCTGCACTGGGCGGAGAGCAATGTTCCTTGCCTTTCGGCAGTCTACATTCCGAGGGTGGAGAATACGGAGGCGGATTCCCTGAGCAGGGGATCCTCTCGCCACGGAGAGTGGTCTCTCAACCCCGAGGTTTTTCTGGATCTTTGCCGCAAGTGGGGGACTCCGAAGGTGGATCTCTTTGCCTCGAGGCACAAACACAAACTTCCGGCCTTTCTGTCTCTTTCTCGGGATCCCCTGGCTTTGGCAGTGGATGCCTTGTCACTGGCTTGGAAGGACCTGGGTTTTCTGTACCTGTTTCCACCCGTCCACCGTCCACCCATGCTGGGCAAGGTAGTTCACAAACTGGTTCTAGAAGGGGCACCAGCGATTCTGGTGGCTCCAAGGTGGCCAAGAAGGGTTTGGTACGCAGACGTTGTAAGGTTGGTCGTAGACCAGTACCGGCTTCCCTTGCTGCCGGACCTGCTATCTCAGGGTCATCTACTTTACCCCAATTTACAAACGCTGGCTTTGACGGCTTGGCTGCTGAAACCTTCATCTTGAAAGAGGAAGGTTTGTGAGGCTGTTGTTCAGACCCTGATTAGGGCTAGGAAGCGGTCCTCTTCTGGCATTTACTATAGGACTTGGAGGTCCTACATTGATTGGTGTGAGGCTAGGGCCTTGCCTTGCAGGGTTTTTTTCTATACCAAGGATTTTGGAGTTTCTTCAGCATAATCTGGATCTTGGGTTCCAGCTTAGTACTTTGAAAGGACAGGTTTCCGCTCTGTCGGTTTTCTTCCAGAGGTCTTTTGCTTTACACCCACTGGTTAAGACCTTTTTCCAAGGGGTGGCGCATGTGCCTGTTTGGGATTTGAATTTGTTTTTTTCGGCTCTGCAGGGTCTTCCTTTTGAGCCGCTACAGGATATTGCTCTTTCGGTTCTCACTCAGAAGGTTGCCTTCTTGGTGGCTATTACCTCTGTTCGGCGTGTCTCTGAGTTTGTGGCCCTGTCGATTCAGGCCCCTTACTTTGAGAGACACCAGGATAAGGTGGTTTTTCATTTTAAGCCGGATTTTCTTCCTAAGGTGGTTTCTGCTTTCCACCTCAATCAGGACATTGTTCTCCCTTCCTTGTGTCCTAAGCCTAACAATGACAAGGAGAGGGTTCTGCACAATTTGGATGTTGTTCGCTGTGTGAAGTACTATTTGGTGACTACTTCTTCCTTCCGCAAGACGGACACCTTTTTCGTGGTGCCCTGCGGGCCCAGGAAAGGTTTGGCGCCTGCTAAGTCTATGATTAGCAAATGGTTTTGTCAGGCCATTGTTGGGGCCTATTCTGCTAAGGGAAGGACTCCCCCTTTTAGGGTCACTGCGCACTCTACTCGTGCTGTTGGTGCATCCTGGGCTTTTCAGCACCAGGCTTCTGTTGAACAAGTTTGTAAGGCTGCTACTTGGTCTTCCGTTCATACCTTTTCCAAGTTTTACAAGGTTGATGTGCGAGCTTCAGCGGATGCTGTTTTTGGCCGCAAGGTTCTGCAAGCTGCAGTGGTTGGAGTTGGCACATTCTTTACTGTTTCTGGTTCCCACCCATGACGGACACTGCTATTGGATGTCCCAGATGTCATGAAGAACAAAGTGGAGTGTATGGCACACTTAGAATAATACCGTTTTGTGAGTACTCACCTTTAAAAGGGTATTATGAGTGTGCCATACACTCCACTTCGCCCCACCCTTGTTTTTTTCAGTTATTCTGGGGCTTTTATATGGTGAACCATTGGTTTTGATTGTTACGGTTATATTTGGTTCTTCCTGTTCCCTACTGCTTTTATACACTGGGGAATTGGTGGGAGGTCCCAGGTATATATGGATCGGGAGGGGCTTTCCTTTTTGCATATTCATCTCTGCAGAAGTTCGCCCTCTACTGGAGATTACCCAGATGTCATGAAGTACGAAGTGGAGTGTATGGCACACTCATAATACCCGTTTTAAAGGTGAGTACTCACAAAACGGTATTTTTCTTTCTGTAGTCAAAACAACAAATTAGCAATGTAGTTCCATCAAAAAAAGATTTAATTTTTGTCAGTCCATTTCGGCTAGCACAGCCGCATCCCCGCTACCCTCTGCCAGGATGCGTGCCCACGCTAGGCACCCACAAATGCCTAGCACAGACGATGTGCCCCCAGCTAAAGGTATAGCTTACGGTGGCTGCATCCCGAGCATGCGGCGTTGGATCATGGACAAGGTAGGTTTTACAGGGAACTTGGGGGGTTTCACACAGTGGGGTATCCCATATCTGGATGCCCTGGGGGGAGGGAATCATTCTGCCCTGGAGCCTACTTTATTTCACACAGTGGGGTATCCCATATCTGGATGCCCTGGGGGAGGGAATCATTCTGCCCTGGAGCCTACTTTAAGCAGTGAATAACGGACAGTCGAGCTTTGATGCAACATATTCTGTTGGACAATGACATTTTCCTATGTGGTGACTAATGATAAAACAATTCTATAAAACATTATTTTAATATAGGTGTGTGTGATTTTTTATAAAAGCATGTTTAGTGTGTGTCAGCAAGGTAATCACAGGATGCCACCATTTATTTACTCTTACACCTCATCACTGATAAAGTAAATAATGAATCAGTTTTACTAGGTTAATCTATTGTAGCAGAACTATTTATTGCATTGCAGACCACTTCCTGTGTATTGACGTAGATCCAATCTGAGGCTGAAATACGCCAAATATGATCTCAAAAGACATGTGGTCATTTCTGACACATACAAACTCTGTGTTCCAAAAGGACTTCATTTATTTAGCTTTACGGGGGATGCGCCACACTCCCTGTGATGAGGATGCCGCACATTCCCTGAGATTAGGGATGCTGCACACTCCCTGTGATGGGGTTGCCTCTCGCTCCCTGAAGCAGGAGATGCTGCACGCTGCCTGTGAATGAGGATGCCACACACTGCCTGTGATGAGGGATGCCGCACACTGCCTGTGATGGGGGGCATGCTGCATGCTACCTGTAATGGGGGATGCCACACACTGCCTGTAATTGCGATACGGCACACTGCCTGTAATTGGGATACTGCACACTGCCTGTAATTGGGATACTGCACACTGCCTGTAATTGCGATACGGCACACTGCCTGTAATTGGGATGCTGCACACTGCCTGTTATGGGGGATGCCGCACAATGCCTGTAATGGCGGATGCCGCACATTACCTGTAATGGGGGGATGCCGCACACTGCCTGTAATAGGGGGATGCCGCACACTGCCTGCAATGGGGGATGCTGCACACTGCCTGTAATAGGGGATGCTGCACACTGCCTGTAATGGGGGGATGCCGCATACTGCCTGTAATGGGGGGATGCCGCACACTGTCTGCAAAGGGGCCTGCTGCTTACTACCTATAATGGAGCATGCTGTTTACTGCCTGTAATGGTGAATGCTACTCACTGCTTGTAATAGGGGATGTATCAAATGTGTACTTTCAGTCGCTTATGCTGTCTCTGAAATGATGATGTAACTAAATAATAACGTAACAATTCCACATAACCCTGGGCAACAATTTTTTTTTTTATAAAACTGCATGTTTTTGGCCTTTGGTACTGTAAGGTGCATACTATACATAACATCCCTTCAACCTTTCCACATTTATAAATGTTACAGCCACAAACTTAAAGGAGCACTAACATACATTTTGAGGACTCAGATTTCAGTCATAGTTGTAATGTTTTGAACGATAAGCAAATGTGTGTTCTCTAAAAAAGCTAATATGGTGACGTAGTAAGTGATCAAGTTTTAGTTCGGCTGGGGTGACGTCTCCCGTCATCCATAAAGAAACCATGTGCTGTGTGAGAGGAGAACCCTTGTGAGGTGAGTAGTGCAGAGAGAGAGAGAGAAAGTGAGAGTTAACGAGAGAGTGAGAAAGAGGGAGATATCAGTTATTATTTTAAAAGTGTAACTTGGCTTGAGCGAGCTAGGTAGCTCAGTTGGTAAAGTGATGTATTGTGAATCAGAGAGTCTAGGGTTCGAATCCCTGCTTGTGTTGCATGTTTTAATTTTTTCCCATAGTTTTTTCATCCTTTTTCTGTTGCTCTCCAAATTTATACAGTTTTTCTCTCATGTTACCTCTGCTGCTGTCTGCAGTATCTTTTGGTTTCCCATTTTCTCTTTCCTATTCTTACAATGCCATTTTCCTTTTTCCCATGTATTCTTCTTTTCAGCTTTGTGTGTTTTAAGCATAACAAAGTCCAGGATTTTCACTATCCTGAGTTTTGTTTCTTGCTGATATGGGATGCCCCACTATGTGAAGCCCGGAATAACATACCTTTCCCCGCCCTATGGTGCATACACAGGCTCTTGGACAACCTGGATGGGGCATCCTGAGTTTTTCCAGTGGCCAACACAGGAGTCTTTCAGACTTCAGGGTTGGCCACTTGGGATCGCTTTCATACCTTTTAGATATACCTGCACAGTCATTCAAAGTCCATTTATTTCAGTTAGTTTGGTTTATTTTGTAGAGACTTTATATATTCATGGAGTCACCTGGAGGGCTGTTACCGCAGTGTACAGTGCCTGAAAAAAGCTGGAGCATGTTCACTGCAGCTGTTGCTAGGGGACCAGTGGGCTAAATGCTGCAGCTGTCTGCCATCACTCCACTGAATAAACCCTAGCAGGAAATAGACTGAGCCATTTTTATTTAAAAATTTTAAAGCAAGGCATAGATTTTTTTCTTTACTATTGCCACATTACATAAGTTATTGTGTGGCTTTTAACTTTTATCTTTTTAATGCAAATATTCGTGATAGTGCTTCTTTAACCCTTTAAATGCCAGCCTACCTAGTTTTTGTCACCATGTTTCAATATTTTGGGCTACACATGTTCAACCGTGATTTTTGAAGGGATTTCTAGGGATTTCCCAGGAAAATGATATATTGTTTTTTTCAGAGTCTGGGTTTTAACATGAAATGTCTTGTTTGTCATTTTTTAAGTGTATTCTCAATAATTTGAGGTAAAATATGTGCATAAAAAAATCTATTTTTTTCTACAATTTGTAGTATTTTTTTGTAAAAAAAAATGTAAGTTTGTCAATAAATGTTATTGCGTATGAAATCCCAATTTCTTCCGGTTACAACGGTTCCACATATGTATTGGTAGACACCCTTTCCTGCCCAGGAGACTGCACCTTGCAGTTTTTCAAGAAAAACAAGCCTTTACATTTGAAATACCTCAAATGTAAAGGGTTAACCCTTTGAGTGCCAGCCTACCTAGATTTTTTGTCACTCTCTGTTGCCCGACGACTTTTCACGTTTTTGCGCTACACGTGTGCAACCTTGATTTTTGAAGGGATTTCCATGAAAATTATATATTGTTTTTTTCAGCAGAGTCTGGGCTTTTGGCCTTTTTTTAGTGTATTCTCAATACTTTTGGGTGAAATATGTGCAAAAAAATGAAAAAAACCTATTGTTTACAATTTGTAGTGTTTTTTTGTAATAAAAAATGTAAGTTTGTTAATAAAATATTATTGCGTGCGAAAGCCCTATTTCTCCCGGTTACAATGGTACCACATATGTATAGGTATACCCCCTTTCCTGAAACAGCAGTTTAGGAGATTTCAGATAGAATACAACTATGCAATATGATTGCATAGTTGTAAGGGGTTAATAAAAAAAAAAATGACATAGGGTTCCCCTCCCAGGGGGGGGGGACCTCATTTCTTTTTTGGAATTCTAAGGGTTAAAAACCCTTAAAATCCCCCCCCAAAAAATGACATAGGGTCCCCCTTACCCAGCATTACTGACCCGGAGCAGCTATGGGGGCTTGTAGAACAGGGTGCAGGGGCCAGCGTTGGTGGCCCCTGGCCCTGCAGGCTACTAGCCCACATAGCCACGTGGCCCGGGCCCTTCTGCCCCCCCCTGGCCGTTGGGGAGGCAGGTAATGGGGGGCTGGGGGCTATGGCAAGTCACCCGCTTGCCGCAGGTGACCTGCCATAGCCAGAGCCTTGTGAACTGGTATAAGGGGTCTCATGGACCCATTACCAGTTCACAAAGGGTTAAGTTAAAAAAAAAGACACCAGACAAATATTTTATTATTCTTTTTTTGACTTATACTTACCTCCCATCCAGTGTCCCACGCTGCTACAGATGACAGTTGTCAGTAGTGATCAGAGCAGGGAGGGTGGGAGGCAGGGAGATCAGAGCCTCCCTGCCTGCCACCCTCCCTGCACTGATCGCTGCTGACAACTGACAGATCGGATCCCGGGTGCCGGTAACCGGAGGAGCAGGATGACGTCATCAAGTGGGCGGGGTTAAGGGCGGGGTTAAGGGCGGGGTTAGGGGTGGGGTTAGGGGTGGGGCCAGCGCCGGCCGAAGGGGATGGTGAGGGCCCGTTTCTGGGCCCTCACAAGCAGCGTGGAAAGCCCAGGGGGGGGGGGATCGGAGCCCCCCCTGGTGAAGAGAAGACCCGGGGAGAGCCATCGCGCTGCGAGGTGAGTAAATGTCATTTACTGTTTTTTTTTTTTTACAGATGTCGGCGCCGGCAGGGGGGGGGGGGGGCTATTCCGGGCCCCCTCTAACAGCGGATTCTTTTACAGAATCGCTGGCCCTTTCAAATGAGTAAGGTAAGTCTGTATGTGTTTTACTTTTTTTTTATGGGCCTCTAAAGTCAGCTACGTGACTCTCACGTAGCTGGCATTTAACGGTTGGAGAGGCAGCTACGTGAGAGTCATGTAGCTGGCACTAGAAGGGTTAAATCTGAAAAAGCAAGGTCCCCCTTGAACAATACCCAACATGCATAGGTACTGTCAAGGGAAGAGTTGCCAAACACCCCTAAAGTAAATCATGCATGTAACGGTAATTTTATTTAAAAATTTCAGCTCTGCACCATGCGCTATTCTACCAAACCTGCCTTTACATTTGGAATACCCCCACAAACCATATATTCCCTGAAAGTACACATTAGGCTTTCTAAGCATACCCAGCTTGTTGTAGTGGGCTCATCGTTTTATAAATAATTTCTCGAAAAATTATTTGGTTGCACAGGGTTTCCCTAAAAAAATGTATAAAAAATCTGAATATAAAACACATTTTCCTAAAGTTTTAATATGCAAACAAGAAAAAACAAAAACAAGCTAAATCTGAAAGCACAAGGTCCCCAGAACAGAACAATACCCAACATGCATAGCTACTTTTAACCCTTTTAATTGACAGACTACTTGAAATGTTGTCAATCTTTGTCGACAGTTTTTTTTTCACCATTTTGCTCTCTGTTTAACTTTTTGCAGGAATTTCCAGGATAAATATATAGGCTTTAATATGAAATGTATCGTTTGTAATTTTTCGACTGTTTTTTAAATATTTTTGAAGAAAAAAAACAATAATTAAAAAAAAAATATTTAAAAATAAAATATTTAATTTATTAAAGAAAACCATATTGCATGTGAATGCCCCATTTCTCCCAATTACAACAATACCACATATGTATCAGTAGCCCCCCTATTTTAGCCCAGGAGACCCCCCAAACTGAAAAGAGCACCTTTTAGAATTTACAAATAAAATACAATTACTATCCACACTATAAAGGGTTAAACCACAATAATAATTGGTGTAAGGTCCCCGTCCCAGGGGGGACATTTTTGGGGAATTTTTCAGGGTTAGTAATAAAAAAAAATGATGTGGGGTCCCCCCTACCCAGCATAAATAGCCATGGGACCAGCTATGCAGGGCTTGTAGAACAGGACGCAGGGGCCAGCCTCCGTGGCCCGCCGCCCTGCACGCTACAAGCCCCACAGGCTAAATAGCCCCTGGA
This sequence comes from Gastrophryne carolinensis, assembly GCA_027917425.1. Lineage (NCBI taxonomy): Eukaryota > Metazoa > Chordata > Amphibia > Anura > Microhylidae > Gastrophryne > Gastrophryne carolinensis. The sequence goes on along the minus strand of CM051241.1, from coordinate 146,858,783 downwards.
CCCTTCTTCCCCTCCTGGGCTTTGGGGAGGCAGGTAATAGGGGGGCTGGGGGTTAATGGCAAATCACCCGCTAGCTGCAGGTGACTTGCCAGCCCCTTAGCCTTGTAAATTGGTATAGGGGTCTCATGGACCAACCAAAGGGTTATATGTTAAAAAAAACACACACACAGAAAATAATACTTACCTCCCACCCATAGAGGGTTAAATGTAAACACACACACACACACACACACACACACACACACACTAAAAATAATACTTACCTCTCATCCATCTTGCACCGTGTCCCTAGCAAATCACTCTGGCTCCTGCTCTCCTGCTGGAAACCTTTTATACCTGCTGGGTGACAGAACATAAGGGGTTAATTTTAAAAATGACATAGGGTCCCACCTTCTTGGAAGGGGTGGACACAATTTTTTGGGAATTTTAAGGGTTAAAAATCCAGAAAAAAATAGCTTGGGGTCGCCCCTTTCCAGCATAACCAGCCCAGGACCAGCTGTGCAGGGCTTGTAGAACAGGGCTCAGGGGCCAGCTTTGGTGGCATCCGTCTCGCCGGCTACAAGCCTGCACAGTTTCCGTTAGGCCGGGCCCTTCTGCCCCCACTCCCAGGGCTTTGGGGAGGCAGGTAATTGGCGGGGCCGGGGGTTAATGGTAAGTTGCCCACTAGCCGCAGATGACTTGCCTGCACCTAAGGCTTGTGAACTAGTATAGGGGACTCATGGATCGCTTACCAGTTCACAAAGGGTTACCTGTAAAAATAAACACAAACACAGAATAAAAAATGACATTTATTATTTTTTTTCTCTTTACTCACCTCCAATTCTCCACTGTCCCCCGGCGATCATATCCAGTGACAGCTGCCAGGTGATCAGTGGAGAGGGGCTCGGGGTGGCAAGAGATCACAGCCCTCTTGCCCCTCCAATCTCCTTTGTCTGATCATCCGGCATTACTGAGCTTCTCAGGGTGGATGAGAAATGCCGGCTGCCGGGTGACGTCATAGATGACTTCATCCGCCCCTCAGCCAACTACCCAGAGGGTGATTTCTCGCCCATTCCTCACCACGGAAGAGGTGGGGGGGCGATCAGAGGCCCCTCTGGTGATCCGGAGGAGAGCCGGTGGAAGGGATCGCTACCGAGTAAATGTCATTTTTTTTCAGCTGTCATCGTCGGCAGGAGCAGGGACGGGGTCTATCGGGGGGCCAGAGGAGACCCGGCCGGATCGAACTAGGGGTCAGGTGAGTGTTTTTTTTTTTTACATTTTTTTAAAAACTAGCAGGGGGGAAAGTCAAGCACCTAATACCTTCGTGCTTGGCACGTAGGTGCTGTACAAGCGAGCACGTAGGTGTTACATAAGGTGTTATTTAAAAGGGTTAAATGTAAAAGTGCCTTCACGAGTTACCTAATAGAGTTCACCTGTATGTATTTTACATAATACGTAATCTGTAAATGGCACAACTGGAAATATACTAATACGTGGCCGTGAACCTAAACTTCCAGACAAGACCTAAAGGCTCAGGCTCACTCTTTTTATGGAAAAATGACAAAGTTGAAAGCAAGCCAAAAGAAGTGTCATTTGTAGTTTGGCTCAGGCGAGGTAGAGGTAGAGGTAGAGATAGAGGTTGTGGGTGCTGTATTATGCTGTGGGGAGGCTTTTCTTCAGCAGGGACTGGGACGCTGGTCAGAGTTGATAGGAAGATGCATGGGGCTAAATGCAGAGCAATCTTGGAGGAGGCTGCAAAAGGCTTGAGACTAAGTCATAGGTTCACCCGCCAGCAGGACAACCACCCCAAACATACAGCCAAAGCTACAATGAAATGGTTTATATCAAAGCATATTCATGTGTTGGAATGGTCAAGTCAAAGTCTAGACCTAAACCACATTAAGAATATGTGGCTTGCAGCTGTAATCGCAGCTAAAGGCGGTTCTACACAGTATTGACTCGGGGGCTGAATACATATACATGCTACATTTTTCCTATTGCATGGCACTGCCTGCTTCAAGAAGTCCTTACGTATGGGATATTCCGCCACAAGGTGGCACAGTGTACTGCAGAAGAGTGTGGCTCCTGCCGGCACCATATAAAAACAGGATCACCAATAGACCTCCCCAGTGTTTCCTCTGCAGTGATACTGCGAAGATAGAAGATGGCTCTCTATATTGCGCAGGTGAGCGGGGCAGCCAAGCCTGCGGCCCTGCAAGTCTATTTCCACCCACCTCCGGACCCTCTGTGCCCCCCAGCCTCGGCTGACGGATCGGGTGAGGGAAGAGGAGCACTAGTTTTCAGGTGCTCAAGGTGCGCTGCTCCAAGCCACAGACCCTGTACCACAAAGGGTAGCCGGCCATAGGCTTTATGGTGTGCCTACTGAGGGATGCGGAGTTCCTGTCCTAGCTTCTGAGGGGGTGAGTGTTTTTGGGGACTGTGTTCTGGTCATCCCCTTGTTTTGCCTTATTTGGTTTCTGGGGTCCCCCCCCCTACCCTGGCCCGGCTCCTGCCGCTGCCCGCTTGCTTTCCTCCCTCCCCCCTCCCCGGCGTGTGTTCGGGGGTGGCAGCGCGAGGCGTTTTTAACGCTGTTTTTCGCCGCCGTCGCCGCTTTGTACTCCGCCCCGCGGCAGGCGGCGCTATGGATGTGAGGCATTTTTGTATTGTGATGGTGCAGTCACGGGAGCGCCACTTTTGCGCTCTTCAGGGGGCTGGGGGATGACGCGTATCACGTCGTCCCCCCGCGGCCCGCCCCTCGAGGTTCTTCTGCCGCCGGCATTTTAAGCCTGCTGCGCGTCTGGGGCCCCTCTTCCTTCCTTGGCTGCGGCGGTGATTGTTTCCTGTGTCGCTTGCTCCCGTGGTCTGGCGGCTTGGACGATCCTTCGGTCTCCTTGGTCCGTGAGTCCCCTTTGTGGGTTTTGTTTCCTTGGGGCATGGGCTGCGGGATACTTATGTGCATTTTACTTATGTCTTTCAGGCGGGACAACTGTGGGTTGTGGTTTCTCCCGGTTCTGCTTCTTACCCCCCCCTCATCTCCCCTCTACTGGCTCTTCTGGGGGCATCCATTCGGGGGGGCATCCCGGGTGGCTTTTATTAGCCTTTACCCTGTGCTGGCCTATTGTGCCTGTGTTAATCACCATATGGAGGCTACTGGGGATAGCGTGCTCGGGGTCACTATCCCGGCTGTGTGCCATGTGCGGGGCATCCCCTTTGAGTGATAGTGCCGCGGTGTGTGTGCCGTGCGCCCAAGGTATCATTGTGGCCCAGGCTGGGCTGAGCGCTTCCCTGCCCAGTTCTGCGCTCCCTTCGGATCGCCTACCCCCCGTGCCTGCATTTAGCCCCCAGTGAGGGGGATACTAGCAGGGGGTCACAATCTGATCTGGCACTTCGTGTGGCCAGCATTGAAAGGCAGCTTGCCAGGCCTGTTCCAGGTAAGGCACCTGGCTCCCACTCCCTCCCTCTTTGCTGAGGAGGATGAGGGAATTGATGCCCTTGGTGGAGGGGGAGCTTTTCCAGGACTCTGACTCCTCTGGGGACCTGCAGGAGGGGTATGACAGTGACCCTGTATCTGCGTCCGGGGAGGATTCATGGCTCCCCGATGACACTGATAGACTGTTGTCTGACATTTTTGAAACCTTGCACATTGCCCCCCCGAGGTGGCTAAGAGGAAGCAGGGTGAGCTCTTTCGTCCTGATAAACAACGTCTGGAGTTCCCTGAGCAGGGCCATTTCTCTAATATGAGGCTCGATTTAGAGAGACAAAAAAATCCTTCAGTTTTTGTGCCGATTTCGTACTATTTTCAAATTTCCCCGCTCTCGTATGAGTGTGCGAGCGATTCTATGCATGCACTGAAAACCTTCTGTAAAGTTTCCGTCCATTCGTATGCCAGAGTACGAGTACGAGGATGTCATTTTCCATCGTGACTTTTCTGTTTCATTTTCTCAGGTTACAACGTAGCCTTTCGTTTTTGCCCTTTTCCCATCGTATCCTCCCACGAATCCTTTACGTTTCCCGTTAAATTCTGTTTCCCTTTTTCAATAAATATTCGTCCAGACGGAAATCCTTACGATCTTGCGCCTGCGCACTACAAACTTAACTCATTAAAGTGCTCCCTACATACTTGACACCCTCACTTCTACTACAATGTTTAGCTAAATCACTTAGCACTATCCTCCATCTTCCCTTTTGGACCCTTAAAGCTCACCCAAACCACTTAGCACTATCCTCCATCTTCCCTTTTGGACCCTTAAAGCTCACCCCAACCACTTAGCACTATCCTCCATCTTCCCTTTTGGACCCTTAAAGCTCACCCAAACCACTTCGCGGTTAGGTTCTCCTTCCATTTTAGTCCCCTAAAACTTACCCAAACCACTTCGCGGTTAGGTTCTTCTTCCATTTTAGTCCCCTAAAACTTACCCAAACCACTTCGCGGTTAGGTTCTTCTTCCATTTTAGTCTCCTAAAGCTTACCCAAACCACTTCGCGGTTAGGTTCTTCTTCCATTTTAGTCCCCTAAAACTTACCCAAACCACTTCGCGGTTAGGTTCTTCCATTTTAGTCCCCTAAAACTTACCCAAACCACTTTGCGGTTATGTTCTTCCATTTTAGTCCCCTAAAACGTACCCAAACCACTTCGCGGTTATGTTCTTCTTCCATTTTAGGCTCCTAAAACTTACCCAAACCACTTTGTGGTTAGGTTCTTCTTCCATTTTAGTCCCCTAAAACTTACCCAAACCACTTCGTGGTTAGGTTCTTCTTCCATTTTAGTCCCCTAAAACTTACCCAAACCACTTCGCGGCTAGGTTCTTCCATTTCAGTCTCCTAAAACTTACCCAAACCACTTTGCGGTTATCTTCTTCTTCTATTTTAGGCTAAAACTTACCCAAACCAGAAGTGGTTGCGAAGGCATTAGGTTCTTCTTCCATTTTAGTCCCCTAAAACTTACCCAAACCACTTCGTGGTTATGTTCTTCTTCCATTTTAGTCCCCTAAAACTTACCCAAACCACTTCGCGGTTAGGTTCTCCTTCCATTTTAGTCCCCTAAAACTTACCCAAAACACTTCACGTTCATCTGAATCTTCATATCTAAATATTTATTTGCCCCTTTGTTTTGTGTTAATGTATTTGTGTTTAAAAATGACACAGAAACTTTTTGTTTTTGTTTTTTTACTTAAAGGCCATTTTTGTGGCCCATTAGAATTTAAAAAAAAAAACATTTGGTAAACAAGTTTAAAACCAACAACCTTAAAAATATTAAAAAATTAAAATTTTTAAAACTATTTACAAAACTAAAATCAGTGACAGGACCCAGAACACTATTCTTCTTCTGTTGTCCCCAACGAATCAACCAGCTGCTGCATATCGGCCACCAACTCAAGGACCCTTTGATTCATTTCTTCTACTCTTGCCCGTGTGGTCCCTGTATAAAATTGAGACAAAAACATTATTTGGCGACAAATACATGTTTCTCACCTGTGGATGGAATGTTTGTTAGTTGCCAACCTAAATAACCATGACATATGTCAGACTGCTAAGTCATTACTCTAAGGAAGTGGCCAGAGGTCATTCTGGTAAGTAATTAGTCTAAGGAAGTGGGCAGAGGTCATTCTGGTAAGTAATTACTCTAAGCAGCAAGTGGGCACATGTAATTCTGCTAATGCCATTGACTCTGGCTTTATGAATCTGGGTGATCATGTCACTTAACACATACTGCAAAGAATGACATTACAACTTACTTGGTTGGTGGCCGACGGATGCCTCGTTGGGGACAACCCTACGTCCTGGGCCCTGCCACTTTTGTGAAGTAGAGGCTGTCGAGACATGGCAAATAGGGTCACTTATAATGTCTTAGTCAACAGTAAACAAATGTCATTTTCAGCCTGCGCATCTTCACCCGCTCCAGAACCATCTACAAAAACAGATTAAGGGAATCAGCTTGGGTGGAAATTGCATGTATATGTGTGTGCGGTTACATGAAGAGTCACATACCAGAGGCTCCCGCATGCTTCGCTGGGTACGACTCCCTGCCCACACTGTGCTGCCCCTCCTCTGTGGAAAGGTCCAGGGGCTGGTCGGAGGACCCAACAGAGGAGGGGTAGGACCGTCGCACTGGAGATCCACCACCTTCACTTCCAGCTGCAGATTCATGCAGCCCTGGTCTTCCTGTGCGCCCTATTATATGCCTCCTCGGCTGCATTATGGGGCCGGAGGACGGGCGTCAACAGCCACGGAAGGAGTGGATAGCCGGAATCACCTGCCAAAATGTATTATAAAAACATAAATTACACATTACTCAATAAATGGAATCCCCTAAACGGGCCATCAACATTACTAAGAGCCTAGGTCACATTTGCTACACAGCATGAGCATACATATTGTACAGGCCCTAAAAAAAAAAAAATCAAACAGATGTGGGAAAAAATTAAACATCCAAGATGGCGGATGAGGGCAATCAGCCAGACTGCTAACAGGTATTGGTTTAGGACTGTGCTGCTCAGCATTCTTGGATGTCTTAACTTTTCAGGACCCTGTAGCTGCTTTGTGTGAGTACAAACCAGCTCTAACCCGCCCCCTGCACTTTATCCCGCTCTCCTCTACTCAGTAAGTGTAATGCATCTACTCAAAGATGGCGCATACCCTAGGATAAATTCAAGGACATAATTTAAGCAGAGTGTGTGGAAGACTAATTGTTACTTTACTCTAAATTCCATTTCAACATTTTGCTAATGCAGGACTAACATTTGGCAAGGCTTTGTTGCTTGAAAATTATAATGGTTAAGGTCGTGTTTCACAGGTAAACAAGGAGTTCAAATAGGCATAGTTTCATACATGTAACACAAATAAAATTCATAGCCATACATATCCAAAAAAAAGGACGTTATTGGCGGCAGCTTACCAAGGAGCCATCCACCGGCAAATTCCCCAGACTCAAACCGACCGTACAATCCAGATCTGCGAAGAATGTAGGCATCATGGGATGAGCCTGGGAACCTGGCGAGCAGACTAAGGAACCGCATGTCCGTGGCCACCACTGCTTGGACATTCATTGAGTGGCCCATTTTGCGGTTCCTGGGATAAAAAAAACAACAAAAACATTATAAAGGAAAGACGAAAACTAGGGGAACACTAACTAATCACACCCTAAGCAAATAAGCAAATACTAATGTAATGCACAGCTATTTGTAAGCAAAAGGAAAAGGATGCAGGCCTACTGGGGACCTGGTACCATCTACATTGATTCTAACCACAATGAGCTGCCAGCACAAACTAAAGACAGTCCCCTACAAACAAGGCCGCACAACCAAAATATAAAATAATTTATGTCTTTAATATCAAAAGGGTACCAACACAATTAAGACAAACTATACACTTGACATACATACAAGGACTATTTAAAAGACATAAAACACAGGGCCCTCTAGTGGCCAACCCTATGAATGACTCTAATAAAGGTATATATCCTCATTGCCTGGTTCAAAGAAATATATAATAAAAAAGATGATTGTACAACTTCATAAACCATAAATAACTAATAAATCCCAATGCAGTGTAACGGAGGTGAATAATCAAAAAAAAAAAAAAACAATGCAATACAATAAACAACACAACCCAAACAAAAATTATATCCTTTTAGGCTTGCACAGACCACAGCTATGGTCTATGCATGACCCAAATTGATCAAAAAGTGCAATGTGCTATAAATAATAACCCTATGTGCAAAATTACAATTTGTGCATAACTTCACATGTGCAAATAATCAGCCTAAACACAGAATTAATAATGCAATTCCATGATGAATAAAACACAGGCATATGTGTAAAAAGAATAAGATTCATATCACCATAGTACTTGAGAGTCCCAGGCTGCCACTCAGGGGGCTATATGAGCATCTACGCGTTGCGTGGGCGTGTCCCTGCCCACTTCCTCAGGATGCTGGTCACAGATGGATTTGTTCCACCCTGCCTTATATACTTGATCATAAAGTAAAAGCCAATCAATGGCGTTTAAAGTGCTCATCATGTCCGGTTATCCCGCCCGCACTCCAGACCGGAGCGATCAGTATCGAGGGTGCCACCCCTCCCAGCTGATGCATCTAAGGGTAAATTGATAAAGCTGCGCCCGCCCGACGCACGCGCGCGCGCCCCCGCAGCGTCAATCAATTCTATTTCATAAAAACAGTAAGAGCAGTTATATTAACACTACAACCACTCTTCTGTACAATAACCAATTATAGTATGTTCCTATGCAAAAAGACCAAATGGTCCACATTAATATCCAAACCAAAAGCAGTATGCATTGAGCAAGGTGTTACAAACATATCTTATATATTTACTCAATAAATACTATCTAATAATATATAATACAGAAGAGCAAAAAAGGGAGAAGAGTACAAAAGTACAAATACAAAAATAGGGCCCAAGGCCCTCAATCTATATCATCGGGATATCTCCAGTTGTTGCCCAATAGGAATGTCCATTTTTTAAGTGTCAAGGTGCTCAGTCCTAGACATAATAAAGTATAATCCAAATTTCTTTAAAGTGGACCAACACCGAGAGGTGATCGGCCCGGAAATCTATAAGATTCCCGGGCCGATCACCTCCCACCCCGCGGGACAAACCCCCCCAAACACCCCAAATCACCTACCTTATCTTCCGCCGCCACCGCCTCCCTCGCGCCCCTCTAGGCCCCGTGCCGGCCGTCTGTGAATGGAATGAACAGATGGTAACTTCCCTTGGGCATGATGCCAGTATCCATCCAGTTGCTTGAAATATCCAGTATCCCCGCAAGGAAATAACCAGCCTCCTCCATTCTCTTTCCAATCAAGCAATACTGGTCATGTAATGGATCAAGTTCTTCATATGGACTTTATGAGCAGATGGTAACTTCCCTTGGACATGATGCCAGTATCCATCCAGTTGCTTGAAATATCCAATGTCCCCACAAGGACATAACCAGCCTCCTCCATTCTCTTTCCAATCAAGCAATGCTGGTCATGTAATAAAATTCTTCCTATGGATCTCAAGATCAAGAGCCAACACGGACTGTGCCTTCATCACTATCCGCAAAATCTAAACCATCGACACAAGTAACACTCCTTGAGCTTGAACATCGAGGGGGAGAGGGTAAATGATGGAAAACTCCTTCAAAGGGAGATGCCTGGTGGATATCACGAATCTCTAAACATTATGTGAAAAAATGAAAATTAAATTATTACAAATTCAAAAATGAATAATTTTAAAAGTAATAATAGTGCAACAACAACCAACCACCACAAAAGTGAACACCAACTGCCTAAATAAATCAACCATCCCGTCCTAAAAAGGAAGAAAAAGAAATATCCTCATTAATGCCAAAAGGTGCTCGTGTGTTTAAATTATATATCCACTCAAGCTCTCTCTGTTCTAACCTTCTTTTGAGGTTACCCCCTCTACCCCCCAGTGTAACCTTCTCAATAAAGGTGATCTTCAAATCGTCAAGATTGCCGTTGTGCCTAGTCAAGAAATGTGACGCCGCAGGGGTAAGTGTCTTGCCTGCCTCCTTATCCCTCTTGGATAATTTTATATTTGATAAATGCCCTTGTATATGAATTTTGGTGGCGTTTTTTGTTTCGCCAACGTATTGCAGAGGGCAAGAACACTGTAGTAGGTAAGTAATGCCCTCTGTGCGGCAATTCATATGCTGCTTGATGTTGTATTTTTTTGAGGAATTTAAACCCTCAAATACCTCACATGTGACAACATACCGACAGACATTACACTTACCACATGGCCTACTGGAGCCTTTACCTGAAGTGGTGGTGAGCCACATTTTGGGGCGTGTAAAGTGACTCTTACAAAGACATGTGTATGGGTGCTCGTTTCGGGGTCATTAATGGGCCCTTTTTAACCCATCTTTTTAAATATGGATCCGTCTGTAATATGGGCCAATGTCTCGTAAGAATGGATCGAATAGAGGGCCAATCATTATTAAAATGTGAGATAAATCTTACCTCATCCTTCGACTCCCGTTTCTTGTAGTGTAATAATGCCTCCCTGGGTGTCCTATCTGCTCTCTTTACCGCATTTCTAATTACCCCAGTTGGATATCCACATTGTTTAAAGCGTTCCTGTAGTTCTCTTTTTGCTACTAAATATTCTGATGTTTCCGAGCAGTTTCTCCTAATTCTGAGAAATTGACCCACAGGTATCCCCCTCTTTAATTTTGTGGGGTGTGCGCTAGATAAATGCAGAAGACTATTGGTGGCGGTAGCTTTCCTAAACAATTTGGTTTGTATGTTCCCATCTTCTGTCACCGTTAAAGTTAGATCCAAAAATGTGGCATGGTGGGGGGAGATTGCATGGGTCAGGTATATGTTGTAGTTATTAACATTCAGATTGGAAATGAATGCATTTGCCAGTTCTAGCGGGCCACTCCACAAGATTAAAATATCATCGATGAATCGATACCAACCAAGAATGTATTGATGAAATGAATCCATATTATCTGCCCATACAACCTCCTGTTCCCACCAGCCCCAAAATAGATTGGCTACAGAGGGAGCACAACGAGCTCCCATTGCCACCCCTCGTGTCTGTCTATAATAGCCAAGGTCAAACAAGAATACATTATGGCTGAGAACAAAATCCAATAAATCTAAAAGAAAGATATGGAGTTTCCTCTTGTCCACAGATTCCATGTCTAAAATGGATTCCACATCACACGTTATCAAAAAGGTCCCACGTGGGACAGTGATGGAATTAAGTCTATTCAAGACATCTGTGGAATCCCTAATATACGACTCCAGGGCCACTACATGTGGCTATAAGAACGAATCTATGAATGAACTAGCATGTTCTGTGAGGCACCCAACCCCAGAAACGATGGGGCGGCCGGGGGGATTTGTAGCATTCTTGTGAATTTTGGGGAGAAGATACAAAGTTGGAGTACGAGGATAGTCAACCCTCAAAAAATCATATTGTGGGCGATTTATTGCCCCTTCTGTTTTTTTTTTTTTTTTTTTTTTTTTGATTATTCACCTCAGTTACACTGCATTGGGATTTATTAGTTATTTATGGTTTATGAAGTTGTACAATCATCTTTTTTATTATATATTTCTTTGAACCAGGCAATGTGGATATATACCTTTATTAGAGTCATTCATAGGGTTGGCCACTAGAGGGCCCTGTGTTTTATGTCTTTTAAATAGTCCTTGTATGTATGTCAAGTGTATAGTGTTGGTGTAATTGTGTTGGTACCCTTTTCATATTAAAGACATAGATTCTTTTATATTTTGGTTGTGCGGCCTTGTTTGTAGGGGACTGTCTTGAGTTTGTGCTGGCAGCTCATTGTGGTTAGAAACACCCTAAGCAAATGCTGTGGGCCAATTAAAATAGCAATAAACAAGTACATAAGTATTTTGTCTTGCCAAAAAACAATATGTATGTTTGAAAAAGGAAAGATTAACTTTCCTGGGTCTATTTCAGGTACACATTAAAATTTTTCCTTGGTGAACACATGTGACATTTATATGCAACTAAATACGGTCCATGGTTCCACAGGGACTCTTTAAAAGGAGGGATACATAAAAATGTGGCCTAACTTACAAGGAGGGATAAATTACAAGGAGGGAATAGTTTAAAGTATAAAATAATTACAAGGAGGGATTGCTTCCAAGGAGGGAATATTTACAAGTAGGAAAAAATACAAGGAGGGATTAATTGCAAGGAGTGATTATGTAAAAGGAGGGATAAATTAAAATGGGGGATAAATTACATGGAGGGAATAATTAAAATAAGGGAAGTATTGGCAATGATGGATAACTTACAAGGAGGGATTAATTACAAGGAGGGACTAATTTGAAGAAGGGACATTTTACAAGGAGGGTATTTTGGAGTTTTTAAGACATTACCCCCCCCCCCCCCCCCAAAAAAAAAGGACTGATTGAACCTGCCTGTAGATATAATCGTCGACTGCCGGAGGGACCAGGGCAACGTGGGTGCAGTCAATGGCACCCATGACGTTGGGCATGTCGGTGATATTATAAAATGCCAGCTTAATCGCGTTTCTGGCTACCATGTCATCAGGAAAACAAATATATTTCCAAGTAATGGTAGCCATGCCTTCCAAAAACTTGGATAGCACGCGGCTCAGCGTAGGCTGGGAGATCCCCACGGAGAGGGCACCCAGCCTCTGGAACGAGCCGTTCGCCAAAAATTGCAGGCAGCCAAGCATCTTGGTCATACCTGAAATTGCTTGCCCCTTCCTTGTGGTGCAGGCTAACCATGGCCGCAGCTCACTATACAATTTATGGAGGGAAGCGCGATTAAGTCTGGTCAGCTTGAACAACTCAACGTCATGCATGCCATCGATGTGCATGCGTCGCCGCCGGTGCAAACTGGTCTCAGCCCTCCGGACAATTTCAATGCCCATGAGCTGCAGATCCTCATGCTCCTCAAATGCACTAAAGTCGTCCATAGATGCTAGCCTTGAGGTCAAAATGGTCCCGTAAGGGGATCACAAAGGAAACGGATTTATAGGGTGGTGGTCCATCGGCAATCAGCTCTCTGAATGAGACGCAAGCCCATAGCAATAACGTAAGTTATCGGAACAAGTGAAAAATATCAGATTTGGTTTGGAAAATGACCCGAACTAATGGAAATGTTCAGATTTGCTTCCGTTCATCGAAAGCGCATACACGCATTTTCCCGAACGTTCGTACGAATGAAAAATGAACGAAAAAAAAGCAAAAAAATGACAAACACCCACAAAAACTTTCACAGACAGCTACGGAAGTCCAGACGAATGTGGCTCTGAATCGAGCCTATGGTGCTCAAGTAGTGGGAACGTCCTAATAGATTGCCCGTGGTGCCCAAAGGGTTGGATAAGAGGTATCCCTTTCCTGGTGACCTGGTCAAGCGATGGTCGTGTCCCCCTGAGGTGGGCGCTCTCGTTCTAAGGCTGTCCAACACCTCAGTCATGCCTTCCCCTGACACTACTACACTGCGGGACAGCGTGGACCGGCGTATGGATCAGCTGGCCTGCCATGCTTTTACATTTGTGGGGGCTGGGCTGCGTCCGGTCTGTGCCGCTGCCATTACAGCTATTGCCCTTAAGAAAAAGCTCAAGCGTCTCACTGATGGCGCTATGGCTGGTAGGAGAAGGGAGGATTATAGGGCCCTCTTGCTTTGCTCTGATTTTGTTGCCTTTGTCCTTACTGCCGTGGATGATGTGGTCCGTCTGGGTGGTAGGGCCTCTGCCCTCTTGGTGGCTATGTGCCGCTCTGTTTGGTTGCGTCAGTGGGCAGCTGACACTGCAGCTAAGAAGGCTCTCACTGGGCTCCCTTTTGTGGGGCTACGGCTCTTTGGTGAGCGTCTGGATGTTCTAGCCAAGCATAGGAAGCAGACTCGCCACTTTCGAGGGCCCTCCGCTTCCTCCCCCTCCTTTCGTGCTTCCAGAGGAGGTCGTGGCTCCCTCTTCTCGGGTAGCCGCAGAGATTCTTGGGGCCGTGGCAGATCCCGTGGTCGTCCCGATCTCTCCTGGGGTCCCAAGCCCAAACCCCCTTCCAAGGCCCCTCAGGCATGAGGAGGCACCCTCGCCTATCCGGGTGGGGGGACGGCTTCGGCTTTTTGCTCAAGTCTGGAGGCTCTGCGTCTCAGACCAGTGGATTCAGGAGGTGGTGTCCTCCGGTTACAAGATAGTTTGCAGCCTGGCTGCCCCCAAGATTCCTCAGATCCCGGATGTCTCAAAACTCTCTGTCAGCTCGGGGTTTGCGCCTTGCAGTTCAACGCCTGTTGGAGTCAGGAGTCATTTGCCTGGTGCCTTCCCAAGAACAGGGTCAGGGGTACTACTCCAATCTTTTCACGGTCCCCAAAAAGGAAGGGTCTTTGAGGCGCATCCTGAACTTGAAGGATCTCAACAAGTTTGTCAGGTTCAAGCACTTTCGCATGGAGACGCTACGCTCGTCTGTCGGTACCCTTCGCCCGGGCGACTTCATGACCACCGTGGACATCAAGGAGGCCTATCTTCACGTGCCAATCTTTCCAGGTCATCAGAGATTCCTGAGGTTCGCTCTAGAGGATCAGCATTACCAGTTTGTGGCTTTACCGTTCGGTATCACCTCGGCGCCTCGGGTGTTCACCAAGGTGCTGGCGGGCGTGATGGCTCTGTTGCGGAACCAGGGCATTCGCATCCTCCCTTACCTGGACAACATTGTTATTGCGGCTCAGTCTCTTCATCAGACCGAGAAGGATACTCAGGTGGTGACCTCCACTCTCGAGTCCTTCAGCTGGGTGATCAACTTTCCCAAGTCTTCACTGTCTCCGTCTTTGGTGAGGTCCTTTCTGGGCATGACTCTGGATACCTCTCAGGTCAAGGTATTCCTGCCTCAGCAGAAAGTGGAGGGCCTTCAAAAGCAGGGGCTCTGCTTTTGTGTCCCCATCCCTCCATCCGGCAAGGGATGCAGTTAGTGGGCCTGATGGTGTCCTGCTTCGAGGCGGTCCCCTTTGCTCAGTTTCACATGAGACCTCTTCAGTTGCATCTCTTGTCAGTTTGGGATCGGGACCCTGTGTCCCTGGATCAGGATTTTGCTCTGTCCCCCCTGGACAGACAGTCCCTCTCGTGGTGGCTGGACTCAAGGAACCTTCTAGTGGGCAGGACCTTTTTGCCTCCGTGCTGGGAAACTGTCACCACAGATGCCAGTCTGACCGGTTGGGGGGGCTTTTGGAAGTTCCAGGGTCGGTGGGGCCCCCAGGAGGCCCATGCTCCCATCAATGTCCTGGAACTGAGGGCGATCAGGTTGGTTCTTTCTCAGCTGACCGCGCACCTTCGGGGTCGGGCTGTTCAGATCCGCTCGGACAACCAGGCGGCGGTTGCCTACATCAATCATCAGGGAGGGACTCGGAGCAAGCGAGCCCTCAAGGAAGTGTCCCTGATACTGTCTTGGGCAGAAGAGAATGTCCCTTGCATTCCGGGGGTGGAGAACCAGGAGGCAGACACCCTGAGCAGAGGGACGTCTCGGCTGGGGAAATGGTCCCTCAGCAACAGGATCCTCTGGCCTTCGCCACGGATGCGCTAGCAATTCCTTGGACAGAGTTTCGGCTCCTCTATGTGTTCCCTCCCTTTCCTCTGCTGGGCAGGGTGCTGCGCAAGATAGCCCAGGAAGGGGTACCAGCCATTCTGGTGGCCCCCTGTTGGCCAAGGAGGGTGTGGTTCGCAGACGTCGTGCAGTTGGCAGTAGATCGGTACATTTGCCCAAGAATCCAGATCTTCTCACTCAGGGACAGCTGCGCCATCCCAATTTCCAAACGCTGGCTTTGACGGCTTGGCTGCTGAAACCTCCATCTTGACGGATAAGGGGTCGCCGGCCTCTGTTGTTGATACTATGGACTAGGAAGAAGTCCTCATCCTTTATCTACTACAGGGTCTGGCAAGTCTTTTCCTTGCCGGGTGTTTTCTATCCCCAGGATTCTGGAATTTTTTCAACATGGTTTAGATTCGGGCCTTCAACTTAGTACCCTCAAGGGACAGGTGTCAGCTCTGGCAAATTTTTTCCAAAGATTCTTTGCCAATCACCCGCTGGTTAAGACTTTTTTCCAGGGAGTCACTCATGTTCGTCCGCCACGTAAACCTATGCTACCGGTTTGGGACTTGAACCTGGTGTTGTCTGCTCTGCAGGGTCCTCCTTTTGAGCCTATCCGTGGGGCGGCGTTACCCATTCTGACTCCTAAGGTGGCCTTTTTGGTGGCTATTACTTCAGTCAGGCGAGTCTCTGAGCTGGTGACGCTTTCCATTAAACCTCCTTATTTTGAGCGGCATCAGGATAAGGTGGTGTTTAGGCTTAAGCCGGATTTCTTGCCCAAGGTTGTGTCTGCTTTTCATCTCAATCAGGACCTTGTCTTACCTTCCTTGTGTTCTAACCCTGCCAATTCCAAGGAACAGATCCTGCATTCTCTGGATGTTTTCAGGGCTCTGAAGTTTTACTTGGTTGCTACTGAGTCTTTCAGGAAATCTGATGCTCTTTTTGTTCTTCCTGCGGGACCCATGAAGGGCTTGCCTCCGGCTAAATCTACTATGAGCAAGTGGATTCGCCAGGCGGTGGTACAGGCTGATTCTGCTAAAGGGAAGGTTCCTCCTTTCTGGGTTACTGCTCATTCCACTCGTGCTATTGGTGCTTCTTAGGCCTTTCAGCACCAAGCTTCTGTTGAACAAGTTTGTAAGGCCGCGACTTGGTCATCTGTTCATACCTTTTCCAAGTTTTACAAGGTTGATGTGAAGGCCTCGGCTGATGCTGCCTTTGGTCGCAAAGTACTTCAGGCGGTGGTGGTTTGAACTGCCTGCTGCTACTTTTTTGGGGATCCCACCCTACCTTACGGACTACTGCTAGATACTCTTGGCCACTTCAAAAGTGCACTTCACAATCTGGCATGCTTTTGTGGCCTGAAAAAAGCAATGCCGCAAACGCAGACTTTTTTTTAAATGAAAAAGACATGCTGTCATTTTTTTAAATAAAAATCAAAGAACAAAAAATCAGGCACTGATTTCCTGATTTGTCTGGCTGGTAAACAAGGGCTCATGGTCCAAACACCCTGCCCGTGGCTTTACTTTTAATCAGCTCCTATGTCTTTCGTTAGAGGTTCAGTGCTCGTCTAGGGGTGGCAAGATAGGGTGAGGGTAATTGGGAGGCAGTACTGGTATGTCACCTGCCTGTCCGCTTGGTGGTCCCCTGCATCCTTTTCCAGATCACCCACAGTAGTAAAAAAACACACCACACAAAAACAAGTTAAACTACTTACCAGTCGCATTGTCCACATCCTGGCCCCCTCCAGGAAGTTTTCTCTGTAGAATCTTCCTTACTTGACTCTTACATCACTGAAGGGGAGGGGAGATACTACAGGAAATTTCCCTCCATAACTCTCCCCTTCAGTGACATAATTAGTTACATTGGGAGAAATCCACAGAGACTCTTCCTCTGCAAGGTAAAAGCCCTCCTCTCTGGATCCCGGCTTTAATTCTGGCTGGGAGCCAGGAAGAAAGGAGGGGGGTAGCCCCCCAAACTGCCAGAGACAGAAGAGGATGCCGCCCGGTGGGGGAAATGACGTGGAAGACACGGATCACAAAGTAGTTTGATTTAGAGTAATTTTTTTGTGTTTTTTACTACATTGTGAGAGGACTATACCAGTTCACAGGGTAGGGGGGCCAGTATGCCACCTGCTGAAACCTCCACCTGATTACCGTCACTCTCGACGGGGTTTGAGGAAGTACCGAGTGCCCATCCGTATTATTATAGTTTTTTTTTTAGTGCCATCTTTTTATATAGCTAACGGTTGAAAAGAGACATATGTCTATCAAGATCCAGAGAAGGTGTGATGAGGTAATTGAGCTGAGTTCTTGAATAAAGTCCACCCGGTCCTGGAGTCTTATGCACATTCAAAATTATTTAATCTTTCTTGGATGATATCTATGTTTTAGCCTGTTGAGATTTATTCTTGGGTTATTGCTATAAATGGCCTCTCCTATATTAGCTTCTGTAGCTCTGTACAAGGTATATTTACAGACAAGGTAAAACATAAAGTACATATACCATTACAAACTAGATGCTGCAAAGTTTGTTGTGAGAACAGGAGACAAAAGAAAAGACTGCCCTACCCCTCCTGAGCATACAATCTAAAGGTGACAAATGTGGAGGGATCACAATCGGCAGAGCTTGAGTTTGGCCTTTGTGAGGGCATGGAGAGTCACAGAATAAGTTGGAGATGACAGGAGGTGGCTAGGGAGGAAATATGAGGTGTGAATAAGAGAGAGGTGTCCAGAGTGATGGCTAGGCATCAAGCTTGAGGAGTTGCAGTTATTGTAAGATTATTTACAGAGGGAGTGAGATGGTGGAAAATGACAAGTTCTATTATTCTAAGTACATCCTGTTCCAGAATATTCCTTACACATGGGTAATACATCCACAAGATGGCGCTGGACTGCAGAAAACAACTTGTGACTCCCCTATATAAGTCCGGGACCTCCCACAAATTCCTCAGTTCTTTTCTGCAGTCTGTGCTGAGAAGATAGAAGATAGCTCTCTTGTGGCGCAGGTGAGTGGGGCTTATTGCCTGCGGCCCTGCAGGACTATTCCCACCCGTTCCGTCCCATTTACTGCCTCCCAGCCTCGGCTGATAAGGTTCGGGTGAAGGTAGGCTATTGAGGCACTATGGTGCTGCACTCCCGCAGTCCCTGCTCTAACAGGGTAGGCGGTTTAGGCTAATGGTGAGCCTTTTGGGATGCCCCCACTGCCTCATGGTTTTTGCCAGGGTATCCTGTGCAGTTAAACCCTATTCCCATTTTCCCCCTCCACCCTCACTCCTCATATTAGTCCCTCGGAATTCTACCGTTATCCTCCCCCACTCTCCCCTTGGGAGATCTCCGGGGGGGGGGGGGGGGTTGTCTAGTGGTTTAAGACTGTAGACATATGTTGTGCTTGTCACTTTTATTAAAACGCGCCTCCGCGCGTTTGTACTGCGCTCTGCGGCTGGCAGCCCCATTCACCTCAGAGCTGCCGGGCCGCTACTGGCCGGTCGGATCACGTGGGCGCGCTTCGCGCTCTGCGGTGGGGGGGGGCTTTGTGGATGATGCATTTTACCTCATATCTCCACGGCCCGCCCCTCGAGGTTGCAGACGCCATTTTGTCTTCTTGCTGTTTCTGCTGGCTCCTTGTGGTCTGTGAGTATCCCCGGTGGGGTGAATTTTTCTGTTTTTTTTCTTATGCCTTATTCTCATGGGAATGTTTGATTATGTCTTTCAGGCGGGGTAAAGCTTCAGTCCTGTGGTTTCTCTTGGCCTTCTCCCCTCATTATCTCCCACTTCCCTAGCGGTTCATTGGGGCATCCCGTGTAGCTCTTTAGCGTTAACCCTTACTGGCTTACTGTGCCATTCAAATCACCATATGGAGGCTTCTGGGGATAATAGGCCTGGGGTTCCTTCGGGACAAGCTTGGCTATGTGTTGCGTGTGGGGTATCCCCAATCGGTGATGATGTCAGAGTATGTGTATCCTGCGCCCAGCAGCTACTTGCACTGCAGTCTGGGTTACCTGTTGCTGGGCCTGCGCCCCCTCGGGCTTCGCCTACCCCCCCATGCCTGCATCTGACCCCCTGCGAGGAGCATACCAGTGGGGAGTCTCAGTCTGATTTGGCTGCACGGGTGGCCAGCATTGGGAAACATATTGCTGGGTCTGCCTCGCGTAAGGCTTCTGCTAAGAAGCGGCATTTATCTCCCGCCGTCTCCCTCTTTCCTGTGGAAGCTGAGGAAATTTTTGACACTACTGGTTATTCCCCCCTGGAGGAGGGGGAATTGTTCTCTGATTCAGAATCATCTGAGGAGCAGCCTAGGGTTTATGGTGGTACAGGGTCTCCCTTTGGAGATGATCTATGGTCCTCAGATGACACTGACAGGCTTTTGGCTCATATTTTAGAAGTGCTCTGTATCTCCCCTCCTGCCGTGACTCCGCAGCTGCAGGGTGAGCTCTTTCATATGGTTAAACCATGTTTGGAATTCCCGGAGCATAATCTGGTGCTCAAAGAATGGGAGCGGCCTAGCAAGCTGCCAGGGGTGCCCATCCCTTTCCTGCTGATGTGATTAAGCGTTGGTCATGTCCTCCCGAGGTGGACGCGCCCGTTCTGGGGCTGTCCAATACATCTGTCATGCATTCTCCTGACACTACTACCCTGAGGGATGGTGAGGACCGGCGAATGCACCAACTGGCTTGCCATGCTTTTTCCTGTGTGGGGACCACGCTACTCCAGGTTTGTGCCTCTGCCATTACAGCTATTGCTATTAAGGGTTTGCTTAAGAGTCTCTTAGAGGGGGCGGGAGGAGAAGAGTATAGATCTCTCCTGCTTTGCTATGAATTTGTTGCATATGTTCTGTCTGCCATGGATGATGCCATTAGATTGTGTGGTAGAACTTCTGCCCCGTTGGTGGCTATACGCCGCTCTGTCTGGCTACGTCAGTGGGTAGCTGATAATGCTGCTAAGAAGGCTCTCACTGGTTTCCCTTTCAAGGGCCTGCGCCTTTTTGGTGAACGCTTGGATTTGTTTGCCAGGGGCAGTAGGTTACCTCAACGTAGGAGGCCGTCCCGGTCCTTTCGGGGGATGGGTGCCCTTCTCCCATCCTTCTGTGGTTCCAGACCTGGCCGAGGAGTCTCCTTTACTGGGGCCCGCGGAGATCACTGGGGAAGGGGCAGAGGACGTGGCCGTCCTGGCCTCTCTTGGGGTCCCAAGCCAAAATCCTCACCCCAGCCCCCTCAGGCATGAAGGGGTGCCCTCACCCATCCGGGTGGGGGGACGGCTTCGGCTCTTTGCTCACGTCTGGAGGCTTCACGTCTCAGACCGGTGGATTCAGGAGGTAGTGTCCTCTGGTTACAAAAAGTTTGCAGCCTGGCCGCCCCCAAGATTCATCAAATCCCGGATGGCTCTAAACCCCCTGTCAGCTCAGGGTCTGTGCCTTGCTGTCCAAAACCTTCTGGAGTTGGGTGTCATCTGCCAGGTGCCTTTGAGGGAAAGGGGCAGAGGCTACTATTCCAATCTTTTCACTGTTCCCAAAAAAGATGGGTCCATCAGACCTATCCTGGATTTAAAGTGCCTCAACAAATTTGTCAGATTCAAACACGTTCGCATGGAGACTCTGCGCTCAGCTGTCAATTCACTACGCCCAGGGGATTTCATGATCTCTGTAGACATCAAGGACGCTTACCTTCATGTACCAATCTTTCCAGGTAATCAGAGATTCCTCAGGTTCGCTCTGGAGGATCAACACTATCAATTTGTGGCTTTGCCTTTCGGTATCACCTCGGCTCCCAGGGTATTCACCAAGGTGCTGGCGGGCGTACTGGCTCTACTGAGATCTTGGTGCATTCGCATCCTTCCTTACTTAGACAACATTCTCATCACGTCTCAATCCCTCCAGCAGGCCGAGCTGGATACTCAGCTGGTGGTGTCCACACTGGAGTCCTTCGGCTGGGTGATCAACCACCCCAAGTCTTTCCTGTCACCGTCAATGGTGAGGTCCTTTCTGGGCATGACTCTGGATACATCTCAGGTCAACATTTTTCTCCCTCAGCAGAAGATGGAGAGTCTTCAGGCCCAAGCCAGGTTCCTTATGTCTTGCCCTCATCCCTCCATCCGGCAGGGGATGCAGCTGGTGGGCCTGATGATGTCTTGCTTCGAGGCGGTTCCATACGCTCAGTTTCACATGAGACCTCTTCAACTTCACCTCTTGTCAGTTTTGGATTTAGACCCTCGGTCCCTGGATCAGGTGTTGGTTCTGTCCCCTCTGGCCAGATGGTCTCTCTCCTGGTGGCTGGACTCAAGAAACCTGTTGGTGGGCAGATCCTTTCTGGCCCCGTGCTGGGAGACAGTCACCACAGATGCCAGTCTGACAGGTTGGGGGGGCTTCTGGAAATCCCTGAAATTCGAGGGTCAGTGGGGCCTTAAGGAGGCCCACACCCTATCAACATTCTGGAATTGAGGGCGATAAGGTTGGTTCTCACCCAATTGACTCCACACCTTCGGGGTCGGGCGGTTCAGGTCCGCTCGGACAACCGGACGGCGATTGCCTACATCAATCATCAGGGAGGGACCCGGAGCAAGAGGGCCCTCAAGGAAGTGTCCCTGATACTGTCTTGGGCGGAGGAGAATGTTCTCTGCATCTCAGCTGTGTACATCCCGGGGGTGGAGAATCTGGAGGCAGGCTCCCTCAGCAGGGGGACCTCTCGTCTGGGAGAATGGTCCCTCAGCAGCAGGGTGTTTCGCTCCCTGTGCCACCGCTGGGTTCAGCCAGATGTGGATCTGTTTGCATCCCGTCACAATCACAAGCTTCCAGTCTTTGTCTCTCTGTACCAGGACCCTCTGGCCTTGGCCATTGATGCACTAGCAATGTCTTGGAAGAGCTTTCAGCTTCTCTGTGTTTCCTCCTTTTCCTCTGCCGGGCAAGGTGCTGCGCAAGATTGCTCATGAAGGGGTGCCAACCATTCTGGTGGCCCCCTGTTGGCCAAGAAGGGTGTGGTTCGCAGACGTCATGCAGTTGGCAGTAGATCATTATGCTCTGCCCAAGGATCCAGACCTGCTCACTCAGGGGCAGCTACGCCATCCCAATTTACAAACGCTGGCTTTAATGGCCTGGCTGCTGAAACCTCGATCTTGATGGAAAAGGGGCTGCCTGCCTCTGTTGTTAATACCATGATTCGGGCTAGGAAGAAGTCCTTGTCATCCATCTACTATAGGGTCTGGCATGCTTACATTGACTGGTGTGAGTCTAAGTCGCTTCCATGTAGGGTGTTTTCTATCCCTAGGATTCTGGAATTCCCGCAACATGGTTTGGATTTGGGTCTTCAACTTAGTACCCTCAAAGGTCATGTTTCTGCTTTGGCCATTTTCTTCCAAAGATCCTTTGCTCACCATCGTCTGGTCAAGACCTTCTTCCAGAGGGTTACTCACGTGCGTCCTCCACCTAAGCCTGTTACCAGTCTGGGATTTGGTCTTATCTGCCTTGCAGCGGTCTCCCTTTGAGCCTTTGCGTGAGGCCCCTTTGTCCATTTTGACTCTTAAGGTAGTCTTTTTGGTGGCTATCACTTCTGTTAGGTGTGTTTCTGAGTTGGCGGCGCTTTCCATTAAACCCCCTTATTTTCTGCCTAAGGTTGTGTCTGCTTTTCATCTCAATCAGGACATTGTTTTGCCTTCTCTATGCCCTAATGCTAGTAACCCTAAGGAGCGGGTTTTACACTCTCTGGATGTGGTCAGGACTTTGAAGTTCTATTTGGTGGCAACTGAGTCCTTCAGGAAGACTGATGCTTCTTTTGTGCTCCCGTCTTGACCTAAAAAGGGTCTGGCTCCAGCTAAGTCCACTATCAGCAAGTGGATCCGTTAGGCTGTGGTACAGGCCTATTCTGCTAAGGGTAAGGAGCCTCCCGTCCGCCTTACTGCTCATTCTACTAGTGCTATTGGTGCCTCTTGGGCTTTTCAGCACCAAGCTACTGTTGAACAAGTTTGCAAGGTCGCTACTTGGTCTTAAAAACCCTTAAAAATCCCCCAAAAAATGACATGGGGCCCCCCTTACCCAAAGTAACCAGCCCGGGACCAGCTATGCAGGGCTTGTAGCCTGCAGGGCACAGGGGCCACCTTTTGTGGCCCCTGGCCCTGCAGGCTACAAGCCCACATAGCCCGTGGGCCCGGGCTCTTCTGCACCCCCCTGGGCTTTGGGGAGGCAGGTAATGGGGGTTCCGGGGGTTAATGGCAAGTCACGCGCTAGTCGCAGGTGACTTGCCACCCCCCCAGCCTTGTGAGCTGGTATAGGGCTCATGGACCCCTTACCAGTTCACAAGGGGTTAAATGTAAAAAAAAAAACACAGACACACAAAGAGAAAAAAATTATTTTTTTTAATACTTACCTCCTGGAGCACTGTGTCCCTCAGCGATCACTGGCTTCTGCTCACTTGCTAGAAGCCTTTTATAGCTGCTGGATGACAGGACACAAAAGGGTTAATTAAAAAAAAAATGACATAGGGTCCCCCCTCCCTGGCCCTGCAGGCTACTAGCCCACATAGCCACTAAGTGGCCCGGGCCCTTCTGCCCCCCCCGGCCGTTGGGGAGGCAGGTAATGGGCGGCTGAGGGTTAATGGCAAGTCACCCGCTAGCCGCAGGTGACTTGCCAGACCCAGAGCCTTGTGAGCTGGTATAAGGGGTCTCATAAAGGGTTAACTGTGAAAAAAAAACACAACACAAGTAATAAAAGTTTTTTATTTAAAAACATTTTTTTTTACTGTACTTACCTCCGATTGTAAGCTCCTTTGTCCCTCGCCGCTCTGATGACAGATGCCGGTGATCGGCATCCAGAGAAGGGGGAAGCAGGAGATCAGAGGATCTCCTGCCACCTCCTTCCCCGCCACCGATCACCGGCATCTGACAGCTGAGAGAGCTGAAGCCGGAGATCGGGGCTGGGATGACGTCATTAGCTTGGCGGCAAGATGGCGACCGCCATCGAGGAGGAGAGAGGAGAGAGAGGCTCTCTCCTCTCTCCTCCTCGATGGCGGTCGCCATCTTGCCGCCAAGCTAATGACGTCATCCCAGCCCCGATCTCCGGCTTCAGCTCTCTCAGCTGTCAGATGCCGGTGATCGGTGGCGGGGAAGGAGGTGGCAGGAGATCCTCTGATCTCCTGCTTCCCCCTTCTCTGGATGCCGATCACCGGCATCTGTCATCAGAGCGGCGAGGGACAAAGGAGCTTACAATCGGAGGTAAGTACAGTAAAAAAAAATGTTTTTAAATAAAAAACTTTTATTACTTGTGTTGTGTTTTTTTTTTCACAGTTAACCCTTTATGAGACCCCTTATACCAGCTCACAAGGCTCTCTCCTGAAGATCGGTAAGTCCTGGGGGGGGGGCGGATCGGAGGCCCCCCAGGTGAAGAGGAGGGACAGCGGGAGACAGCGCACACGCAGGTAAGTGAACGTCTTTTTTTTTTTTTACAGTTAGTAGTTGCTGCTGCTGCAGAAGCGGGGGGGGGGCGGCCTATTCCGGGGGCTCTCCTGGAGCCATCCGAGCCTCCACGGGGGATCAGATGGCACCAAATTAAAGAGGAGGGGTCAGGTGAATATTTTATTTTTTTTTTTTGCCCGCTAGCAGGGGTAAATGCCAGGCACGTAAATTTTACGTGGCTGGCACTTAAGTGACGGAGAGGCAACCACGTAAATTTTACGTGGCTGGCATTTAAAGGGTTAAACTGCCCGCTGTTACTTTTTGGGGATCCCACCCTACCTTATGGACACTGCTATTGGATGTCCCATGTGTAAGGAATATTCTGGAACAGGACGTGCTGTATACTTAGAATAATACAATTCTGTGATTACTCACCTGTAGAATTGGTATTATACGTATACAGCACGTCCTGTTCCATCCCACCCTTGTTATCATTATTCTTAGTTACCTCTGTATGGCGATTGTTCATATGTTCATTTTTGAATTCTCGTTATTTTTGTTCTCCAGGCTTCTTGTTAACTGCTTGTCAATACTGGGGAATTAGTGGGAGGTCCCTGACTTATATAGGGCCGGGAGGAGCCACAAGCTGTATTCTGCAGTCCAGCGCCATCTTGTGGATGTATTACCCATGTGTAAGGAATATTCTGGAACAGGATGTGCTTTATACGTATAATACCAATTCTACAGGTGAGTAATCACAGAATTGTATTTTTTCTATGTTTAGTTTAAGGGAGTGAGATGGCATAAGTAAGAGATAGCTATTGGACTGGTATGAGATGAGAAAATTATACGCTAAACAATAGAGAGCGAGAGAGAGCGAGAGTGTGAGACCTTGATTTTCAAGAGAAGAAAGTATATTGTGAAGCAGAGCATGGTCGACAGTGTCAAAAGAGGTCAAGAAGAATAAGAATAGGGTAGAGGTCTTCGGATTTGGCAGTTGGTAGATCATTGGCGACTTTGGTGAGGGCAGTTTCAGTGGAATGACTTGAGCAGGAAGCAATCTTAAGGGGATCTAGGAGGGAGTTTGTAGATGGATAGTATGCCAGTTCTTAGTGGACTTTGATTGAGAAAGAGAGCAGAGGGATAGGGTGTTAACTGGGGAGTGCAGAGAGGTCCAAAGTGTTACTTTTGTTGTTAAAGATGGCCTATAGCAGCATGCTTATTTGAAGAATAAAAGGTTTCAGTGCAGTGAAGAGAGAGTGGTTGAATAGAAATGTTAAGCCTGTAATGACAGGTGGAGACAGTTGAGGAATAAGGTGGGATGGAATGGGATCAAGGGGTCAGGTGGGACCTAGAGACAAAAGAGAACAGTCTGTGTACTGTAAGCTGAGAAAAATAAGTAAGGGGGTAGGGTGGGGGAGGACTCTGGGGGATAGAGGTATTCTGAGGAGGTGAAAGGGTAGTTCTAAGTTCTCCTAAGTTATATCTTTCTCGGTTTTGGATTTCCTCCATTGCCATTCAGCAGCTCAAGAATACCGTTTCAATTTCGCTGTGTTGATATTAAAAGTTTTTTTTTTTTTTTTGGTTGGGGGTAGCTTTAGTTAAGGGGAGCAACATAGTCAAGGGTAGGGGCTAGTGTATTATGGTTGTGTGAAGCTGCAGTATTTACAGTGGTGAATGAGATCACCAGGATGTGGAAGGGTTGTAGAGAGATTGTAGGTCTGAGTTTCTTTGGTTCCTGTGCAAGACAGCAGACTTGTGTACATAGGGTTTATTGGTAAGGGAAGAAGGTGTTAATGTTAGGAGGTTGAAGGAGAAATGGGGATGAAGAGAGACTCGATACACATCAGAGGTGAGTGAAGAGTAGGTCAAGTGTGTGGCCATCTTTCTTGGGTCTGGGTGGCAGACCATGGTTTGAGGCCAAAAGAGGAGGTGAGTGATAGTAATCTGGTGGTGACAAGGTTTTTCCCTATATCCAGTCCAGGTCGTCCCAAAGTAATGACATGTGGGTATTCCGCCCCCAGGGGGCGCTCGACAAAAGCTCAAAAAGCTGCCGCTCCTCCCGGCCCCCTATAAAAGCAGGTGTCTCACTATGATTTCCCAGTGTTCATCTTGCAGTCTGGCTGCTGAAGATCGTTGGATACTCTCCCCTTGATTTTGGCAGCTGAGCGGGGCCTCCTAGCCCGTCGGCCGCTGTGGACTCTATTACCACTGATCCCGTGGACCCACTATTGCCTCCCAGCCACGGCTGTTCGGGACTGTGACAGTAGGGAGAACGCCGGGGTCAGGCGCTTTTCGTGTCACTGCCGTGCGGCCCGCCCCTCGAGGAACGCGCCGAGCTGCTTGTTCTGCGCCATCTTGCCTGCTGCCTCCCCTGCCCACCTGCCTGGGACCCCTCCGGTTTGCCGCTGGCTCTGTCGGTGTCGTGAGTCCCTCTTGATAATATCATTGTTTTATTAAGTATGCGCATGTGCTGTGGGATACTGATGGCCACTTTTTGCTTGTGTCTTTTAGATGGGCCCTTTGATTGTTTGAGGGTTGTGGTTCCTCCTGGTCCCCCTGCACCCCCTCCCTTTTATGAAGAGGGATCACACAAGAGGGACTATATAAGAGGGCTAATTAGGTTTGGGCCGTCAGTGCCTTGTAACCTGCATACATACATTTTTTCCTAATCACCATAATGGAGGCATCTGGGGATAGTGAGCTAGGGGCGGGTGAAGCTCTGCCCCATGTGCAGTGCAAGCCTCTGGGTGGATTCAGCACTGTTTGTACCACTTGCACCAGGAGTGTTATTTTGGAGCATGATCGGGCGGGCATCCCTGCCCCTAGCCCTTCATTGCCTGCAGCCTCTCCAGAACCCCCGCTGCTGCACTCAGTCCCCAGTGAGGGGGAAGCCAGCAGGGGGTCCCGTGTTGATTTGGCATACAGGGTGGCCAGTCTCGAGAGAAAGATCTCGCGAACGGCTCCTAAGAAGGTCACGAGTAAGAGGCGGCACATCGAGCCCGTTTACTCGGATAATGATGATGATCTTTTTGTTGGTCTGGGCTCTGTGGAGGAAGGTGAGTTGCCCGTTCCACTGTGGATTATTCTGCTGGCGAGGATAGTTTGTCTGGTTCCTCCTTGGATGAGGATGCGTGGCTCCCTGATGATACGGAGAAATTGCTTGCTTCAGTTTTTGAGACTTTGCACATTGTCCCTCCAAGAGCGGCTAAGAGGAAGCAGGGTGATTTGTTTAGGCCTGAAATACAGGCGAGTCTTTCCAGAGCAGGCCCATTTTTCTAATATGATTTTCAAGGAATGGGAAAGGCCTAACAAGCTACCGTCGGTGCCTAAGGGCCTGGAAAGGCGGTATCCCTTCCCTGAGGAGCTGGTCCTTCTATAGTCTCGTCCTCCCGAGGTGGATTCCCCTGTATCAGGGTTGTCCAACACTTCTGTTACGCCTTCACCTGATACCGCTTCCTTACGTGACCCAGCTGACAAGCGCATGGATCAGCTGGTCTGCCATGCCTTCACCTTTGCTGGTGCCTTGTTTCGGCCTGTGTGTGCCGCAGCTATTGTCTCCCTGGCCATCAGAAAGAAGGTGAGACGCCTTGTGGATAGCGCTAAGACTTGCAAGCGGGCGGTATAAAGACCTCAAGGCTTGCGTGGATTTCATTGCCTTTGTTGTTTCTGCCATGGATGATGGTGTCCGGCTTGGTGCCAGGATTTCGGCCCTGCTTGTTGTGCTTCGCCGCTCGCTCTGGTTGCGGCAATGGTCGGCTGATGCCGCGGCCAAGAACTCGCTCACTAGTATCCCCTTCTTGGGGCACAGGTTTGGGGAGCGTCTGGACCTCCTGGTCAAGGATGGTAGACTCCCTCAGCGACGGAAGCCTGCACGGCCCTTTCGGGGCTCTTCTGCCTATCTCTCCTTTCGAGGAGGAAGAGGTTCTTCATTTTCAGGTGGCCGCAGGGATACCTGGGGAAGAGGTAGGTCCCGTGGGCGATCCAATCCCACTTGGGGAGCCAAGTCCAAACCCCCTACCAAGGCCCCTCAGGCATGAGGAGGCGCCCTCACCCATCCGGGTGGGGGGCCGGCTTCTGCTATTTGCTCATATCTGGAGACGGCGCGTCTCGGATCTGTGGATTCAGGAGGTGGTGTCCTCCAGTTACAAAATAGAGCTGGCAGTCAGGCCGCTCACAAAATGTTTTCAGTCTCGGATATCCCAAAACCCATTGAAGGCACAGGGCCTGAGAATGGCCGTGCAACACCTCCTGCGGTTAGGTGTGATTTGTCCTGTACCTCATCAGGAACAGGGTCAAGGTTTCTATTCCAATCTGTTCACGGTTCCCAAGAAGGACGGAACATTACAGCCTATCCTGAACCTGAAGGGTCTCAACAGGTTTGTCAGAGTCAGAGACATTTCTGCATGGAAACCTTACGGTCAGCTGTGAGCTTGCTTCAGCCCGGCGACTTCATGACCACGGGGATGAAGTCCATCAGGGATGCTTATCTGCACATCCCAATATTCCAGGGGCATCAGAGGTTCCTGAGGTTTGCTCTGGAGGATCAGCATTACCAGTTTGTGGCACTGCCATTCGGGATATCCTCAGCCCCCTGTGTCTTCACCAAGGTGCTGGCGGGCATCATGGCTATCCTGAGGAACCAGGGCATTCGTGTGCTGCCCTATCTGGACGATTTGCTGATTGCGGCTCAGTCTCCTCAGCAGGCCGAGAGCGATACCCGGACGGTGTTGTCCACACTCAAGGATTTCTACCCATAGTCTTCTATCACTCCCTCAACAGTGAGGTCCTTCCTGGGCATGACGATAGACACCTCTCAGGTCAAGGTCTTTCTGCCACAGCAGAAGGTTTTGGGCCTCAAGATGCAGGTGCAGGCCTTGCTGTCTTGTCAGCGGCCATCGATCCGCCTGAGGATGAGACTGGTGGGTCTTATGGTGTCATGCTTCGAGGCCGTGCCCTTCGCCCAATTTCACATAAGACCTCTTCAGTCTTACCTGTTGATCGTCTGGGACCGGATGCAGGAGTTGTTGGAACAGGAATTTTCACTGTCCCCCCCCTTTCCAGGCAGTCCCTCTTGTGGTGGCTGGACTCCAGGAACCTATTGGTGGGCAAGTCCTTTCTGACTCCCCAGTAGGAGATAGTTACCACGGATGCCAGTCTGACCGGATGGAGAGGTGGCAGACGCAGAAAATCCAGGGTCATTTGGTCCACAGGAGAACCGCTTTCCCATAAATCTCCTAGAGCAGAGAGCGATCCGGTTGGTGCTTCTTCGTTTGACTCCCCATTTAAGGGGTCGTGCGATCCAGGTTCGCTCGGACAATCAGACGGCTGTCGCCTACATCAATCACCAGGGCGGGACTCGGAGCAAGCGAGCCCTCAAGGAGGTGACCCAGATTCTGACTTGGACACAGGAGAATGTTCCCTGCATCTCGGCGGTTTACATTCCCGGGGTAGAAAACCAGGAGGCAGATGCCCTGAGCAGGAACGCCTCATGCCTGGGGGAATTGTCTCTCAGCAACAAGACTTTTCACGCTCTTTGTCTCCGCTGAGGTCAGCTGGACGTGGACCTGTTTGCATCCAGACACAATCACAAGCTCCCAGGGTTCGTCTCCCTTTCAAGAGACCCTCTGGCCTTTGCCACAGACGCTCTGGTAATTCCCTGGATGGAGTTCAGGCTCCTTTATGCATTCCCTCCTTTCCACTCCTGGGCCGAGTGCTGCGCAAGATAGCCCAGGAGGGGGTACCAACCATCCTGGTGGCTCCTCGCTGGCCGAGAAGGAGTTGGTTTGCGGACATAGTTCAGATGTCGATGGATCGCTACATCATGCCCGATGATCCAGTGCTTCTCACTCAGGGGTGGCTGCGGCACCCCAATTTACAGACACTGGCTTTAACGACCTGGCTATTGAAACCTCAATCCTGAGGGAAAAGGGGCTGTCGGCCACGGTTGTGCATACCATGATACAGGCACGGAAGAAGTCTTCTTCCATGATTTACTACAGAGTTTGGCCCGCCTACATTTCTTGGTGCAAGTCCAAAAGTTTCCCTTGCCGCACATTCTCTATTTCTAGGATTCTGGAGTTTTTGCACCATGGCTTAGACTTGGGTCTCCAGCTGAGCACCCTCAAGGGCCAGGTCTCGGCCTTA
Organism: Gastrophryne carolinensis; assembly: GCA_027917425.1. NCBI lineage: Eukaryota > Metazoa > Chordata > Amphibia > Anura > Microhylidae > Gastrophryne > Gastrophryne carolinensis. The sequence continues at coordinate 146,828,229 of CM051241.1, read as the reverse complement.
GCCATCTTTTCCAGAGATCCTTTGCCAATCATAGGTTGACTAAGACCTTTTTCCAGGGTGTCACCCATGTCTGTCCACCGCGTAAGTCAGTAATACCGGTGTGGGACTTTCTGCTCTTTAGGGTCCTCCCTTCGAGCCTTTGTGCGATGCTGCATTGCCTATTTTGATTCTCAAAGTGGTCTTTTTGGTAGCGATCACCTCGGTACATCGCGTATCAAAGCTGGCCGCGCTTTGTATGAAGCCTCCCTACTTTGAGCGACATAAGGATAAGGTGGTTTTTCACTTTAAACCTGATTTTTTACCTAAGGTCGTTTCTCCCTTTCACCTTAATGAGGATGTTGTCTCACCTTCCTTGTGTCCAGCACTGTCTAATTCTAAGGAAAGGACCCTCCATGCCTTGAATGTGGTCAGAGCCATTAAGTATTACCTGGTTGCGACTGTATACGTTTTCGTATTACAGATCATTCTACTAGAGCTATTGGTGCTTCCTGGGCTTTTCAGCACCAGGCATCTGTTGAACAGGTGTGTAAGGCCGCCACTTGGTCTTCAGTTCATACCTTTACCAAGTTTTACAAGGTTGATGTTAGGGCCTCAGCTGATGCTGTCTTTGGCCGAAAGGTGCTTCAGGCGGTAGTGAAATGAACTACATGCTGTTCCGTACTGGAGATCCCGCCCTAATGGACACTGCTTTTGGATGTCCCACATGTCATCACTTTGGGACGACCTGGACTGGATATAGGGAAAAATACAATTCTTTTGTTTTCATTATCTCTTGTTTGCCTGTTATGGTGATTACCATTTTTATCTTGGACTGTTGTCCTTAAGGATTTTGTTGGAGAGAGTACATAATGAAGCTATGTAAAGTAACATGGTTTCTTGGCCTCCCGGTCTGTCTCTTTTTCGAGACAGCTTTTGAAGCGACAGCTTTTGATCTTGCAGTCGAGCACCCCCTGGGGGCGGAACACCCACATGTCATCACCTTGAGACGACCTGGACTGGATATACTCAAAAACAATGCTACAGGTGAGTTTCACAGAATTGTATTTTTGTCACCCATGATTATAGCCAGGATTTCTGTGGACAGGAGGTAGAGGAGCCAGGTGGAAAAATGGTCTGGGAAGGGAGTAGCAGTTTTAGGACTATAGATGATGGCAATATTTAGGTGATGCGGAGAGTAAAGGCGGACACAACCTCAAAGGATGAGAAGGATATGGAGGGTAGATTAGGAGTTAGGATAAATGAGCAGTGTTTGGATAAAAGGATGCCAACACCTTGTTTGTTGCTTGATCTTGGGATGTGGCTGAACTGTAGGCCGCCATACGAGAGGGCAATGGGTGAAGCTGTGTCAGGAGTGGGCCACATTTTAGTAAGGGCCATGAAGTTAAAGACGTTGGTAGTAAACATGTCGTAGATGTATGTAAGTTTTTGCATAGTGAACTTGCGTTCATTATGGGCCCATTGCCTTCCAGGGACTGTACCAATGGGCATAGGGGCTGGTTAAACAGCAGGGCCAAGGGGTGGCCATTCGACCCTTGTGCCCTTGGTTACCAGCCCCTATGACTGTTGCTGGAGCTGGGTGACCCTTTTTTATTTTAAATGCATTTTATAATTAAAAAAAATAAGAAGCATTAACCCTTTAACTGCCAGCCTTTTTTGGTCATCCTCCGTTGCCAGACTACATTTCACTATTTTGCGCTACACATGTTCAACTGTGATTTTTGAAGGGTTTTCCTGGGAAAATTATATATTGTTTTCTTCAGCAGAGGCTGTGCTTCAACATGAAATGTTTTGTTTGTCATTTGTTAGTTGTGTTCTCAATATTTTTGGGTGAAATATGTGCAAAAAAAAATCAGTTTTTTACAATTTGTACTGCTTTATTGTAATAAAAAAATGTAAGTTTTTCAATGAAATCTTATTGCATGTAAAAGTCCTATTTATCCCGGTTACAATGGTGCCACATATGTATTGGTAGACACCCTTTCCTGCCCAGGAGTCTCCCCCAAACTGAAACACTTTAGGAGATTTCTGGGTAAAATACAACTGCTATGCGCACCTTGCGTTTTTTTTTTTTGTAAAAACAACCCTTAACATTAGAAATATATTCGCTGAAAGTGCACACCTCAAGCTTTCTAAGCGTACCAGGCTTGTTGATGTGGGCACAGTTTTCTAGAAGTAATCCTTCAAAAAATTATTTGGTGGCACAGGGTTTACCCTAAAAAAAGAATAAAAAAGCAGAAAAAAACAAATTTTCCTAATATCAATATGCAAACAAGAAAATACAAGCTAAATCTGAAAGTGCAAGGTCCCCCGAGCTGAACAATACTCAACATGCATAGGTACCCTTTTAACTGTCAGCCTACTTGTGCTGTCCTAAATATAATCTTGTGGTAACTGGAACCACTCTCTCTCGTTTTTTTCGAATTGTTTGCAGTTTATGCATTGTATTGAGATTTTTTGGGTCGGGCACAGCGATATTGTGTAGATTTAAGGTGGTGCGGGATTGTATGGTCTTTTTGAGATGCCAGCCTACTTGAGATTTTGTCACCCTCTGTTGACAGGTCTTTTTTCACCATCTTGCACTATGTTTAACTGCGATATTTGCAGGAATTTCCCGGAAAATTATGTATTTTTTTTTTTTGCACAAGAGTTTAGGCTTTAAAGTGGACCAACACCCAGGATTTTGACTATCCTGGGTTTTGGTCCACTTCGGCGAGGCATCCCGATCGGGGGTGCCCCGCTGTGTGAAACCCCCCAGAAACCCCAAAAAACTCACCTCTCAACGCTCCCACGTGAACGCCGCAGCCAATCCCCGCCAATGTCCAGGCGGGGATCAGGAACGTCCAAGCTGCTTCCGCCGCCGCCGCCGCCTCCCGCGCGTCACTCTCGGCGCGCGCGCCCCCCGCCGGCCATTCACAGAGGGCCGGCGCGGGCGCGCGCACGTCTGGAGGGGTGCGCGGGAGGCGGCGGCGGCGGATCAGGTAAGATGTTTTTGGGGTTTCTGGGGGGTTTCACCCCGCGGGACATCCCGATCTCGGATGTCCCGCGGGGTGGGAGGTGATCGGCCCGGGAATCTTATAGATTTCCGGGCCGATCACCCCTGGGTGTTGGTCCACTTTAACATGAAATGTCTTGTCTGTAATTTTCCACTTTGTTTTGAATATTTTTGAGAAAAAAAAATATTTTCTTAAAGAAACTCATATTGCATGTGAAAGTCCAATTTCTCCTCATTACAACGGTACCACATATGTATCATTAGCCCCCGTTCCTACCCAGGGGACCCCTAAACTGAAAAGAGCACTTTATAACATTTTCAAATAAAATACAACTACTATCCACACTATAAAGGGTTAAATAAAAAAAAAATGGCATGGGGTCCCCCATATTTTTTTAATAACCAGCCCAGGGACCAGCTATGGGGGCTTGTAGAACAGGACGCAGGGGCCAGCTTTGGTGCCCCCCCCCCCCCCGCCCTGCACGCTACAAGCCAGCATGCTACAAGCCTGCACAGGCTAAATGGCCCCGACCCTTCTGCCCCGGAGCTTTGGGGAGGCTGGTAATGAGGGGGGGGGCTCGGGGTTTCAGACCCAGAGCCTTGTGAACTGGTATAGGGGTCAAATGGATCCCTTATCAGTTCCAAAAGGGTTAAATGTAAAAAAAAAAAAAAAAAAAATACACATAGAGAAATTTAATTTATTAATAAAAAAAATGTTTTTTATTCTTAGTATACAGTACGTCCTGCTCCAAATCTAATACTTACAGTTGGGATATACTCCGCCAGATGGCGCTGGACTGCAGAGACATCGAAAATAGGCTCCTCCTGGCCCCTCAAATACTCAGGGACCTCCCACAAATCCCCAGAATTTCTCTGCAGTCTGGCTGCGAAGGACGATAAATTGGCTCTCTACTCGCAGGTGAGCGGGGTTATTAACCTGCGGCTCTGACTATTCCCACCCATTCCACTCGTTATGTGCCTCCCAGCCTTGGCTGCGCTGGTCGGGTGAAGGTAGGCAGCACCGCTGTTGGTGCTTAGGAGCGCTGCTCCACCGCAATCCCCCACCAAAGGGTAGGCGGTTCAGGCTTATGGTGAGCCTCTATGGGATGCCCCTCCCGCACTATTGCCCCTTGCCCCTACCTATCGGTGGGCCCTATTTAAGTGCCCGCCGTCCTCCCTCATCCTCCTTGTAGTCTTCGGGGGAAAAGAGGGGGGGGTGTATGTGTATAGATATGTATGTTGTGCATTCTGTGCTTTCTCTTTTCACATGCCTTTATTCTTGTGTCAGCCGCTGCGCTGACTTGTCTTACTGCCTTTTAAATTTGCCGCCGGCGCTGCCGCGCGCTGACGTGGTTCCACGCTTGGCATTACCTCAGGCGCTGGTGCACCATCACTGGCTTCGCGCTCTTCGGGGGGGGCGGGGCCCGTCTTTGCCGCGTTCCACGTCATCGCTGTTACTGGCCCGCCCCTCGAGGTATACCGACGCCATCTTTCCTGCTTGGTTGGCCTATGCGCGACAGACTCCTACCTACCATGGTCCGTAAGTGCCCTCGCGGGCAGCTTTTTTTCTTTCCTTCACTTTTGTTATGATGTACTTAAGGTCTTGTCTGCTTATGTCTTTCAGGCGGGACGAACCCTTCTTGGCTTCTCCCGGCCCTGTTTTAGTATATTGCTTGTAGGCCTTGTAAAAATTATACTCCCACTTCCCTAGCGGGTTATTGGGGCATCCAGGGTTGCTACATAGCGTTATTCCCTATCGGCGTATAGCGCCGCTATAATCACCATATGGAGGCATCCCAGGATAATGTGACCGGGGTCCCTTCGGGACAAGACCGGCAGTGTGTAGCGTGTGGGCAGCCTCATGCTGACGCTGACAAGGCACGGGTCTGTGTACCCTGTGCTGAGCAGGTGCTTGCATTGCAATCTGGCCTGCCAGTGGCTGCACCTCGTTTCACTTCGCCTACTCCTCCATGCTTAAACCTCACTCCTACTGAGTTGCATACTAGTGGGGATTCTCAGCCTGATGTGTCTTCTAGACTGGCTACTGTTGAACAGATTATTGCGAAGTCCTTAGTGCGTAAGGCCCCTGCTAAAAAGCGGCACTTGACGCCTGATGTTACTGTTTTCCCTATGGGAACTGAGGAGTTTTGGAATCTGTGTGGCTATACCCCGTCTGATGAAGGGGAGCTCTTTTCTGATTCAGGCTCATCTGATCCGAGACCAAGGGGTCATGACGATTCTGGCTCTGACCCATGGGCCCCGGATGACACTGACAGATTATTGACCCAGATTTTTGAGGCTCTGTCTATCTCTCTCTCTGTTGAGGCTCCCAGGCAAAGAGGGGAGCTTTTCCATACAGCAAAATCACGTTTGGAATTTCCAGAGCAGGCACATTTGTGCTCAAGGAATGGGAGCGCCCCAGTAAACTTCCCGGGGTTCCAAAGAGTTGGGATAGGAAGTATCCCTTTCCTGCTGAGGTGGTTAAATGTTGGCCATCCCCCCCCCCCCCCCCCGAGGTGGATGCCCCAATCCTAGGACTATCTAACACCTCTGTCATGCATTCCCCTGATTCTACTACCCTGCGGGATGCTGAAGGCCGGCGTATTGATCAGCTGGCATCCCACGCCTTTGCATGTGCGGGGACGGCGCTGCGCCCGGTCTGTGCCTCTGCCATTACTGCTGTGGCCACTAGAACCCTTATCAGAAATATGCTTGATAGTGCCCCTGATGACTTGCCTTGTGAGGTGTTTAATGCACTCTCCAGATGTTTTTCTAAATTTTGTCCTATCAGCATTGGATGACACCAATGACGCTCGGTTTGGCTGCGCCAGTGGGCTGCTGACAACGCTGCCAAGAAGGCCCTCACTGGTTTTCCCTTTAAAGGATTGCGCCTGTTTGGGGACCGCCTGGACCTCTTTGCTAAGGGAGGCAGGTTACCCCAGCGCAGGCAGCAATCTCGGGCCCTTTCGGGGTCAGGGTTCCTTCTCCTCCCCTTAACGTGGTACAAGACAGGGAAGGGGGTTTTCCTTCCCTGCGGCCCGGGGAGATTTCTGGGGTAGAGGCAGAGGACGTGGACGTCCTGTCTCCTCCTGGGGTCCCAAAGCTAAATCCTCCCCTAAGCCCCCTCAGGCATGATGGGGCGCCCTCACCCATCCGGGTGGGGGGACAGCTGCAGCACTTCGCTCACGTCTGGAGGCTTCATGTCTCAGACCGGTGGATTCAGGAGGTAGTGTCCTCCGGTTACAAGTTGGAGTTTGCTGCCAATCCCCCTTCAAGGTACATCAGATCCCAGATTCCTCAGGACCCTGTGTCAGCTCAGGAGCTAGTGCAAGCAGTGCAAGGCCTCCTGGAGCTGGGGGTCATCTGCCAGGTCCCTTTAAGAGAAAAAGTCAAGGGCTTTCATTCCAACCTATTCACAGTACCCAAAAAGGATGGTTCTGTCAGGCCCATCCTGGACTTAAAGATCCTCAACAAGTTTGTCAGGGGCAGGCGCTTTCACATGGAAACTCTGCGCTCTGCCATCAGTTCCCTGTGCCAAGGGGATTTCATGACGTCTGTGGACATCAAAGATGCTTACCTTCATATTCCTGTGTTCCCAGGTCATCAAAGGTTCCTCAGGTTCGCTCTGATGGATCAACACTACCAGTTTGTGGCCCTGCCCTACGGCCTCACTTCAGCTCCTAGGGTGTTCACCAAGGTGCTGGCTGGCGTGATGTCTCTTCTCAGATGTCAGGGCGTCTGCGTGCTTCCCTATCTGGACGACATCCTCATCACTTCCCAGTCTCTACATCAGGCAGAGTTGGATACTCAGCTGGTGGTGTCCACTCTGGAGTCATTTGGATGGGTGATCAACCACCCCAAGTCCTCACTGTCCCCTTCCTTGGTAACTCCATTCCTAGGAATGAGTCTGGATACAGTTCAGGCAAGGATCTTCCTTCCTCAGCAGAAGGTGGACAGTCTGATTGCACAGGCTCAGTCCCTCCTAGCTTGTCCCCATCCCTCCATCAGGCAGGGGATGCAGCTGGTGGGCCTGATGGTGGCGTGCTTCGAAGCGGTGCCTTATGCTCAGTTCCACTTGAGGCCCCTGCAACTTCACCTATTGTCAGTATGGGACAAGGACCCAGCGTCCCTGGACAGGGTCTGTGTGCTCTCCCCCCTGGTCAGGAGGTCCCTCTTGTGGTGGATGGACTCAATGAACCTGTTGGGGGGTTGATCCTTTCTTGCCCCTTTTTGGGAGACGGTCACCACGGATGCCAGTCTGTCAGGTTGGGGGGGTTTCTGGAAGTCCCTGCGGTTCCAGGGGAGGTGGGGCCCTCAGGAGGCCCACACACCTGTCAATGTCTTGGAGCTGTGGGCGATCAGGTTAGTTCTGGCTCGCTTGACTACTCATCTTCGGGGCCTGCCTGTTCAGGTGCGCTCGGACAACCAGACGGCAGTTGCCTACATCAATCATCAGGGAGCGACCCGGAGCAAGGGGGCCCTCCAGGAAGTGTCTCTGATCCTGACTTGGGCGGAGGCCAATGTTCCCTGCATTTCAGCTGTGTACATCCCGGGGGTGGAAAATCACCTGGCGGACTCTCTGAGCAGGGGGACCTCTCGCCTGGGAGAATGGTCCCTATGCAGCAGGGTGTTTCAATCTCTGTGTCACCGTTGGGGCCAACCAGATGTGGATCTGTTTGCGTCCCGCCACAGTCACAAGCTCCCAACTTTTGTCTCTCTGTCCAGGGATCCTCTGGTCCTGACCTTGGATGCGCTAGCAATGTCATGGAAGGACTTTCAATTCCTGTATGTCTTCCCTCCAATCCCCCTGCTGGGCAGGGTTCTGCGCAAGATTGCTCTGGGAGGGGTGCCAGCAATACTGGTGGCCCCCAGGTGGGCAAGAATAGTGTGGTTCGCAGACGTGGTACAGCTGGCAGTAGATCAGTTCGCTCTGCCCTTGGGTCCAGATCTGCTCACTCAGGGCTCACTACGCCATCCCAATTTACAAACTCTGGGTTTGACGGCTTGGCTGCTGAAACCTCCATCTTGATGGAGAAGGGGCTGTCTTCCTCGGTTGTGGATACTTTGATTAAAGCTAGGAAGAAGTCTTCCTCTTCCATTTATTACAGGGTTTGGCGTGCCTACATTGACTGGTGTGAGTCTAAGTCTCTTCCCTGTCGTGTGTTCTCTTTTCCCAGGATTCTGGAGTTCCTGCAGCATGGGGCTCCAACTCAGTACTCTGAAGGGTCAGGTTTCTGCCCTGGCTATTTTCTTCCAGAAGTCCTTTGCTCAGCACCCTCTGATCAGGACTTTTTTCCAGGGGGTCACTCATGTGCGTCCCCCACGTAAGTCTATGGTGCCTGTTTGGGATCTGAACTTGGTTCTGTCAGCCTTGCAGGGTGCTCCCTTTGAACCTGTGCAGGATGCTGCCTTGGCCATTCTTACGCTCAAGGCTGTGTTTCTGGTGGCTATCACTTCTGTCAGGCGTGTGTCTGAGTTGGCGGCGCTGTTCATTCAGCCCCCCCTACTATGAGAGACACCAGGACAAGGTGGTGTTTCATTTCAAACCTGACTTTCTACCTAAGGTAGTGTCTGCTTTTCATTTGAATCAGGATATTGTTCTTCCTTCTTTGTGCCCTAATACTAGCAATGCTAAGGAGAGGGTTTTGCACTCTTTGGATGTGTTTAGGTGCCTGAAGTACTATCTGGTGGCTACTGCACCTTTCAGGAAAACTGATGCTCTTTTTGTGGTCCCTTCTGGTCCTAGGAAGGGTTTGGCTCCTGCCAAGTCTACTATCAGCAAGTGGATTCGTCAGGCTGTGATTCAGGCCTACTCTGCTAAGGGGAAGGATCATCCTTTCCACCTTACTGCTCATTCCACTCGTTCTATTGGTGCCTCTTGGGATTTTCAGCACCAGGCTTCTGTTGAACAAATTTGCAAGGCCGCTACTTGGTCTTCTGTTCATACCTTTTCAAAGTTTTACAAGGTTGATGTTAGGGCCTCAGCTGATGCTGTTTTTGGCCGAAAGGTTCTGCAGGCGGCAGTGGTTTAAACTGCCTGCTGCTGATTTTTCTTGAGGATCCCACCCTACTTTATGGACACTGCTATTGGATATCCCAAGTGTAAGTATTAGATTTGGAGCAGGACGTACTGTATACTTAGAATAATACAATTCTGTGATTACTCACCTGTAGAATTGGTATTATGAGTATACATTACGTCCTGCTCCAACCCACCCTTGGTTTGCATTTTCTTGGATCCCCTGTGTGGTGATTGTTATCATTGTTATAGTTGATAGTTTGGATTGTTTAATTCTCCCGGCTTCTCATTAACTGCTTTTCAATGCTGGGGATTTGTGGGAGGTCCCTGGGTATTTAAGGGGCCGGGAGGAGCCTATTTTCGATGTCTCTGCAGTCCAGCGCCATCTGGCAGAGTATATCCCAACTGTAAGTATTAGATTTGGAGCAGGACGTACTGTATACTCATAATACCAATTCTACAGGTGAGTAATCACAGAATTGTATTTTCTTGCTCACCTCCGATCGTCCACTCCCGTTTCCTTCGCCCGATCTGCGGTGATTGTTGGGGGGGGGAGGCAGAGAATCAGAGGATCCCAGGACCCTCTACTCCTCTGGTCGGCGATCATCGCATCTGACAACTGTCAGGCTAGGAGCGGGATGACGGGATCTTTCCTGAAGACTGAAGAGCCCTGCCTTCACCCCCCCCCCCCTTGGTGAAGAGGAGAGCCGATAGGAGGGGATCGCACACAGAGGTGAGTAAATGTCTTTTTTTTTTTTTACAGTAAATTTTGTCCGCTGAAGCTGGGGCTGCCCTATTCTGGGCACTCTCCTGAAACCGGAGGAGCCCTGGGGAGCATCAGAGGCCTCCTGGTGAGGAGGAGACCCGGCCAGATCAATAGAGGGGCCAGGTGAGTGTATTTTTTTAATGTTTTCGGGCACACGCAGGGGGAAAGTCAGGCACTTTAAATTTACGTGTCTGGTGTTTAACTGCAGGGGAGGCAGCCACGTAAATTTTACGTGGCTGGCAGTTAAAGGGTTAAAGTGGACCAACACCCAGGATTTTCACTATCCTGGGTTTTTGTCAACTTCGGCGGGGCACCCCGATCGCTGTGGTATGCACGTACAAGCGACGGACAACCACAGCGGCTCTGATAGCGCTGGAGGCCGCGTTCTCATTCACAAACGGCCGACGCGGGTGCGCACCTTGCTGGAAGGAACTGTGAGATGCAGCCACGGCCCGCGCATGCGCCGTTGGAACAGGGATAAGGTAAGGTTTCTGGGCGTCTTGGGGGTTTCACCCCGCGGGCATCCCGATTTCGGATGCCAAGAAGACTGCCCAGCAGAAAAAAGTGGAGCCAGCGTGTAGAGAAGTGATATATCTATGACAAGATTCCAGTGTAAGGAAATGGCAAGGATAACAGCTGACACAGAGAAGTTTGGTGTCGACAATGACAGCATGGTTCTGTATGGCTACAGAAGCAGCACAGATGACAATGTAGAGCTGCTTAATGTTTTAACTGTATTTCCTCCTCGTCCTTTACATATGGGTGTGTATATGCTTCGCAGACATCTGCTGGCTATAGTGTTTTGCAGGGTTGGTTACATAATGTTTTGCTAATGCTGCTGATTCTGTTGAATTTTGCTTTGTATAAAGTAATTCATATGATGCGACATCTCTCTCTCTCTCTCTCTCTCTCTCTCTCTCTCTCTCTCTCTCTCTCTCTCTCTCTCTCTCTCTCTCTCTCTCTCTCTCTCTCTCTCTCTCTCTCTCTCTCTCTCTCTCTCTCTCTCTCTCTCTCTCTCTCTCTCTCTCTCTCTCTCTCTCTCTCTCTCTCTCTCTCTCTCTCTCTCTCTCTCTCTCTCTCTCTCTCCATCCATCCTCATTTATTATTTTATGCTTGAACATTCGGCGAGAGCATAGATGCCACAGAGTTGGTCTTGCCTGCATCAGCAGGGGGGAATATGCAGCAGGGAGGATGACAGCTGGTGCATGGCAAGGAAAAAAGCATTGAGGGTGCCAACCCTATGGAGAAAAGGGAAGCATCAAAATTGTGTTTATAGAAGCAATAAGGCTTAAATCTGGCACAGAAGTAGAACAGTGAGGATGACGGCCTGGTATACAGGAGCAGAGGGAATGGCATATTGAGAAGCAATGGTGACAGCTAGTGCAAGAAAGCAGTGGCAAAGATCACCACTGGTAGAGGGAAAGAGCAGCTGTGAGGATGACTGCTGGTGCCAAAGAGCAAAGCAGCAATTGTGTGTTCAAAAGACTGTAGTGATGATAGGTTGCTCTCTACCCTTGTCTTTGATAACCTTTTATAAGTATAAGGCCTAAGCTTGAATTGTTTCTCCAAACTCCTGTGATGCCTTTTGACATTGGCCTTGATGACCGCCTGACCTTCATTCCCTTTCAGCCTCTGATCTTTGGATTGCTTCCTTGTCTATGAACCTCCAGTGCCTGTCCCGGTCTTTGTTTTTTTGTCCTCAGTTAAGAACCGCCCGGTCCAACCATTTCCTATATCTACTCTACTGGCTGCCAAAGGAATCATTGCTCATCCAGTCCTGTTTGTCTGGTGCTTATCTTGCCCTGAGTATCCAGGTGGACGATCTGATTGAAATGGCAGTATATTTTTGGCTACAGGGTATTGTTAGTATTTTGTTATCTTTAAAACCCCCTGATATATTTTGTTTACGGTATATGTACTTGTTGATTTTCTTTAACCTAATCGGATTCTTATATATTACAGTTAAGTGATATATAAGAAAAGCATCTGGCATGTTATTCTCTCAAGCACTGTTATACTGTATAATTCTTTACTCTTTACTTTTTACCCAGGATTCCTAGCACATAAGTGGAACTGTGCCTGTTTTGTCTCTTTGCTATAACAAGTGCTCGGAAAACTGCTGAGCCTGCAATGCATGCATATGTATTTTAATATTTGCACAGCTACCGGCTCCTGCTTGTGGACACGTGTTTTATGCTTTGGCCCTTGTTGGCACAAAATCAGAGACTAATGGCTTGCATGTGGAAAGAGGCTCTGCTGAATTGAATGGGGGACGGGATGAAAAAAGAGAATGTCATTGACTGACCCCGTAAACCCCGAAATTTTGCCCATTTCTGTTTCAATTTAAAAATGGAGAACCTTTTAGGACAGTGCCAGTCTGATGCAATGGTGTATCAATTACCTTTGCCTGCAGTACCACTTTAAGAGTGCTGTAACAGAGGGACAAGCTATCTTAGGGAGATATCTGTGTTAGACCGAATATACTGGGCTAAAATAGACTGATACCGCTAACTAAAATCCTGTGTGTCCAATTGCCTTTAGAAGTCACATAATTAGCAAATACAGTCCAGCTGAATAATATTTATTCTCAGTATAACTACAGCTGTTATGTGAATCCCTCAGAAATATGTTAGAGAGCATTAGTGAACAAACCGCACAATGAAAACCAAGGAACACAGCAGACAGCACAGGGATAAAATTGTGGTGAGGTGTATTGCAGGGTTAAGTTATAAAAAAACAGCCCAACCTCATCTCACTGAGCATTATTTAAGCCATTATCTGTAAATGGAAGGTGTATGACACAACTGCAAACCTACGACAAGATGGCCATCCACCTAAACTGACAGCCTAGGCAAGTAGAGAACTAATTATTATTATAGCCTAAGGATCCAGGGTCACTCTGGAGAAGCAGCAGAGATCCACAGCTCAGGTGGGGGGGGGGGGGGGGAATCTGTCTATTAGCAGTATCCTCCACAAGTCTCTCCTATATGGAAGAGTGGTAAGAAGCCATCCACAGGAAGTTCTGTTTGCCTCAACGTATCTATGTAGGGGACACAGCAAGCATGTGGAAGAAGGATCTCTAGTCAGATGAGATCAAAGTTGCACATTGAATGCCAAAGGCTATGAGTAAGGAAAACTAACACTGCACATCACCTTTAACACGCCAACCCCACCATGAAACATGTTGGCGACAGCACTGTATTGGGGTAGCTTTTTGTTGGCAGAGACTGGGAAGCTGGTCAAAGTAGATGGGAAGCTGGATAGAGCTAAGTACAGGGCAATCCTGAAGAAAAGCCGGTTAAAGCAGGGGTGCTTAACCATTTGAAGTGTGTGGGGCTCTTCAGTGATTTGAAAACAAGCCACAATGAATAGGTTCAGATTATATTCTTAGTATACAGTACGTCCTGCTCCAGATATAGTACTTACACTTGGGTTATCCTCCGCCAGATGTCGCTGCACTGCAGAGACATGCAAAACAGGCTCCTTAAATACCCGGGGACCTCCCACAAATCCCCAGATTTCTCTGCAGTGTCAACTGCGAAGACATGATGTATCACTCTCTCGCAGGTGAGCAGGGCTATTAAAGCCTGCGGCCCTGTTGGACTATTCCCACCCGTCCTCGTTGTGTTGTGCCTCCCAGCCTGGGCTGCGCTGGTCGGGTGAAGGTAGGCAGCACCACGCGTGCTTATGGAGCGCTGCTCCTCCGCAGTCCCCCACCAAAGGGTAGGCGGTGTAGGCTGATGGTGAGCCTCTATGGGATGCCCCTCCCGCATTACTGCCCCTTGCCCCGTGTAGCGGTGGGTCCTGTACCAAGGGCCGCCATCCTCCCTCGTTCCCCCTGTAGTCGGGGGGGGAAAGAAGGGGGGGGTGTGCCTGTGTGGTCTGTATAGGATCTTTGCACGTATATGGCCTTTGTCTGTCTTTGGACTCTTATAGATATGGTGTCAGCCGGCGCGCCCTTTTTATCTATTTTACTTGTATGACTTCCGCCGCCGCACGTGCTTCTTTCCTTCGTTGAAGGTTCCGTTCCGGTGGCGGCGTTACCTCAGACACCTCTGTGTCCTCATTGGCTAATGTTGGACTTCGCGCTCTTCGGGAGGGCGGGGTCTGGTTTTGGCGTGCTCCGCATCATGGTACGCTCTGGCCCGCCCTTCGATGTACACGGTGCCATTTTGTCTGTTCGCGCGCGACGCGTGGGACGTTCCTGCTTACCGTGGTACTGTAAGCGGCTTATTCTCATTGTAGTGTTTTCGGTTCTGACACCATTTTCTTCTCATTGTATCTTTTAGACTGGTGAACACCATTGGCTTCTCCCGGCCCGGTGTAATTTATAGTGGGCCTTGTAAAATTCTCCCACTTCCCTAGCGGGTCTTTGGGGCATCCAGGGTTGCTTATATTGTAAATCCCTACTGGCATATTGTGCCTAAATAATCACCATATGGAGGCATCCCAGAATTATGTGACCGGGGTCCCTCTGGGACAAGACCGGCTGTGTATAGCGTGTGGACAACCCCATGCTGATGCTGACAGGGCACGGGTCTGCGGACCCTGTGCCGAGCAAGCACTGGCTCTGCAATCAGGCCTGCCAGTGGCTGCACCTCGCTTCATTTCACCTATTTCCCCATGCTTAAATCTCACTCCTGCTGAGTCGCATACAAGGGGGGATTTGCAGCCTGTTGCGTCTTCCAGACTGCCTACGGCTGAACAGATTATTGCGAGGTTGTCAGAGTGCAAGGGCCCTGGTAAGAAGCGGCACTTGACACCTCCTGTTACTGTTTTTCCTATGGGAACTGAGGAGTTATCTACTCCATGTGACTATTACCCTTCTGATGAAGGAGAGCTATTCTCTGACTCAGGCTCATCTGATGAGATTCAGAGGAGTCATGACCATTCTGGACCTGAATACTGGGCCCAGTGTGACAATGACGATTTGTTGATTAAGGTCTTTAAGGTTCTGTCCATCTCTCTCCCTGGTGAGGCTTCCAAGCCGAGAGGGGAGCGTTTCCATACAGCAATAGCACGTTTGGAATTCCTAGAGCAGGCTCACTGGGAATGGGAATGCCCCAGTAAACTTTCAGGGGTCCCAGGGGACTGGGATAGGAAATACCCTTTTCCCCCTGAGGTGGTTAATTGCTGGTCATCCCCCCCCCCCCCCCCCCCCGTGGTGGATGCCCCGATCATAGGGGTTCCTAACCCACCCTTTATTACAGCCCCTGCTCATAATACCCTTCGGGATGCTGAGGACCGGCGCATTGAGCTGCTGGCCTCCCACACCTTTTCTTGTGCAGGGACGGCGCTGCGCCCGGTCTGTGCCGCGGCTATTACTGCAGTGGCCGCTAGAACCCTCGTCAGAAAGATGCTTGATCAACACTCTGATAATCTCCCCTGGGAGGTGTTTAATGCACTCTCCAGCTGTGATGTGTTTGTGAAGTCTATCCTATTAGCGTTGGATGACACCATTAGAATGTGTGCAAGAACTTCTGCCCTTGCGGTGGCTATACGTCGCTTGGTTTGGCTGCGACAGTGGGGTGCTGACGATGCTACTAAAAAGACTCTTACTGGGCTTCCCTTTAGAGGGCTACGCTTGTTTGGGGCCCGTCTAGACCTGTTTGGTATAAAGGGTAAGTCACCCCAACGCAGGCGGCCCCCTCTGGGCAGGGGCACCCCTACTTCCCCCTACCATAGTGTTAAACAAGAACCAGGGGTGTCCTTCGTGGGGGCTCGCGCAGACTCCGGCCCCGGGAGCAGCAGACAATGCTCTGGCCCCTCCGGCGGGGCTAAGCCTAAATCTTCCACCAAACCCCCTCAAGCGTGATGGGGCGCCCTTGCCCGTCTGGGTGAGGGGATGGCTGCGGCACTTTGCTCTTGTCAGGAGGCTTTACGCCTCATACTGGTGGATTCAGGAGGTAGTGTCCTCCGGATACAAGATAGAGTTTGCTGCGCGGCCTTCCCCAAGTTTATCAGGTCCCAGGTACTCCTGGTCCCTGCCGCTGTTCAGGTGCTGGCACAGGCCATGCAAGGCCTGCGAGGTCTGAGGGTCACTTGCAGATTGCCCTTAACTGGCAGGCAGGGGCTGCTACACCAACCTTTCCACAGTCCCCCAAAAGGATGGGTCAGTCTAGGCCCATTCTGGATTCACAGGTCTCGGCAATTCTCCAATTACAGGCAGTTTTCTGCATGGAAACTCTGAGATGGGCCATCAGCGCCTTGCGCCCAAGGGGCTTCTTGCCGTCCATAGAGCTCAAAGATGCTTATGTTCACATCCCTGTGTCTTCTGGACTCTTCAGGTTTGTGTTGGAAGTCCAACACTGCTAATTGGGGCCTTGTTATCTGGCCTTGCTTCAGCTCCCAGAGTGCACACCACGGTGCTGACGAGGGTGATGTCTCTGATGAGACCAAGGGACATCCGTGCGAGACCTACCTGGACGTCCTTCTCACTTCCCAGTCTCTGCGTCAGGCTAAGTTGTATACTCGGCTGGTGGTGTCCATTGGGAGTCATTTGGATGGGTGATCAATCACCCCAAGTCCTCATTGTCCCCTTATTGGTAATTCCATTTCTAAGAATGAATCTGGATTCTGTTCAGGCGAGAATCTTCCTTCCTCAACAATAAAGTGGACAATCTGGTTGCATGGGCTCAGTCCCTCATTGCTGTCCCCGTCCCTTCACCAGGCAGGGATGCTGCTGGTGGGCCCGTTGGTGGCTTGCTCAGAAGAGGTCCCTTATGCTCAGTCCCCCTTGGGCCCTTCTGCAATTTCTATTGTTAGTACAGGACAGGGATCCAGCATCCCTGGAGCAGGGTCTGTGTGCCTCCCCCCTCTGGTATGGAGGTCCCTCTTGGAGTGGATGAACTCAAGGAACCTGTCTGGGGGCAGTTTCCTTCTTGCCCCTTCCTGGAGACGGTCACCATGGATGCCAATCTATCAGGTTGAAGGGGGGGGGTTCTTCTGAAACTCCCTGCGGTTCTGGGGAAGGTGGGGCCCTTAGAAGGTCCATACACCTATCAATGTTTGAAACAGTGAGAGTTCAGGTTGATTCTATCTTGTTTGACTACTCCTCTTCAGGGCCTGCCTTTTCGGGGGCGCTTGGTCTGTATGACGACAGTGGCCTACATTAATCCTCTGGAAGGGAACTGGAGCAGGAGGGTCCTCCAGGAAGTGTCTTTGATACTAATCTGGGTGGAGGACAATGTTCCCTGCATATCTGTGGTATTCGCTCTGGTGGGGGTCTCTCTACGACAGGATGTGCTAATCCCTGTATCACTATGGGGTCCAACCAGTTGTGGATCTGTTTGTGTCCCGTCACTTTCACAAGCTCTCGGCCCTTGTTTCTCTGTCCCAGGATCCTCTGGCCGTGGTCAGGATGCCTTGGTAATGTTATGTCTGGACATTCTGTTCTGCGTGTCCTTCTCCATCCCCCCTGCTAGGCAGGGTTCTGCGCAAGATTGCTCTGGAAGGGGGACCAGTGACTCTGGTGGTCCCCGGGTGGCCTAGTAGAGTGTGGTTCGCAGACGTGGTACTGAGGGCAGTAGTTCTGTACGTTCTGCCAGGAGTGCCAGCTCTGCTCACTCAGGGCCCCTTTACGTCACCCCAATCTACAGACTCTGGCCTAGACTGCTGAAACATCCATCTTGCTGGAGACAGGCTTATCTGTTTCGGTGATTGAGACTATGGGAAACCTAGGTGCAAGCTTCTTCTTCTTCTTCCATCTGTTATAGGGTATGGTTTACCCTTATTGATTGGTGTGAGTCTAGGTCTCTTCCCTGTCGGGCGTTCTCGGTTCCCAGGGTTCTAGAGTTGTTTCAGCATGAGTTGGAGTTGGTCCTCCAACTCAGTACTCTGATGGGTCAGGTTCTGCCCTGTCCGCCTTGTTTAGAAGTCTTTTGTTCAGTCTTCCTTGGTTAAGACTTCTTTCAGGGGGTACTCATGTGCGTCCCCCATGTAATCCTATGGTCCCTGTTGGGATTTGAATTTGATTCTGTCTGCTTTGCAGGGTTTTTTCCCTTTGGTCCTATTCAGGATGCTGTCTGGCTGTTCTTACCCTCAAGGTTGTCCTTCGGGTGACTGTTAACTTCGGTCAGACGTGTGTTGGCGGGCGGCTCTGTCTACCTAGCCCCCATTCTTTGAGCTACACCTGGATAAGGTGGTTCTCCCGGCTTCTTTTTCAGTGCTTTTCAATGCTGGGGATTTGTGGGAGGTCCCCGGGTATTTAAGGGGCCGGAAGGAGCCTGTTTTGCATGTCTCTGCAGTGCAGCGCCATCTGGCGGAGGATAACCCAAGTGTAAGTACTATATCTGGAGCAGGACGTACTGTATACTTATAATACCAATTCTACAGGTGAGTATTTCACAGAATTGTATTTTTTATTTTGCATTTATAATGAAGATTTTCTTACAATAATCAGAGTAGGCATTTATAGGGTAGGTATTTTTTATTTTGCATTTATAATGAAGATTTTCTTACAATAATCAGAGTAGGCACATGTCTCTATTCTTAGTATACAGTACATCCTGCTCCAGATAAGAATCATAACACTTGGGTATTACTCCGCCAGATGGCGCTGGACTGCAGAGACCGCGAAATTGGCTCCTCCCTGCCCCTCAAATACCCGGGACCTCCCACAAATCCCCAGAATTTTTCTGCAGTCTGGACTGCGGAGGACAAGAAGATGGCTCTCTCTTCTCGCAGGTGAGCGGGGCTATTAGCCTGCGGCCCTGTAGGACTATTCCCACCCGTTCCATTATTAATGTGCCTCCCAGACTTGGCTGTGCTGGTCTGGGTGATGGTAGGCAGCACCGCTGTCAGGTGCTTAAGGCGGCTCCACCGCAATCCCCCACCAAAGGGTAGGCGGTATAGACATATGGTGAGCCTCTATGGGATGCCCCTCCCTCACTATTGCCCCTTCTATCGGTGGGCCTTTCCTAAGTGGCCGCTGCCCTCCCTCGCTCTCCCTTGTAGCTCTCGGGGGGGGGGGGTGTATGTGTTGGTGCTTCACTTGGTTATGTGCTTTTCGTTATTCTAAGCATACAGTACGTCCTGCTCCATATATAATACTTACACGTGGGTAATCCTCCGCCAGAGGGCGCTGTTCACTGCAGACATGCAAAAAACAGGCTCCTCCCGGCCCTTCATATACCCAGGGACCTCCCACAAATCCCCAGATTTCTCTGCAGTGCTGACTGCGAAGACATGAAATATCACTCTCTCGCAGGTGAGCGGGGCTCTTACAGCCTGTGGTCCTGCAGGACTATTACCACCTGTCCTCTTCGATGATGTGCCTCCCAGCCTGGGCTGCACTGGTCGGGTGAAGGTAGGCAGCACCATGTGTGCTCACGGAGCTACGCTCCTCCGCAGTCCCCCACCATAGGGTAGGCGGTCTAGGCTGATGGTGAGCCTCCAATAGATGCCCCTCCTGCATTATTGCCCCATGCCCCTCGTAGCGATGAACCCTGGGTGAAGGGTCGCCTTCTCCCTTGTTTCCCCCCGTAGCTCGGGGGAAAAGAAAGGGGGGGGGTATGTGTGTGGCGGTCTCATCGTAATGTTCTACACGTTTTTGGCCGTTGTTTTGTCTTTGAACCGGGTGTCAGAGCCGCGCTCCTTGATCCACATAACCCTTGTCAGGTTGCACGCGTGTGTGTTTTTTCCCTTACTGAAGCGTGCGGCCCGGGCGGCAGCGTCATTCAGTAGTTTTGGCGGTTCCCTTAGCTAAACTCTAACTGTGTGTCTTATCCACTGCTTGTCATGTACGTTACCGCTGGTTGGAGCTTCGCGCTCTTTGGGGGAGGCGGGGACGTGGCATGACGCGTCCCGCGTCACGGCCAGATCGGGCTCGCCCCTCGAGGTTCGCTTGGCGCCATTTTGATGGTCTTCGCGCGCGCGTGGTTGCGATCCTCCTTCTCCCTTGGTCATGTAAGTGCCCTCCTGGGCGGTTTTGTTCCTATGACCTTTCGTTCAGCTGTGCATGGCTCTGACACCCCCCTTATTCTCTTTATGTCTTTCAGATGCCAAGATTTCGGGGGCTTCTCCCGGTCTGTCATATATTATGGGTATGGGTATAGCGGGTTCACATAAAAAATTCTCCCACATTCCTAGCGGGTGTTGTGGCATCCAGGGTTGCCTATTGCATAAATCCCTGCGGGCATATTGCTCAGATAATCACCATATGGAGGCATCTCAGAATTATGTACCCGGGGTCCCTCGGGGACAAGACCGGCTGTGTACAGCGTGTGGACAGCCCCATGCTGATGCTGACAGAGCACGGGTCTGCGGACCGTGTGCTGATCAGGTACTGGCCCTGCAATCAGGTTTGCCAGTGGCTGCACCTCGCTTCAATACGCCTGTCTCCCCGTGCTTAAATCTCACTCCTGATGAGTCGCACTCGAGCGGGGATGACCAGCAAGTCGTGCCGCGCAGGCTGCCTACGGCTGAGCAGGTGATATCTAGTTTGGCGAAGCGCTTGGGCCCTGGAAAGAAGCGGTCCCTGACACCTCCTGGTTCTCTGGTTCCTACTGAAATTGAAGAGTCTGCTGCTATGCAGGACCTTGCTCCTTCTGATGACGGTGAGCTATTCTCCGATTCGGGCTCCTCGGACGAGATGCCTTGGAGCCGTGATGATTTTGGCCCCGGTTCTTGGGGCCTTTGTGACACTGATGAACTACTTATAAAGATCTTTGGGGTTTTGTCAATTTCTCCTCCTGGAGAGGCTCCCAAGCCTAAGAGGGAGAGTTTCCACACAGCGACACCGCTGTGGAGCATTTCCAGGCTCTTATATCCAAAGAATGGGAATCGCCTTGTAAACTTAAAGGGGTTCCAGGGGTCTGGGATTGGAAGTACCCTTTTCCCCCTGATGTGGTTAACTTTTGGTCAGCACCTCCCGTGGTGGATGCACCGATTATAGGGGTTACTAACCCCCCCTTCATGACTGCTCCTAATTATCGTACACTTCGGGATGCTGAGGACCGGCGCATTGACAGACTGGCTTCCCACGCCTTTTCGTGTGCAGGGACGGCTCTGCGCCCGCCCTGTGCCACGGCCATCACTGCGGTGGCCGCCAGGACCCTCATTAGAAAGCTACTTGATCACCAACCTGAGGATCTCCCCTGGGAGGTCTTTAATGCACTCTCCGATTGTGATGTGTTTGTGAGGTTTATCCTCTCAGCGCTGGATGACACCATTAAGATGTGTGCTAGAACCTCTGCCCTTGTGGTAGCTATTCGCCGCCTGGTCTGGCTGCGACAGTGGGGTGCTGACGATGATACAAAAAATGGCTCTCACTGGCCTTCCCTTCAGGTCCCTTGGACCTTTTTGGAAAAAAGGGTAAGGCACCCCTACGCAGAAGGCCGTCTCAGCCTCCTCGGGGCAGGGACACCCCTCCCCTCCCTACGTTAGTGTCAAACACGAACCAGAGGTGTGCTTCCAACTTTTCGGCGTAGATTACCACTCCAGGGTGGGCAGGCAACGTCCTGGGCCCTCTGGCAGGACTAAGTCCAAATCTGCCAAGACCTCCCAAGCATGAAGGGACGCCCTCGCCCTTCTGGGCGAGGGGACTGCCACAGCACCTGGCTCCTATCTGGGAGCATCTCGCCTCCTTCTGGTGGATCCAGGAGGTAGTTCCCCTGGATACAGGATAGAGTCCCTTTCCGTGGTTGTCAGGGTGCTTCTAGTCCCTGTTTTCTCTTCAGGAGTTGGTGCGGGCCGTACTCGGGCTGCCGGGTCTGGGCTCACTTGCAGGTTGCCCTTAACAGGCTGGGGCGATGGCCTCTACGTTAACCTTTCCTCTGTCCCTCAAAAGGATGAGGCAGTCTGGGCCATGCTGGCCTATTGTAGGCTTGGCAATTCTACACTCACAGGTAGTCCCTGCATGATATCTCTGTGTTGGGCCACAGGCGCCCTGTGCAAGGGGGGCCTCTTGCCACCTGTGGAGATCTAAGTTCCTTTTAGTTTCCCCTGTGTCTTCTGGACACCGAGACCTTTACAGGTCAGTGTTGAAGGACCAACTCTGTGGATTGGGGCCTTGTTTTTGGCCTCTCTTCTGCTCCCAGGCTGCTCGCCAAGGCGCGGATGGGGGTGATGTCTCTGACATGCCCGTGGGGCGTCCGCACTAGGACCTACCGGATCGACCTTCTTTACTTCCCAATCTATACGTCAGGCCGAGTGGGTTAGTCGGCCGGTGGTGTCCTCTGGGAGTTATTTGGATGGGTGCTCAGTCACCTCAATCTCTCATTGTCCCTTATTCGCTATCTCCATTCCTTGGATTCGGTTCAGGCTTGAACCTTCTTCCTTGGCAATAAGTGGACTCCTGGTTACATGGGCTCTGTCCCTCTTGCTGTCACCTTACTTTCACCAGGCAGGATTGCAGCTGGTGGGCCTGTTGGTGGCGGATCAGATGATGTCCCTTATATTCAGAGCCCTTGGGCTCTTCGGCACAGTAGGTTATTAATCCTGGATGGGGTTCCAGCACCCCTGGAGCTAGGTCTATGCTCATCCCCTTGGTACGGTGGTTCCTCTTGAGCTGGTTAAATTCAAGGAACCTGTCAGGGGGCACCCCCTCCTTTTCTTGCATCTTCCTGTAGATGGTCACCTTGGGTACCAAGTCTCACAGGTTGACGGGGGGGGGGGGGGGGTTTCTTCTAAAATCCCCCGCGGTTCCTAGGTAAGGGCCCTTAGAGGGTCCATTTTCCCTACTGATTTTGTTAAAACAGTGAGCCTTCAGTTGGCTCTATCTTGCTGGACTACTCCTCTTCAGGACCTGTCTATTTGGGGACTCTTGGCCTGTCGGAAGACAGTGGCCTGTATTTATTATCAGTCTGGAACTTGGAGCAGGATGATTCTCCTGGAAGGTTTCTGATCCTGATCTAGGTGGGGGTCAACGTTCCCTTCATCTCAGTGGTATTCGCTCCAATGGATATCCTTCAGTGGCAGGTTGTGCTATCCTGGTGTCCCTCTGAGAGCCAACTAGAGTGGCTCCGTTGGGCCCCGTTAATATCACAGGGGCTCTGCCCTTGTTTTTACTGCCCCAGAATATTCTGACTCTGGTCATGGGGGCTTAGTAATTTTATGTCTGAACATTTTTTTTTTTTTTATACATATTTTATATGTTTTTTCTTCATTCACCCTGCTAGGTGGGGTTCTGTGCACGGTTGCGCTGATAAAGGGACCCGTGAGATTGATGGCCCCTGGGTGGCCTAGTGGACTGTGGTTCGCAGATGTTTCTGCTGAGTTAAGCGGACCTGTACGCTCTCTCAGGAGTGCGGTTCTGCCCTTGTCAGGCTTCTTATGCCGCCCCAATCTACAGGCTATAGTCTGAGGGCTTGACAGCTGATTCATTCACCCTTTTGGAGACGGGTTTATCTTCTGGGTGACTTGGTCTATGGGGGGCTAGGAGCAAGCTTCTTTTTCTTCTTCTTCCTCCGTCTATTATGGGGTATGGTATACCCATATTGATTGGCGTGAGTCTTGGTCTCTCCCCTGTTGAACGTTATCTGTTCCCAGGGTTCTAGAGTTATTACAGCATGGGTTGGGGTTGGCTCCCCATCTAGGTACTCTGAAGGTTCAGGTTCTGTCCTGTCTGCCTTCCAGTAAGAAGTCTTGTTCAGTCTTCCTTGTTAAGCATTCTCTTGGGGATTGCTCAGGTGCATCTCCCAAGTAGTTCTATGGTCCTTGTTGGGATCAATTGTTATTCTGTTTGCCTTGCGGGTTGTTCCCTTGGGACTTATTCCGGATGCTGTCTGAGCTGTATCGTAGTTCAAGTTGCCCTTCCGGGGGCTGTTGATTCAGTCAGACGTGTGCCTGAGAAGGTGGCTCTGTTTAGTTAGCCCTCGTTCATTATATATATATATATATATACACACACACACCATGATTTGGTGGTATTCCGCCTTACGCCGGACCTTTTGCCCGAGGTGGTGTCTTAAGATCATTATTTAAGTCCTT
Source organism: Gastrophryne carolinensis (assembly GCA_027917425.1). NCBI lineage: Eukaryota > Metazoa > Chordata > Amphibia > Anura > Microhylidae > Gastrophryne > Gastrophryne carolinensis. The sequence goes on along the minus strand of CM051241.1, from coordinate 146,804,523 downwards.
TTGTCTGCCTATGGGCCTTATTCTTAGTAATGCTGAAGTAAGGGGGTCTACATTCCCTCAACAGGTGTTGAAGTTTTCTCTCAACAGGTGCTGGTTGTTTCTTGTCCCTTAGGGGGACTGATGCCCCTTGGGGTCTGCTGCCTCCATACGTATGCGCCTGATCTCGTTTGCTTCCAGGGGCTATGCGCCCTTTGGACTGATCTTACTTGGATGGTTTGTCTTCTGGTCCTGAGTAAAGGTTTCGGCTCCTTGCTGATCCTTGTTGGTATAGTGGTCAGTATCCCCGCCTGTCTTGCGGGAGACCATGTTTCAATTCCCCGTTGGGGAGAGTTCTAAGTTTTACCGAGGCTTCTGTTGCATTTGGGCTGGTCAGGTAGTTACTCTGGCCTATTCCTCTCTTTTTATTCTGTTCTACTTGTGCTTGGGTACCTTTGGCCCTTCAGCACCAGGTTTTCTGTTAAACAGGTTTTGCTAGACCGATGCTTGTTTTCTGTTCATATCTTTTCAAAGGTTTTGTTATGAGATTGACGTTAGAGCCTTTGCTCATGTCATGCTTGGTAGCAAGGTTTGCAGGTGACAGCGCCTTTACTGTCTGCTGTGCCTTTTTTGATGGAGATCCCACCCTACTTTATGGACACTGCTATTGGATGTCCCACGTGTAAGTATTATATATGGAGCAGGACGTACTGTATGCTTAGAATAATACAATTCTGTGAAATACTCATCTGTAGAATTGGTATTATATGCATACAGTACGTCCTGCTCCACCCCACCCTGGTTTTACATTTTTTCTGGATCCCCTGTATGGTGATTGTTATCATTGCTATTGTTACCAGTTTGGTGGTTGGTTTCTCCCGGCTTCTTTTCTCACTGCTTTTCAATGCTGGGGATTTGTGGGAGGTCCCTGGGTATATGAAGGGCCCAGAGGAGCCTGTTCTTGCATGTCTGCAGTGAACAGCGCCCTCTGGCGGAGGATTACCCACGCGTAAGTATTATATATGGAGCAGGACGTACTGTATGCGTATAATACCAATTCTACAGGTGAGTATTTCACAGAATTGTATTTTCCTTTCTAAGGTGGTTTTTGCCTTCCATCTCAATCATGAGGTGGTTCTCCCTTCCTTGTGTCCTAAGCCTAGCAATGACAAGGAGAGGGTTCTGCAGGGTTGGATGTGGTTCGTTGTGTGAAGTACTATTTGGTGGCTACTTCTCCCTTTTGTAAGACGAAAGCCTTGTTCGTGGTGCCCTCTGGGCCCAGGAAAGGTTTTGCGCCCGCCAAGTCTACCATTAGTAAATGGATACGTCAGGCCATTGTTGGGGCCTATACTGCCAAGGGGAGGGTTCCTCCTTTTCAGACCACTGCTCATTCTACTCGTGCTGTTGGGGTTTCCTGGACTTTTCAGCACCAGGCCTCTGTTAAACAAGTTTGTAAGGCTGCTACCTGGTCTTCTGTTCATACTTTTTCCAAGTGTTATAAGGTTGATGTGCGGGTCTCAGCAGATGCTGTTTTTGGCCGCAAGGTTCTGCAAGCTGCAGTGGTTTAAATTTGTGCATTATTGCCTTTTTGGGATCCCCACCCTTGTTGGACACTGCTATTGGATGTCCCATATGTCATGAATATTGGAAGCGGGGTGTGTGACATACTTGAAATAATACCATTTTGTGATTACTCACCCCGCTTCATCCCGCCCTTATTGTATTCTGGATCCTTTATATGGTGAACCTTTTATTGTCAATATTTTTGTATTTGGCTCTTCCTGGTCCCCTTACTGCTTTACTATACTGGGTAATGTGTGGGAGGTCCCAGGTATTTATGGACCGGGAGGGGCTCCTTTTTTTCCTGTCATCTCTGCAGAAGTTCGCCCTCTACTGGTTATAACTCATATGTCATGAATTTTGGAAGCAGGGTGTGTGACATACTTATAATACCCATTTTACAGGTGAGTAATCACAAAATGGTATTTTTTGATTTTTAAGGGTTTTTAACCCTTAAAAATCCCCCCAAAAATGGGGTCCTCCCCTGGGAGGGGGGACCCTATGTCATTTTTTTCTTGATTTAACCCTTTGTAGTGTGGATGGTAGTTGTATTTTATTTGTAAATGTTAAAAATAAAAATAAATAAATACAAATAAAAATAACTTGTTTCAGTTTGGGGGTCTCCTGGGCAGCAACGGGGGGCTACCGATAAATATGTGGTACCGTTCTAATCTGTAGAAATGGGGATTTCACATGCAATATGGTTTTCTTTAATAAAATAAATTTTTTATTTAACCTCCCTGGCGTTCAGATACCGACAAATGCAATGGCAACGAAAGCGTTGCCATTGCATTTGTCTCTGACGCACGGCTCCGCCCCCATGAGCCTCTGCGGCTCACAGAGACGGAACCCGGAAGCAGAGACGGACGCCGCAGCCGTGGCTCTCACCTGCGATCGCGGCGGAGACATCGCTGGATCGCAGGGAGAAGGTAAGGAGGCTGCGCCGCCCGCTCTTGCTCCCTAATCGATCCCGAGCGTGACTCGGGGTCACCGCCACTTACTGCGCAAATTGACCCCGAGTCACGCTCGGGATCACCGCCAAGGGGGTTAAAATAAAAGGAGGCAATTTTCTAAAAAAAAAAATGTATTTATTTTTTTTTTTTACTTAATAATAATATTGTAAAACACAGAATAAAATTTACAAACAAGACATTTCATGTTAAAGCCTAAACTCTGCTGCAAAAAAAAATATAATTTTCCTGAAAATTCCAGCAAAAATGTTGCAAAACATGGCACAAAATGGGGAAAAATGACCTGTCAACAGAGGGTGGCAAAATCTCAAGTAGGCTGTCAATTAAAAGGGTTAAAAGTAGCTATGCATGTTGGGTATTGTTCTGTTCGGGGGACCTTGTGCTTTCAGACTTAGCTTGTTCTTTCTTGTTTGCATATTGATATTTTGGGAAAAGGTGTTTTTTATTCAGCTTAGGGAAACCCTGCGCAACCAAAGAATTCTTTGAGGGATTAATTCCAGAAAGATGAGCCCACTACAACAAGCTGGGTACGCTTAGAAAGCTTAACATGTGTACTTTCAGGGAATATATGGTTTATGGGGGGATATTCCAAATGGAAAGGGTTGTTTTGGTTGAAAAATCGCAAGGTACGCACTTTGTTTGCAGAGCTGAAATCTTCAAGTAAAATTACCGTTATGCACATGCTTTACTTTGGGGTATTTGGCAACTCTTCCCTTGACAGTAGCTATGCATGTAGGGTATCCTTCTGTTCGGGGATGTTGCTTTTTCAGATTAAACTTGTTTTTTCTTGTTTATATATAGTTTTTTTTTAGGAAAATGTGGCTTTGATTCTGCTTTTTATCCTTTTTTTAGGGAAACTCTTTGCAACCAAAGAATACATTGAGAGATTACTTCAAGAAAACTGTGGCCACATCAAAAAGCCTGGTACAACTAGAAAGCTTGAGGTGTGTACTTCCAGAGAATATATAGTTTGTTGGGGTATTTCAAATGTAAAGGGTTGTTTTTCTGGAAAAACTGCAAGGTGCGCATAGCGAATATCACAGTTGTATTTTTTCTGAAAATCTGATGAAGCTCTGTTTCAGTTTGGGGGAGTCTCCTGGGCAGGAAAGGGTGTCTACCAATACATATGTGGTACCGCTGTAACCGAGAGAAATTGGGATTTCACACGCAATAAGATTTTATTGACAAACTTACATTTGTAAAAAATTGATTTTTTTTTATTTTTTTGCACATATTTCACCCAAAAATAATGAGAATACACCTAAAAAATGACAAACAAGACATTTCATGTTAAAGCTCAGACTATGCTGAAAAAACAATATATAATTTTCCTGGGAAATCCCTTCAAAAATCACATTTGAACATGGGGAGCGCAAAATAGTGCAAAATGGTCTGGCAACAAAGGGTGACAAAAACTCCAGGTAGGCTGGCACCTAAAGGGTTAAGGAACACTTTCCATTTTCTGTCAACTGTCTCAAGTAAGAAACTGGACTGTACATGTAGGTTGTCATTCACCTAAAATTATATTTAGAAAAGGGAAAACACACAAAAAAAGATATGCATATATTTTCATCATCAAAGTTCGGAACAGTTTTGTATTTATGGAGAAAATTAGACTTGGGTAAAGTAGACATGACAGCAGATAAGGATTTGTCACAGAATACAACCCAACAATCCCCCATACTCAATCTTATTGCAAACCCAGAAATAGCTGCACACTGAAGTGATTCAATCCTCCTATTGGCCTCCTTATTGTCATTACTGGGCTCAAAATAAAGAGGAACAATGCATTAAGATTTCACTCTCCCAGATGTTGTTCCTCTTAGGTAAAACTGGAAGCCCTGCTGTTTGTATCCCCACAGAAAACTCGCCTTTCCACCTTTCCCACAGCACAGGCGCAGGCCACTGAGCCAATCGGCGTGCTCGGTTTTGCTCAGCTCCATTCAGCTCGACCTTTTTAGGTCAAGTACAAGAAACATGCAGTTACAACTAAGTACCCTCAAGGAAGAGCTCAGTTATTAATGTTACCAACATAAGTAGCTCATGGGCCTTGTAGCACTTTTTAAAACAAGAAAGAATCTTTTCCTGTTAAAATAATATTCCAGACCCATAATAGCCCCCAAGGGGGGCGCTTCCTTGCTCACCTGCATCTATGGGCATGCCTGTGTCGGCCATTTAGAAAGGCTTGGCGTGGGTAGGCACGGCAGATAAAGGTATCCTGGGAATGCAGCAAGGGTTCCAGGAAAAGGTAAGGAAATCAAACGACCTGGGGGTTTCACATGGCATGGTATCTCAATTTGGAATTCCCTAGGGACTCGGACGACCCTGGACTCCTTAAGGGAGGCGTTAGGCTCTCTGCAGAACAGCATTCCCCCTGGTGTAGAGTTGACAGGTACACTTGAATTAAAATGACCAACGACAGCAACTCACATATTTTGATTTCTTTATTAACATCAGCAAAATAGCAAAAACAACAGTTCACGATAGTTCATGTACCAATAGTCATAAATATTCAGTATATGCAAAATCGAAGGTGTTAGTGCTCAGATTTCATGTTAAAGAGTAATTCCACTTTCAATTACATTTTTTAAACATTCCATTATTGTGTGCCAAAATGATGCAATCAATGTGCTAAACATATCTGTTATTTTTTTCTTTTCTATTTTTTGGGGAATTCTATGTGTTATAAAAGAAAACAGCAAGTGTTTACCTTAGCAATGTACATCAACTGGTTTGTTAAACGTACAGATCACAAATCTGGCTTGCTAAACATCTGATTGGCTAAGGAAGAGGCAAAAGGTTTACCCCCTTCTGTTGTAATTCAACTTATTCAATAATTATACTTATTCAGGGAGGATCACAATATTGTCTAAAGTAGCTAAAGGGTTACATTCACTGTTCTCAAAGCTGCTAAAGAGTTCACCTGTTGCAGTGTCAGTGTAGTCAGTAGTTTTTATTCAAGGCCAGAAAAACCACTCCCATCTTAGGTTTACAGACACACATGAATATAGGAAACTTGGAAGCAGCATGCTGATATGTAAATCACAGGTCTAGGTGCCCAATCCTAACACAAATGTTTATTTTACATTCCATTCCAGAAGAGGAAAGCAATAAGGCAGAACACCAAAAACCCAACAGTTTTCCTTTAAAACTGTCCAAGAAACTGACTTTCTGGGCTTTTGTTCCTCTCTTTGGGATGCCCTGCTGTGTGCATCCTAACTTTTTTTTTGTTCCCTTGGCCTATGCGTGGGCCACTCAGCCAATCAGCAGCGCTTGTTCCATTAAGGTTTCCTTTGCTCATTGCAGCAAGGAAATCTGGATAAAACAAGCTCCGCCAGCTGCATCACCGCCCCGCCTCTAGCTGTGCCTGCTCTGGCCATTCAGCCGGACCTAGCCAGAGGTAGGCGGCTGTGGCACAGAGATGTGGACTGGGTGATCAATTGGGGATGCCCCGTAAAAGGGTTAGACCAACCTTGTAGACTTGAGGGGGTGTTGTTCCTAAAATAGATACCAATGCCTATACATAAATAAGTACCCATATGGTGTAGCCTGTTATTCTCAACTACAGACTTGGAAATCAATTTACCACGTGTGCCTTATACAACAAAATTATTAAGCTTTGTTGCCCCCTGTGTCATCTGTCAGTATCCTCAAACACACACAGTGGCTTAGCACATGACCAGGATGCTGGAAGGCAACAAGTAAGATTTGTGCTGCAGTGTCATGATGAGACTGACATGTTCTTATCACTCACAGATGTTTATTTTGAGCAGTTCAGCACATGTCAAACAAATTAATAGACTGTATGCTGCCTTTGTATCCAAGAATAACAGCCTCTATGATGATCTTCTATTCTAAGCATACAGCACGTCCTGCTCCATCTATAATAATAACACATGGGTAATCCTCCGCCAGAGGGCGCTGTTCACTGCAGACATGCAAAAAACAGACTCCTCCCGGCCCTTCATATACCGAGGGACCTCACACAAATCCCCAGATTTCTCTGCAGTGCTGAACTGCGAAGACATGAAGTATCACGCTCTCGCAGGCGAGCGGGGCTTTACAGCCCGAGGCCCTGCGGGACTATTTCCACCCGTCCTCTTTGATGAAGACTATGCCTCCCAGCCTGGGCTGCGTTGGTCGGGTGAAGGTAGGCAGCACCTTGTGTGCTTAACGGAGCCATGCTCCACCGCAATCCCCCACCATAGGGTAGGCGGTCAAGGCTAATGGTGAGCCTCTAGTGGATGCCCCTCCCGCTCTACTGCCCCGTTCCTGAGTAGTGGTGGACTATGTTGCAGGGTCACCACCCTCCCGTTTTCCCCATCTAGTTAGGGGGAAAAGAAAGGGTGTGTGTGTGTGTGACAGTGTACTGTTAGCCACGCTTAAGCCTTTATTTCTACCTATCTCTTACGGGTGTCAGAGCCGCGCTGCTTGCTCTTTATTTTGTTTGGCTGCCGCCGTTTTCCTCTACTTAGTTTACAGCTTTGCTAGATGCCGCGGCACTTTTTCGCTACAATATCTTTGTGATTTTACTCAGAGCTTTGCGGTGGGCGGGGCCGCGTCATGGCCGAGCTTTGAGCCCACCCTTCGAGGTTCGCTGGGCGCCATTTTGACGATCTTCACGCGCGTGCGTGGTGGCTGTTCCTCCTCCTCTCTTGGCTGTAAGTGCCCTCGCGGGCGATTGCTCATTATATGTTCTCCTACTGTGCATGGCCCTGACACCTTCTTTCACCTTATGTTTTTCAGATGCCGAGTCTCAGACGGCCTCTCCCGGCCCCTTATTATATATATAATTTCTATTCATAGTTAGTTACTAGCGGGCCTTCCTACAAATCTCCCACATTAATCAGCGGGTTGCTGGGGCATCCAGGGCTGCCTAGTGCATAAATCCCTACGGGCATACTGTGCCTAGATAATCACCATATGGAGGCATCCCAGGATTGTGTGACCGGGGTCCCTCTGAGACAAGACCAGCTGTGTATAGCATGTGGTCTCCCCCATGCTGATGCTGACGGGGCAAGGGTGTGCGCGCCCTGTGCCGAGCAAATGCTGGCCCTGCGAGCAGCACCTATGGCTGCACCTCGCTCCTATCCTCCCTCTTCCCCTGGCCTAAACCTCACTCCTGTTGAGTCATGTTCCAGCGGGGAGTTACAACCTGACCTGTCTTCTAGACGGCCTACCCTTGACCAGATTGTTACGGGATTAACCGAACGCTTGGGTCCTGGCAGGAAGCGGCCCTTGACGCCACCGGCTTCGGCCTTGGCTATGGGTTCGGAGGAGCTCTCTTCTCCATGTGACAGTGCTCCATCTGACGATGAAGATCTGTTCTCTGATCCGGGTTCCTCTGATGAGAAGCCGAGGAGTCACGATGATTCTGACCAAGATGACTGGGGCCAGTTTGATGTTGAGGGTATGTTACTTAGGATTTTTAAGGCCCTGGCTATTTCGCTCCCTGGCGCGGTCCCCAAGCCGAGAGGGGAGAGCTTCCATACGGCGACCGCGCGTTTGGCTCACTTCCACGCTCTGGTTCTTAAGGAGTGGGAATGCCCCACTAAACTTCCAGGGATCCCAGATGACTGGGATAGGAAATACCCCTTTCCCCCTGAGATGGTTGATTGCTGGTCATCGTCTCCCGTGGTGGACGCACCGAACATTGGGGTTCCTAACCCCCCCCCCTTCTTCACAGCCCCGGCTTACAGCACCCTTCGGGATGTTGAGGACCGGCGCATCGATAGGCTGGCTTCGCACGCCTTTGCTTGTGCAGGAACGGCGCTGTGTCCTGCCTGTGCCGCGGCCATCACTGCAGTGGCCGCTAGAACACTCAAAAGGCAGATGCTTGAGCATCGCCCTGAAGATTTACCCTGGGAGGTGTTTAATGCACTCTCCAGTTGTGATATTTTTGTTAAATTTATCCTTTTAGCCCTGGATGACACCATCAGAATGTGTGCAAGGACCTCTGCCCCAGCGGTGGCTATACGTCGACTGCTTTGGCTGCGACAGTGCGGGGCTGAATATACTGCTAAAAGGACTCTGACTGGGCTTCCCTTTAACCCTTTCGCTGCCAGCCTACCTGGAGTTTTTGTCACCCTTGGTGCCAGACCATTTTGCACTATTTTGCGCTCCCCATGTTCAAATGTGACTTTTGAAGGGATTTCCAGGGATTTCCCAGGAAAATGATATATTGTTTTTTTTTTTCAGCGAAGAGTCTGGACTTTAACATGAAATGTCTTGTTTGTAATTTTTTAGGTGTATTCTCAATACTTTTGGGTGAAATATGTGCAAAAAAATAAAAAAAAATCTATTTTTTGCAATTTGTAGTGTTTTTTGTAATAAAAAATGTAAGTTTGTCAATAAAATCTTATTGCATGTGAAACCCCAATTAATCCTGGTCACAGCGTTACCACATATGTATTGGTAGACACCCTTTCCTGCCCAGGAGACTCCCCCAAACTGAAACAGCGCTTTAGGAGATTTTCAGATAAAATACAACTATGCACCGCGCTAAGCGCACCTTGCTGTCTTTCCAGATAAAGAATCCTTTAAATTTGAAATACCCCCACAAACTATATATTCTCTGGAAGTATACACCTCAGGCTTTCTAGGCGTACCAGGTTTGTTGACATGGGCGCAATTTTCTGGAAGTAATCCCTCAATCAATTATTTGGTTGCACAGAGTTTCCCTAAAAAAGAATAAAAAAGAAGAATCAAAGCCACATTTTCCGAAACAAAAACTATATGCAAACAGAAAAAAACAAGTAAAATCTGAAAAAGCAACATCCCCCGAACAGAACAATACCCTACATGCATAGGTACTGTCAAGGGAAGAGTTGCCAAACACCCCAAAGTAAAGCATGCGCATAACGGTAATTTTACTTAAAAATATCAGCTCTGCAGACAAAGTGCGCACCTTGCGATTTTTCAACCAAAACAACCCTTTAAATTTAGAATATCCCCATAAACCATATATTTCCTGAAAGTACACATGTTAAGCTTTCTAAGAGTACTGAGCTTGTTGTAGTGGGCTCATCTTTCTGGAAGTAATCCATTGAAGAATTCTTAGGTTGCACAGGTTTTCCCTAAAAACAATTATAAAAAAAGCAGAATAAAGACCATGTTTTCCTAAAATATCAATATGCAAACAAGAAAAAGCAAGCTAAATCTGAAAGCGCAAGGTCCCCCGAGCAGAACAATACCCAACATGCATAGTTACTATTAACCCTTTTAATTGTCAGCCTACTTGAAGTTTTTATAACAAATATAAATATATAAACACAGAGCAGAAAGAATGCCTCTATTAGGTCTAATTAGGAGGTATTGGCTCCTTGGTTGGCTCCTATTCTTAGAGACACTACTCCTTTAACACTTCTAGTGTCAAAATTCAAATTAGGAATACAGAGCTCATTCTTAGAACGCTGCACCTTTAGCACCTCAGGTATCAAAGTTCAAATTGTAAATATAAAACTACAGAGAAATGCTGCTAGCAGTTTTCTTAACAGGTGACACTGGCTCTTTAAATAGTCCTTGTTTATATAGTGGTAGAGTTATAATTCTTCCTCTTCCATTCAAAGTGATATCTGGCTGTAGTTCTTTCTTATACAGTATTTTCAGTGCCCATAAACTTATAAAGTCACCGCTGTGCCCGTCACCGTTGCTAGGTACTCTTACCGGCTGGTGAATGAATATAGAGCTGTATATATTAACTCCTCTTAGATCTTTCTCCTCTGTGTAGATATCCAATTAGGGGCTATAGGTGCTGGTTGCACTAGATTTCAGCTCACCAGGATAGTACAGGTGTAGGATAAAACAAAAGAGAGAAAATCTAGTGTATTCCCGCTTTTTAATGTTAAAAATTATAAAATGCAACCTACAAGTGCGCACTCACATTTAAAAAGTGACAAATCGCTTGTTTTAAGGATAGGCGAGGCTCTCACCCGACTCCAGTCACCACGGCCGTTGGTGTTACTGTTTAGAAGGGCGGGATAGCTATCGCAAGTGGATCCTCTTTGGTTTCATATGCCTGTCGCCTGTCGCTAGTAACAGCGGACGCACCCGTTGTCACGGCAGCCGGCGCCGCGGTTGTCGGCGGCGCCGGTCTCTGGGGCTGGTGTGTGAGGGACTTTTCCCTCACGCTTCATTCACACTAGAGGGGGGGCGGAGCCGGGCTTTCGGCGCGTCGCCGCGGCTCCGCCCTCCTCTGTACTGGCGCCGCTGCGGAGCTGAGCTCCCTGTTACTAGGCAGCTAAGGGGGCACAGCTCAGTTTTGCGCGGGCTGCGCAGACCACGCCCCTGGCACGGCCGTTCTTCTTCTTCACTTCACCTCAGCAAGGTCGCCATTGTTCTAGGCGGATCGTTCATCGCAGCGTCTGTGAGTGGCCCTGTGGGCCTCATTTATTTCTTCTCTTCTTTTTCTGTTAAGTCTTATTGTAGGGACTTATGGGTCTCTCTCTCTGTCTTTTAGGTGAAGGTTATTCAGGAGGATCTTCTGTAGTATTGGAAGGTCTCTCCTGATCCTGGGTCCCTGGGTCCATTTTAGCACACAAATTCTCCCACTCGGGACATTAAAGGGGCATCCCGGGTTGTCTAACTGGCGTAATTCCCTGGGTCATAGCGACCACTCAAAATTCACCTTATGGAGGCATCCCCGGATACTGGGACTGGGACCCCTTCGGGGCATCCCAAAAAGTGTATGTTGTGTGGGATTTCCATTACTGGGGAGGATGTGTTACTGTGTATACCATGTGCACAGCAAACTATTACGCGGCAGTCCGAACCCCAAGCGTCGGGGTCAGCACAGCCGGCCACCTCAACTCCCCCTCCCGCCTTGACTCGTGCCCCGTGTGACGTGGTCATGGGCAGGGATCTGCAATCTGAGATGTGTGCCAGATTGGCTAGCCTTGAGAAAATGCTCTCTAGTTCGGTTGCCCGTAAGGCTCCGTCTAAGAGAAAGCATTTGTCGCCGGCTCCGCCGGTGGATGATCTTGATGACAGAGATAATCTGGATTGGTCTGATTATCCCCAGCTAGAGGAAGGGGAGGTTGATGAGGGTTCAGAATTTTCGGATGATGAGCAGTCTGCTGGCGCTGATGCCGAGCTTTCTGATTTAGGGAGATCCTTGGACTCTCCTCATGCTCTGTCTCTCATGCTGGAAGTTCTGAATATTTCCCCTCCCGAGGAGGCGTCACAGCAGAAAGGTGAATTGTTTGAGGAATCCAGGCCGCGCCTGGAGTTTCCTACGCAACGCCATTTTGATAGAATCATTGACAAGGAATGGGATAGGCCGGCTCGGCTCCCTGGCATCCCTCAGGGCTGGGATAGGAAATATCCCTTTCCTTCTGAGGCGGTCAAGCGCTGGGCATCTCCCCCCGAGGTGGATGCACCGGTTTTGGGGTTGTCTAACTCCTCGGTTTTAAACAGACCTGATTGTTCCACTCTCAAAAATGGAGAGGATAAACGTATTGATCAGATGGCTTCTCATGGCTTTACTAGCATTGGGTCGGCCATCCGGCCTGTGTGCGCTTCGGAGCTAATGGTGTTGGCTACCAGGTCTGTGGTCAGGGACCTGTTGACTTCTTCCGGGCTTCGTCCTGGTAGTAACGAGTTCCTTAGCCTTAAACGGTGTGAGTTGTTTCTATCCTTTGTGTTGACTGCCTTGGATGACACTTTGATGATGTGTGGTAGGACGTCGGCTCTGCTTGTTGCTATTCGGCGGTCGGTGTGGCTGCGCCAGTGGGCGGCCGATTTTATGTCCAAAAAATCACTGACGGCTTTACCCTTTGTTGGTCTACGGCTCTTTGGAGAGACATTGGACTCTGTCACCAAGGGTGGTAGGTTACCTCAACGTAAGAAACAACGCCGCTCCTTTCGGGGGGCGCCTGCCTTTACCCCCTCCTTTCGGGGGGCCAGATCTGGCAGGGGTTCGGCATTTTCCTCTTCCAGAGGAGATTCCGGAAACAGGGGCAGAGGACGTGCCCGTTCTGGATACAGTTGGGGCTCTAAGCCCAAACCGGCTGCTAAGCCGGCTCAGCAATGAGGGGGCGCCCTCACCCATGCGGGTGGGGGGACGGCTGCAGCTCTTCTCTCAGATCTGGGATCAAGAGGTCTCGGACAGATGGATCCGGGAAGTGGTGTCTTCCGGCTACAAGCTGGAGTTCGAGCTCCGCCCCCCTTACAGATTTGTCAGGTCTCGGATGCCGTCGGAGCCTCTGGCGGCGCAGGGGCTCCTGGTGGCAGTGGAGAATCTTCTGGACATGGCTGTCATTTGCCCAGTGCCCCCTTCAGATCGGGGCAGGGGCTTTTATTCCAATCTGTTCACGGTACCCAAGAAGGACGGGTTGGTCCGACCCATCTTGGATTTGAAGCTTCTCAACAGGTTCATCCGGCCGAGGAAATTCCGCATGGAAACGCTGCGTTCGGCCATTCACTCTCTTCGTCAGGGAGACTTTCTGACGTCCATAGACATCAAGGATGCATATTTACACGTTCCGGTTTTTCCAGCTCACCAGAGGTTTCTCAGGTTCGTGGTGGAGGATCGGCACTTTCAGTTTGTGGCACTTCCTTTCGGTCTCACCTCAGCTCCTCGGGTGTTCACCAAGGTGCTAGCGGGAGTGATGGCTCTGCTAAGGGTTCAGGGTATCCGCATCGTGCCCTATTTGGACGATCTACTGATCATGGCCTCTTCCTTCAGCCAAGCGGAGTTGGACACCAGAGCGGTGGTGTCTACTCTGGAGAGGTTCGGTTGGGTGATCAACCACCCCAAGTCTTCTCTATCTCCGTCCAGAATTCTGACCTTTCTGGGAATGTCTCTGGACACTTCACGGGCCAGGGTGTTTCTGCCCCAGGCCAAAATTCTTTTGATTCAGGAGTTAGTTCGGCTTCTCTTGTCAACCCTTCATCCGACCATCCGGCTAGGGATGAGGCTGGTGGGGTTAATGGTGGCCTCATTCGAGGCAGTCCCCTTTGCGCAGTTTCACACAAGGACGCTTCAGCTTCATCTGTTGAAGGCTTGGGACAAGTCTCCTCTTTCGTTGGATCAGTCTTTCCTGATGACTCCCCGTGTTCGTCGATTCCTGCAATGGTGGCTGGGGTCGGTCAATCTGTTGAAGGGCAGATCTTTTCTGGCTCCGTGTTGGGAAACAGTCACCACGGATGCCAGTCTGTCAGGTTGGGGGGGTGTTTGGAAGGACCTCCAGTTTCAGGGTCTGTGGGGCCCGCAGGAGGCTCACGAACCCATCAATGTTCTGGAGTTGAGAGCCATCAGGCTGGTTCTGTTTCGCTTGACTCATCAGTTGAGAGGCCTGCCAGTGCAGGTCCGGTCGGACAACAGGACGGCGGTTGCTTACATCAATCACCAAGGAGGGACTCGCAGCAGGAGTGCCCTCAGGGAAGTGTCTTTGATTCTGGACTGGGCAGAGACCCACGTCCCGTGTATCTCAGCAGTCTACATTCCGGGGGTAGAGAACACGGAGGCGGACTTGCTGAGCAGGGCCTCCTCTCGTCAGGGGGAGTGGTCTCTCAGTCCCAAGGTGTTTCGTTCGATATGTCTCAGGTGGGGGGTCCCAGCGGTGGACCTCTTTGCTTCTCGTCACAATCACAAGCTTCCAGTCTTTGTGTCTCTCTCGCAGGATCCTCTGGCTCTGGCAGTGGATGCCATGTCTCTGAACTGGAGGGATCTGGGGTTCCTTTACCTGTTTCCTCCGTTCCCAATGCTAGCCAGAGTGGTGCGCAAACTGGCCTTGGACGGTGCGTCGGCAATTCTGGTGGCCCCAAGGTGGCCAAGGCGAGTTTGGTTCGCAGACCTTGTAAGACTGGCAGAGGATCAGTTCGCCCTGCCTCTGCTGCCGGACCTGCTCACCCAGGGTCGGCTACGCTATCCCAATTTACCATCGCTGGCTTTGACGGCATGACTGCTGAAACCGCCATCTTGAAGGAAGAAGGTCTTTCTGACGCGGTGATTCAGACTCTTATCTGTGCCAGAAAGCGCTCTTCCTCTTCTATTTACTACAGGACTTGGAGGGCCTATATTGATTGGTGTGAAAGTAGGTCTTTCTCTTGTCGAGAGTTCTCCATTCCTAGAATTTTAGAGTTTCTCCAACATGGTCTAGATCTGGGGCTCCAGCTTAGTACATTGAAAGGGCAGGTTTCTGCCCTGGCGGTGTTCTTCCAAAGGTCATTTGCACTTCATCCCTTAGTCAAGACCTTTTTCCAAGGTGTTACGCATGTTCGGCCTCCTAGGAAGCCTTTTGTTCCAGTTTGGGATTTGAACCTGGTTCTTTCTGCTCTCCAGGGCCCTCCGTTTGAGCCCTTGAATGAGATAGCTTTGTCTTCTCTTACGCAAAAGGTGACCTTTTTGGTGGCTATCACTTCGGTTAGGCGTGTTTCTGAGTTGGCAGCTTTATCCATTCAGGCTCCGTACTTCGAGAAACATCAGGACAAGGTTGTCTTTCGTTTCAAGCAGGATTTTCTTCCTAAAGTGGTCTCGGAGTTTCATCTGAATCAGGACATTGTTTTGCCTTCTCTATGCCAAAATCCCAGCGACGACAAGGAAAGGGCATTGCATTCCTTGGATGTAGTTCGTGTTGTGGAACATTATCTGGAGGTTACGTCTTCCTTTCGTAAGACTGATGCTTTCTTTGTGGTGCCCTGCGGGCCTAGGAAAGGTTTGGCTCCTGCCAAATCTTCCATTAGTAAATGGATTCGTCAGGCCATCATTGGGGCCTATTCTGCCAAGGGGAGGAGTCCCCCTTTTCGTGTTACTGCTCATTCTACTCGTGCAGTTGGTGCGTCCTGGGCTTTTCAGCACCAGGCTTCTGTTGAGCAAGTTTGTAAGGCCGCTACCTGGTCTTCTGTTCACACCTTTTCCAAGTTTTACAAGGTTGATGTTCGGGCATCAGCGGATGCTGTTTTTGGCCGCAAAGTTTTGCAAGCTGTTGTGGTTTAAGGTTGTGCATTGTTGCCTAGTTTTGGATCCCCGCCCTTGTTATGGACACTGCTGTTGGATGTCCCACATGTTATGGATTCTTGAAGCGGGGTGTGTGACATACTAAGAATAATACCATTTTGTGAATACTCACCTTGTAAAATGGGTATTATGAGTATGTCACACACCCCGCTTCAACCCGCCCTTTTTGTATTCAGGATCCTCTTTATTGCGAACTTTGCGTGGTTGTGGTTTATATTTGCCTCTTCCTGGTCCCTTACCTTACTGCTTCTGTATACTGGGTAGTGAGTGGGAGGTCCCAGGTATTTATGGATCAGGGAGGGGCTTTCTTTTGCTATCATCTCTGCAGGAAAGGCCTCTTCAGGACGATATTACCCACATGTTATGGATTCTTGAAGCGGGGTGTGTGACATACTCATAATACCCATTTTACAAGGTGAGTATTCACAAAATGGTATTTTTTATTTATTTATTTATTTTTTTTACAGTTAGCAGCTGCTGCTGCCAAACGGGTGGGGGGGGGGCTATTCCGGGGGCTCTCCTGGAGCCATCCGACCCCCCACAGGGGATCGGATGGCACCAAATTAAAGAGGAGACCCGGCCGTAGATTCTACGTGCTTGGCACTTAAGTGGAGTGGAAGCGAGCACGTAGAAACTACGCGCTTGGCACTGAAAGGGTTAAAGGGCAACGCCTGTTTGGGGCCCGTCTGGATATTTTTAAAGGAGAGGACAATTCCAGTTCTCATTCCCCTTGGGGAGAGCTCTAAGTTCCCATGAGGCTTCTGTCGCCTGTGGGTTGGTTGGCCGTTACAATGGCCTATTACCTTAAGGGGGAAGAACCCCCCCTTTTCTCATTTTACTCCGTTATATTGGTGTTTGGGTACCTTTGGCCCTTCAGTACCAGGTTTTTCTGTTGAATAAGTTACTAGACTGTTGCTTGTCTCTGTTCATACCTTTCAAGGTTTTGTTATGAGATTGACGTTAGAGCCTCTGCTCATGTCATACCTGGTTGCAAAGTTTTGCAGGTGACAGCGCCTTTACTGTCTGCTGTGCCTTGTTTTTTGGGGATCCCACCCTACTTTATGGACACTGCTATTGGATGTCCCATGTGTTAATATTATAGATGGAGCAGGACGTGCTGTATGCTTAGAATAATACAATTCTGTGAGATACTCACCTGTAGAATTGGTATTTTACGCATACAGCACGTCCTGCTCCACCCCACCCTGGTCTTACATTCTGGATCCCCTGTATGGTGATTGTTATCATTACAATTGTTACCAGCTTGGTGGTTGGTTCTCCCGGCTTCTTTTTCTCACTGCTTTTCAATGCTGGGGATTTGTGGGAGGTCCCTCGGTATATGAAGGGCCGGGAGGAGTCTGTTTTTTGCATGTCTGCAGTGAACAGCGCCCTCTGGCGGAGGATTACCCATGTGTTATTATTATACAGGTCCTTCTCAAAAAATTAGCATATAGTGCTAAAGTTCATTATTTTCCATAATGAAATGATAAAAATTAAACTTTCATATATTTGAGATTCATTGCACACCAACTGAAATTTTTCAGGTCTTTTTTTGTTTTAATACTGATGATTTTGCCATACAGCTCATGAAAACCCCAAAATCCTATCTCAAAAAATTAGCATATTTCATCCGACCAATAAAAGAAAAGTGTTTTTAATAAAAAAAAAATTAAACCTTCAAATAATTATGTTCAGTTATGCACTCAATACTTGGTCGGGTATCCTTTTGCAGAAATGACTGCTTCAATGCGGCATGGCATGGAGGCAATCAGCCTGTGGCATTGCTGAGGTGTTATGGAGGCCCATGATGCTTCGATAGCGGCCTTAAGCTCATCCAGAGTGTTGGGTCTTCACAATATTCCACAGATTCTCTATGGGGTTCAGGTCAGGAGAGTTGGCAGGCCAATTGAGCACAGTAATACCATGGTCAGTAAACCATTTACCAGTGGTTTTGGCACTGTGAGCAGGTGCCAGGTCGTGCTGAAAAATGCAAACTTCATCTCCATAAAGCTTTTCAGCCGATGGAAGCATGAAGTGCTCCAAAATCTCCTGATAGCTAGCTGCATGGAACCTGCCCTTTATAAAACACAGTCGACCAACACCAGCAGCTGACATGGCACCCCAGACCATCACTGACTGTGGATACTTGACACTGGACTTCAGGCATTTTGGCATTTCCTTCTCCCCAGTCTTCCTCCAGACTCTGGCACCTTGATTTCCGAATGGCATGCAAAATTTGCTTTCATCAGAAAAAAGTACTTGGGACCACTGAGCAACAGTCCAGTGCTGCTTCTCTGTAGCCCAGGTCAGGCGCTTCTGCCGCTGTTTCTGGTTCAAAAGTGGCATGACCTAGGGAATGCGGCACCTGTAGCCCATTTCCTGCACACGCCTGTGCACGGTGGCTCTGGATGTTTCTACTCCAGACTCAGTCCACTGCTTCCGCAGGTCCCCCAAGGTCTGGAATCGGTCCTTCTCCACAATCTTCCTCAGGGTCCGGTCACCTCTTCTCGTTGTGCAGCGTTTTCTGCCACATTTTTTCCTTCCCACAGACTTCCCATTGAGGTGCCTTGATACAGCACTCTGGGAACAGCCTATTTGTTCAGAAATTTCTTTCTGGGTCTTACCCTCTTGCTTGAAGGTGTCAATGATGGCCTTCTGGACAGCAGTCAGGTCGGCAGTCTTACCCATGATGGCGGTTTTGAGTAATGAACCAGGCTGGGCTTTTTTAAAAGCCTCAGGAATCTTTTGCAGGTGTTTAGAGTTAATTAGTTGATTCAGATGATTAGGTTAATAGCTCCTTTAGAGAAGCTTTTCATGATATGCTAATTTTTTGAGCTGTATGGCAAAATCATCAGTATTAAAACAAAAACATACCTGAAAAATTTCAGTTGGTGTGCAATGAATCTCAAATATATGAAAGTTTAATTTTTATCTCGGGGGGGAAAGAAAGGGGGGGGGGGGGGGTGTGTGGTGGTCTCAGTGTATAGTGTTTACACGCTTATGGCCTTAGTATTGTCCTTGACTGGTATTCCTGGTGTCAGAGCCACGCTGTTTGCATTTTTATTGTGTATCTATGCGCCGGGCGGCGGCGTCGCCTCAGACGCTGCAGCGTCTTCATTGGCAAATCGCTTTTCTAAGTGAGCCATTCAATTTGCTTCATGACAACGTTGAATCTATCTCAGAGCTTCCCGCTCTTCGGGGGGGCGGGGACCTGGTTGGCGTGCTCCACGTCACTGCCCTCTCTGGCCCGCCCTTCGAGGTTCGCTTGGTGCCATTTTGATACTAGTCGCACGCACGCGTGGTAGCGGTCCTCCTCCTCCCTTGGTCTGTAAGTGCCCTCGCGGGCGTTTTCTTTTCATGATCCTTGATTACTGCGCATGGTTCTGACACCCTTTATTCCCATTATGTCTTTCAGACTGGTGAACACCTTTGGCTTCTCCCGGCCCGGTGTAATTAGCGGGCCTTGTAAATCTATTCCTACCTTCCTAGCGGGTGTCGGGGCATCCAGGGTTGCCTATTGCGTAAATCCCTGCTGGCATATTGTGCCTAAATAATCACCATATGGAGGCATCTCAGAATTATGTGACCGGGGTCCCTCTGGGACAAGACCGGCTGTGTATAGCGTGTGAACAACCCCATGCTGATGCTGACAGGGCATGGGTCTGCGTACCCTGTGCCGAGCAAGCACTGGCTCTGCATTCAGGTTGGCCAGCGGCTGCACCTAGCTTCAATTCACCTATCACCCCAGGCTTAAATCTCACTCCTGCTGAGTCGCATACTAGTGGGGAATTGCAGCCTGCTGGGCCTTCCAGACTGCCTACGGCTGAACAGATTATTGCTAGGTTGTCAGAGCGCATGGGCGCTGGTAGGAAGCGGCACCTGTTGCCTCATGTTTCTGTATTTTCTATGAGAACCGAGGAGTTTACTACTCCGTGTGACTATACCCCTTCTGATGAAGGGGAGTTGTTCTCTGACTCAGGCTCATCTGATGAGAGGCCGAGGAGTCATGACGATTCTGGCCCTGAATACTGGGGCCAGTGTGACACTGACGACTTGTTGATTAAGGTCTTTAAGGCACTGTCTATCTCTCTCCCCGGTGAGGTCCCCAAGCCTAGAGGGGAGCGTTTCCATACTGCGACTGCACGTTTGGAATTTCTAGAGCAGGCTCATTTCCATGCTCTTGTGCTCAAGGAATGGGAATGCCCCAGTAAACTTCCAGGGGTTCCAGGGGACTGGGATAGGAAATACCCTTTTCCCCCTGAGGTGGTTAATTGTTGGTCATCTGGAGACAGGCTTATCTGTCTCGTGTTTGAGACTATGGGAACGCTAGGAGCAAGCTTCCTCTCCTTCTTCTATCTGTTATAGGGTATGGCAGTGGTTCCCAACCCTGTCCTCAAGGCACACCAACATGTCATGTTTTTTGGATCTCCAAATAGCCAGCTCTATTGCTCTGCAGCTGCACTAATTACTCCACCTGTGCATCTTTGTGGAGATCTGCAAAACCTGGCCTGTTGGTGTGCCTTGAGGACAGGGTTGGGAACCACTGGGGTATGGCATACCCATATTGATTGGTGTGAGTCTAGGTCTCTTCCCTGTTGGGTGTTTTCGGTTCCCAGGGTTCTAGTGTTGTTTTCAGCATGATTTGGAGTTGGTTCTCTAACTCAGTACTCTGATGGGTCAGGTTCTGCCCTGTCCACCTTGCCTAGTAGTCTCTGGGTCAGTCTTCCTTGGTTAAGACTTCCTTCAGGGGGTACTCATGTGCGTCCCCCATGTAATCCTATGGTCCCTGTTGGGATTTGAAATTGAAATTCGTTCTGCTTGCAGGATTTTGTCTCTTGGTCCTATTCAGGATGCTGTCTGGCTGTTCTTACCCTCAAGGTTGTCCTTCTGGTGACTGTTACCTTGGTCAGGCGTGTGTTAGCGGGCGGCTCTGTCTACCTAGCCACCATTCCTTGAGATACACCAGGATAAGGTGGAGTTCCGCCTGAAGCCGGACTCTCTGCATCAGGAGGTGTCTTATGTTCATTGATTCGAGATATTGTTATCCCTGCTGTGCCTTTTTCCTAGCAACGCTGCGGAAAGGGTTCTGCATTCCTTAAACAGGTGTTGGAAGGTTATCCTTGGTAGTCACTGTGTCCTTTAGGGGAACTGATGTTCCTTGGGGCCTATGGTCATTACATCCTGAATGTGCCCGATCTCGTCTGCTCTCGGGGAGTTGGACGGCTTTGGCCCTGGTTATTACCTTAATGGATGTTCCTTCTGGTACTTGGTAGGGTCTTTTGGCTTCTGCCAAGTCTACTGTAGCGATTGGATTCGTCAGGCTGATACTCAGGGCTATTCCAACAAGGGGAAGTATCTTCCTTGTCGCCTTGATTCTTTTTCTACTCGTGCTTGACGCCTCTTGGGCTTTTCAGCACCAGGCTTCTGTTGAACGGGTTGGCTAGGCCACTACCTTGGCCTTCTGCTCATACCTTTGCAAAGTTTTACAAGGTTGATGTTTGGGCCTCAGCTCATGCTGTCTTGGCCGTTTGGTTATGCAGGTGACAGTAGTTTTAAACTGTCTGCTGTTGTTGTTTTTTGTTGGGGATCCCACCCTACTTTATGGACACTGCTATTGGATGTCCCAAGTGTAAGTACTATATCTGGAGCAGGACATACTGTATACTAAGAATAATACAATTCTGTGAAATACTCACCTGTAGTATTGATATTATTTGTATACAGTACGCCCTGCTCCACCCCACCCTGGTTGTTTGCATTATTCTGAATCCCCTGTATGGTGATTGTTACCATTGTTATAGTTACCAATTTTTTGGTGGTTAAATTCTCCCGGCTTCTTGTTCACTGCTTTTCAATGCTGGGGATTTGTGGGAGGTCCCCGGGTATTTGAGGGCCGGGAGGAGCCTGTTTTTGCATGTCTCTGCAGTGCAGCGCCATCTGGCGGAGGATAACCCAAGTGTAAGTACTATATCTGGAGCAGGACGTACTGTATACAAATAATTCTACAGGTGAGTATTTCACAGAATTGTATTTTTTGAGATTCGCGTTCACCCATCACTATTCTTTATTCCTCCTGACCCTGAAGGTGGTGTTTCTTGTGGCCATTATCTTGGTACATAGGTTGTCTGAGCTTGGGGCCTTGTCCTACAAGCTGCACTTCTTGACCTTTCTTAGGGGCAAGGGGGGAACAATCTAACCTGGAGAATTTGGACAGCCAACACAACTTAATTTTTAAAAGCAATGGAAACCAGCATGGTCCCTGGGCATGAGTAGTGTCATCTGTATGGACAGCTAAGTGTAAACCATTTTACATGGTAACTACAAAAATAGTATTTTTCTTTTAATGCCTGGACAGGGACCTTAAAAGGGACCCACGCCCATTCCCTAGCTCCTGCGACAGGCTCGGGGGCATCCAGATTGCTGTATCGACCCTCGCAACACGAGCAATCCTTAACTTGGCCAAAATGCAGTTCCACAATTGGCCACCGGGGGTCATTTTGGTCTCATTCTCTGTCCCGGCCTGTCCACATGATGGCCTGCAATCACTGGGCTGCATTTAGGCTAAGGATTGTGGTTATGGAAAGGATTGCGGGCATGGCGGGGGTCAATGCGCAGGCTAGCTCCATAAATCTGGATGCCCCCTGTCACAACGTGGGCCGGGCCGGCCCCATACCCGTTAGCTATGAAATGGTGTGGGTCAGTTTAAAAAGGACTAAAACCCGTTTTGGCGACTATAGAGTCTAGGGTGGGTTAATTCCCTGTCGTAGGGACACCACAAAGTCTCTTGATTTCCCCTTTATAGTCATCTTGTACCTCTATCCACACCGCATATGTGGGCCCCTACACTCTGCACACTTGCCATACTCAGCAGACATACATGTCTATCAGCCGGGCTGTGCAGACTGGGAGCAGAAAAAGCTTTGCCACAGCTGTCAATCAAAGCGCGCATAGATTTTACAGGGAAACTGAGGGGTTTCACAATGCAGGGCAAGGCAATCTATAGTTCATAGTATGTTGTTTTTTCCTACTTTAAGTCTCTATTTAAGTCTCTATAGAGGTAAGAGAGGTTCTATGTTAATTTCAAGGAAACATAAATGCGACTAGGCAGTTTTTTTTACATTTGGTTCACAGTTTTTTCCTACTTGGAGTTTTTTATGCCTGCCTCAAGGTTCATCTGCGTCCAAGGTGTAGGAGAGATGGGAGGTTTTTGCGGGTAATCAGTGTCAGACAGTAGCCACTGCCTCCCTTATTGTTGTTTGCGCAGCCTGCTTTGATCCTCATTGTGATTTCACAGGGACCGCATTAGACTGTAACAATCAAGAAACAACGCTTGATCTTTAAAGTTACAAAACATGCAGGTGCGACTGGAAATTCGCCTTTCTTTCATCCACCTGTGGGGGCTCCATGATTGGAAAGCTTATTGGACTCTGCATGAGAAATACTATAAAGTAGCACTGTCACAAAAAAATTATCTAATAATAATAATCCATAACAATATGATAAATAGCTAAAGGAGGGACTGATACACTCTGCATGAAAATAATCTCAGCCAGGCCTGTTTCTTTCTTTCTTGTAAGCGAATAAAAGATTCAAGAATGTACCATTCTGCTCAATGCCAGTAACCTGTCCCCTGAGCTAGCTTGTGCATGAAAGGGGCAGTTGTGGCCTAGAGGTAAGGAAGCAGCCAGAAGGTTGCAGGTTCCTGGCCATGGGAAGTTCTCTTGAGCAAAGCACCCGAACCCCCAACTGCTCCTCAGACACCTTATTTAGGGCAGCCCACTGCATAGATGGGTTAAATGCAGAGGAAACGTGTGTGCAAGCATACAATGCCCATAAGCTAATAAGAATATCATCTTATTTTGGGGCAGCCATGACCTAGTGGTTATTGGGGCAGCCATGACCTAGTGGTTATTGGGACAGTCACACCCTAATGGTTATTTGGGCAGTCATAACCCAGTGGTTATTGGGGCAGTCATGACCTAGTGGTTATTGGGGCAGGCATGGCCTAATGGTTACTGGGGCAGTCATGGGCTAGTGGTTATTGGGGCAGCCATGGCCTAGTGGCTTTTGAACTGGACCCAATGATCCCGTACCAGTTCACAAAGGGTTAAGTGAAAAGAAAACACACACATACACACATAAACACACTTGACACAGTCATGGCCTAGTGGTTATTGCAGAAGTCATGGCCTAGTGGTTATTGGGGCAGCCATGGCCTAGTGGTTATTGGGGCAGCCATGACCTAGTGGTTATTGGTGCAGCCATGACCTAGTGGTTATTGGGACAGTCATAACCCAGTGGTTATTGGGGCAGTCATTTATTTTTTTTTTTACCCCTCAGCTCATGTAACTTATGTTAAGTTCATTTTGGCCATTAGTAACTGGCTATCAGCTATAGCACCACCATTGAGGTTAATTAGGGCTTCATAGGGGTGTTAGATATATGATGATTTATGATTTATAACGCATCCACACTTTTAACCCTTTCCTGCCTGTGTAATACCTGCTGCCAATCTCTCATGCTGGTACGCATTTTGATCTCACCAGCAACTTTTAACCCTTTCCTGCCTGTGTAATACCTGCTGCCAATCTCTCATCCTGGTACGCATTTTGATCTCACCAGCAACTTTTAACCCTTTCCTGCCTGTGTAATACCTGCTGCCATTCTCTCATCAGATTCACTATTTAAAACTTGATTTTTCCCTTGTCATCTTAATTGTGCATATGCCTTATTTAGAGTTATGTAATTATTTTGAATGCCCCATCTGGTTCCCCTGCCCATATCTATATGTGTGATACTATCATCTGTTACTATCTCCCAAATTCAAACTGACCAATGTTGCCCCTTGTATGTTCACTGAACCGTAGCATCTAGCAACATTCCATTTGAAGTTTTATTACCTTATGTGCCCTCCCTGACCAAACTTTTAGGACTGACCTAGCCCCACCCTTTAGGCCCAAATGTTGTGCATGAGTTAATCACAGGGCACTTAGAAGCTGCTCATATTGAGTGAATAGTGGCTGCAAGTCACTTTGGCTGCAATTCAGACTCCTTTCCAAGTCTGACTCCTAAGTCTGCAGCGAATTTAACCTGAATTCAACCTGAGGAAACCTGCACCGGATTCTGCTTGTCTGAATAGCCCAACATCAACTAAAATGATCACCTTTTATCTCATCACACTGCTTCCTCTTACCCTCAGAATCCTAGCCTCACAGTATCCCCCTGCTCCTAGTAAGTCCCTATATATCTCCCCCTCTCTGTTCTTCTCCCCCTACCTCTCTGCTCACGAATTCCTTTCCTTGGCAAAATCACACACCACCTCTATATCCAAGCACAAGACACATTATTCTACCCTCAAAAGCCACAACCATCTCTTCTCTCTCCTTTTACTCTTACTTGCTGCTGGTGACATCAGTCCTAATCCAGGCCCACTCTCTCCACCCCCCTCCTCCATAACTATTCATTTTTCATCAAAGCCAAAAGTCTACAACCGTATTAAAGCGGGATACACACGCAACCTATCTAATCTGATACAGCTTAGTCACTCTCCATCCCTTCCCGCCACTGTCACCTGTGCACTGTGGAATGCACGCTCAGTGCGCAATAAACTCACCTATATTCACGACCTGTTTCTCTCTAACTCTTTTACCTTCATGGGACTCACAGAAACGTGGCTGACCCCATCAGACACAGCTTCACCCGCTGCCCTCTCACATGGGGGAATACATCTCAGCCACACCCCCAGATCCAACAACAAACAGGGTGGGGGTGTCGGCATCCTTCTATCCAAACTCTGCTCCTTTAACCCACTCCCTGCCTTGCCATCTCTATCCTTCTCATCTTTTGAAGTTCACTGTGTCCGCTTATATTCCCCCTGTAACCTGAAAATCGCAGTCATCTACCGCCCTCCTGGAGCTACTACTCTTTTCTTCGACCACTTTTCTACCTGGCTCCTTCAGTTTCTGTCCACAGACATCCCTGCAATCATCATGGGTGACTTCAACATATCTGTTGACGCTAGCAACCCTGCTGCCACCAGACTACTGTCACTGACCTCATCTTTCGGCCTCAAGCAATGGTCTACTGCACCCACCCACAAAGACGGCCACACAATTGACCTCCTCTTCTCTAACC
Source organism: Gastrophryne carolinensis (assembly GCA_027917425.1). Lineage (NCBI taxonomy): Eukaryota > Metazoa > Chordata > Amphibia > Anura > Microhylidae > Gastrophryne > Gastrophryne carolinensis. The sequence goes on along the minus strand of CM051241.1, from coordinate 146,778,924 downwards.
TCTGCTCTAACCTCTGCTCTCTATCAAACCTCTCATCCTCTTTGCTCCCCCTCTCTGACCATAATCTGCTGACTATGACCCTCTCTCCAATGCCTGCAAACCCCCCTCCACACAAACCCACAACTCAACGCAGGAACTTAAGAAACCTAGACCTTCAGTCCTTTTCTGCCTCACTTCAACCTCTTCAGACATTGACCTCATTCACGGACATAGACGCTGCATCATCACACTACCATAATACTCTCTCCTCAGCTCTGGACTTTGTCGCCCCCCTCACCTATAGCCATCCCCGCACCAAAAACCCCCAACCCTGGCTAAATGCAAGCACAACCAGATTGAAACAGCTGTCTCGAGCTGCTGAACGGCGATGGAGGAAAACCAAAGCCAATCATGACTTTCTATTCTATAAACAAGCCCTTCAGGAACTCAGGACGGCCCTTTCATCTGCTAAGCAAGCTTATTTCTCTTCACTGATTTCTGCACAAGCCCGGAATCCCAAACAACTCTTCAACACTTTCAGTTCCTTACTCTGCCCACCACCTCCTCCTCCAACCTCCCAAATAACAGCAGAAGAATTTTCTACATTTTTCAAAAGAAAAATTGACAGCATTCGACTTGGCTTTGCCCCTCAGAATCCCTCACCACTTCAAACAATCCCCCCATCTTACTTTCTTCACTCCAATAACTGAGCTTGGACTAACCTCTCTCATATCTAGGGCCCACCTGACTACCTGCTCCCTCGATCCTATTCCATCCCACCTTATTCCTCAACTGTCTCCATCCCTCACTCCAGCCTTAACCTCCATATTCAACCTTTCTCTCTCCACTGGCACCTTTCCTTCTTCCTACAAACATGCAGTTATTACTCCGATAATCAAGAAACCCTCTCTCGACCCCTCTGCCCTTTCCAGCTACCACCCTATCTCACTACTCCCTTTCTCCTCCAAACTTCTTGAACAACATGTCCACTCAGAATACTTATCCACTAACAACTTATTTGACCCCTTACAATCAGGATTCCGCCGTACCCACTCCACTGAAACTGCCCTCACCAAAGTCGCCAATGATCTGCTCACTGCCAAAAGCAAAGGTCACTACTCCATCCTCATCCTTCTTGACCTCTCCTCAGCCTTTGATACTGTCGACCACTCTCTGCTTCTTGATATTCTCTCCTCTCTTGGGGTTCAAGGGCTTGCACTCTCTTGGCCCACCTCTTACCTCTCTGATAGATCATTCAGTGTATTCTATTCTGACACGGTCTCATCCTCACGTTCCCTTTCTGTTGATGTGCCACAAGGTTCTGTCCTAGGCCCCCTACTTTTCTCAGTCTACACCCATGGCCTTGGCAAACTTACAACTTCACTAGGCTTCCAATACCACTTCTATGCGGATGACACTCAGATATATCTCTCAGGCCCCAGTCTCTCTCCTCTCTCCTATCTCGCCTCCCCAACTGCCTCTCAGCTATTTCTTCATTCATTATCTCGCTACCTCAAGCTAAACATGGACAAGACAGATGGTGGGAAAATGACCAGTTCTAACTCCCCTCCCCTCTCTAACACGTCTATTTCTGTCAACAACTACACAATACCAGCAACTCCCCAAGCTCGGTGCCTGGGAGTCATTCTGGACTCTGCCCTCTCTTTCAAACCACATATTCACTCCCTGGCCACCTCCTGTCGCCTCCAACTTAAAAACATCTCCCGCATCCGTCCTTTCCTCTCACCTGACACCACTAAAATGCTAGTGCATGCCCTGGTCATATCCCGTCTGGATTACTGCAATATCCTCCTTTGTGGCTTACCAACTAACAGCCTGGCACCGCTCCAATCTATCCTGAACTCTGCTGCTCGCCTCATCCATCTCTCCTCTCGCTCCTCCAGTTCTGCGCCTTTCTGCCAATCCCTACAGTGGCTGCCAGTCCCACAGCGAATCCTGTTCAAAACTCTAACTCTCGCATACAAAGCTCTCTCCAACCAGGCCCCTCCCTACAACTCATCTCTAATCCAACAGTATCAACCTAGACGCAGCCTCCGCTCTTCTGCCGACCTTCTCCTGTCCTCCACCCTGGTCACCTCCTCTCACGCCCGCCTCCAGGACTTCTCACGTGCAACTTCAATCTTCTTGAATGCCCTCCCGCACCCAATCCGCCACTCCACAACCCTCAAAACCTTCAAAGGCGCTCTTAAAACTCACTTATTCAGACAAGCAAATAATCTGGCCTAACCAATCTTCTAAAGGGCGCATGCCACAAAGCTCAATACTGACTGTTTGTGATCCTTCCCCCTCGTCTTCACCCCTCTTCCTTTAGACTGTAAGCTCGCAAGGGCAGGGCTCTCTCCCCTATTGTATCTTGTACTCAGAATATCCATTGTCAACTCTGTAAAACTGCATCTGAAATAGTATATGTACCGTATGTTTCTACCCTGTCTGTAATTGCTACTTTGTAAAGCGCTATGGAAGATGATGGCGCTATATAAATAAACAATAATAATAATCCACACCCCACCGCCCCGTCTCACCTAGATTGTAATTTATAATATTTTATTACGGCACTACCTCCCCATCCCACCTCCTAGACTGCCCCTGCAACTTCCGCCCCTCCAACTACAGAGATAATGCATCGTGTATCCTTATCGAGGCTCCCCCTCGACAGAAGAAGGGACCATCGCCTTCCATGATCCGCTGTCAGGGGGAGCTACTTTTCTCCAATGTTTAAGGATTACTTTCTTTGTTGCCCAGATTGCAATACTGGCAGCTCTTTTAATAGGGATTTTACTAAGTGCTTCCTTTTCTTGCAGAAGGGCCTCTTGGGGATCTAGATCAAAATCTGCCCCCAATAAGGGTTTCAGCATCAAAATTAACTGTTTCCAGATAGGTTAATAAATTCACACTTCCACCAGATATGAAATACCGTAGCTTTATGCCTACCACACCACCAACACTCAAAAGGTGTAAATTTACTGTCATAATCTGCAGTGTAAAAGAACCTGCCTATGAATTTCAAGGCGAAAATGCGAAGATACGAGTCCTGTATCATTGATGGGATTTTAAAAACCCTTTGCCAATTAAATTAAGGGATGCCTCCCATTTTTTGGTATAATTGGGAAGTGATCTTGCATGAGTTATGATAATAACCTTATATAAATATACTAAGTTCCCTGGCTGTCTGGGGATATTTAGCAGTATCGCTTGTAGTGGGTTTACTTAATAGGTAGTGGTTGGAAGTCTTAACGTTTTAACATAACTATTTGTAAGCGTTGATAGAAATTTAGGGAAATTGGTAACTCTATCCTTGGCGGAGGATAGATTTCTAGATCTGTCACAAACGTGACAGCTGATTCTGAGGACCTGAAATGGTATGGTCTAATGTGACCCAACTTACCCTGACCAAGTTCTGCTAAAAAGTCTGGATTAATAGAGAGTGATTTAAATAAATCCGGAAAAGGGAAGAGGGCAGGATTCTTTATATATGATCTTAGAGTCGGTACAATTGTTCTTACGAATGGATGCTTGTCTAGTTTTGTCAGTTCTGATACTATTTTTGGGTTAAATGAGGTTATCATATATAAGAGGTTTTGGGGCATTTCCAACTGCAGAAACTCCATGCCTGGGTACAGCTGAATCCTATCTATTAGTCTTGGAATTAATATGGCTTTATGGTAACTTTGTATATCCGGGGCCCCCCAACCTCCCAATAATGTTGGTCTGATCAGTATCTTATAATTAACTTTGTGTTTTGCCTTTTGCCAATAGAAGGCATGTAGCATATTATTCAATTTTGTAAAAAATTGATTTGGGATCTGCATCGGTATATTTTGTGCCAAAAAGAGAAAGAGTGGGAGAAAGAACATTTTGATAATGTTTATCTTGCCAAGGATATTTAAGGAGAGATGCGACCACGAGATGATCTTATCTTTTAAATGGCCTAACAACGGTAGATAATTTGCAACAAACAGATGGTCAGGGTTGTTTGGGATTACAATACCTAAATATGTTATCTCCTTATAATTCCATAAAAAATCTGTATCCCTCTGACACACTTTTCGTTCCTTTTTGCTTAAGTTAAAGGGCATAATAACTGATTTTTTGTAATTCAGCTTGAAATTTGAGTAAACGCTGAATTCTTCATAATTTCTATTGCCGCCTGTAGAGAGCTGAGTGGGTCTGTAATGGTTAAGATTAAATCATCGGCGTAGGCCCTGACTTTAATTTCATCATTGCCCATTTTAATTCCTTTAATCTTATCCTTAGCATTTATCTGCCTGATTACGTTTTCGAAATGAAGAATAAATAGAATTGGGGAAAGAGGGCACCCTTGCCGAGTACCATTTTTAATTTCTAATGAGTCCAACAGGAGGCCATTAACTTTGATGACCGCCGTCTGATTATTCTTAGTATACAGTACGTCCTGCTCTAGATAGATTACTTACACTTGGGTTATCCTCCGCCAGATGGCGCTGCACTGCAGAGACATGTAAAACAGGCTCCTCCCGGCCCCTAAAAAACCCAGGGACCTCCCACAAATCCCCAGATTTCTCTGCAGTGCTTACTGCGAAGACATGAAATTATCACTCTGTCGCAGGTGAGCGGGGCTATTAAAGCCTGCGGCCCTGTTGGACTATTCCCACCCGTCCTTTGTGTGATGTGCCTCCCAGCCTGGGCTGCGCTGGTCGGGTGAAGGTAGGCGGCACCATGCGTGCTTAAGGAGCCCTGCTCCACCGCAGTCCCCCACCAAAAGGTAGGCGGTATAGGCTGATGGTGAGCCTTTATGGGATGCCCCTCCCGCATTATTGTCCCATGCCCCGGTAGCAGTGGGCCCTGTACAAAGGGCCGCCAGGCTCCCTCACTCTCCCTGTAGCCTTCGGGGGGAAAAGAAAGGGGGGGGGGTGGATGTCAGTGTATTGTGATTACATGCATATGGCCTTATTCTTAGTATACAGTACGTCCTGCTCCAAATATAATACTTACACTCGGGTTATCCTCCGCCAGATGGCGCTGTACTGCAGAAGCATGCGAAAACAGGCTCCTCCCGGCCCTTCATATACCCAGGGACCTCCCACAAATCCCCACATGTCCCCAGACATGAAGTATCACTCTCTCGCAGGTAAGCGGGGCTTACAAGCCTGCGGCCCTGTTGGACTATTCCCACCCGTCCTCCCTGTGATGTGCCTCCCAGCTTGGGCTGCGTCGGTCGGGTGAAGGTAGGCAGCACCTTGTGTGCTTATGGAGCAGTCCCCCACCAAAGGGTAGGCGGTTTAGGCTGATGGTGAGCCTCTACAGCATGCCCCTCCAGCGCTATTAGCCCATACCCCCTGTAGCGGTGGGCCCTATACAAAGGGTCGCCATCCTCCCTCGTTCGCCCCCGTAGTCCCGGGGGGAAAGAAAGGGATGTGTGTGTGTGTGTGTGTAGTAAGGTCTGGTGTATGTTTTACATGTTATGGCCTTAGTCTGACCGGACTAGTATCCCAGGGGACAGAACCGCGCAGTTAGTTCCACTGTGTAACTTCCTTGCTAGATGTGCGGCGCCGGAAGGCGGTGTCGCCTCAGACGCTGCGGCGTCTTCAGTGGCAGATCATCCCCTCTAGTGTCCCATTCACTCCGCTCCTGTTACAGTTGTATCCACCTCAGAGCTTCGCGCTATTCGGGGGGGGCGGGGACGATCTGGGCCGCCCTTCGAGGTTCGCTTTGGCGCCATTTTGATGCTGGTCCCACGCACGCGTGGTGGCGATCCTCCTCCTCCCTTGGTCTGTAAGTGCCCTAGCGGGCAATTTTCATGATCCTTCTTACTGTGCATGGTTCTGACTCCCTTTATTCCCATTATGTCTTTCAGACTGGTGAACACCATTGGCTTCTCCCGGCCCGGTGTTAAATTATAGCGGGCCTTGTTAAATTCTCCCACTTCCATAGCGGGTCTCGGGGCATCCAGGGTTACTTATAGTGTAAATCCCTACCGGCATATTGTGCTTTGATTAATCACCATATGGAGGCATCTCAGAATTATGCGACCGGGGTCCCTCCAGGACAAGACCGGCGGTGTATAGCGTGTGGACAACCCCATGCTGATGCTGGCAGGGCACGGGTCTGCGTACCCTGTGCCGAGCAAGCACTGGCCCTGCAATCAGGTCGGCCAGTGGCTACACATAGCTTCAATTCACCTATCTCCCCAGGCATAAATCTCTCTCCTGCTGAGTCGCCTACAAGTGGGGAATTGCAGCCTGCCGGCCCTTCCAGGCGGCCTACGGTTGAACAGATTATTGCTGGGTTGTCAGAGCGTATGGGCTCTGGTAGGAAGCGGCACCTGTCGCCCCATGTTTCTGTATGCTCTATGAGGGGTTTGCTACTCCCTGTGACTATACCCCTTCTGAAGAAGGGGAATTGTTCTCTGACTCCAGCTCTTCTGATGAGATGACGAGGACTCACGGTGATTCTGGCCCGGAATACTGGGGCCAGTGTGACACTGACGACCTGTTGCTTAAGGTCTTTAAGGCACTGTCCATCTCTCCCCCCGGTCAGGTTCCCAAGCCTAGAAGGGAGCGTTTCCATACTGCGGCTGCACGTTTGGAATTTTTAGAGCAGGCTCACTTCAATGCTCTTGTCCTCAAAGAATGGGAATGCCCCAGTAAACTTCCAGGGGTTCCAGGGGACTGGGATAGGAAATACCCCTTTCCCCCTGAGATGGTTAATTGTTGGTCGTCACCCCCTGTGGTGGATGCGCCGATCATAGGGGTCCCTAACCCCCCCTTCATTACAACCCCTGCCTATAGCACGCTTCGGGATGCTGAGGACCGACACATTGAGCAGCTGGCCTCCCATGCCTTTTCCTGTGCCGGGACGGCGCTGCGTCCGGCCTGTGCCACAGCCATTACTGCGGTGGCCGCTAGGACCCTCATCAAGAAATTGCTCGATCATCACCCTGAAGATCTCCCTTGGGAGGTGTTCAATGCACTCTCCAATTGTGATGCATTTGTGAAGTTTATTCTATTGGTGCTAGAGGATGCGATTAGAATGTGTGCAAGAACTTCCGCCATTGCGGTGGCTATTCGTCGCCTGCTCTGGCTGCGACAGTGGGGTGCTGATGATGCTACAAAAAAGACTCTTACTGGGCTCCCCTTCAGAGGGCGACGCCTATTTGGGGCCCGTCTAGACCTGTTCGGGAAAAAGGGCAAATCACCCCTTCGCAGGCGGCCGTCCCGGCCCCCTTGAGGCAGGAGCACCCCCCCCTCCCCCCTACCTTTGTGTTAAACAGGAACCAGGGGTGTCCTTCCGGATTTTTGGGGCAGACTCCTTTCCCACGAGCAGCAGGCAACGCTCTGGCCCCTCTGGCGGGGCTAAGCCCAAATCTTCCACCAAACCCCCTCAAGCATGATGGGGCGCCCTCGCCCGGCTGGGTGAGGGGATGACTGCAGCACCTTGCTCTTATCAGGAGGCGTTTTGCCTCACTCTGGCGGATCAGGAGGTGGTGTCCTCCAGATACAGGATAGAGTTTGCTGCATTGCCTTCCCCAGTTCTTTATCAGACCCCAGGTACTCCTGGTCTCTGCCCCTGTTTGGTTGCTGGCTCAGGCCAAAGGTCTGAGGGTCTCTTGCAGACTGCCTGTAATAGGCAGAGGCAAGGGCTGATATACCACCTCCCACAGCCCCACAAAGGATGGGTCAGGTGGGCCATTCTGGATTCACAGCAATTCTCTAATTACAGGCAGTTTCCTGCGTGGATACTCTTGCGTTAGGCCATCAGCACCTTGCGCCCAGGGGCGTCTTGCTGCCTGGGGCACTCTTCAATGCTTAGGTTTACATTCCTGCGCCCTCAGATTCTGAGGCTCTCCAGGTTCGTGTTGGAATTCCAACTCTGTTTCCTTGTGGCCCTGCTATCTGGCCTCTCTTCAATTCCTAGAGTGTCACTCAGGTGCTGTCGATGGTGATGTCTCTGATGAGACCAAGGGACGTCCACCCAAGGTTTACCAGGACGCCCTTCCTCACTTCCCTGTCTCTGAGTCAGGGTAGTTGGATACCCGGCTGGCGGGCCATTGGGAGTCATTGGATGGATGTTCAGTCACCTCGAGTTTTTGATGTTCCCTAAAGTGGTGACTCCATTACTAGGAACGATTCTGGTTCAGGTTCAAACCAGATTTTCCCCCTTTCAGCAATTAGGTGGGCACTCTGGTCTCATAGGCCCAGTCCCTCACTACTGTCCCGGTTTCTTAACCAGGCAGGGATGCAACTGCTGGGCCGTGTTTAATTGGCTCGGCAGGAGCCCGAGCAGCTAAGAGGCCCCTTGTGCTTAGTTCCCTTGGCCCGTCTGCGACCTCTAGTGGTAAGCATAGGACAGGGATCCGGCACTCCGGGAGCTCGGCCTGTGGGCCTTCCCTCCTGTATGACGTTCTTCTCTTGGAAGTGGATGAACTCGTGGGACCTGTCTGGGGGCAGTTCCCTCTTGCCCTCCTGGAAGCGGCCACCATGGACGCCATCCCTTCAGGTTAAGGGGATGGTTCTTCCAAAAACTCCCGGCGAGTTTGGTGTTGGTACGGCCTTAGAGTGTCCTGACGTCTATGGAAGTCTAAGCAAAAAGCATTTTCAGTTGGCTCTTCTCGCTTGGCCGTTCTCCCTCCGGAATTGCCAGGCTGGGGGTGCTCGATCCGTCTGATGACAGACGTTCTACATTGAAGGGGCCTGGAGCTGACGAGACAATGTTTCCTGCATGTTAGTGATATTAGCTCCGGCAAAGCCCTTCTGTGACAGGATGTGCTAATCCCTGTGTCGTTACGGAGTCCAATCAGTTAGGGACCTGTTGGGTCCCGTCATCTTCACAGGCTATCGGCCCTTGTTTCCCTGTCCCAGGATCCTATGTCAGCGATCCGGATGCCTTTAGTACCGTCACGACAGGACGTCGGTCCTGTATGTCCTTCTCCATTCCCTCTGCTAGGCAGGGTTATGCGGAAGATTACTCTGGTAGGGGACCAGTGATTCTGGTGGCCCCAGTTGACCTAGTTTAGTGTGGTTGCAGACATGGTACTGCGGTCTGTAGTTCTGCATCTTGCCAGGAGTGCCAGTTGATCACTCAGGGCCCCCCTTATGTCACTATAATTCATGGTCCCTGGCCTAGTCGATCTGTCTGCTGAAACATACATCTTGTTGGAGACAAGTTTAGCTGTCTCGGTGTTGGTGACTATGGGAAGGCTAGGAGTAAGTCTCTTCCTCGTCTTCTTCTATTGTGGTTGGGTATGGCATACCCACATTTGTTGGGGCGAGTCTAGTTCTCTTATTGAACGTTCTCGGTTCCCAGGTTCCAGTGTGGCTTTCAGCATGAATTGGAGTTGGTTTCCCAGCTCAGTTTTCTGAGGGGTCAGGCTCTGCCCTGTCCACCTCGCCTTAACAGTTTCTGGCTCTGTCTTACTTGGTTAAGACTTCCTTCAGGGGGTGCTCATGTGCGTCCTCCATGTACTCCTAGGGTCCCTGTTGGGATTGAGGTTGAATTCATTCCGTCTGCTTGCAGGATTTTCCCTTGGTCCTATTCAGGATGCTGTCTGGATGTCCTTAGCCTCAAGGTTGTCCTTCTGGTGACTGTTGCCTCGGTCCGGCGTGTGTTAGCGGCGGTTTCGGTCTACCTAGCTCTCGTTCCTTGAGATACACCAAGATAAGGTGGAGTTCCGCCCAAGCCAGATCCTCTACATCTGTTGGTGTCATTTGTTCATTATCTGAGATATTGTTTTCCCCTTTCTTGCAACGTCAAGGAGGTGGTTCTGCATTCCTCATGCAGGGGTTGGCAGTTTTTTCTTAGAAGTCACTGTGTCCCTTAGGGGAATTGAGGTTCCTTGGGTCTTGGGGTCATTACATCCTGATTGTGCTCATTCTTGCCCGCTCTCGGAGTCGGGCGGTTTGGCCCTGGGTGTTACTCTTAGTACCTTGTTTTTGGCCTTGGCTTCTGCCAAATTCATTGCTAATCGGATTGTCAGGCTATTACTCAGGCCTATTCAGGCAAGGGGGAGAGCCTCCCTTGTCGCCTTGATTCCTTATATGCGGGCTTGATGCCTCTTTGACTTTAGCTCCGATTTTGCTGTTGAATGACTTGGTTAGGCCACTAACATTGGCCTTCTCTTTTCATCCCTTTTGCAAGGTTCTTCCTTTTACAATGTTGTTGTTAGGGCCTCAGCTCATGCTGTATTGGCCGTCTGGTTCTGCAGGTGACAGTGCTTTAACTGTCTGCTGTGGTCGTATTGCTGTTGGGGATCCCACCCTACTTACGGACACTGCTTTTGGATGTCCTGAGTGTAAGTATTATATTTGGAGCAGGACGTACTGTACTAAGAATAATACAGTTCTGTGAAATACTCACCTGTAGAATTGGTATTATAAGTATAGAGTACGTCCTGCTCCACCCCACCCTGTTGTTGCATTATTCTGGATCCCCTGTATGGTGATTGTTATCTTGTTATTGTTACCAGTTGTTCTGGGTGGTTTTTAATTCTCCCGGCTTCTTGTTCACTGCTTTTCAAAGCTGGGGATTTGTGGGAGGTCCCTGGGTATATGAAGGGCCGGGAGGAGCCTGTTTTCGCATGCTTCTGCAGTACAGCGCCATCTGGCAGAGGATAACCCGAGTGTAAGTATTATATTTGGAGCAGGACGTACTGTATACTTATAATACCAATTCTACAGGTGAGTATTTCACAGAATTGTATTTTTTGTTATGTCTGCTTGGACTGGTATATGTGGTGTCAACTGCCACGCTGACTTGTCTTTTTACACTGTAAATGCCGCCGCGCGCGCCTTTTCCTTCATTTGGGCGTTACCTCAGACGCTTCTGCGACCTCGAAGGACTTTGCGCTCTTCGGGGGGGGCGGGGCCTGGCATGGCGCGCCCCACATCACGGCTTGCTCTGGCCCGCCCTTCGAGGTACTCGGCGCCATATTGTCTGGTCGCGCGTTCTTACTTACCGTGATCCGTAAGTGCCCTCGCAGGTGGCTTTATACTTCACTGTAGTGTGTTTCGGTTCTGATACCCTTCTTCTCATTGTGTCTTTCAGAGGGTGAATCCATTGGCTTCTCCCGGCCCGGTGTAATTGATAGTCGGGCCTTGTAAAATTACTCCCACTTCCCTAGCGGGTCATTGGGGCATCCAGGGTTGCTCTATAGCGTCAATCCCTACTGGCATATTGTGCCTAATAATCACCATATGGAGACATCTAAGGATAATGTGACCGGGGTCCCTCTAGGACATGACCGGCGGTATATGGCGTGTGGACAACCTCATGCTGATGCTAACAAGGCATGGGTCTGCGTACCCTGTGCTGAGCAAGCACTGGCTTTGCAATCTGGCCTGCCAGTGGCTGCACCTCGTTTCACTTCACCTTCTCCCCCAAGCTTAAATCTCACTCCTGCTGAGTTGCATACAAGTGGGGATTCTCAGCCTGATGTGACTTCTCGACTACCTACTGCTGAGCAGATTATTGCGAGGTCCTTAGCGTGTAAGGGCCCTGGTAAGGAGCGGCACCTGACGCCTTATGATACTGTTTTCCTTATGGGATCTCAGGAGTTTATGAATCTGTGTGGCTATACCCCTTCTGATGAAGGAGAGCTCTTTTCTGACTCAGGCTCATCTGATGAGAGACCAAGGGGTCATGACGATTCTGGCACTGACCCCTGGGCCCCAGATGACACTGACAGATTATTGACCAAGATCTTTGAGTTTCTGTCTATCTCTCTCCCTGGTGAGGCTCTCAGACAAAGAGGGGAGCGCTTCCATACAGCAACTTCACGTTTGGAATTCCTAGAGCAGGCACATTTCCATTCCCTTGTATTCAAGGAATGGGAGTGCCCCAGTAAACTTCCCGGGGTTCCAAGGGATTGGGATAGGAAGTATCCCTTTCCACCTGAGGTGGTTAAATGTTGGTCATTCCCCCCCGAGGTGGATGTCCCAATAATAGGGCTATCTAACACCCCTGTCATACATCCCCCTGATTCTACTACCCTGCGGGATGCTGAAGACCGGCGCATTGACCTGTTGGCCTCCCACGCCTTTGCATGTGCGGGGATGGCGCTGCGCCCGGTCTGTGCCTCTGCCATTACTGCTGTGGCCACTAGAACCCTCATCAGAAATATGCTTGATAGTGCCTCTGATGATCTCCCTTGTGAGGTGTTTAATGCACTCTCCAGTTGTGATGTGTTTATAAAGTCTGTTCTCGTAGCATTGGATGACACCATCAGAATGTGTGCAAGAACTTCTGCCCTCGTGGTGGCTATACGTCGCCTGGTTTGGCTGCGACAGTGGGGTGCTGACAATGCTGCGAAGAAGGCCCTTATTGGGCTCCCCTTTAAGGGGCTACGTCTGTTTGGGGCCCGCCTAGACCTGTTTGGTAAGAGAGGTAAATTACCCCAGCGCAGACGGCTGTCTCGGGCCCTTCTGGGCCAGGGCCCCCCTTCCACCCCCCACCATGGTGTTAAACAGGAACCAGGGGTGTCCTTCGCGGGGGCTCGCTCAGCTTCCTGTCCCAGGAGCAGAAGACAACACCCTGGCTCCTCTGGGGGGGCTAAGCCCAAATCCTCTCCCAATTCCCTTCAAGCATGATGGGGCGCCCTCACCCGCCTGGGTGAGGGGACGGCTGCAACACCGTGCTTTTTAGGAGGTAGTGACCTCCAGCTACAAGATGGTGTTTGCTGTGCGGCCTCCCCTAAGATTATCAGGTCCCGGGTACTCCTGGTCCCTGCTTCTGCTCAGGTGCTGGTGCGGGGGTGGGGCCCTTAGGAGGCCCATTCACCTATCAATGTCTCGAAGTTGTGAGCGATCAGGTTAGTTCTGGTTCGTTTGACTACTCATTTTCAGGGCCTGCCTGTTCAGGGGCGCACGGTCAGGTCACTCTAATGGCAGTTGCCTACATCAATCATCAGGGAGGGACCCGGAGCACGAGGGTCCTCCAGGAAGTGTCTCTGATTCTGATCTGGGTGGAGACCAATGTTCCCTGCATTTAAGTGGTATACATTCCGGGGGGATCCCTCTGCAATAGGGTGTTCCAATCTCTGTATCACCGTTGGGGCCAACCTGATGTGGATCCGTTTGTGTCCCGTCACAATCACAAGCTCCCGGCCTTTGTCTCCCTGTCCCAGGATCTTCTGGCCATGCCCATGGATGCCTTGTAATGTCATGGCAGGACATTCAGTTTCTGTATGTCTTTTCTACATTCCCCCTGCCGGGGTTCTGCGCAAGGTTGCTCTGGAAGGGGTGCCTGTGGTTCTGGTGGCCTCAGGTGGCCAAGAAGAGTGTGGTTCGCAGACGTGGTGCAGCTGGCAGTAGATCAGTGCTTTCTGACTGGAGTGCCAGATCTGCTCACTTAGGACCCCTTATGCCATCCCAATTACAAACTCTGGCCTTGACGGCCTGGCTGCTGAAACCTCCATCTTGATGGAGAAAGGGTTTGTCTACCTCGTTGGTTGAGTCCATGGTGAAGGCTAGGAAGATGACTTCTGCGTCCATCTGTTATATGGTATGGCGTACCTACATTGACTGGTTGAGTCTTAGTCTCTTCCCTGTTGGGTGCTCTCAGTTCCCAGGGATCTGGAGTTTTACTGCATGGGTTGGAGTCGGTCTCTAACTCAGTACTTTGAAGGGTCAGGTTTCTACCCTGTCTGTCTTCTTTCAGAAGTCTTTTGTTCAGCATTCCTTGATTAAGACTTCTTTTAGGGGGTTGCTCATGTGCGTTCCCCACGACAACCTATGGTCCCTGTTTTTTGGGATTTGGAATTGGTCTTGCCTGCCTTTGCAGGGTGCTCCCTTTGAACCTGTGCAGGATGCTGCCTTGGCCATTCTTACGCTCAAGGTTGTGTTTCTGGTAGCTATCACTTCTGTCAGGCATGTGTCTGAGTTGGAGGTGCTGTCCATTCAGCCCCCCTACCTTGAGAGGCACCAGGACAAGGTGTTGTTTCGTTTCAAACCTGATTTTCTGCCTAAAGGTGGTGTCTGCCTTTCATTTGAATCAGGATATTGTTCTTCCTTCTTTGTGCCCTAACCCTAGCAATGCTAAGGAGAGAGTTTTGCACTCTTTGGATGTGGTTAGGTGTCTGAAGTTCTATCTGGTGGCTACTGCACCTTTCAGGAACACTGATGCTTTTTTTGTGGTCCCTTCTGGTCCTAGGAAGGGTTTTGACTCCTGCCAAGTCTTCTATCAGCAAGTGGATTCGTCAGGCTGTGATTCAGGCCTACTCTGCTAAGGGGAAGAATCCTCCCTTCGCCTTATTGCTCTTTCTACTCGTGCTATTGGTGCCCCTTGGGCCTTCCAGCACCAGGCTTCTGTTGAAGTTTGCAAGGCCGCTACTTGGTCTTCTGTTCATACCTTTTCAAAGTTTTACAAGGTTGATGTTAAGGCCTCAGCTGATGCTGTTTTTGGCCACGAGGTTTTGCAGGCGGCAGTGGTTTAAACTGTCTGCTGTTACCTTTTTTATTGGGGATCCCACCCTACTTTATGGACACTGCTATTGGATGTCCCAAGTGTAAGTAATCTATCTGGAGCAGGACGTACTGTATACTAAGAATAATACAATTCTGTGAAATACTCACCTGTAGAATTGGTATTATAAGTATACAGTACGTCCTGCTCCACCCCACCCTGTTTTTTTGCATTATTCTGGATCCCCTGTATGGTGATTGTTATCATTGTTATAGTTACCAGTTTTTGGTTGTTAAATTCTCCCGGCTTCTTTTTCACTGCTTTTCAATGCTGGGGATTTGTGGGAGGTCCCCGGGTATTTGAGGGGCCGGGAGGAGCCTGTTTTACATGTCTCTGCAGTGCAGTGCCATCTGGCGGAGGATAACCAAAGTGTAAGTAATATATCTGGAGCAGGACGTACTGTATACTTATAATACCAATTCTACAGGTGAGTATTTCACAGAATTGTATTTTTATACATGGACATCAGTTTACTCCAACATCGTTTCCAAGAAGGGCCAAGAGACCCTATCAAAGGCCTTCTCAGCATCCAAAGTAACCAATAAAGCCTTGGACCTATCATCTATGATTTTAACAATTGACTACATAACTACAGCAATGTTCTTTTTAATCCCATTGCCCGGCCTAAATCCAGCTTGTAACGGTGACATAATAAAGCCTTGGACCTATCATCTATGATTTTAACAATTGACTACATAACTACAGCAATGTTCTTTTTAATCCCATTGCCCGGCCTAAATCCAGCTTGTAACGGTGACATAATAAAGCCTTGGACCTATCATCTATGATTTTAACAATTGACTACATAACTACAGCAATGTTCTTTTTAATCCCATTGCCCGGCCTAAATCCATCTTGTAACGGTGACATAATATCGCACAGGGGTTCTAACCGTTTTGCTAGAACAGTGGCCAGGATTTTGAAATCAAGATTGATCAAAGAAATGGGCCTGTAGCTGGAACATATCAAGGGATCCTTTACCTCCTTCGGAATTAAACTGATGATTGCTCGATTGGCGTATCTCGATGGGGGGTTATCTACATTTATACTATTAAAGTATCTGGTTAAACATAAACAATAACAAAATTTGTGAAAATAATAATAATCAAAACGCCCCCCAAAAAAGAGGAAGGAACCTTCCATAAACCCAGTGACTTTGTTTATGGAAGGTTTGTTTATTGAGTTGTGTTTTATGGTACATCCATGTACTTCACAGGTTTATTATGCACAGGGATGGTGTATGTGACACCTGTCCGGAAGAGTTAAAGAGGATCCTAGCACCAGGGTCATCTGTGCAACCTAAGAAAGTCAGCAACATTACGAATGTTTGCTCTTAATATCGCATTCCAATGCTGACGAATATCGCCTCCTCTCTTATCCTCGGTCTGAATTCTGATTTTTGTTGCTTGAGTCCTCATAGGTTCTTCTGATTCTTCACAGGCCTCTCTGTGCTTCATCCTGTTTCATTTTTTAATTGGATTTATGTCATAACCCACTTGTGGTGATGGCAATATATATGTTGCATTTGTTTACACTCAGGGGTGACAGGTTTGTCTTATCAAATATGGTCCCGATGGCATCCCATATACAGATACCTTAAATTTTTGGGAGTTAATCTCCCTGCCTTACTGTCCAGATGGCCGTTGTGCTATTTATAGTTGGATACATGTATGGATATATATTTATTATCTACATTTGGATTTGGCTCTGATAAGGATTATTTGCTTCTGTTTTTAGCAGGCACTCCCTGTACTTCCCCGCTGCCTGCTGCCGATCATGTTGCTCCCCTCCTGTCACGGCTTGGCCTCTACGCGTTGGCATTACATCACCCCATGTGGGTCCCGCCCCCCACACGCCCCCTGCTTCTCCCTGTCCCTTCCCACCACGGTATGTGCTGTAGGTGAGCGGGGATGGGGGGTGGCAGCGCGGTGGGGGCGGGGCTCGCGCCCGTCCATCGCATCCACCGGGAATGATGCCGGGGCTGATCCTTGCCCCCTCTCCATCGCCCCTAGGACGCCCCTGTATGGTGCGTGCCCGTCTCTATTGAGCGGGCATGCAGCCTGTACTGCGCTCCCTGTGTGACCGCAATTCTGCTGGTCCACAGTTGGAGCGCACATGTGATTTCCGGTTCTCGGCCGGAGTGACAGCGGTTTACGTCACTTCCGGTTTCGGTTTGGACGGGGTGGGGGGCAGGGGCCTCTCCTTCCGGGCGCCGGACGTGCTTCTGGCGGATGTCGGGCGGCGGGTGAGTGTATAAGAGTGTCTTTATTAATTTGTTAATCCCCTCATCCAGCTGAAGCGGCATGGGAGCCGCATGCGCAGGTGCTTTCCTGCTGCAATTCCACCCTCTTATGATCATCATCCAGGAACCTACATGCTGCCATTTACAATTGCTTGGTATTTTTATGGAATAATTTAGCTATATGTCTTTCCGGCACTTTGCCTTAAATCTTCTTTGAGTTCATAATTATCTCACTCATATACCTTAGATTTATTTGTATGGGTTTCTCCTAATTGTAAAAAATATTTAATCCCGCACCACCTTAAATCTAAGTAAAGTTACTGTGACCCAAAAGAATCCTAAAGCTATGCATAAGCTGCAGACACTGTAAGCTCGCAAGGGCAGGGCACTCCTCCCTATTGTCTCCTGTGCTCACAACACTTGGTTTTAACCTGTGGCATCTAATTTTGTATTGTTCTCTGTGCTATATGTTTTACCTTGTCTGTATTCTTAACTTGTAAAGCGCTACGGAAGTTGATGGCGCTATATAAATAAGCAATAATAATAATAATAATAATAATACAAGGAGTGGTTCCAGTACCCACAAAATTCAATTTGAGTCAGCACAAAAAATTAATCAATCAATCTGCATAATCAAATCATTATCCTGATTTATTTAATGAATTAAAAAAACATATATATTCACAATACACTATTTAATACATGACATACCAACAAACCATGTTTAAAAAACTGTATAGCGGTCCTGTCCCCTTTTAAGTGTACAAACCCTCCAAACAGTTCATTTGAAATAACTTAAAAACATACATATTCATCTCTAAACTCTTTGTGCAAATAAGTATAAAGTGAACTTAGTGCTAAAGTGCTAATGCATAAGATAATCAACCATTCATAATCCAAGAGAAAGAGAAATCAAACAGCAACCAATTAAGGCCAATGGGCCGTGCACAGTGTGAAAACAAAAAATATAAATAAAGAACAATATCACCCTTTATCAGGCGACCGCTACATCAACCAGATCTCTTATCCCCCACGCGTTACGTGGCGAACCACTTTTTCCGCTTTTCCCTTCATTTCCCTTTCTCTTCTTCCTCTCTTTCCTTCCCTTCCTCCCTTCTTCCACCTCATCGAATAGAGGCATTACTATCACCACCTGGGACCTTATTTCCATTTCTCTACGATTATTAAATCGCAAATTAATTTGGCTGCCTATAAAGTATTCTCTGTATTTGGTCATAAAGTACTATTCCATTTTCCTCCTACCGTATTCTAAGTATGTCACACACCCCGCTTCAAGACATTCATTACACTTGGGTATACTGACCTGTAGATGGCGATCTTGCAGAGATGATATCAAAAAAATGTAAGACCCTCCGGCCCATAAATACCTGGGACCTCCCACTCATTACCCAGTTTTCCATCTCTGCAGTGGCGAGCAAGTCAGAAGATGATGTCTCCTCCTTGCAGGAGGTAGCTGGGATCACTCCCGGCCTTCTTTTCTTCTATTTCTGCCTGGATCCCCTTATTTTAATTACTTGCCTCCCAGCCTAGGCTGCTGGTCTGGGCAAAGGTAGTTGGCACCCCTGGTGCTTAGGAGCCGTGAGACCCCATAACAATGGGTAGGCGGCTATCCGTGCTGGTGAGTATCCGGTTTGGGATGCCCCGTCCCTTGCCCCTACCCTCGCATGGATTCCCCCTCTCCCGGATACCCTTAGAGGGGGGGGGGCAGGTCCATTATGGATTCCTCTCCTTATAGTGTATGTGTGTGTGTGCTTTGACTGTGTGTGTTTTCCACTGTTTGCCTGGCGCCGGCGGTCCCACGGCCTCCGGCGTGCTGCATGGCGGCGGTGAAGCGCCCATGAGGGATTCGTCTCCTCTGGGCGGGGGGGGGGCGGGTCCGGGTGCTCGCGTGCGCGCCGACTTCTGGCCAGGAGAGACGGGGGAGGGGTGGGGCCGGGCGCGACACGCGAACCGCGCCCGCCCTCCCTCCTCCTGCTGCACACGCGTCCTCCACTTGCGGTACCGTAAGTCGGGTGAGTGGCCTGATGGCCATCTGTTTCATCTGTTATTCACTAGTTATGCATCCTAGCATGGTCTGAGCGTGTGCTTGTGTTTCTTTGTGTTCCAGGTGGACCATTGCTCATATTAAAGGGGGGTTCTCACGGTCCAGGTTCCCTGGTTAAAATTTAGCTAATTTAAAAATCCTCCCACACGTGAATTAAAGGGGCATCCCGGGTTGCATTATTGCGTAATTCCCAAAAAGAGCATTGTACACATATATTTATATAAATATATTATTAAAAAATCACCATATGGAGGCTTCCCCGGATACTAGTCTTGTGCCCCCCTCGGGGTAATCCAGACTGTGTTTGGGGTGTGGGGTATCCCTTTTGGGGGATGATGTATTTCTATGTGTACCCTGTGCGCAGTGGTCTATTACACGGCAGACCGGATCTCAGGCGTCCGGTTCTGCTCTGCCAGTCTCCTCTCCGTCTCCCCCTCGCTTGACACGTGCTTGTGATGTGGTCATTAGCGGGGAGTCGCAATCTGAGGTGTGTGCCAGATTGGCCAATCTTGAAAAATTGTTTTCCAGTGGCGTCGCAAAAAAGGCCACGGCAAAGAGAAAACATTTGTATACGGCTGCGCAGGCCTTTGATAGGGAGGATTTTGACTCCCTGGATTGGTCTGATTGTTCCCCGCGTGAGGAAGGGGAGCTGTATGAGGAGTCTGATGACTCCGACGATCAGCAGTTTGTGGGCGCTGATACCGAGCAGGGCCAGGGGGATTCCTCAGATACCCCTAGGGTCCTGGCTCATATGTTTGAGGTCCTGGCTATTTCTCCCCCCGAGGCGGCTCCTCCGCTGAAGGGGGAGTTCTTTGACGTGACCAAGCCGCGCTTGGAATTTCCTTATCAAAAGCATTTTGATGGTATCATTCGCAAGGAATGGGAGAGGCCGACGCGGCTTCCGGGTGTCCCACCGGGCTGGGACAAGAAATATCCCTTTCCGGCGGACGCAGTGAAGCACTGGTCGTCTCCCCCCGAGGTGGATGCTCCTGTTTTGGGGTTGTCCAGTTCCTCAGTCCTCCATTCTTCGGAGTGCACTATTCTCAAGGATGGTGAGGATAAACGCATTGACCAGATGGCTTGTCATGGTTTTGCCAGTGTTGGATCGGCCTTGCGGCCGGTTTGTGCTTCTGCGCTTGTATTGGTAGCTGCCAGGTCGGTTATTAGAGGATTGTTGACCTCTTCCGGGCTTGACTCGGCTAGTGAGGAGTTTGCCGACCTTAAGCGCTGTGAGTTATTTTTGTCCTTTGTGCTGTCTGCCCTGGATGACACATTGGTGATGTGTAGCAGAGCTGCGGCCCTGCTTGTGGCTATCCGGCGGTCGGTTTGGTTACGCCAGTGGGCGGCTGATTTTGTGTCCAAAAAGTCGATCACGGCCCTTCCCTTTGTGGGTTTGCGGCTCGTTGGAGAAAAATTGGATTCGGTGGCAAAGGGAGGCGGCTTCCTTCTCTCAGTCCTTTCGTGGGGCTAGAGTTGGCAGGGGTTCGGCCTTCCCTTCATCCAGAGGGGATTCCTGGACCAGGGGCCAAGCCGGCTCAGCAATGAGGGGACGCCCTCACCCTTGCGGGTGGGGGGGCGGCTGCAACTCTTCTCCCGGGTCAGGGTCCAAGAGGTCTCGGACAGGTGGATTCAGGAAGTGGTGTCTTCTGGTTACAAGCTGGAGTTCGAGTTCCGGCCCCCTCCCAGATTCTTCAGTTCTCGGTTGCCGTCAGATCCTCTGGCCGCCCAGGGGCTTCGGGCGGCAGTAGCAAGTCTCTTGGACATGGCTGTCATCTGTCCGGTGCCTCGCTCAGACCGGGGCCTGGGCTTCTATTCCAGTTTGTTCATGGTGCCCAAGAAGGACGGTTCCGTTCGTCCCATTCTGGATCTGAAGTTGCTCAACAGGTTCGTCCGTCCCCGGAAGTTACGTATGGAAACTCTGCATTCAGCCATCCATTCACTTCGTCAGGGGGACTTCATGACGTCCATAGACATCAAGGATGCTTACCTGCATATTCCAATATTTCTACCACACCAGAGATTCCTCAGGTTTTTTGTGGACAATCAGCATTTTCAGTTTGTGGCTCTTCCTGTTGGCAGGAGTGATGGCCATCCTCAGAGCCAGGGGTATCCGCATTGTGCCCTATCTGGACGATCTTCTCATCATGGCGTCTTCCCTCAGTCAGGCGCAGCTGGATACCAGGACTGTGGTGTCCACTCTGGAGAGTTTTGGTTAGGTGATCAACTATCCCAAGTCCTGCCTCACTCCCTCCAAGGTGGTGGAGTTCCTGGGAATGTCTCTGGATACTTCTCAGGCCAGGGTGTTTCTCCCCCGAGCCAAGGTTCCTCTGATTCAGGAATTGACTCAGCTTCTCCTATCCATCCTTCGCCCGTCCATCCGGGCTAGGGATGCGACTGGTGGGATTGATGGTGGCGTCGTTCGAGGCGGTTCCCTTTGGCCAGTTTCACACAAGGACGCTCCAGCTCCATCTCTTGGCGGCCTGGGACGGGTCCCCGCTGTCATTGGATCAGTCCTTTCTGATGTCCCCCCGGGTGCGGAGTTCCCTTCGGTGGTGGCTGAATCCGAGCAATCTGACAAGGGGCAGGTCCTTCATGACCCCTTGTTGGGAGATGGTCACCACGGATGCCAGCCTGTCAGGTTGGGGGGGATTTTGGAAGGATCTTCAGTTTCAGGGGCTGTGGGGGACTCAGGAGGCTCACAACCCCATCAATGTTCTGGAGCTGAGAGCCATCAGGTTGGTTCTGTCTCACTTGACTCCTCAGTTACGGGGACTACCGGTTCAGGTTCGGTCGGACAATCGGACGGCGGTCGCCTACATCAATCACCAGGGAAGGACTCGCAGCCGGCGTGCCCTCAGGGAAGTGTCTTTGATTCTGGATTGGGCAGAGGGCAATGTCCCATGCATCTCAGCAGTGTACATTCCGGGAGTGGAGAACACGGAGCCGGACTCCCTGAGCAGGGGGTCATCTCGCCGGGGGGAATGGTCGCTCAGCCCCAAGGTGTTTCAGTCGCTTTGCCACAGGTGGGGGACTCTGGAGGTGGACCTCTTTGCCTCTCGTCACAATCACAAGCTTCCGGCATTTGTGTCTCGCGGGATCCGCTGGCTCTGGCAGTGGATGCCATGTCTCTGAACTGGAGGGATCTGGGGTTTCTGTACCTGTTCCCTCCGTTTCCCATGGTGGGCAAAGTGGTGCGCAAGCTGGCCCTGGAGGGCGCGTCGGCAATCTTGGTGGCTCCAAGGTGGCCAAGACAGGTTTGGTTCGCAGACGTGGTAAGGTTGGCAGAGGATCAGTTAGACTTGCCCCTTCTGCCGGATCTGCTCACTCAGGGTCCACTGCTCTACCCCAATTTACCAACGCTGGCTTTGATGGCGTGGTTGCTGAAACCTCCATCTTGAGGGAGGAAGGTCTTTCTGATGCTGTCATTCAGACTCTGGTTAGGGCTAGAAAGCAGTCCTCCTCCGTCATCTATTATTGGACTTGGAGGTCTTATATTGATTGGTGTGAGGTTAGGGCCTTGCCTTGCAGGGTGTTTTCTATCCCTATGTTCTTGGAATTTCTGCAACATGGTCTGGACCAAGGTTTGCAGCTTAGTACGCTGAAAGGGCAGGTTTCTGCCCTGGCGGTTTTCTTTCAAAAGTCTTTTGCTCTTCATCCTCTCGTTAAGACTTTTTTCCAGGGGGTTACGCATGTGCGGCCTCCTAGGAAGCCTTTGCTCCCGGTTTGGGATTTGAATTTGGTTTTGTCTGCCTTGCAGGGTCCGCCTTTTGAACCTTTGTAGGATATTGCACTTTCTACGCTTACTCAGAAGGTTGTTTTTCTGGTTGCCATCACTTCCGTTCGGCGTGTATCGGAGTTGGTGGCTTTGTCCATTCAGGCCCCTTACTTTGAGAGGCATCAGGACAAGGTTGTTTTCCGCTTTAAGCCAGATTTCCTTCCTAAGGTGGTCTCTGCTTTTCATCTGAATCAGGATATTGTTCTTCCCTCCTTGTGTCCTAAGCCCAGCAATGACAAGGAGAGGGTTTTGCATTCTTTGGATGTGGTTCGATGTGGGAAGTACTATTTGGTGGCTACTTCTCCTTTTCGTAGGACTGACGCCCTTTTTGTGGTGCCCTCTGGGCCTAGGAAGGGTTTGGCTCCTGCCAAGTCTTCCATTAGTAAATGGATTCGCCAGGCCATTGTTGGGGCCTATTCTGCCAAGGGGAAGGTTCCCCCTTTTCGTGTTACTGCTCATTCTACTCGTGCTGTTGCGGCGTCCTGGGCCTTCCAGCACCGGGCTTCTGTTGAGCAGGTTTGTAAGGCTGCTACTTGGTCTTCGGTTCACACTTTTACCAAGTTTTACAAGGTTGATGTTCGGGCCTCAGCGGATGCTGTTTTTGCCCGCAAAGTTCTGCATGCTGCAGTGGTTTAAGTTTGTGCCTTGTTTTTTGGATCCCCGCCCTTTATGGACACTGCTATTGGATGTCCCAAGTGTAATGAATGTCTTGAAGCGGGGTGTGTGACCGATCTAGAATAATACCATTTTGTGAATACTCACCTGTAAAATGGGTATTATAAGTATGTCACACACCCCGCTTCACCCTTCCCTTTTGTATTCTGGATCCTTTATATGGTGAACCTTTGTTAGTTGTAATTGGCTTTCCTGGTCCCTTGATCTTACTGCTATCTTTATACTGGGTAATGAGTGGGAGGTCCCAGGTATTTATGGGCCGGGAGGGTCTTACATTTTTTTTATATCATCTCTGCAAGCTCGCCATCTACAGGTCAGTATACCCAAGTGTAATTAATTTCTTGAAGCGGGGTGTGTGACATACTTATAATACCCATTTTACAGGTGAGTATTCACAAAATGGTATTTTTTCTCCCACCCCCCGCATTCCCCACTTCCTCCACCCCCCCTCTTTCCTGCCCATCCCAGATTAGGCCCTGCTCGGGATATCTTATACCTTGCCTATTGACCCTGCCTTGTCAGGGTCCTGACCTAAGCCTTTTTCTGCTACACCACCCGTGCTGTGCTGCGCCGCTGCCCGTCTCATTTCTAACTGTATTATTGATCTCACACCCAATCATTTAGTGAAGGTCTATTTACATATTAGTGTTCTTATACCCATATATAACGCGCCCTTTAACAATTCGGCAGAAAAAAAGGAGAAGCCCCCCTTTTTATACGGGCAACAATCATTCTCTCAAACCCAGGCTTCTATGGATAAATCTTGAGGTAAGAGATCCCCGCTAGGGTCTGGCAATTCCCAATCCGGAATACTGCTCTGCTCAAGCCCTAGAGCGGCAGCCAACTTCCCCACTTCCTCTCTATCGCGCAGTATATACGTTTATCCCTGATGGTTCACTGTTAGGGTTAAAGGACTCGTCCATCTATACTGCATTTGTTTCTGCGCTAACCGTTCCAATAAAGGTTTGATCACATATCTTTTATGGAGGGTGCGTGGCGATATATCTTGGAAAATGTTGACATCTATTGAGTCGATTTTAATAGTCTTTATTCTCCTGCCTCTTTTAAGTCGAAGTCAGGAATATAGCATAATACGTCCTGGGTTTGGAGATTGCCAAGATACCTAATTCTCCCCTGTCGATGGCAATGGTCGATTTTTATATTATCTGTACATTCGAGAGCTGTCTGGAATACTTTGTTTGCAAGGGCTTTCAGATCTTCACTTTTGACTGTACTTGGGATGCCTTTTAACCTTAAATTATTGCGTCTGGAGCGATTCTCCAAATCATCAATTTTTTTAGCTATCTCATTCATATATTTTTGTTGTGAGATAAGGACCTTATGGTTCTGTTTTCGTTCTCTGGCTAAGATTTAGGTATCTGCCTCTAAATTCTCCAATCTTTGTGTTATTGAATGGATTGCCTCCTTTATTTCAGCCACGTCTTTAGAAATAGCTTCTTTGACTGATACCTCAGCTTTTTGTATTGAATTTCTTAGTTCTTGTGCTGTTGATCCGATTGTGGTTTTGATCTTGTTAACATCTATTGCCAGCTCTTTGATTAATAATGCTATATCAGCTACCGTTAAAGGTTCTTGTCTGATCGCGGACTCTCTTTGTTTTAATGCATCTTGCTCGTCTTCCATGTGAGAATCTTCATCTCTAATCGCTTTAGGATCTTCTTCCGCCCAACTGTTTTTTGTCTTATTTATTACAACATTAAGTGCTCTTTCTTTTTGAGCAATTAGATCATGTGCCCTGGATATTCGATCCATATGTGATGATAGATCAGCCGGTGTTAAAGGGCTCCTCATAGAGAACTCTAACCCCCCTCTCACTGGGGTTGTATTGGAAACCGATGCTGATTGTTCTAAAGATTTGGTGTCTATTCCTGGATCCATCCCTGATGGGCTAGATCCTTTTGATCGAGTATAGTGATTTGAATTATAACTTAGCAATGTCTGTCTCGAATTGCCCTTTTTTGACATGTCTTTAACCGTTTGGCTTCTTTCCTATAATTTCCACTCTATTTTCTTCTTTTTAAATCTTCCCTCTTTTCATAATCTCTCAACTCCTCTATTTTTAGCTATCTTTTTCCCCCGGTTCCTATATATATCACTGAAGACCAAGAAATGATTGATATTCTGGTATTGTCATACTGTAGTCTTTACCTGATAGGGGATTACCAAAAGAAACAAGAAAATACTTTGCTCACCATGCCATTTGTACGGTGAGGTAGAAACAGCTACATTCTGCAATCCTCGCGAAATAAGATGGAATGTCTCCAAACAGTGGCCCCTACATAGCACCGGGGTGGGTCCCCACTTCGCGGGATTTTATTAGCAATGGCTCCTCTTCCATCCAGTAGTATATTTGTAGTAGTATATATAGTAGTATATTTCAGACGACAATACAGTGAGAATGCTTGTTGTTTTACAGGATGTATAAGGCATTAACCTGTTTTCTCTTAGTGCTAGGGCAATTTATTGTGTCAGCCAACACCCCCCCCCCCCCTTTAAACATATCCACTCGTGTCTCGAACTGGAGAATTATTCATCAGTCCAAAGAGCACCTGTACCAGGACCTGGTTATTCGCTGCACAGGGAAGCTGCCCTGAGATATATATGTATTATCTTTTACGACCGGAAGGTGGAGCCCTGTTTTTCTAACAGTCATCAAACTTCTTTGACGCTATAGTTTTTTCAGGCACCCCTACCTTCCAATTTCGGCAGTAGCACATCGATAGCAGCAGACATTATAGGCTATATCCCAGAGCAGCTAATAGCACCTTTAGCAGTTGAAAGAAAAAATACAAGGAACGGTCTTACCGGCCGGCAAGTCATCGGCTGCTCCTCAGCTGAAGATGAAGGGGGACGGGTGGGGGAAGGAGCCAAGCAAGGAGACCGGTAGGGCAGTTGGGTCAGCGTATGGCTCAGCTGTTCTCCAACCACCCTGCCTCCAGACAAATCCCCAACAGCGCAGCACCGCCACTTATACACGGACAACTGACAGCCCCCACAGCGGCTTCTCCTCAGCCAAAGACAGAGGGGGGCAGGTGGGGGAAAGAGCCGAGCATGGAGACAAGCAGGGCAAGTATCTCAGCGTACAGCTCAGCTGTTTCCCAGCTACTCAGCAGTCATGACCTAGTGGTTACTGGGGCAGTCATGACCTAGTGGTTATTGGGACAGTCATGATCTAGTGGTTATTGGGGTAACCATGACCTAGTGGTTATTAGAAACGTGGAATTTGGGTGTGCACAGCTAGTATAACATCTAATCTATATACTCGGGTGCTGGTAGGGAGGGGGAAAAGGAAAGTCCAAAACAGTATACAAAGAAGGGCCCTAGACCAGCCCAAGCCTCCTTATAATGTCCTTACCGCACTCCAGAAGAATTTATATATTCAAAAATCCTTAAAATCAATAATCATTTATTAATCAGGTACTGCTTAGAACATAACTCACAATACATACAAGACTCATTAAAACCATATATACAAATACAAGGCTAGAGAGATATTCCCTGCCAATGGCTCTAATTCCATATATATACTCAATATCAATATAATGAACAGTCTTCAATAGGCCTGTGCTGAGTACTAGCGGCGGTTGAGAAAGTGCAACGTGCAAAAGAAATAAACATACCTAAACATGCCAAAATACTAAACATAACTCCAATGAGTGTCCCAATTCGTTACAAAATAAAGTGCTGAAAGTGCCACAGAAAGTCGACAATTCATATCCTATATACACTAATTATTAATGTGCAAAACTATTATTAACATTGTGACCGCCAATAAAAAATGCATTACAATAAACAGTATACAAAAGTGACATCACCAATAAATAGCTCAAGCCCAGGGTCCTCTCACAGCAGTCAACTACCGACCTAGTGGTTATTGGGGCAGTCATGGCCTAGTGGTTATTAGGGGAGTCATGGCTTAGTGGTTATTGGGGCAGTCATGGCCTAGTGGTTATTGGTGCAGTCATAACCCAGTGGTTATTGGGGCAGTCATAACCCAGTGGTTATTGGGGCAGTCATAACCCAGTGGTTTTTGGGGCAGTCATGACCTAGTGGTTATTGGGACAGTCATGACCTAGTGGTTATTGGGGCAGCCATGACCTAGTGGTTATTGGGGCAGCCATGGCCTAGTGGTTATTGGGACAGTCATGGCCTAGTGGTTATTGGGGCATTCTGCTGGTTCTGGGTTTTAGGCATCTCCCAGATTCTGTATATACGCTTTTGACCAAGACCCCAATATTAAAATATGGAATATTTATTTATGCAAAATTCATAAAAGTTACATACATTTAAAAAGCAATTCATAGATTATCACAACAATATCCAGTGTTATATAACTTTACAATTCAATAGTGTTTCATACACATCTCTAACATTGATTGATTTACTGACATGTGGCCTTGTGCTCCCTGATTCCTCAGTATTCATTATATTACCAATATCCTTTCTTTTGGGCATTGGGCAAACATGTTTCGCCAACCGCTTCTGGCTTCCTCAGTGCCCTTTTATTAAAAGAAAAAACAATAATGTATGCACTCGTACAGCCATATCATTTTCTAATTTCAATTATTCCGAAAAAATATATATATGTACCTTAAATAAAGGAATCCATGGGTGCTGCTTGTTTATTAGATAATGCTTGCTCGTAACATATAATATAATATTTTATGATGTTTTCAACTTTTTCCCCAGAGAGGTGTGGCTCAATCACCATTAGATTGTGGGGTCATCAAATTGCTGGCCCTTTAAGAGTGAGTTAATTATATAGCTTAGTTTCAAACATTGGCGTTTATAATAGTATTATCTATTTAAATTCATTCATGTACCTGTTCATGGCATAAGATCATTTCATGAGATGCTGGCCAGTTATGAGGTTTTCAATTAATCCAGTAATGAATGCTGGAAGAAATTTAAACAATTTTGTGGGGGTATAAATAAAATGCCACTCTAGCGGTCGATATTAAACACAAGGTGCTAAGATATGTATTAGTGACACTGTACCTTTAAATGCGCGCTTTGCGCTGCACTGCAGACGTGGCGTCCGTTTCTTTGCCCCCCCACTCTTCAAGTATTTGGCCTGCTCCGGGCTCTCTTTACATCCTGTGGGCTCGTCAGTCTAGGGGCTTCTGAGACGCCACACGGGCGGCGTTATATGAGCGGTCCGGGGCCCGGAGCGCACTGTCCCGCCGGTTTAACCGGAAGTTACCTCATGCTCTCCGGGCCTCGGAACGTTATTGGGGCAGTCATGGCCTAGTGTGGTTATTGGGGCAGTCATGGCCTAGTGGCTTTTGAACTGGACCCAATGATCCCGTAGTAGTTCACAAAGGGTTAAGTGAAAAGTAAACACACACATACACACACACACACACACACACACACACACACACACACACACACTTGAAAAAGCCCTTTATTTATATATTGTTTTACACTGCTACTTACTCCCTTCCATTGTCACCGGGTGCTGTCCCACCAGATCTATGCTGTCTTCAGTGAGTGATGGAAGCCTTCAGCGAGGTGGAGGATCTGTGTTCTCCTGCTGCTGGGAGGGGCTTTTTATACCAGTGGAGTGAACTGACGTCAGCACACTTGCGGGTAACAAAGGCCCTTCCCTGTGGTGGGGAGCAAGCTGCCAGGAGCCACGTATGAGACACAGAATCTGTGTTCTCTCTCCCTCGAAGACTCTGGCCCGAGGATCGGGGGCCTGGCCAGGGGATGAGGACACCTGCGGTGCTGAAACCTGGACAGAGGAAAGTTTTATTCTTAGTATACAGTACGTCCTGCTCCATATCTAATACTTACACTTGGATATACTCCGCCAGATGGCGCTGGACTGCAGAGACATCGAAAATAGGCTCCTCTCGGCCCCTCAAATACCCAGGGACCTCCCACAAATCCCTAGAATTTCTCTGCAGTCTGGTTGCGAAGGACGTGAAATGGCTCTCTACTCGCAGGTGAGCGGGGCTATTAGCCTGCGGCCCTGTAGGACTATTCCCACCCGTTCCACTAGTAATATGCCTCCCAGCCTTGGCTGCGCTGGTCGGGTGAAGGTAGGCAGCGCTGCTGTTAGGTGCTTAGGAGCGCTACTCCACCGCAATCCCCCACCAAAGGGTAGGCGGTTCAGGCTTATGGTGAGCCTCTATGGGATGCCCCTCCCGCACTAGTGCCCCTTGCCCCTGCCCATCGGTGGGGCCTGTTTAAGTGGCCGCTGTCCTCCCTCATCCTCCTTGTAGCCTTCGGGGGAAAAGGGGGGGGGGTAAATATGTATGCTATGCATCTGTTTAGTCTTGTGTCTGCCGCTGTGCTGACTTGTCTTTACTGGCTTTTTAAAATTGCCCCCGCGCGATGACTTGGTTCCGCGCTTGGCGGCGGCATTACCTCAGGCGCTGGTGCGCCATCATTGGCTGCTTGCACGTTCTTGCTTCGCGCTCTTTGGGGGGGCGGGGCCCGTCTATGGCGTGCTCCGCGTCATCGCTGATACCGGCCCGCCCCTCGAGGTATACCGACGCCATCTTTATCCTGCTTGGTTGGCCCATGCGCGACGGACCCCTACCTTTCGCGGTCTGTAAGTGCTTTCGTGGGCGGCTTTATATCTTTCACTTTTGTTACTGTGGGCTTACCGGTCTTGTCTGCTTATGTCTTTCAGGCGGGGCGAACCCTTTTGGCTTCTCCCG
This sequence comes from Gastrophryne carolinensis, assembly GCA_027917425.1. Taxonomy (NCBI): domain Eukaryota; kingdom Metazoa; phylum Chordata; class Amphibia; order Anura; family Microhylidae; genus Gastrophryne; species Gastrophryne carolinensis. Next base: position 146,749,042 of record CM051241.1, on the reverse strand, counting down.
GCCTTGTATTAGTATATAACTTGTAGGTTTTGTAAAAATAATACTCCCACTTCCCTAGCGGGTTATTGGGGCATCCGGGGTTGCTATATAGCGTTATTCCCTATCGGCATATAGTGCCGCTATAACCACCATATGGAGGCATCCCAGGATAATGTGACCGGGGTCCCTTCGGGACAAGACCGGCTGTGTGTAGCGTGTGGGCAGCCTCATGCTGACGCTGACAAGGCGCAGGTCTGTGTACCCTGTGCTGAGCAGGTGCTTGCATTGCAATCTGGCCTGCCAGTGGCTGCACCTCGCTTCACTTCGCCTACTCCCCCAAGCTTAAACCTCACTCCTACTGAATTGCATACTAGCGGGGATTCTCAGCCTGATGTGTCTTCTAGACTGGCTACTGTTGAGCAGTTGATTGCGAAGTCCTTAGCGCGTAAGGCCCCTGCTAAGAAGCGGCACTTGATGCCTAATGTCACTGTTTTCCCTATGGGAACTGAGGAGTTTTGGAATCCTTGTGGCTATACCCCGTCTGATGAAGGGGAGCTCTTTTCTGATTCAGGCTCGTCTGATGAGAGACCAAGGGGTCATGACGATTCTGGCTCTGACCCCATAACCTTGTGCTCAAGGAATGGGAGCGCCCCAGTAAACTTCCTGGGGTTCCAAAAAGTTGGGATAGGAAGTATCCCTTTCCTGCTGAGGTGGTTAAATGTTGGTCACCCCCCCCCCCCCCCCCCCCCCCCCGAGGTGGATGCCCCGATCCTATCTAACACCTCTGTCATGCATTTCCCTGACTCTACTACCCTGCGGGATGCTGAGGACTGCCGTATTGATCAGCTGGCATCCCACGCCTTTGCATGTGCGGGGACGGTGCTGCGCCCGGTCTGTGCCTCTGCCATTACTGCTGTGGCCACTAGAACCCTTATCAGAAATATGCTTATAGTGCCCCTAATGATTTGCCTTGTGAGGTGTTTAATGCACTCTCCAGTTGTGATGTTTTTGTAAATTTTGTCCTCTCAGCATTGGATGACACCATCAAAATGTGTGCCAGAACTTCTGCCCTTGTGGTGGCTATACGCCGCTCGGTTTGGCTGCGCCAGTGGGCTGCTGACAACGCTGCCAAGAAGGCCCTCACGGGGTTTCCCTTTAAAGGACTGCGCCTGTTTGGGGACCACCTGGACCTTTTTGCTAAGGGAGGCAGGTTACCCCAGTGCAGGCGACAATCTCCCCTTACCGTGGTGCAAGACAGGGAAGGGGGGTTTCCTTTCCTGGGGCCCGGGGAGATTTCTGGGGTAGAGGCAGAGGACGTGGACGTCCTGGCTCCTCCTGGGGTCCCAAAGCAAAATCCTCTCTCAAGCCCCCTCAGGCATGATGGGGCGCCCCCACCTGTCCGGGTGGGGGGACGGCTGCAGCACTTCGCTCACGTCTGGAGGCTTCAGGTCTCAGACCGGTGGATTCAGGAGGTAGTGTCCTCCGGTTTCAAGTTGGAGTTTGCTGGTTGCTAGTGCAAGCAGTGCAAGACCCCCTGGAGCTGGGGGTCATCTGCCAGGTCCCCTTAAGAGAAAAAGGCAAGGGCTTTTATTCCAACCTATTCACAGTACCCAAAAAAGATGGTTCAGTCAGGCCCATCCTGGACTTGAAGATCCTCAACAAGTTTGTCAGGGGCAGGCGCTTTCGCATGGAAACTGCCATCATTTCCCTGCGCCAAGGGGATTTCATGACTTCTGTGGACATCAAAGATGCTTATCTTCATATTCCTGTGTTCCCAGGTCATCAAAGGTTTCTCAGGTTCGCTCTGATGGATCAACACTACCAGTTTGTGGCCTTGCCCTTCCTCACTTCAGCCCCCAGGGTGTTCACCAAGGTGCTGGCTGGCGTGATGTCTCTGCTCAGATGTCAGGGCGTCCGCGTGCTTCCCTATCTGGACGACATTCTCATCACTTCCCAGTCTCTACATCAGGCAGTGTTGGATACTCAGCTGGTGGTGTCCACTCTGGAGTCATTTGGATGGGTGATCAACCACCCCTCACTGTCCTCACTGTCCCCTTCCTTGGTAATTCTATTCCTAGGAATGAATCTGAATACAGTTCAGGCAAGGATCTTCCTTCCTCAACAGAAGGTGGACAGTCTGATTGCACAGGCTCAGTCTCTCCTAGCTTGTCCACATGCCTCCATCAGGCAGGGGATGCAGCTGGTGGGCCTGATGGTGACATGCTTCGAAGCGGTCCCTTATGCTCAGTTCCACTTGAGGCCTCTGCAACTTCACCTATTGTCAGTATGGGACATGGACCCTGCGTCCCTGGACAGGGTCTGTGTGCTCTCCCCCCTGGTCAGGAGGTCCCTCTCGTGGTGGATGGATTCAAGGAACCTGTTGGGGGGCAGATCCTTTCTTGCCCCTCCCTGGGAGACGGTCACCACGGATGCCAGTCTGTCAGGTTGGGGCGGTTTCTGGAAGTCACTGCGGTTCCAGGGGAGGTGGGGCCCTCAGGAGGCCCACACACCTATCAATGTCTTGGAACTGCGGGGGATCAGGCTAGTTCTGGCTCACTTGACTACTCACCTTCGGGGGCCTGCCTGTTCAGGTGCGCTCGGACAACCAGACGGCAGTTGCCTACATCAATCATCAGGGAGGGACCCAGAGCAAGGGGGCCCTCCAGGAAGCGTCTCTGATCCTGACTTGGGCGGAGGCCAATGTCCCCTGCATATCAGCTGTGTACATCCCGGGGGTGGAAAATCGCCTGGCGGACTCTCTGAGCTGGGGGACCTCTCGCCAGGGAGAATGGTCCCTATGCAGCAGGGTGTTTCAATCTCTGTGTCACCGTTGGGGGCCAACCAGATGTGGATCTGTTTGCGTCCCGCCACAATCACAAGCTCCCAGCTTTTGTCTCTCTGTCCCAGGATCCTCTGGCCTTGTCCTCGGATGCGCTAGCAATGTCATGGCAGGACTTTCGGTTCCTGTATGTCTTCCCTCCAATCCCCCTGCTGGGCAGGGTTCTGTGCAAGATTGCTCTGGAAGGGGTGCCAGCAATTCTGGTGGCCCCCAGGTGGGCAAGAAGAATGTGGTTCGCAGACGTGGTACAGCTGGCAGTAGATCAGTACGCTCTGCCCTTGGGTCCAGATCTGCTCACTCAGGGCTCACTACGCCACTACGCCATCCCAATTTACAAACTCTGGCTTTGACGGCTTGGCTGCTGAAACCTCCATCTAGGAAGAATTCTTCCTCTTACATTTATTACAGGGTTTGGCGTGCCTACATTGACTGGTGTGAGTCTAAGTCTCTTCCCTGTCGTGGGTTCTCTATTCCCAGGATTCTGGAGTTCCTGCAGCATGGGTTGGAGATAGGGCTCCAACTCAGTACTCTGAAGGGTCATGTTTCTGCCTTGGCTATTTTCTTCCAGAAGTCCTTTGCTCAGCACCTTCTGATCAGGACTTTTTTCCCCCACGTAAGCCTATGGTGCCTGTTTGGGATCTGAACTTGGTTCTGTCAGCCTTGCAGGGTGCTCCCTTTGAACCTGTGCAGGATGCTGCCTTGGCCATTCTTACACTCAAGGTTGTATTTCTGGTGGCTATCACTTCTGTCAGGCGTGTGTCTGAGTTGGCGGCGCTTTCCATTCAGCCCCACTACTATGAGAGACACCAGGACAAGGTGGTGTTTCGTTTCCAACCTGACTTTCTGCCTAAGGTATTGTCTGTCTTTCATTTGAATCAGGATATTGTTCTTCCTTCTTTGTGCCCTAATCCTAGCAATGCTAAGGAGAGGGTTTTGCACCCTTTGGATGTGGTTAGGTGTCTGAAGTACTATCTGGTGGCTACTGCACCTTCAGAAAACTGATGCTCTTTTTGTGGTCCCTTCTGGTCCTAGGAAGGGTTTGGCTCCTGCCAAGTCTACTATCAGCAAGTGGATTCATCAGGCTGTGATTCAGGCCTACTCTGCTAAGGGGAAGAATCCTCCCTTCCGCCTTACTGCTCATTCCACTCGTGCTATTGGTGCCTCTTGGGCTTTTCAGCAGCAGGCTTCTGTTGAACAAGTTTGCAAGGCCGCTACTTGGTCTTCTGTTCATACCTTTTCAAATTTTTACAAGGTTGATGTTAGGGCCTCAGCTGATGCTGCTTTTGGCCGAAAGGTTCTGCAGGCGGCAGTGGTTTAAACTGTCTGCTGATGATTTTTATTGGGGTTCCCACCCTACTTTATGGACACTGCTATTGGAGAGAGGCCGAATTGTTTAATTCTCCCGGCTTCTCATTAACTGCTTTTCAATGCTGGGGATTTGTGGGAGGTCCCTGGGTATTTGAGGGGCCGGGAGGAGCCTTTTTTCGATGTCTCTGCAGTCCAGCGCCATCTGGCGGAGTATATCCCAAGTGTAAGTATTAGATTTGGAGCAGAACGTACTGTATACTCATAATACCAATTCTACAGGTGAGTAATCAAAAAATTGTATTTTTTTTTTTAAGCTCTAAAGTTTAGAAAATATCAGCCATGTGAAATGTACTTGGCTGGCACTTAACGGTTGCGGATGTGGCCACATTTTATGTGGCTGGCGCTTAACCCTTTCGCTGCCAGCCTACCTGCAGCATTTGCCACTCCCTGTTGCCAGACGATGTTTCACCATTTTGCGCTACACATATTCAACTGTCATTTTTGAAGGGATTTCCAGGGATTTCCCAGGAAAATTATATATTGTTTTTTTCAACAGAGTCTGGGCTTTAACATGAAATGTCTTGTTTGTATTTTTTAGGTGTATTCTCAATTTTTTTGGGTGAAATGTGTGAAAAAAAATAAAAAAAAAACATTTTTTTACAATTTGTAGAGTTTTTTTGTAATAAAAAATGTAAGTTTGTCAATAAAATCTTATTGCGTGAGAAACCCCAATTTCTCCCGGTTACAGCGATACCACATATGTATAGGTAGACACCCTTTCCTGCCCAGAAGCCTTTTATAGCTGCTGGATGACAAATGGTTAATTAAAAAAAAAAATGACATAGGGTCCCCCTTCCCGGGGAGGGGGACCCCATTTTTTAAAAACCCTTCAAAATCCAAAAAAAAAAATGACGTGGGGTCCCCCTTACCCAAAGTAACCAGCCCGGGACCAGCTATGGGGGCTTGTAGGCACAGAGTGGGGGGGCCAGCTTTGGTGGCCCCCCACCCTGCAGCCTACGAGCCCACATAGCCTATGTGGGCCCGGGCTCTTCTGCCCCCCCCTGGCCTTTGGGGAGGCAGGTAATGGGGGTGCGGGGGTCAATGGCAAGCCACCCGCTAGGGCAGGTGACTTGCCACCCCCCCAGCCTTGTGAACTGGTATAAGGGGTCTCATGGACCCCTTACCAGCTCACAAAGAGTTAATGTGAAAAAAAAACACCACACAATAATAAAAAGTATTTTATTAGAAAAAAAAAAAATTTTTTTTTACTGTACTTACCTTCGATTGCAAGCTCTTGTCCCTCGCCGCTCAGCTGACAGATGCCGGTGATCGGCATCCAGAGAAGGAGAAGGCAGAAGATCAGAGGATCTCCTGCCACCTCCTTCCAGGGCACCGATCACCGGCATCTGAGAAGCTGAGAAGGCTGAAGCCTGAGATCGGGGCCGGGATGACTTCATAAGCCCCGCCCCCAAGGGGGCGGGGTTTAGAGGCATGATGGCGGCCGCCATCGTGAAGAAGAGAGGAGAGAGCCTCCCAGGCTCTCTCCTGAAGATCGGTAAGTCCTGGGGGGGGATCGGAGGCCCCCCAGGTGAAGAGGAGGGACAGCGGGAGCCAGCGCACACACAGGTAAGTGAATGTCATTTTTATTTTTTTATTTTTTTACAGTTAGAAGCTGCTGCTGCAGAAGCGGGGGGGGGGCGGCCTATTCCGGGGGCTCTCCTGGAGCCATCCGACCCCCCACGGGGGATCGGATGGCACCAAATTAAAGAGGAGACCCGGCCGGATCCAACAAGGGGTCAGGTGAGTATTTGTTGTTTTTACTTTTTAAACTACAAGCGAGGAAAGTCAAGCACGTAACACCTACGGGCTTGGCACTTAAGGCCCAGCCAAGCCAGCACGTAGGTGTTACGTGCTTGGCAACAAAAGGGTTAAAGGGTTAAAGCATGTCATTTTTGTTTGCTTTACACTCTAATAATTTCTCCCATTTGCATTGCTGTCATCTGGGGGTGTGTACAGTGGCTACTGTGTAAGCCAAGCCACATTGTTGTCATGTTTTCCTATTGTGCTCAGCCAGGCCTACTTCACATTGTATCTTCTGGTCAAAGAAACTGGTCTACTGTTTACAGCAATTAGCATATGTACTTTATAAACTACCTGCTAATCACATTACCTGTAAAATACAAATGAGCGCTTCCCATCAGCTCTCAGGCATCCTGGTAGTTAGGTGAGTAAACAATACCCCAAATCTGAGGGGGTTTTCATGAGTATGTCCTCCTGCTTGCTGGGAAAAAAAGAAAACCCTCTTAATAAACAACATGTATGTAAGCTTCTTGATGCAAAGTTGATATTTGAGCTTTATTTCTTATTTTTGTAATGCAAGCCCAGCCCGCCCTCCCCCGTATATTGTCATAAATGTCCAAAAAATGCATTCAACAAATATATTGATTCCAATAGGGTTGGCGCATGCACTGGAGCTTCCTGCGCTCATCCTAAGACTTCCTAGTGAAATTTAACCAATACCCCCAGTGGCATAATTTAATGTGACAGCACCCTGGTGCAAATATTAAATCGGCCCTGTAAAGCCCATATTTTAACTCAGTTGGATGCAGCCAGACAATTAAAGGCTGAAACAGCAGAGCCAAATGTTGCTTCCTTCCTAAATAGTGGCAATTGAGCAAAAATATGATAAATACTTTGGATGAGCAACAATAATGGAGCTCCCCTGACATTCTGAGCCCGATGTGGTCTCCCCTTGCACCCCCTAAAGTTACACCCCTATAAGCCCCTGCTGATACTCCCTATTTAGGGTATAGAACTGGAAATAAATATTTTCACCTAACAAATTTTCCTGGAAGACTGATTTGCTGTAACTCTTTGCATGCCTTTATATCCTCATTGCACGCCTCCCTATAGCCCCCAAGATGTATCATGAGAGTTTATGCAAATACTTACTAGATCTCGCACATGTGCTGCGGTATTGCCTCGAGGAGACTTGCCGGAGTGCCTTACAGTGGAAACTTCAGCAAGACCTCTGCTGCAGCAATGTGATCAATGGCAGGCGACCAGTCATTGCATAATTGTGGCAATGGCATCATCTGACCATCACAACAGCGGCAATGATTCAAGGAGACGGGACCTCTGGCTGAAACAGACGGCAAAAGTGAGTAGCAGGGTGAAGCGAAAGTAGCCAAAATTGCCAAAAGCTACTCTTCATGGGGGAGGAATTCAGGGGGTGTTAGTTTAAAATATCAGCTTTGGTCTAAAGACAATAGAGTCTATAATCTTGAGCACCAATCACACTTTTGTGCTTTTTTTGTGGTAAAACAAACCATGAAACTGCACCAAATCTCCTAAATACTATGGTACCAACCTTCTTATATTGCAGATCTGTGCAGTTTTGTTTTGCCATCAATGTTTTTGAGGGCAGCTTGCTCAGAACACATCTTCCTTTGTATTAACCTTTTAACTGCCAGACTACCTAGAGATTTTGTCGCTCTCTGTTGAGAGTCTATTTTTCATTTTTGCACTATATATTTTACTGAGATTGCAGCAGGAATTTCTAGGAAATCATATATTGATTGTTTGGGCTTTAACATGAAATGTCGTGTTTGTCATTTTTTTCAGTTGATTTCTCAATATTTTTGAGTGAAATATGTGGAAAAATTTTTTTTTTTTAGCATTTTTTAATGAAAGATGTCATTTTTTAAAGAAAACCATATAGCGTGTAAAATCCCCATTCCTCCCGATTACAATGGTACCACATATGTATCGGTAGACTCTAGTTCCTGCCCGAGAGACACCGCAAATGAAAATATGGTTTATAAGAATTAAAAGAAAAAAAAAGCAGAACTACTATTCGCACTATTAAAGAAGAAACCCTTAATTTTTTTATTAAATGGCGTGGGCTCCTCCTCTCCAGCTACAACAGCGCACCAGCTATGGTGGATGGTAGACCAGGACGTGGAGGCTGGGCGGCCGCCCTAAAGGCTACCAACCCAACCAAGCACCTGGCACTTCTGCACCCCCGTCCTTTGGGGATGCAGACAATGAGGCGGGGGGGGGGGGGGTTGGCAAGTCACCCGTCACTTGCCAGCCCCTCTTGCCCTGCTAACTGGTATAGGGGACTCAATGATTCCTTACCAGTTCCCAAAGGCTTAAAGCGGACCAACAGTCAAAAATCACTTGAACCCAAACCAGATGACCCCAACAAACGATGCTCATATGTATCCCTCCACAGGACAATTTAGATTGCAGCACATAATAATTCATTTACTATTTTATAACTCCTGCTGTGGTAAATTTTAGAAACAAAATGGCAGCTCATGCATTTGCAGGCCACCTGCAAACAGGAAGTGCCAGTTATGTCAGTTTAATCCAGGGAGCAGCATGGCTGAGATGCTTTCTTTTCCAACTGTGCCAGGCCGTTGGTCAAGTTCCAAGTGTAAAAAAATAAAGACACAAACACATTTGAAAACTCCTTTATTTTTTTTTAAACTACTTACCTCTGTTCTCTGCCCCGCTGAAGACCTCAGTCCCAGGAACAGAGCCCCGCTGGGGGAAAAGGAGATCCTGGTGCTGGAACCTGCAGACAGGTAAGCTTTTTTTTGGGGAGGGGGAGCATAAACTGGGGAAATGTTAGTCACGTATAATTTACATGGCTGGCAGTTAATGATGCAGCCACGTTAATTTCACATGCTTGGTGTCTAAAGGGTTAAAGCAGAATTCCAGTGTATATGAACCCTCCCCCTGAAGCTGAGGTGGGGGGGGGTGAAAGCAAGAAAAATGTTACCTTATCCTGAATCCAGCTTTGTAATTGGTGCTTTGGGTGACACACAGAGACATCCTTTACTTTGTACAAGCTTACAGTCCCTATTCAAGTTAATGGGCCATGAAGCACTGGGGAATTATGCTCTCTGCAGCTTCGCCAAAATGGCCACGTCCATGGCTAGGAATGCAGCTGGATTGTTTCTTTTTAAAGTGTACCAAAAGCTATAAGACTCCAGGGTTGTCTGATTCCTTTTCTCTGGTGCATCCAGATTTGTGATGCCCCATTTAACCCCCTAGATCCCTACTAGAACTTGCCTATCCGCCGATACAGCACAGCAGGAGCCCACCTAGTATGAAAACTATCATTAAATACTACATAGGACCGGCACAGACAGGCGCCCAAATAGAGGCTAGCGGGCATGCAGCCGTCAGCGCCCTTCACGAAAACTCCCGAAATCTCCCTTGCCCCATCTGTATGCATGATACTGAAGCATTGTCAGCACTTACATTTGCTCCGTCATTCACTCAAAGCTGAATCGCTCCTCACCAATTTACTAGTTATAGTGGCAATTCTGGAGCTTCCTTTACCAGCTTCTCAGCCATGCTGCTGCCTGGATTCAACTGACATAACTGACAATGCACAGTAACAGGAAACCCTGCAGCACTTTCTGTTTGCAGGCGGCCTGCAGGTGCATGAGCTGCCATTTTGTTTCTAGAATTTACCACAGCAGGAGTTAAAAAAAGGTAAATTAATTTTTATGTACAGCAATCTGAATTGCCCTGGGGAGGGATGCATATGAGCACTGTTTGTTGTGTTGGTCTGGTATAAGTCATTTTTGACTGGTATATCTATTATTATTAATATAATGACTGTCTTAATTTTGGGGAAACGTGATATCTTTATCTTTATCCCCATTTATAAGGTACAAAAAGTCCTTAAACACTCCGCGGGATCTGAATACACATATAGATTCTTCTTCACCATGTGCTTAAATTATCTTAGTCGTGTGAGCCCATCACCTTATGAGTCAAAATCATGTACCAGATTGATATCAAAACCGAGCAATCAAATCATCCAATTTGGCTTTGGTTCCACTTTAGGGGCACTATCGGCTCTTATTAGCCTCTTAGGCAAATTCCACTTTGAGAGATAATCAGGTTTCCACCATATCCACCTTACTCTCATAGAATCACAGATATCTCAACTATATATTCAAAAAAGCTTCCAGTTTTAATGGCGTATTAAAACATGTTAAACAAAACACAGGAGACTCCAATAGCGTAATACTGTCTCAATATCCCGGCCAGTATTTCAATACCCGCCGCTTACCAAATACACATCCTGAGATCAGCAATATAATAAAAGAAGGAATCCACCGCAGTCTCACCAAGCAGAGCGGGCCGGCTCTCGCGCTCCCCCCTCAACATACACGGCGTCCCAACACATCAGCCGCAGGCGCGGTGGCTTCCGTGTTAGATTCAAATCACGTGATCGGTAGGCTCCGCCCAGACATGTTTCGTCACTAGGACTTCCTCATTGAGCTACCCAGAGCCTCCTTTCCTCTCGTTAAATACCGCTCAGCTACTTTTAACTCTTTCAGTGTCATCTCTGTATGGATTCATGCAGCGGGGAAATAGGGGACACGCAGCCTTCCCTTTTATAGATACATATATACATTTCTTTATCAGACATTTCATTCATCGATCTCTTATACACAAAACAATAAAACTCTCTATCATTACAACTAAAATACTAAAAATCCCCAATAAAACAATTTAAATCAAATTCTATATTTAATCCATGGGGATCCATAGTTTTTAACCTAAAAATCCACTTTGACTCCAGTCTTGATAATTCCCTCACGATATTGCCGCCCTTAAAATTTATTTTTACTTGATCTACCACATAAAACTTTACTCTTCTCGGATCGCTCTCATGGGCTACTTTAAAATGATTAGATACACTATGCATTTCAAAACCTCTCTTGATGTTGTATATGTGCTCCCTGAGGCGAACCTTAAACGGTCTAGTAGTGCATCCCACATATTGCTTATTACAGGGACACTCCAGCACATATACCACATTAATGCTGTTACAAGTGAAAAAACTTTTTATACAAAAATCCTCTTTTGTTGTATTACATCTAAAACTTTCCTATCATTTTCAGTGCACATTCTACAACCCACACACTTCCTACATTTAACCCTTTAACCGCCAGCCTACCTTGAGATTTTGTCACCCTTTGTTGCCAGACCATTTTGCACTATTTTGCGCTCCCCTTGTTCAACTGTGATTTTTGAGGGGATTTCCAGGGATTTCCCAGGAAAATGATATATTGTTTTTTTCAGCATAGTCTGGGCTTTAACATGAAATGTCTTGTTTGTCATTTGTTAGGTGTATTCTTAATATTTTTGGGTGAAATATGTGCAAAAAAAAAAAAAAGTTTGTCAATAAAATCTTATTGCGTGTGAAATCCCAATTTCTCCCGGTTACAGCGGTACCACATATGTATAGGTAGACACCCTTTCCTGCCCAGGAGACTCCCCCAAACTGAAACAGCGCTTTAGGAGATTTTCAGATAAAATACAACTATGCTATGCAATATGCGCACCTTGCGGTTTTTCCAGAAAAACAACCCTTTACATTTAAAATACCCCCAACAAACTATATATTCTCTGGAAGTACACACCTCAGGCTTTCTAGGCGTACCAGGCTTGTGGATGTGGCCATAGTTTTCTGGAAGTAATCCCTCAACGTAATCTTTGGTTGCAAAGAGTTTCCCTAAAAAAAGGATAAAAAAGCAGAATCAAAGCCACATTTTCCTAAAAAAACTATATACAAACAAGAAAAATCAAGTTTAATCTGAAAAAGCAACATCTCCCGAACAGAACGATACCCAACATGCATAGGTTCTGTCAAGGGAAGAGTTGCCAAACACCCCAAAGTAAAGCATGTGCGTAACGGTAATTTTACTTGAAAATTTCAGCTCTGCAGACAAAGTGCGCACCTTGCGATTTTTCAACCAAAACAACCCTTTACATTTGGAATATCCCCCATAAACCATATATTCCCTGAAAGTACACACGTTAAGCTTTCTAAGGGTACCCAGCTTGCTGTAGTGGGCTCATCTTTCTGGAATTAATTCCTCAAAGAATTCTTTGGTTGCGCAGGGTTTCCCTAAAAAATTTATAAAAAAGCTGAATAAAAAACACCTTTTCCTAAAATATAAATATGCAAACCAGAAAAAACAAGCTAAGTCTGAAAGCGCAAGGTCCCCCGAACAGAACAATACCCAACATGCATAGGTACTATTAACCCTTTTAATTGCCAGCCTACTTGAGATTTTGTCACCCTCTGTTGACAGGCCATTTTTCCCCATTTTGCGTCATGTTTTGCGACATGTTTTGCGCCATTTTTGCTGGAACTTTCAGAAAAATTATATATTTTTTTTTTTGCAGCAGAGTTTAGACTTTAACATGAAATGTCTTGTTTGTAATTTTTTTTTTTTTTTTACAATATTATTAAGTGAAAAAAAAAATAAATAAATAAAATTTTTTTTTAGAAAATTGACTCCTTTATTTTAAATAAAAAATGTATTTTATTAAGGAAAATCATATTGCATGTGAAAGCCCCATTTCTACCGATTAGAACGGTACCACATATTTATCGGTAGCCCCCCGTTCCTGCCCAGGAGACCCCCCCTAACTGAAACAAGTATTTTATAACATTCACAAAAAAAAACACAAAAACCATCCACACTACAAAGGGTTAAATCGAGAAAAAAAATGACATAGGGTCCCCCCTCCCAGGGGAGGGAGACCCCATTTTTTTTTTTTGGATTTTTAAGGGTTAAAAACCCTTAAAAATCAAAAAAAAAAATGACGTGGGGTCCCCCTTACCCACAGTAACCAGCCCGGGACCAGCTATGGGGGCTTGTAGGCACAGAGTGGGGGGGCCAGCTTTTGTGGCCCCCCCACCCTGCAGCCTACGAGCCCACATAGCCCATGTGGGCCCGGGCTCTTCTGCCCCCCCCTGGCCTTTGGGGAGGCAGGTAATGGGGGTGCCGGGGTTAATGGCAAGCCACCCGCTAGCGCAGGTGGCTTGCCATCCCCCCAGCCTTGTGAACTGGTATAGGGGTCATGGACCCCTTACCAGTTCACAAGAGGTTAAAAGTAAAAAATGACACAGACACACAAAAGAGAAAAAATATTTTATTAATTTTTTTTTTTTTTTTTTTTACACTGTACTCACCTCCCATCCATCCTGGAGCACTCTGTCCCTCGGCGATCACTGGCTTCTGCTCACTTGCTAGAAGCCTTTTATAGCTGCTGGATGACAGAACACAAAGGGTTAATCAAAAAAAAAAAATGACATAGGGTCCCCCCTCCCAGGGGGGGTGGACCCCATTTTTTTTTTGATTTTTAAGGGTTAAAAACCCTTAAAAATCAAAAAAAAAATTGACGTGGGGTCCCCCTTACCCACAGTAACCAGCCCGGGACCAGCTATGGGGGCTTGTAGGCACAGAGTGGGGGGGCCAGCTTTTGTGGCCCCCCCATCCTGCAGCCTACGAGCCCACATAGCCCATGTGGGCCCGGGCTCTTCTGCCCCCCCCTGGCCTTTGGGGAGGCAGGTAATGGGGGTGCCGGGGGTTAATGGCAAGCCACCCGCTAGCGCAGGTGACTTGCCAGACCCCCGAGCCCTGTGAACTGGTATAAGGGGTCACATGGACCCCTTACCAGTTCACAAAGGGTTAAATGGTAAAAAAAAAAAGACAAGACACGTTTTTTTAAAAAAGTTTATTAAAAAAAAAAAAAAAAACTTTTACTTTACTCACCTCCGATCTTCATCTTCTGTGTCCCGCGGCGATCTGCTGTCAGTGACGGCTGGGCAGAGAAGGGGGGAGGCAGGCGATCGGAGGATCGCCTACCTCCCTCCTTCCCCGCCCAGCCGTCACCGGCATCTGAGAAACGAACTGCCGGGTGCCCCGATGACACCCGGCGGTGACGTCATCTGGCCCCGCCCCGTGACGTCACCAAGATGGCGGCCGCCATCGGAAGAGGCAAGGGAGGAGGGCTGTTATGCCCCCTCCAGAAGACAGAAGAGCGGGGGGGGGGGATCGGAGCCCCCCCCCCCGTGAAGAGGAGAGCCTGCGGGAGCCGGCGGGGACAAAGGTAGGTGACTGTTTTTTTTTTTTTTTTGTTTTTTTTTTTACAGTAAACCGGGCGGCTGCTGAAACGGGGGGGGGCACCCTGTTCCGTGCCCTCCCCTGCAGCCGGAGGAGCCCCGATGGGCGATCGGAGCCCCTCTGGCTGAAGAGGAGACCCGACCGGATCGAATGAGGGGTCAGGTAAGTGTCTTTTATTTTTACTTTTTTTTTTTTACTGGGGAAAGTCAGGCACGTAAATTTTACGTGGCTGGCGTTTAACTGTTGGAGAGGCAGCCACGTAAAATTTACGTGGCTGGCGTTTAAAGGGTTAAAAAAGCCCTCAGATGTTCTTAAAGTGCCCTGTGCTTTTTTTCTTTCTCTACATGGCTTTTTACCAAATGTGTACTTGGAGTGGGTGGCCCTTTGTTTATCACTCTTGGTTGTTCAGGTAAGTATCGTCCTAGCACTTCATCACCTTTAATTACATGACAATATTTCCCAAGAATATTTTTTTATAATCACTTCCATATGCAGTTATCGTAAATTCTGCAAAATTCCTCCCATAACCTTTCTTTTTAGTATCTTTTAACAGTTTCCTCTCTATATTCGACACCATTTTAATCTCTTCTTGTATAAATTCTGGGTCATATCCTTTATTAATGAACCTCTCACCAATCGCTTGTGCCTGTTTAGAGAAGTCTTCTTCTTCAGTACAATTCCTTTTAATTCTGTGTATCTGCTCCCTGGGTATATTTTTCAACCACTTGGTGGTGACAGCTCGATTTGGGCACATAGGAATTTCTACCCGTGGTTTTAAAGTATGTTCTTGTAATCAGGTTTTATTCTAAGTATACAGCACATCCTGTTCCAGAATATTCCTTACACATGGGTAATACACCCACAAGATGGCGCTGGACTGCAGAAAACAGCTTGTGGCTCCTCCCGGCCCTATATAAGTTAGGGACGGTATAGGCCTGTGGTGAGCCTTGTGGGATGCCCCCTCTCGCTCCCGGAGTTTCCCCTTATTCCCTATCTCCCTTAGGTGTATGCCCCCTTCCCTCCTTCTTATTTCACTTAGGGCGTTATGTGGCTGCTACTCCCTTGCCTCGCTCTCTCCCTGGGGTGATCTCGGGGGGGGGGGGGGGGGTGCGGTATGTCAGCCTGAAATGCTTACTTTCTTGTGCCAGAATAGATTTTGTTGTATCCGGCACGTCTTACTTAATGTGTTTTACTGTTAGCCGCCGCCGCGTGCTTGTACAGCGCTTCACGGATGGCGGCGTCATTATCTCAGGCGCTGCCGCGCCGTCATTGGACGGCGGGATCACGTGGGCGTGATTTGCGCTCTTCGGGGGGCGGGCTCTGCGGATGACGTTTTCCGCATCACCTCTCTGCGGCCCGCCCCTCAAGGTATATGCGGACGCCATTTTTACCTTCCCCGTGCTGCGTGTCTGCTGTTTCCTACCGCGGTCCGTGAGTGCCCCTGCGGGGTGGCTTTATATATATATATTTTATTGTTATATTGTTATGGGGATGTCTTCTCATGTCTTTCAAGCGGGTAGACTTCATTGTGGTTTCTCCCGGTCCTCTCCCTTTTAGTTAAGGCTATTACTATTATATCTCCCTCCTCCGTTAAGGGCCTTTGGGGCATCCTGGGTTGCTATCATTAGCGTTAACCCTATATTCTTAGTATACAGTACGTCCTGCTCCAGATATAGTACTTACACTTGGGTTATCCTCCGCCAGATGGCGCTGCACTGCAGAGACATGCAAAACAGGCTCCTCCCGGCCCCTCAAATACCCAGGGACCTCCCACAAATCCCCAGATTTCTCTGCAGTGCTGACTGCGAAGACACGAAGTATCACTCTCTCGCAGGTGAGAGGGGCTATTAAAGCCTGCGGCCCTGTTGGACTATTCCCACCCGTCCTCTTGTGATGTGCCTCCCAGCCTGGGCTGCGCTGGTCGGGTGAAGGTAGGCAGCACTATGTGTGCTTATGGAGCGCTGCTCCACCGCAGTCCCCCACCAAAGGGTAGGCGGTATAGGCTGATGGTGAGCCTTTATGGATGCCCCTCCCGCACGTTCCTAGACCCCACACACCATGTGCTTGCACAAATTCAAAAGAAACAAAGGGGGGGTGGCAGCCGCTCAGACCATTTTATAACTAACCTGGGAGGTGCACGTTAGCAGGGCAATTAGAATACAAAAGTCTTAAAGGACCCACAGCACTCAACCCTGTTAGCTTGCAGGCCAGCCTATAATCTGTCTCTAAACTTGGTTAAAAACAGAGGACTCAGTCACACACCAAGTGTGTGGGGTCTAGGCTGTATTGCAAGGTCTTTGACCCTTCCACCCCATGGCTTGCACTTGAGAGGTTTAGGGCAACCTCAGGTAAGCCTGCTCCCAATTTATCTATTGCACTGTATGTCCCAAATGGGCTCTCAGAGATTAGAGTTAGGACTGCACCCCACAGAGGCACTTTGGCGTAGTGGTGCAGCTTAAGCATACTTCTGCAGATGTGTGTGACCGAGTCCTCTGTTTTTAACCAAGTTTAGAGACAGATTATAGGCTGGCCTGCAAGCTAACAGGGTTGAGTGCTGTGGCTCCTTTAAGACTTTTGTATTCTAATTGCCCTGCTAACGTGCACCTCCCAGGTTAGTTATAAAATGGTCTGAGCGGCTGCCACCCCCCCTTTGTTTCTTTTGAATTTGTGCAAGCACATGGTGTGTGGGGTCTAGGCTGTATTGCAAGGTCTTTGACCCTTCCACCCCATGGCTTGCACTTGAGAGGTTTAGGGCAACCTCAGGTAAGCCTGCTCCCAATTTATCTATTGCATTGTATGTCCCAAATGGGCTCTCAGAGATTAGAGTTAGGACTGCACCCCACAGAGGCACTTTGGCGTAGTGGTGCAGCTTAAGCATACATCTGCAGATGTGTGTGACCGAGCAGGAGAGCAGGAAGCCAGATTGATCAGCGTGGGACACAGGGATGGATGGGAGGTAAGTATTAAAAAGTTAAAAAAAAAAATAATAATAAAATATTTTTTCTTATGTGTCAGTGTCTTTTTTTTACACTTAACCCCTTGTGAACTGGTAAGGGGTCCATGAGACCCTTATACCAGTTCACAAGGCTGGGGTCTGCCGCTAGCAGGTGACTTGCCGTTAACCCCTGCACCCCCAATTACCTGCCTCCCCAAAGCCCAGGGGGGGGGGCAGAAGAGCCCGGGCCCACATAGGCTATGTGGGCTCGTAGGCTGCAGGGTGGGGGGCCACAAAAGCTGGCCCCTCCACTCTGTTCCTACAAGCCCCCATAGCTGGTCCCGGGCTAGTAATGCTGGGTAAGGGGGACCCCATTTCAATTTTTTTGGGATTTTTAAGGGTTTTTAACCCTTAAAATTCCCCAAAAAATGCCCCCCCCCCCCCTGTGTCATTTTTTTTTTATTAATCCCTTATGTGGATAGTGTGGATAGTAGTAGAATTTTATTTGTAAATGTTATAAAGTGCTATTTTCAGTTTGGGGGGTCTCCTGGGCAAGAATGGGGGGGCTACCGATACATATGTGGTACCGTTGTAATCGGGAGAAATTGGGCTTTTTACACGCAAAATGTTTTTCTCTAATAAAGTAAATGTTTTATTTAAAATAAAGGAGACAATTGTCTAAAAAATATTTATTTATTTTTACACAAAAATATAAAAAAAAAAAACAGTAGAAAAATTACAAACAAGACATTTCATGTTCAAGTCTAAACTCTGCTGCAAAATATATATCTATAATTTTCCTGAAAATTCAGGCAAAAATCACGGTTAAACATGGCACAGAATGGGGAAAAATGACCTGTCAACAGAGGGTGACAAAACTTCAAGTAGGTTGGCAATTTAAAGGGTTAATAGTACCTATGCATGTTGGGTATTGTTCTGCTCGGGGGACCTTGCTCTTTTAGATTTAGCTTGTTTTTTCTTGTTTGCATATTTATATTTTAGGAAAACATGTTGTTTATTCAATTTTTTTATTCATTTTTTTAGGGAAACCCTGTGCAACCTAAGAATTCTTTGAGGGATTACTTCCAGAAAGGTGAGCCTACTACAACAAGCTGGGTACTCTTAGAAAGCTTAACATGTGTACTTTCAGAGACTATATGGTTTATAGGGGATATTCCAAATGTAAAGGGTTGTTTTGGTTGAAAAATTGCAAGGTGCGCATTTTGTCTGCACAGCTGACATTTTCAAGTAAAATTACTGTTATGCGCATGCTTTACTTTGGGGTGTTTGCCAACTCTTCCCTTGACAGTACCTATGCATGTTGGGTATCGTTCTGTTTGGGACATGTGGCTTTTTGACATTTTACTTGTTTTTTCTTGTTTGCCTATAGTTTTTTTTCGGAAAATGAAGCCCACATAAACAAGCTTGGTACGTCTAGAAAGCTTGAGGTGTGTACTTCCAGAGAATATATAGTTTGTTGGGGGTATTTTAAATGTAAATGGTTGTTTTTCTGGATAAACTGCATGGTGCGCATAGCGCAGTTGTATTTTATCTGAAAATCTCCTAAACCTCTGTTTCAGTTTGGGGGAGTCTCCTGGGCAGGAAAGGGTGTCTATCAATACATATGTGGTACCGCTGTGATTGGGAGAAATTAGGGTTTCGCACGCAATAAAATTTTATTGACAAACTTTTTATTACAAAAAACACTACAAATTGCAAAAAATAGATTTTTTTTATTTTTTTGCACATATTTCACTAAAAAGTATTGAGAATACACCTAAAAAATGACCAACAAGAGATTTCATGTTCAAGCCCAGACTCTCTTGAAAAAAACAATATATCATTTTCCTGGGAAATCCTTTCAAAAATCACAGTTGAACATGTGTAGCGCAAAATAGTGAAACATGGTCTGGCAACAGAGAGCGACAAAAGCTGCAGGTAGGCTGGCAGCGAAAGGGATAAAAGAATGGATAAAGATCCAATGAAGGGTTTTAAAGTGGAGCTAAATGCTCTGATGGAAATGGAATTAGCTTTGTGAGTCATTGATAAAAAAGAGGTAGATTTTTGCAACATTAAATATCCAAAAACGCATACAATCTACGGTCTCCCAATGATGCACAAAGATCAAAAAAATCCCCTCTATCGCCCGATTGTTAGCGGGATAAATTCCCTGACATATAATTTAGGGAAATACCTGGATTGGTACCTCCAGCCGCTAGTGGTGAATTCACCCTCTTATATAAAGGATAGTCAGCACATCTTTTATAAAGGTGACAGAGTCAACTTTATTAGTAACTATCGATGTAGTGTCTCTGTACACTAATATACCTCACGAGAGGGGATTGCAAGCGATTAGATACTTTTTACAAAAATCCACGGAGCTTTTAATGGTGCAGATAGAATTTCTCCTTGATTGTTTTCATTATGCTTTAACCCACAACTATTTTTGGTTTTGTGAAGAATATTTCTTGCAAATAAAGGGAGTGGCCATGGGAGCGAAATTCGCTCCCAGCCTGGCCAACCTTTTCATGGGAATGTGGGAGGAGTCATTTGTATATCAATCACAACAAAAAGGGTTAAAATACTGGGGTCGTTATATCGATGACTGCCTTATTTTGTGGGAGGGGAACATGAAGTCCTTTGAAGAATTCTTTCACATGATAAACATCAATGAGTGGGGTATAACTTTTACAAAGGAGGTAAGCTCCTCTGTAATACAATTCCTTGATTTGGAGATTGAGAAGAAAGAAAAAAACCTGGTTACAAGAACATACTTTAAAACCACGGATATAAATTCCTAGGTGCCCAAATCGAGCTGTCACCACCCTAAGTGGGGTTGAAAAATATACCCAGGGGGCAGATACATAGAATTAAAAGGAATTGTACTGAAGAAGAAGACTTCTCTAAACAGGCACAAGTGATTGGTGAGAGATTTATTAATAAAGGATATGACCCAGAATTTATACAGGAAGAGATTAAAATAGTGTCCAATATGGATAGGAAACAACTGTTAAAAGACACTAAAAAGAGAGGTGATGGGAGGAATTTTGCAGAATTTGAAATAACTGCATATGGAAGTGATTATAAAAAAATAAAAAATATTCTTGGGAAATACTGGCATGTAATTAAAGGTGATGAAGTGCTAGAACCATACTTACCTGAACAACCAAGAGTGATATACAAAAGGCCACCCACTCTAAGTACACATTTGGTAAAAAGACATGTAGAGAAAGAAAAAAAAGCACAGGGCACTTTAAGAACATTTGAGGGCTTTTTTTAAATGTAGAAAGTGTGTGGGTTGTAGAATGTGCACTGAAAATGATAGGAAAGTAATAGGTTTTAGGTGTAATACAACAATAGAGGAGTTTTGTATAAAAAGTTTTTTCACCTGTAATAGCATTAATGTGGTATATGTGCTGGAGTGTCCCTGTAATAAGCAATATGTGGGACGCACTACTAGACCGTTTAAGGTGCGCCTCAGGGAGCACATATACAACATCAAGAGAGGTTTTGAAATGCATAGTGTAGCTAATCATTTTAAAGTAGCCCATGAGAGCGATCCGAGAAGATTACAATTTGATGTGGTAGATCGAGTAAAAAGAAGTTTTAAGAGCAGTAATATTGTGAGGGAATTATCAAGGCTGGAGTCAAATTGGGGATTTTTAGTATTTTAGTTGTAATGATAAGATTTAATAAGAGTTTTTTTAGAGAGTTTTTTTGTTTTATGTATAAGAAATTGATGAATGAAATGTCTGATAAACAGGCTGCGTGTCCCCTATCTCCCCGCTGCATGAATCCATACAGAGATGACACTGAAATAGTTAAAAGTAGGTGAGCGGTATTTAACGAGAGGAAAGGAGGCTCTGGGCAGCTCAGTGAGGAAGTCCTAGTGACGAAATGCATCTGGGCGGAGCCTACCGATCACGTGATTTGAATCTAACACGGAAGTCACCGCGCCTGCGAGGTGTTGGGACGCCTTGTGTGTTGAGGCGGGAGCGCGAGAGCCGGCCCGCTCTGCTTGGTGAGACTGCGGTGGATACGCAGCCTTCTTTTATTATATTGCTGATCTCAGGATGTGTATTTGGTAAGCGGCGGGTATTGAAATACTGGCCGGGATATTGAGACAGTATTACGCTATTGGAGTCTCCTGTGTTTTGTTTTACATGTTTTAATACGACATTAAAACTGGAAGTTTTCTTGAATATATACTTCGAGATATCTGTGAATCTATGAGAGTAAGGTGGAGATGGTGAAAACTTGATTATCTCTCAAAGTGGAATATGCCTAAGAGGCTAATAAGAGCCGATAGTGCCCCTAAAGTGGAACCAAAGCCAAATTGGATGATTTGATTGCTCGGTTTTGATATCAATCTGGTACGTGATTTTTGACTCATAAGGTGATGGGCTCACACGACTAAGATAATTTAAGCACATGGTGAAGGAGAATCTATATGTGTATTCAGGTCCCGCGGAGTATTTGAGGACTTTTTGTACCTTATAAATGGTGATATGATCGTTTAAACTGCTGTGGTTGCGGTTTATGCTACTCCTTGCGTGCGGACAATCTAATCTTATTTGATGAATGTTTTTAGTTTATTGTAAATGTATAACAAATAATGAAATAATGTATATAGCGCAACCCTGATTAGATATATTTCTGAGTGTTCACACACACACACACACACACACACACACACACACACACACACACACACACACACACATATATATATATATATATATATATATATATATATATATGTGTGTGTGTGTGAACACTCAGAAATATATTAGTGCATACATTGTTTATTATGCATTCCTTTGTGCACAGCACATACATCACAATATTGAAGAACATAGTAAACCGTTTTTTCCATTGAAGTCTTAATACTGTACTTGGCCATGAAAGGAACAAAAATGCATGTAATAGCAATATATATATATATATATATATATATATATATATATATATCAGTTCATATCCCATGTAGTTTTATAGATAAATTTAAGCCCCTCAGTCTAATTCAGTGAAATTGTGACGCTGTGTTCTGTGTGACACTTTAAAACGTGACCATTAACACTTTCTGTCCAGACAAAGGACAGGATGCAATCTAGTTTGCATATACACGTGTAGTTTAAACAAAATTTACGAGGCGGTCCTGATAGCATCTAACCTAAAACTGCACGAAAACCAGAGCTTTATGGATGGGGAGGATATTTTTTTGTTCTTCCAAGGAATGCTTTAATCTTTGAATGAAGAGACACATAACAGCACATACAGTGTAAACATACATTGTTTATTATGCATTCAGTTGTGCACAGCACATACATCACAATATTGAAGAACACCTGTATAAAACTACAGACAAAAATCTTGGAACATTGTAAACCGCTTTTTTCATTGAAGTCTTAATACTGTACTTGCCCGTGAACAGTACAAAGAGCGAATGTAATAGCATCGCAATAAGACCAATGGTCGACAAGCCAGTCCCAGCTTACGGGCCTTCTGTATAGTCTCATGCACCGTCTGGGTCATTATACAATATCTACCTGTTGGTATTTTCAGCAAATAGCATCCAGTTTATAGAGGTAATTGAGTAAGATTTGAGGAGGCTCATCACAATTTTTGGGTGCTTTCTAAAAATGTAATATTAGCTCTGCATTTAGAGAGCCTTTCCAACTCGCTACACAATATAGTACAACAACAAAAAAACATTTTCTCTTAATTCACTTCAATAGGTTAAGGTGTCTTTGCCAGGAATGACAGCAGGAGAGCAAAAATGGTTTTGCAATGAACCATCTCTGATTTTTCAGTTCAATTTTTTTCTTTTCTTTATTTACATAAGTCAGAGAGGCTCTTCATCTAAGGGTGGAAATGCTTTCCATTTTAAAGTGGACCTATCACCTGCCAGGCCAGCCCTGAAGTCTAAAAGACTCCAGGACCGGCCAACCAGGCCTCTCCCGATTTGGGATGCCCCACTGTGTGAACCCATGGGGCAGACCCACAAAGCGCTTACGGTAACTTCCAACCCTTGTCTCACAGCAATCACCAGCTGCACACCCCACAGGGGAGCTGGGGATGCTCGCTGATGTGCAGATCAAAACAGTAACTTTATGCCGTGCATTAGTATGCAGGGCATAAAGCGGTCATTGGATGAGGGCTCGTGCATGCACCGTGGGAATGGCGGAAAGGTGAGTGCAGTGGGCGATCTTGGGGGTTTCATACCCAAATTGGGATGTCCCTGAGACAAGGGCCTACCACCAGGACAGTGAACATCTAGCCTGAAAGCCTCTCTGTGTTTTATTATATGTTTCTTACCAGCTGGAAACTCCAGCACAAGACTGTAGAACTGCTCCAGCGCAAAATCCAATAAGATGAAAGTATCTTTTAAAAAGGATCTCCACTCAAAACTGACTGGGGCTCCCCCTCAATCCAACAGCATGGGGCATCCCCATTTGCCCATCTCCACTCAGCAGACGAAGACCCAGTAGCCCAATACTTATCTCTTCTGCCTTCACTCCCGCTATTGCCATTTATGTGTCCACCAACAAATGTACATTAATGTGTAAGCCTGCTGAGCAAACATGTAAGTGGCATAAAGCGGCCAGTTCTCAAGCTGCTGAGGAGAGATTGAGGGGACCACCAGTTGCATGGAAGTCCTCTTTAAATGATTTTTCTGTACTTTGTTCGTGTTAATTTGCAGAGGCTCTCTCAGATCAGTGAACAGCTATGAATCAAAATGGACCTAATCTCTCCCTGGAAAAGCTACTGCAGGTATCCTTCCTGCGTAAAATTGGCTGCACATATATCATCCAACAGGAGACATTTGGTGCTGGAGCTGTTTTCAGTAACCTGTTGGGCAGGGCAATGTGAGTAAAAAGTAAAAATCTCAGTACTGCAGAACCAGTATGGGGTAGCCAGGTTGGAAATGCTGGTTTAAGATTCCAACTGACTAGCACCCTATTTGGCAAGGTGTTGCAAGGGAGTGTTTGGGTCCATTTCACCACTATGAAGGCCTGTTAAACATGCCCAAATCTTAGAAAATGACTGTGTCTTATATTGAGATCCTATCTCCCCGATGTCACACTGATTTAGTCTGTGTAGCACAAAATGACCACCACTCCCATTTAAGCAGCAGTGGTGCAAACTGGAGTCTGACTATAGGAAGGAAGAGAGAAAATAGGAATGTAAGAAAGAATTTGGCAATTAGAATAGCATGTGAGCGCCCATACTCTGAGAGTGACCGGCGATATGCAATATTTCCGCCTATAAAGCCAACCCTCCCGGATTGAAAAAGGATTTAAAAAGTGTATTCTTATACCGGTAGCAGTTTAAAAGGATTGGTTTTATGGAGGGCTTCAGTCCTCGATAGCAGGCTGTACGTTTGCAAAGCATATCATGAAAAATATAAGGTTACTCGATGACCATACAGCGCAGACCAACAGCTGCCTGCAAATATCTTTACCATGATTATCCCTACTAAAAGTAAGTCGCAGGGTAAAGATAGCTGAAACGTGACAAGGCTGAAATAGATGGCGTTGCCTTCCACCTAGGCTACATTTGGCCACATATGGAAAAAAAATAATAGAGGTCCAATGTGTGATTACAGGAGTCCTATGAGGTAGACATGTAATATCTTTACAGTGTGGCTTCATAGTCCACTTGGTTTCCTGTGGATTACATCCCCTGGTTAGGGGAGACTAAAAAAGAACTTCACCCATTCCAGTTCAGGCAGCATTTTTACTAATATTAGGCTGATACATCTAGATGAGCAGGGGTGAACCAGCCATAGGGATACCAGGAGGAATTCCAGCTGGGATGCATTGCTTGGGGCTTCTGCTTACAACAATCCCCATCTTTCCTGCCCCCAGCCTCTGTGTATCCACCCAGCCCCACTGTACCACCTAGGCCAAGAAACCCCAGCCTACGTTGTGTCCCCACTGCTTTACCCTTAGCACCATGTCTGTGGTGGCCATACCCACCCTGCCACATTTTTGTCCCTACATTGCAGTGCCACTGATTCAAGAGTGACCATTTGGATCCCTGCCCATGATTTTTACCTGAAAAGCTTTAGCCTCAGCCTTGTGCCTATTTGTCAACCGGCCAGGAAGTACAATGAGGACCTCAGCAGGGTTATCACAGGTTGGGCATGGGCTGGTAAAATCCTGGGATGACTTTTGTCCCCGGTCCACCACTGTCAATGAGTATAAGTATATTAGGAATGTATATATATATATATATATATATATATATATATATATATATATATACCAAAAGGGGCCAGTAGAGTTCTACTAGAGTTCTCAATGCACCCTATGGAACTTTTGTCAGCACTTTCTTATAGCTGTAGTGACTGGAAGTAGCACATAGTTATACCCTAAGTCCAATAAAAAGAGTTTCTCTATATTTTTACAAGCAGCAAGGAAGCAGACCTCTGGTCAAATATTTCTGACGATCCACTCACCTCTGCAACTTGGGGCATCCCGATTTGCTGTACATACTGTCACAGCATGCCGGAGACCATGCAGATCCACATACCTCCTCTGCGTTCCTTCACTGCTGCCATTTTCTAGCTCGTCTGGTTCATGAGACAGGCTTGCACACCCTCACTGGTTGCCTGGCGGTTATGTAGGGTTGAAGAGGGAATGCGGAAAGGCTAAGTAGCTGGGGCTTGCTGTTACAGTATGCGTGTGGCATCCCAAATCATGGTGCCCCCAAGTTGTAGTGATGAGCATACACCCAGACTGGAGGTCCACTTAAACAGGAAAGAGCAACTATAACCAATTGAAATAACTTGAACCATAGGCCAAAAACCAACCAAATTAACTCATTTCATTGCCAATAGTCCCCTGACTATTTTCGTTTAACCAAAATATTGTAAACTCAGTTTTTCTTTAGCTCTTTAATCTGAGAAGTTTGCTTTAAAGCAGACCAAAACCTGCCTTTTTGACTAATACCCCCTGCATCCCTCAGCCCACATGCATCACCTTTTTTATGGTTTGCCATCCTGTCTTTTCTCTTTTTCCAGCAATAGATCCAGTAATTAATACGAAGTCCCAGATTTCCAGGGGTTTGAGGTGCTGGACCAGCGATTGCTGGATTGCATCATGACCCAGCACTCGGAATTTAAACATGCCGTGGCATAGGGTCTTCTTTCAGTATGTATGATATGTCTGTCCCAAGGGCCTTTGATCTGGTGACACCAGACACAAAAGCGCTGGAATAGAATGACAAAATATAATTTTTCCCTATCCTTACACTACATCGGCTTAAATAACAAAGGTTTTCACCTTCCCTTGCAGGCCAGGTTAGTTGGTCATGTGTCCGTCAGCCCAAGTTGCATGATGAAGGGAGAGCAAGGATGAGGGACTGGGGAGCCTGCTTCGACCCACTAAGGCTATGCAAGATGAGGGGATAGGTAAGTATATTGAATGCTTACACCAGAACACATTTCCTTGATTTAAATGTGACTAATTAGATTATTTATCAATACATAGCTCCTAAATTTTCAGTTTTGATTAGAGCAGGACAAGTTTAAAACAAATGTATTCTGTTTGCTGTCTGAAACTCCCCATAAAGGGGGGGTCTAGCCTGAATGTCTCATACAACAGAAAATCGATGGGCATCATGAGAAGCTCACAAAGTATTAGAAAATACCATTGTAAATAAAAACACTAGCCCAAAACAAGGTCCGCAATAGTAACTGCTGTAAAAGGAATAGGTTAGGTTAGTTTAGTGTCCCTGCAGAATGGGACCCTCGCAGGCACATAGTTGCTTCTTAAACTAGTTCCATAAAACACTATAGTTGCCACTTCCTCATTCACTTGGCAACCATTCATGTGACTGCTGGCAATCATACAGGTTTGATGTGCAAGGCCATTCAAAAATCCCAAATGGTCACCTGCAGTCACCTGATTGGCAGCCATGCGTAAATGAGGAAGTGCTAAGTATATGGGTATAGGACAGCTTTAATACTGATCATTGAGCTTTATTGCCCCCCAGAGTCATCAGGACTCTAATCTAATCTACCAGTGACTCAGTAAGAAGGTTCTTCAAAAAAATGTGAAGAGCTCTCCACCTGATCATTAGTCCATCTAATTTTTGAGAGCTCTCCCACCTCTACACATAATCATTTACATTTATAGCACCTGACTGATTTAAGGTGGAGAGGTTCTCCAATGAAGTGTAAAGATCTCCCTTATGGGTTTTTTGGTTAAGTTTGGGGAGCTCCCTACAATTTTTTTCAATTTAGTACCCTCTGTATTTCTTTCATGATAGATAGACCTAGGGATTATTTTACTGTACAATACCATACTGTGGACATAATTCATCATTGTGTTCCTACTAAGGCTGACCAGTCGGTGTATGTAAGAAAATGATGTAATAATCAGGGTTACATAAAAGTACAGTGAGCATCGCAGTATCCTGCACGGGAGGGGTGTAAAGGTTGGAAGATATAGGAGTTATCTCTGTTCACTCTAATGATAAAATTGAGGTATATGTATATATATATATGTATATATATATATATATATATATATATATATATGTGTGTATATGTATATATATATATATATATATATATATATATATATATATATATATATTCAGTAGAAACAAATAGATAAACCTGTGGTAGACTTTAAAGGGATTGTCCAGACATAAAAAATAAAAAAAGCTATACTAGTCTTTTATTTTTTTAGTCTTTGTTTATGTCTGGAAAATCTCTCAAAAGACTTTGCTTGTTCTAAAAATGCTCTCCCGATTTGGGATCCCCCACAATGTAACAGTTAAAGGAAGCCCAGGAACAGGCTAAACTACTGACCACTTTTGGATTCCAGCATTGCCGGCGATCACACTCCAGCCCTGCAGAAAGATGCACCCTGTTTTTCCCTCTTTTATAGTGTGAGGCGCTTCACTCTGCAATGCTAGAATGCTGAAATGGTGAGTATTTTGCTGTCATCTGGCTTCCCCTTACTATAAGGCCCACGGGGCATAAAAAATTATCACCAAAAACATTTTAAGACGTTTAAACCAGTTTCTCCGACTCCAGGTTACTCCATAGCACCTAAACATGGCTTTTACTTGAAATTCCGAGCATATAGATCCATCCTGTTAATAAGTGCGAGGCCCTTTAGCAAAGAAGGGGTTAAGAGGCATGTGCTCCTCAGAGACACGGCCAAGATTGACTGCCAAAGTAGTTCAGGGTTCAGCAGTGACAGATCTAAAAACAGATCAGCAGCGTCCTCTTCTCACACTGCACTTTCTGTACAAGAGGTAAACTGACACTCTTTCATTTTAATAGTAACAGAGTGGAGGGAACACTGTCGGTAGCTCAGGCCTAACACTTGTTTCATCTTATCTGCTTTAGCCAAGAAATATGTGCACACTGACATAATATGTGCCGCTTGTAAACAGTACATAACCGTGTGTGTGTTTGGTGTGTCCGTGTGATTAGCAGCTCAGCAATGGCACCAACCTTTTTTAACATTACTGCTGCGACTCACAGCACATTGCATAGCAACACGTTGCAGGCCCATTCAGCAGCTGCCGAGTTAATAAACTACATTTGCAACCCCACAACCCCCCACCCCCACCAACAAAAATGAAACAAAATAAAATATTAAAGGAAAGTACAAAAAGTCATTCGCTATAAATAAACCTTCTCCTGAGCCATATATACAGACTTAAATTAAGTTAAATATGTTACATCCGCTCTTGCATGGATCCGTCTTCAAAGTGCACCGAGTTCTTTCCCCGCAGCCGCCATGTTCGGAGGTCTCCCTGACCTTTTCCCCTCACCCTTCAAATCCGAGGTAGGAAGTGTGTCAGTGTCATAGTGGGCGAGACCCTGTTCCCCTTTTTTGTCCTTCCATTTTTGCTCAGAGCGATATACATTCCGGGGTACCTCCTTGACTCATAGGCGTTGTAGTTGTTGGGCAGAAGCGTCTCTTTGAACTTGCATTCATCCGTGAATTGTTTCTGTAGCGAGAGAGAAAAAAAATACGAACCTATTTAACACACCAGTGCGTGTAAATTGTTACATCACAACCGAGCCGTCTAAAGGTAAATGTACACACACCCAGGCATGCTGGTATTTAGCAGACTGATTGCGAGATGCTGCGGTCATCACTTTGTCTAATATTTCAACTTACCTCCTTTATAGTTAAGCTAAACAAAAACATATACGCCGTTTCATCCAGAATTGTAGCAAGTTCATTCCCATCCGCTAAATATAACCAGAAACATTGCAACGACCCTGCTCTAATACAGGAAGATTACAGGAGCAGATTAAAATAATACAGAAGGGGGTGGTCAGTCAGGGGCTCCTAGTGTATCCCTTCCAGTCTGGTTTACGCTTTAATTATTCCACTGAAACTGACCTCACCAAAATCACTAACGGTCTACTAACCGCAAAATCCAAAGGCCACTACTCCATTCTCCACCTTTTTGACTTATCCTGTTCGTTTGACACTGTGGACCACAGGCTGTCCTCTTACCTCACAGATCGCACTATTAGAGTTTCCCACTCTGACATGGTATCCTCTCCTCATCTTTTATCTGTTAGGGTACCTCAAAATAACAACACGATCCCGCACCACCTTCAATCTACACAATATTACTGTGCCCGGCCCAAAAGATCCCAATATAATGCATAAACTGCAAACAATTCTAACAGCACAAGAAACTACTCAAGCTATAAAATGAAATCATCATCATCATATATTTAATAAATTAAAAACATATATACTTACAATACTCCATTTAACACATAACATACAAAACAATCCATATTAAAAAAACTTTACAGTGGTCATGTCCCCTTTAAGTGTGCAATCCATCCAAACAATCAAATTGATATAACTCTAAAAAATATATATATCTCCAATCTCTTTGTGCAAACAGATGCAAATAAAGTGAACCTAGTGCTAAAGTTGCATACGATAGTCAAAAAAGAGAAATCAAACAACAACCAAACAGACCAATAGGCTGTGCACAGTGGAAAACGTATAATAAAAAACAATATCACCCTCATAAGGAGACCATGCCGCTGTACCGACCAGACCTGCTATCCCCCACGCGTTCCATGGCAAACCACTTTTTTAAGGTGCCAGTGCCATCTCCCCTCCGTCCCACCACCTTTATACACAAAGGAAATGACATCACCCAATGTTAGGGTACCACAGGGTCCCCTACTCTTTTCAGCCTTCAGCCTATACCAATGGCCTTGGACAACTTATAAACACTTTTGGCTTCCAACACCACTTCTATGCAGATGACACTCAAGTTTACCTCTCAGCCCCTCACCTCCCCTCCCTCCTATCTCAGGCCCCTGACTGTCTAACAGCTATCTTTTCATGTATGTCCTCTTGCTTAAACTGAACATGGACAAAGCGGAGCTTGTCATCTTTCCACCATCCAATTCTGCTCCCATCTCCCACATCATTATATCTGTCAGTGACCTCTCTATCATGGCAACCCCTCAAACATGTTGTCTCAACTTTATACTACACTCCTCTCTTTCATTTACACCTCACATTTAGTCACGTTCTGTCACCTCCAACTCAAAAATATTACCTGAATCCCCCTTCATCTCACTTGATACAAATAAAATTCTAGTGCATGCCGTGATCATATCTCGCCTAGACTACTGCAACACCCTCCATCAGTGGTCTACCGGCTAACACACTGGCACCCCTGCAATCAATCCTTAACTCACAAAGCCGCATCCCTGGAAACGGGCAGGCAGGAGCGAACACAGAGCCGGTGTGGCCCTGTGCTTTCAAGCAAGATGGCAGCGCCCAGACTCCAGTGTGCTGGGAGAGCAGTGTGGGCCCCTGAATAAGGTAAGGGGTCTTTTTCTTTCTACCCCACCTCAGTGCCAGGATAGGGTGGCAGGGCAAGGGGGTCACTTTTTGGCTAAGCTTCCACTTCTCACCTATTAACCTACCAATTTTGCTGGTTCCTATTCCCTCAAATTTCCCAATACTGTAATATTTTGCTTTCTGTTTACCTGTCATCCTGACACAAGAAATTCCTTGTGGCCAAACTATTTAGAAATATAATTTATATTTTTTTCAGAATGTTGCTGCACCGCTAATGTTTTAACAAATGTGTTTATTTACAGTGCAGCAACATGTGCCAGTGTAGAAAAAAAAAGTTCAAATTTGATTTTGCACCACTCTAATTCACAACAATGTGGGCGAGTCTGCCAGAAGTGCTTGATAAATCAGGCCCATAATGTATAGACTTGGAAAATAATAGTAATTTTGACCCCAATGCATGTTTCATTTGGTTTCTGATATTTACCATGAAAAACAGTTGACTGTAAGCTTTTGTCACTCCTGTATGCGGCTGTTGAGTTTGTATTTACAATGGACCATGATAATAACAGGTGTCTATATAATTTAATAGCAAATACTGCAAACAAACAAAATAAATGCTATTTTGCATTCTTATAGTAAAAATTGGTTTGTGGGAGACATGTCCTATTTTACTCTGGGGAAGATTAATTAAACGTCCTAGCTAGCAATGCGAGGAATGGCATGTACTTTGGGGTATGCAAGTGGTAACTTGGAACTCCTCCACTTATGCGTTATTAAAAGCTCCCACTTACGTCTTCAGCAAGCTGCATAGCACTGCGTGCCCAGATCAACCGCGTCATCCACCCTGAACTACTTGCGCTTTAATAGCCTGGCCTCATATGATCGAATCAAAATCTGCGCATCCTTATCGCTCACTGTGACTTCTCAGTTTAAGACGACCTCTTGTGACCGTATCAGTTATCAACACAAGTATATATTTTCAGTTTTGAAAACTATTAGGGAAAAAAAAATTGGATTTAGCATTAATAATGTTTGATACTTACCGAACCATATAACTTTCCCTTTCCATTCATGGCAACAAAAAGTCCGCTTTTAACCCCGTACAGGCTGACCACCCCGACTTCTACTGGTGAGATTTCCAACATACCTAAAATGAAAGCAAAACCAAGTTAGCATTTTTAGATGATGTCTTCCAATAGTTCTGTATTGCTTCTGCCTGACTGAATGATGGTGCAAAGTAGATGGCAAAAAAATTCTGTTTACACATTTTATCATGGAGAATAAATCTGAACTGACCTAATAAAAAAGCAAAGAACACAATGAAAATGCAGGCCAAAGCCGATCTACTATGAATCTGAAGGTGCTCAAGGTTTTCCAATCTGTTTGCAGTTGATACTACAGACATCTCTAGAGGACCGATCAGGATTAACAAGATTGTTTGAATGCGGAGGAAAACCTTAGTCTAAACCTAAAGTCTAATCTATAGTCTTTCTTTAAATTAGCCTATTAACAGTTGGAAGCCATGTCTCTTATCTTTGGTGGCCATGCAAATTATTTGGTGAGGACAGTGAAACTTGCAGTGTGCATCACGACGTGGATTACAACCTTGCTCTTGTGAGCTTTTTAGCGCTTAGACGCAAAAAAACGTTTTTTCTATCTTTTTTTTTTCAAAAAATGACCCGTACCTGTGATGTGGCATTTTACAAGTGAGGTACATCATTTTTCCTATGAGGTAAAGATGTTTTTAGTTCAAGTTCAGAAACAACAGTACCCCATGAAAGCTGCAGGTGAGTGGTGAAGGTGAGTGGACAGTGTAGCCAGGCAGTAGGAAAAGCAAGAAGGATGCTCGGCTGCAGGGAGGTTGTGATGCCACTGTATAGAGCAATTCTGAAAACCTCATATGCAAAAATATGTTATTCAAATTGAACGGGTCCAAAGGCCGGCAACAAAAATTTTAGAAGGACTTAAACTTATCAGGAGAGACTTTTTTCAGAAGGTTCAGGGGGGAAGTGTTTTAGGAGGAAACTTAATGATAGAACAAGTGGGCCCAGCCTGAAGCTGTTTGGAGGGAAGATGAATAAAAATATATCCTTACCTTATAAGGAAAATGGGTCCCACATTTAAAAATGCCCCATTACAGGTACAGGTTATTTTGGGGAAATAAAAGGTAGAAAGAACATTTTTTTTGCACTTTTTTGGGTGTTAACGCTAATAAGGTCACCGGGATGCAGGTTGCAATCCACACCGCAAGTTACACTGGCTTCACCAAGTAATTAGCATGACTCCCAAAGATAAGAGGCATGGGGGTGTTTATAGATGCTTGGTCCGGTTTGGGTCCACTTTAATAAAGCACTGTTATCTTCCGTAGTGATGTACAAACAAGGTAGAACATACAGCGCATAGACTATTACAAATGCGGTGCTACAGAGTTTAATGTTATATTAATCAATGTTCTGTACAAGATACAATAGGAGAGAGGCCTGGCCTTACAATCTTACAGTCTAAATGTTTATTGGATCCCCATACATACCACCCCACATCAACTACATCCAGCTCTTTACCTCATGCCCTTTCAACACCTAAAAGTTAACACTAGTCCCTAATTCTAGCACCTAATCTGCCTCCTAACATTTGAGTGTAAACCCTTCCTAATAATCTAAGCCCCCTAAACACATAGATTACCCTAATCTAACTGCTGACAGTAACCATATCAACAACACAACAAACTGACCATTTTTAGTACATAAAACACACTCAAAAGTGTCCCACCATGACTGGTCAGCAGCTTGCTCCCAAAATCAGAATAAACCAAATCATGGTACAATAGTTACTGGATTTCTCCTCTACACTGTTGCTCTTATTGTGATATGCTGTCAATGAAAATGTCTCATCACAAGTGATAACCTACAGTAGATATAGACACAGCTGTGTATACTGATCAATATTGTAGTGATGATCTTAGTTTTGTATAGAATGATGAACCATTATGGCCACTTGCCACCAAAGGGAGAGATTCTTAGCAACACTTAAACCGGACCTTCACCATGATTTAATGAAAAGCCCAAACTCTTAAAAAACAATTCCTCAGCATCTAAAATTAATATATTTTACATGTTTAGTCACTAATTTATTATACTTTCCCCCACTGGGCTGCAACTCTGTTCGGGAATTTAGGATACGGGCGCCGCCATCTTGACTCAGAAGCATCACACTTACTGAGGAGAGGAGAGTGGGATAAGGTACAGGGGGGGCGGGTTATAGCTGTGCTTTGCTCAGACAGAGCAGAGCTGGGGTCAGGCAAAGGTCAGCAGTCCCAGAATGCAGAGCAGCACAGTCACTTCCTGTTTGCAGGCACTTCCTGTTTGCAGGCTGCCTGCAAAAATGGCAGCTTCCATAAGCCGCCATCTTGGATGTTTAAAGGCTCATAACATGCAGTAGGTGCAGGTAGGATGATTTTTAATGTGAGCAATCTGTATGTACAGGGTGTGGGAAACATATAAGATAGACTCTTATTTAGAGTGAAGGTCCGCTTTAATGCATCTCAAAAGCCGTGACAGCCTGCCCCCGGGGCATCCAAAATCAGGTTGCCCAGCTGTGTGAAACCCCCTGGGGTTGCTGTTAAACTCACCTGTCTTTGCTGGCGGCTGCATCCCCAGCTTCCCTGTAGCTGTGGCAAGATCCCAGGCCCAGCCATTTAGATAAGCTGGGGACGGGAGTGCTCCCCAGGCTGCAGGGAAATCGGGGGCAGAGTCGGCATTGAAGATCTGCGCCTCTATATTGTTTGAGGGGCCTAGTTTGGGGAGAAATTAAATCGTGGGTTACCTTTTTCCTGTGTCATTATGGTCATTACGTTGGGGTATAGATGGCCATTGTATGCATTGTATGCATAACCCATCCGTGCAGTTAGGGTGGGCTGCCCTGATTACAGCACCCGGGGAGTAGTTAGTTGCCTTGTTTAAGAGCCTTTTAGTCATGTCCCTGAGCTGTGAATCAAAACTGCAAGACCGCTTCTATACCTCTAGGTGTTCTTTTATTTTCAAACGGCCTTGTATTTTTGCTGTTTTGATGCCAGTATGGAGATTTCCCTTCATTTCTCTCTGGTGACCAGATATAGTATGTTTGAGTGGATGATCCATGAGCCATGGCACCATTGTCGTCCTTCCCTTCCCGGTGACACCCATGATCTTCAGAATGTATTGCTTGGGAAAAATAGACCATAAGTAAAGTTCCACAGTGGGGCCACGGACAGCAAAAGGGGCATTATGAGGGTCTAGCTGTTGGAATACAACCAATAGAATGAGTACTATGATGAGCAGGCTGCGTTGTATCCTCTCTGCTTAATTCCCTGGTAGTTGTAGAGCACACATTAGTTTCTGCATGCCGCTGAACTCATAGCTCTCACATGCTTAGAATTCATTTGAATGCATTTCCTATTTCATTGTAGCAGGCTTCAAGTAAGCGACATTGCACTGAAATGTATAACGTCATACACATGAAGTACAAGTGTATGACCGAAACAAAAACTAGATCTGAGGCGACTTGGAGTATGTTCACCAGAGCTCTAATAATTGGTATGTTTCAGTATAATGTGTAAGAGCCCTTTCCCTTCATCTCCAGGGCTTGGTGGTGGTGAGGGGGGCACCATAGCACGCTGTAAAGAAAGCATGCATGAAGCTTTTGGGGTGCATTGCTACTTAGTGTAATCCTGAGAACATTCATGCATTTGTTTGCTTTATCATTTGGGGGAGGGGCTGTTTCTAGGGTAGGGTAAGCAGTGCGATCGTTCTGGGTGCCAAGTCTATTCGGGACGCCTTAATCACAGCCATCCTGTTTTCTGCAGCTGGGTCAGGCCCACTGTTAGTCGTGCAGGCCATAAGATGGGCACCTCATCCCCCCGCATTGGGCTCAGTCATGTTGAGGGGGGACTGCCTGCTTCTAAGGAAAAGGCACAGCATGGCACTCACCTGTATGAGACTACAGCAGCATTCTAGCACGGGTGAGGAGGAAGCCATTATTGTCTTTTTCGCACTGAGCACTATTTTACCAAGAAACTGCTCTGCTGCAGTATACCTTCAAATCTAAGCATGCTCATGATTATGTACTATAAACACTATAAACACGGGTCAGTCGTTTCCTAGAGGTAAGGAGGTGGCCTTAATACTGGAGGGTTGCAGGTTCGATTCCCGGACATGACTGAAGTGTTATTCAGCAAGGCAACTAACTGCTCCCCTATTGCTTTAATCCCTGTCGCTCTGGGCATGTGTACACTCACTGCATTGATGGATTAAATCTGGTGATGATCATCTATGCCCCCTCCAAAAAAAAAAATCTGTGTCTTGATGTCCATTGTCCCCCATGTAATTTCTAGAGAAAATAATTTTAAAAGTACAGTAACTAAAATCCTTTTTTTTTCTTTATCATTCCATGGGGAACGCAGAGGCCCTTCTTATTCATGGATGGCAAATAACCCAGATATATGAAAAGTGTCCCACTGACCGCACTGTAGTGGCCTGTTTACTGACACCTTTGGATTAGTGAAGCTGCCATTTGCATGCTGCAGACGAGGCCAGGCTAGGACACAGGCACCTAAATTATGAGGATAGAGGTGTGAAAAAAACGCTGAGCCGAGCCTAAAGGTCATCAGCTACGGAGAGGGGTCCTATTCTTTAGTGTTAGTATGAAGGTCACTGCGGACATAACCTGTCCCTGTCATAGCAGAGGGCTATTCTTTCAAGAAATACTATGTGGGAATTTCAAAGCTGCTTCCACTACAGGCTTACAGTTAGCCATACTGTCTGCATCTGAATGTATAGCTGTTTATGTAGCAAATCATGTTTATTGATAAGCAGTTTCACCATCGCAATACAACAAGATAATATCTCTATCCAGGCTACTCAGCACCTTGTTAACCCTGCCCGGATGCGGTGCCTATACCGCAAAGTCCATAAACAGCAGATTTCTGGCATTAATTGCTTTAATAAAATCCTCTTAAAAATGTGAAACAAAAGTGGCATAACATCCATAAAAACAATAGAAGATTGCCTGAACTTGTTTCGGGCTCTGCCCTTTATCAAACCATCTCAATGTTGTCCTTGCTTCACATGACCTCACTTCTTTTAGATGTGAGGCAGATTACTACGAGAACATAGCTTCTGAGCCACGAATGTCACAGTTCCATGCCCAGCAAACACAGAGCTTAACTTGTAATTTTAAGAGGAACAAATATTAGGGTACTAGGGTCAATATCTGGATTTATGAGTATACATTTTGGCTTGCCACTCCATGACAATTTGTGAAGGGCAAGACAACCAGATGATGATAAATCATCTCTAAGTGATATGACTATCCTGAAATAAAATCTACTTGCTTTCAGTGGGTCACTGTAGGTTATGCTGCCTTTGATTGCACTGGGCTTACTCATGACACACTAGGTTAACATGTACACTTGTATTATTATTATCACTGCTGATTTTTTTTATTTAATCTAGTACCATCATCTTCTGTGACACTTTACAAACTGAAGAAACTTAGTGCTCAGGTACTTCTAATTCTGTGGTACCTTGCCTAATTTTCTATTTTTTCCTCTCTCCTGCCACCTGCTCCAAAGTCTTTCTTTTGTTTTAAAATGTTATTTCTATATTGTTGCATTAACATTGTCTTAATTCAGACTTATCAAACACTAAGGCTGCTTTCACACTGCAGCGATTTCAGGGAGAATGTGAAGTTCTTGAAAACGGCCCCAAAACATCTATGGGCACTTTCACATATTCCACCATTCGCCCCACAAAAGCCCCGTAAGCTGAGTTTTTTGCAGCGATAGTGCTTCGAACACTATATAGCAAAAAAGGCAATCGCAAACGCCATCGCTACTAAAACGCCGGTCACCCCCAGTGTGAAAGCAGCCCTAAAAATATATTTCTCTGTATGAGTGAACAAAGTCACCCTGGTAGGGCTCCAATTTGTGTGTGTTGTACTTAAAGGGAAAGTCTGCTTTCGATGGAATTTTTGAGAGTGTATTATTTTGTGTGCCAAAATTATGTCTTCAAGGTGCTGAGCTGATTTAGAATTTGTTAAACTTTATACTGTATGTTACAAAATGTGTATTTTACGGAAGCAAAGTTTTCACTACCTGTAATCTGTTGCTATTAGCAACCATACACAAAGTCTGTATACCAAGATGAGAGATGAGAGGACACTGCTGCTGGGCATGTGTAAGGTTAAGTGAGCTTCCTCACCTCAGCAGCAACCACAGCAGCAGTGTCGTCTGTGTACAGGGCTCATTTCTCTCTTCTTGGTGTACAGACTTGGTGTACGTTCCCAATCGCAACAGACTGCAAGTAGTGAAAACTGCTTTCATAAAATACATCTTTTTATAACATAGGAAAATTAATAAAAAAATACTAGATCAGCTCAGCACCTTAAGGACATCCCTTTAACACAAAAATTCCATTTAAAGTGGACTTACCCTTCAAATATATATATAGATTTTACAGGATAATCTATTTCGCACATGATATTAAAATTAAATTAAAAAAAATGATTTTTTTACTATATCCCACGTAGTTAAGTTCTCACTCAGTCTTATTATAATACCGTGACGAGTTTCGCTGGCAGCCAGCTTCCTCAAGGCAAAATCAAGGAAACTCCTAATAAAGGAAGATATTACAAATTCTTCCCCTGTTTTTGTTCATAGGGGAATTTTGGGTATTGCATGCACATTTTCCTGTGGCACCTCTGACACACTGGCTGCATGGAAATCGAATGTTCACCTTGGCTGCCTATGTTTTCTCTCATAACAGCGTAAATTACTTGTAGGACTAAAAATGGTTGGTAGCATAGAACATATAGATAATGATAATACCCATAAGACATGATAAACAACACACGATTGAGTGAACTTTCCGCACACTACCGTCTGAACAGAAGGTTTATGCTCAGAATAAGGCATGGAATAAAATAAAGCAAGATTTAAAGAAATGGAAACATTGCTAGAGTTTATAAATCCTTGAAAGTGAACATATTTTGGTTACTGACACCTAAAGCTTTCAACGGGTGGTAAAACAATGCATTGTACATACATTAACATTTTAGGTGCAAATCACCTTATTTTGAAATAAAGCAGGAAATGGTCCTTTCATGGAGATATTTTAACCATAGTTAAAGGAGGACTATTGCGAAAATATGGCTCGGAGATAAAAATCCATATAAATATGCTGGGTGGTGGGAGGAGGGGTCACTTATACACCTGGCATCAAGTAATATCCAGCCACCAGGCTTGTTTCTTTGTTTTAATGGAAGTAAGAGGAATGTGGGGTGTTCTGTCACCCTTGATACAATCAGAAACCTGGCTTTTATTCCTGTCAGGAAAAGAAAATTACAAGCTTGGCAGGAGTTTTATTCAGTTTGGGTGTATAAGTGACCCCTCCTCTCGTTAGCCAATGTGTTTCTATGGATTTTTATAAAACACAATTTCATGACAGTGCTCCTTTAAGAAGAGATTCATTTGTATCAGGAATACCAGGAGTACCAGGAATGTTTATCTAGAGCAGGAGTTCCCAACCTTTTTCCATCAAGTAGCACTTTCATTTTTTCTGATTTATATCAAGTACCACCTGGGTGCTGCGCAGTGGTGTAACTAAATGTGGCAAGGTCCTGGTGCAGACATTAAATGGGTGCCCTATCAAGGCTCACATGGTAAACTGTTTTCTGTCTTTTAACTCAGTTTACCTTAATGATGCCAAGAGCTCAAATATGATAAATTGGGTAAAGGAGCAACAATGATAGGGCCCATTTCAACCCCTGGGCCCCGGTGCGGTCACACCCCCTATAGTCACACCCCTAGTGCTGCGTGAGTATTGTCAGTCACCTTAAATCATAATCAAAACACACAAAAGAGATATTTAAAGTGAATGAATCACACAGAAATGGGCAGTTGTTTAATTATGGTGAAAATAACTCTTGAATAAAGTCTAGAGGGCAGCAAATCAGGTTTGGGAACAGGTAAGTATACAGCCTTGTCCAGTACCACCTGATGGGATCTTGAGTACCACCAGTAGTACTAGTACCACCCCTCATCTAGAGTTTATTGAGTGAGAAACAATGCAAAAACAATGCAAAAATTTGCAAAATATAAGATGAAGTACTCTGGAGGAAATCACTCCCTGACACCTACACAGGGCAAGTTATCTGGTTCACTGAAGTCATCTTTTACTTTTTTTAATCTGAACCAAAAGTCAGATTTGGGACATACAGATTATGACTAAATAATATTGTTAAACATTATTTAGTAATGTTGGGTACATCTAAAAATGTAGAATCAAAGATGCATAAAATATAACAAGATACTGTATAACAGAAATAACAGGATACATACATTATACAGTGGATCATTGAAATTACTTGGATCACCTCTATCTCACTGGCCCAGCTTCATCCTGTTATGTCAGCACTGAATGCTGCAAAACATTTTTGGCAAATAATAATAAAAAAAAAGAGATGCTATCATGTGGTATATGTAGAGGCTGTTAAATGACCTGTACCCCCAACATGATCTGCTGCCATTTATACTTTACACAAGCCTGATTAGCTCCATAAGTACAAAACGGCTCCAAAAAATTAAAAGAAAATCTATTTCATGGTATCTCATGGTAGTAAATAATTCACTTCATGAGGAAAAAAACTGATAATTGCTGAATCACCAGCTAGGAAAACAATGAAAGTCAATGGCACTTTTTTACTCCTAAGAAAAGTAGAGAACTGTTTACTCCTTTCTACACTGTAGTAAAAGCTGCCATTGACCTTCATTGTCTTTTTATTTGGTGATTCAGTAACAGTGACATTCTCAGGCCTTTTTCTCATGAATTGAATTTTTTACTTCCATGAGAATTTTTTTTCTAATCTTATTGAATCAAGCCTTCGACTGACACAGACTGACAACCCATATGTAACATTGAGGTGGTACTCGGTATTTAGAAAATGGAAAGTGGTACTTAATGAAAAAAAGTTTGAGAACGCTTGTTCTAGTCAACAGATTTTTTAATTTAAAGTAATTATAAAATATTATTGTATCGACATGTGACGTTATGTAACTTCAATGCATCATTTACACTATATAATATATATACACACATCATTCTTTAACATGCAACTTAATGCACTGGCACAGTGTGAAATCTTCAGTGCTGAGACTTGAGCTGTCCTCCTATGTTTAACGACTGCTACATGTGATTGTGTGTGTATATATATATATATATATATATATATAAATATATATATATATCATTTGTGTGTCAAATATTTCAACAATTTAGTGAACAGTGATCTGCAATATCAGATGCAGCTTCTCAGATACCCTTTGTTATGACCTGATGTACTCTTATCAATCTCTTGAAAAATATATGACACCAAGCCCTGTCCGACAATTGTAAAATATGTGAGCTCATGTTATTCATCTAAATAGGAAAAGACACTACATTCCCTTTAAACCCAACAACTTTGAGTGGCATGTGCCGCTCTGTTCTCGGAGGCTCCTCCGTCCTTACAGAAACGCAGCAGCACCTGACCTCAGCTTGCGGCTTTTAGCATTTTGTCTGGGCAGAAGCCTCTCGACAGGCTACTGAGAAAAGAGATTATCGCCGCTCCTGAAGCCTTTATTCGTTCCTCTTGAATGAAAATTGGCCAAAGCAAACTTCCCTACAGACTTTTGACTCATCCTTCTTTCAACAATTACTGAATGAACAAGGCGAGATCCTGCTTTAACTGACACTAATCTTGCGATACTGACTTGTTGTAACCTAGCAGAACACAATCCAGCCTCTGCTTTAAGTGTCACTTCCCTGTCACTGCTTCATTTAATCATAATAATTAGCCGTAGCTTAAGCCTTTGCTGATTTACCCTCAACGTCAAGTGCTGCTGCAAGATCTAACCATTGCAACCTGAATTACTACCGAAGTCCAAACTAACTTTCACCAGACTATAAAATTATTGGTAACATTTATACTTTGTTAAGGAGAAACCAACATATAAGAAATTATATGTTGATTAAATAAAAAATGGAATGAAATATGAAGACAGTGTGCACCTACTGTATTGATTTTCATTATGCTCCTAATAGGGCATTGCTGATAAGAAAGTTGATTAATTAAAATATGAAGAAAATGTGCACTTACTGTATCGATTTTCATTGTGCATCCCACTGATTCTGCCATCTGGTAAAACTTGAATATGAAATCCGATGCCCACGTTGCAGTAAAGTCGACGTAGCCTCTTGATGCCCAGCAAATAGTCACCTTCCCGGTGAGCTTCTTTCCTCTCTCCTGGGATCCGAGCCCTAGAGAAAAGTGTCTCCCAGCGTCGGTCCAAGGAATCATTTCGTTGGGGGGATAGAAGCGGCGCGCAGTGTACCATCCCCGAAACCAGCACCAAGAGTAGGATTGGCACGAGGGCCGATTGAACAGTCATCCTGATCAACGTGGGCACACGTGGTTTAAGGAGTCAATTGCTCTAAAAATACCTCAACTCCAGCTCCACTTATACTTAGATCAAAGAAACCAACTGCTTAGCTCAAAGGGAGGTGTGGTTTTCTTAGCTTGCATGGAGTCTTCTCTAAAAAGGGGGTTGACTCAAGCAAAGTTTATTCGAACTTGATCTCAACTTGTCGTTAGCTGCTGGAGACTTGTCTGAAGTGTTGATCTTCTCCAACAGCTCAGCCATAGCACTTTACAACTGACCACGATATTTATATCCACCTCTGCTCATCTCACAGCAGAAGCTGACAGACCAGTCAGTGAGCAGACAGAAGGGAGAGGGTGAGAGTGGGCTCTGCTGTAGTCAAAGCATTCAGAGAAATGACACCCATTGAAGCCGCTCTGCTGGGAAGAGCAATGCATTATTCGAAGCAACCACTATTAGCACTTATGTACTAAAAGATACTGCAAGTTATAAACGGTACCAACTGCAAAACTACAGTAATTGTTGCTTATGCTTAAATGAATCCTATATGTCATCTCCTACCCCTATGTCATATATATCCCCAGACCAGTGCCCTAAAACAGCCTGTGTTTCTTTTTTACTTAATTGGACCAAATTCTGGGATTTTCACTATCCTGGGCTTTTCGTCTGTCCCCCTGGGGCACTCCAGTTTGGGATGCCTCGCTATGTGAAACCCCCCTGGTCGCCATAGTTACTTACCTCTCGTCAGGCCCATGCTGTGGCTAGAGCAGCCTGCTGGAATCCTAGCCGCATTTGTGAGTGCACCAGAATCACTCCCTTCCCCTCCGCACAGCCATTCAGTTAAAGTGGACTGTCACCCAGGGGTGATCGCCCCGGGAATCTATAAGATTCCCGGGCCGATCACCTCCCTCACTGCGGGACATCCGAGATCGGGATGTCCCGTGGTGAGGGACCCCCCCCAAAACCCCCGAAAAACTTACCTCATCGGCTGCGGCAGCGGCCACCGCCGCCCCCCGCGCGCCCCTCTAGACGTGCCCGCGCCGGCCGTCTCTGAATGGCCGGCGCGGGTGCGCGCACTTTCAGAGGGGCGGTCACCCGCTTGTCCGTGGCTACGTGGGAGCGTGGTGAGGTGAGTTTTGGGGGCTTTCTGGGGGGTTTTACACAGCGGGGCACCCCTAGCCGGGGTGCCCCCCTGAAGTGGACCAAAACCCAGGATAGTCAAAATCCTGGGTGTTGGTCCACTTTAAGACAGGCAGGGCCACGAACAGCAGTGAAGGGAGGCGAGTGATGCTGGTGCGCATGCGCCGTGGGTGGAAGGAAAAGGTAAGAATATTGGGCAGCTCACGGAATGGGGCATCCAAGTTTGGGAGGAAGTCGCCCTGCCCTGGAGTCTCATAAATTCCAGGGTGGGTTTTGGTCCAATTTAAGCCTTTGCCCAATATTTATAACAACACGGATGCAGTCTGTTGTCCGAATGGTCAGCCATATTGCTCTTTGGTGTTCTCCAACGATGATGATACGACATTCAGTTAAACACAGCTTAGCATTGGGGGTAAGCCTTATCAGTTATAATCACTGCCATTATGCGGTAGTTTACCTTGGGATTGAATTAATTATTATATGGCTGCCATTTGATATTGTACTGCTTCCTGTTAGTGTTTTGATGAATATTGGACATAAAGTTCCTATCTGGGTATAGATACACTTTAACTGGTTTTATACTTTAAATTCCTCTGCGATTGGGGGTGCCCCCTTGTGTGAAATGCCCCAGGGTCGCCGAAACAAGCTCACCTCTTCCCTACAGCGCATGCACCAGTGACGGATCCGGTGACGTCTCTTCCTCTAAGGCGAGCAGCTCTGAGCTTGTTGACAGCCGCATCCCCCTGCTATCTTCTAATAGGGAGCATGCCTGGCGCGGGCACAAGCCCTGCTAGAGGGATAGCGAAGCCGCAGCTTGTGCATGCGCTGGTGGACCGGAAAAGAAGGTAAGTGTATGGGCGACCTGGGGGGGTTGACACAGCGGGGCATCACGATTTTGGTTTCCCTGGGAGGAGGGAACGATGTAATCGCCGCAGGTTTTGGTCCACTTTAACAAGTGAAAATTGTCAGGAAAAATTAAACGTTAGGTGGGAGGGGGTAAGGTGGACCACAAGCCTTTTATTTTGATTCATAGCCGACCAAAACCTAGGTTTTCTCACCCTTTGTTTGCTTTCCTGGGGCATCCCATGTAGTAGTGCCCTTGTGGGAAACCCCCGGTTCACCCATTATTTTTTCTTCGGCGATCCCACGGCCCATGTGTGGGCCTGTGCGAAAAACAATGCTTGATGGCATATTCCATGGAATTACCTCCATAGACTGTAATTAGAATATTTACATGCAGTGTTGGAGCCATCGCTCTGTAAGCCGAACAAAACCCGGGATTTTGACTGTCCCGGGGGCATCATGCATTGGGATGCACCGCTGTGCAAAACCCCCTAGAATGCCCAGTACAACTCGCCTCTTCCCAGGGCAACGACGCATGTGCGGGCTCTTGTCCAATCAGAGCCATTTGCCATGATGATGATGCAGAAGAGCCCGGTGCCCGTGTAGGCTATGTGGGCTGGTAGCCTTTAGGGACGCTCAGCCTGATCTACCAGCCAATATAGCTAGTGCCCAGGCTGGTTTAACATAGAGACTGCCTCTATGCTTTTTTTTTATTTTT
This sequence comes from Gastrophryne carolinensis, assembly GCA_027917425.1. Lineage (NCBI taxonomy): Eukaryota > Metazoa > Chordata > Amphibia > Anura > Microhylidae > Gastrophryne > Gastrophryne carolinensis. The sequence continues at coordinate 146,704,049 of CM051241.1, read as the reverse complement.
AAGGGTTTAACCCTTGATACTTAGCTTCAAGGTGCAGTTAGTTGTATTGTATTTAAAAACCTCATAAAGCGCTCTTATCAGTTTGGGGGAGTCTCCTGGGCAGGAACAGGTGTCTACCAATAAATATGTGGTACCATTGTGATCTTGAGGAAACTGGGATTTTACACGCAATATGATTTTCTTGAAAAACGTACCTTTTTTATTTGTAAAAAAACACATTTTTTTCACATATTTCACCCCAAAATTTTGAGAAAGCACTAAAAGAATGACAAACAAGACATTTCATGTTAAAGCCCAAAAAAGCAATATTTTTTTTCCTCGAAATTCTTGCAAATATCACAGTTAAACATGTATGGCGCAAAATGCTGGAAAGTTGCCTGGCAACAGGTTGACAACATTTCTAAGTAGGCTGGCGGTTAAAGTGCAAGTGTTTTTTTTAGGAAAAGTCAGGGCATTTATAACCTATTGCTGTGGAGGTGTTTAGGAATATTAAAGCTAACCAACAATCAAAAATGACCTAAAGTGGATCGAAACCCACCCTGGAGTCTGTGAGACTCCAGGGCAGACATACTCACTTCACCGGGGCATCTAGATTTGGGATGCCCCACTGTGTGAATCCCCCCAGGTCACCCATAAACTCACCTTCTTTCCCGGTCCAACGGCGCATGCGCAAGCAGCTGCTACTTCCTTGCTATTCCTTAAGCAGGGCGTGTGCCAGGCATTTGTGAATGGCCGGTGCGGGCGCGCTTTCTGTTAGAGGGTAGTAGGGGATGCGGCCGCCAGCATGCTCGGATCTGCTCGTATGAGACGAGCTCCTGGACGCAAAGACCAGAACCCAGGATGGTCAAAATCCTGGGTTTTGATCCACTTTAAACCAGACCAAAACAACAAACAGTGCTCATATGCATCCCTCCCGGGGTAATTTAGATTGCTGCACATAAAAAAATAACTCATGCTATATTAAATTTTAAAAACAAGATAGCGGTTCATGAACTTGCGGGTCACCTGCAAACAGGAAGTGCCGCTGGGCTTCCTGTTACTGTGCATTGTTAGTTGGGAGAGGAAGCTCTAAAATGGCCTCTACCTTCCTTTTCCAACTGTGCCAGGCTGTTGGTCTGGTTTAACTATGCATTCGAAGGTGTAGGATGTAGTGTAGAAATTCAGCCATGATGGCAGGTGCGCTTTAAGAGGCAATCAGTGCAAAGCATCATATGTTGCCTTGTTGCCTCCATTAGCTGCCCATGGACCAGGCAACAGAAATGAGCCCGGGGTAGTGGCCAATGCTTAGAGATTTGTTTAGAGAATGGGCAGATCTCACAGCCATACACATCTAACACATGCGAAGGGGGTTTTATCTGCGGTAATAATACACAGCTCTAGTCATTTATGATGTCAGTCTGCTCCGCCCCCGCCAGACACAATCCACAAGTGTGTGTTTTAGAGTTCCCAGTCCTGGGACTCAAATGAAACTGCTTTGCCCTGAGCAATATTCAAAGGTGTGAATACCCGTGGCCTTCCTCTTACCTTTGCAAACTGTAATCTGCTGCTGGCGGCTCATTCACACTTGTGTTGGGGCTGCTTTCACTTGTTTCAGGCTGGTCACAGAATGGGCAGACATGGGGAACACTTTATTCTTTAAATTTCTTGATAAGCTCTAGGTAACTCTCCCTTCTGCTGGGTCTACCCCACTGGTGCTGTGTGAATGAAAAGGGGACCAGTAATGATGAGTCAGCAGACAGGAGCATTTACCAAGAAATGCAAAGTGCTATTAAATGAAAAATGTAGCCCCTGACAGCCAGACAACAGGCAGATTTTACTACAGCATCTGGCAGTTGAAGCAATGTGCTGTCTCACCATCTTCTGTTACTGCATTGGTTAACCTGCCTCCTAGAAGTTTCTGGGGTTCCATTCTGCCATGGGGGGGGGTGAGAGATTCTCTCCGATATGCTTCATAAAATATGTTATGGGGCAGGGGGATCAACATACACACGGGCAGGCTGATTCATTACTAACGCCAGGTAGCGACAGATGAGCGCCTGTAGCGTGGATTTCAGAGCGACCGCTAGTAGTCGCTGTGCTCCGCCATGGATCTTTGTTTCAGAGCGCCTCAGTCGCTGGCTGGCATTGATGAATATGTTGTGTGAGTCACAACATATTCATCAATGCCGGTGCTCCAAAACGCGCACTATAGCCACCAGAAAGATGCTAAAAATCAGGCCCACAATGTGAAAAATCAGTGCAACACATTTTGACACAAGGTGAAGTTGTGCAGTGCAAATACAGTAACCCATAGCAACCAGTGATGCAATATTTTTTGTTAACCCCCCCTCAATGACAAGGGGGGGTACTTTACAGACTGGACTTCCACTTAAAATATTTTGTAACTTTTTTCTTTCGGACAATTGTTGATGGTGCTCACGTAAGATGTCACCAGTGATTCCATGCTTCTTTCTGTTTTCTCAGGTCCCATAAGCAGCCCATCAGGCATTTAGTGTCTCCTTCATCTATTTGCATATACAAACACCCACCATTCCATGGACAATGGCCTGTCATTCTCTGCAGGTTTCATCCTAACTACTGTATGCCTGTGCCCATATCAGAGGGGCCATTATAATAATTGATTAGATTTACACGTGTAAGTATGTAATCCCGATGCGCATTCTTTTTTTCTGCTGCTCAGCTAATTAATCACGTGACAGAGCAATAATGGGAGCCTGGCGATGGCTCGTTGGTTAGGAGAGGATTCAACCAACAAAAGATTGTTGTTTTTTTTTTTTTATAAAGCTGACGCTCACCTTGGCATGCATGCTTGTATCCTGCCATAAACTGTGTGCAAGTGATTCACTGATGCTGGAGACAATGAGGCATCTCTTAGTTTCCTGCACCTCATTTTTGTTAGAGCAGACCTAACTTTGACTTTATGTCCCTTTTAAAGAGGAACAGCACACATGAATTTCACTTTCCTGTGTGTTGTTCCTCTTTGCGGCAGCATATCAAATTGGGATGCCCTGCTGTGTGTACCGTTCCAGGGCACCCCGTTTCACTCACCTTCCTTCCACTCCCATGGAGCAGACTCGGGCGAGAGCAAAGGCGCTGATTAACAGTCAGGGAAGCAGCTCCGTAGATTCTACGTGCTTGCCATTTAAGGGGTTAGAGGGAAACCATCGGAGTGTATAGAACTATAGGGTCAGTGGCATCTGTCTTTGTGACGCATCCTAACGGGGGCCTGGCTATGGGGCCACTTCAGGGCTATGTATGCCCCTGACCGGGCTGACCCTCTGGTCACGCCTAGTTGTAATCCACAGAACAAGGTCATGGTTCCACAGATATATGTCATGGCTACAGCAGTCCAACAGTTAGTTGGCTGAGAAAGTGCCTAGTCTACCTCGCTTTGATGTGAACACTAGTTCTTGGTAAATTAGGCAGGGAAGAACACAGAGCTGCTAAGGGAGTTTTGCTCCACCTTAGGGATGTTGGGCACAATTTTATGTTAAGGCTTTCAGTGATCATTCTGGTTTAAGCTTCAGGGAATGTCCAGGGACAAACTTGGTTGCCGCTGGTGCCGGCACTATGAGACAGGCTGGGGGGGGGGGGGGGGGGGGGCATCCAGAATACTGGACCCCCCCACACACATAAGCTGCATTCGGCGGCCGGAGCGATGATAAGTTAAAGATTTTGGGCATCCTGGGGTTCATGCGTGGGGGGCTCCAGCCTGTCTTATAGTGGTGCTGGGGCCAACCAACACCCTCACCACGGAGGGTGTTGGTCCGCTTTCAAATACTGAAGAGTTTACTGTATGAGCCTTGACAGGGCCACATTTAATGTTTGCACCAGGCCCTCATCACATTTAGTTATGCCACTGAGAGTACCCGAGGCTTAACTTTTTTTTTCTTTTCTGTTAGTGCCATGTTTGTAGTTTTCAGGGAAAATCCTTACTGAGAACTATGTGACTGACCACATGGAAGGTGGTGGAGGCAGGTGTATATTCTAAAATAGGCTCCTTAAAGCAGAACAGAAAAGGATTATCCTGGATCCCAATTTGCGATGGCACGCTGTGTGAAACCCTCTCTGATCGCCCATACAAAGTCATTTTTCCTCTGTCCTTTGATGCCTGCGCAGGCTCAAGTCCAATCAGAGCCATTCGCTGTGCATATTTAATATTTAATCGGGAGCGAAAGTGGACACATCTGAATGACAGGGGCGCACACACAGCCCAAAGATGCCGGATATGGGGCCGTCCTTTTTACATTAGCGTGGGAGCCTGGAAGAAGGCGAGTTTAGCTGGGACTCGGAGGAGGGGTTCATCCTGATTTGGGATGCCACAGGGAAGAGGGCTAGCCCTCTTGGGATTTGTTCCGCTTTAACCATGACCAGTGTTGTTGTTGTTCGAATATAGGTTATGCTGAAATTCTACTGCTTTGGTTTGATCATAACTGATTTTTGGCAGTGTTCAAAAGAAAATCAACCAGCACTATTTTTAATTTGAAAATAAAAAACATTTAAATATGACCAAAAGGCAATTCCCATCCTATGGGAATGCTGATTTGGGATGTGTCCCATTGTGCAACCCCCTGATTCCGCCATATACTCAACTTCATCCTTTATCATACAGCACATCTACACCCCAGCTCACCACAGAGGAATACAGCGCTGGAAGTGTGAGATTCTGCGGCTAAGCACGACTAAGCAAACCAAACTGGGATTTTTTTTAAGGAGATTTTGTCATCCTCTTTTCCCAGGCTATTTTTACTATTTTTTATACTGGATGTTTAACTGTGATTTTGAAATGTCTGGTTTGTAATTTTTTCAGTGCTTTCTCAATATTTTTGGTGAAATATGTGAAATAAAAGTATGGTTTTCAAGAAAACGATATAGCATGTAAAGCCCCATTCCTCCCGCCAACCCCCCCCCCCCCCCCCCCCACATATTTATCGGTTGACACCCGTTCCTACCCAAGATACTCCTCCAAAATGAAAATATTGTTTTATGACAAAATCAAAATCCCTTAAAAATAAATTAAAAAGGCATGGGGTCCCCTCTCTACGACACCGGGCACCAGCAATGGATGCTGGTAGATCAGGGGCCTAGCGGCCGGCCTCTGGCCCTGAAGGCAATCAGCACACATATCCCACATGGGCACCGGGCTCTTCTGCACCTCCCTGACCTTTGGGGATGCAGGTAATGGAGCGGAGGAGTTTTGGCAAGTCACCTGATTCCAGCCTCTCCTGCCCTGTGAACTGGTATAAGTGTCTCAAGGACCACAAAGGGTTAGTTGTATAAAAAAAAAAAAAAAAATGCATTTTATTCTAAGTATACAGCACGTCCTGTTCCAGAATATTTCTTACACATGGGTAATACATCCACAAGATGGCGCTGGACTGCAGAAAACAGCTTGTGGCTCCTCCCGGCCCTATATAAGTCAGGGACCTCCCACAAATTCCCCAGTTCTTTTCTGCAGTCTGGACTGTGAAGATAGAAGATAACTATTCCCACCCGCTCCGTTCCATATTGCTGCCTCCCAGGCTGCTCCTACCGCAGTCCCTGCTCTGACAGGGTAGGCGGTTTAGGCTGATGGTGAGCCTTTCGGGATGCCCCCCCCTGCTCCATGGGTTTTAAAAACCCTTCTCCCCATAGGTGTCCCCCTCCACCCTCACTCCTCCCATTGTCCTTTCTATTCCTGCCTCGCTTTCCCTCTGGGAGATCTCCGGGGGGGGGGGGGGGGGGTGACTAGTGGTAAAATCTGTGTTTTATGTTTAAACTTGTACTGTAAACGCCTTGTACGCCGCCACCGCCGCTGCATGCTTGTACAACGCTCCGCGGGCAGTGCCGTCATTTACCTCAGAGCTACCGGGCCGCTATTGGCCGACCGGATCACGTGAGCACGTTCTGCGCTCTTCGGGGGGGGGGGGGGGGGCGGTGTTTGTGGATGATGTTTTTCACATCACATCTCCACGGCCCACCCCTCGAGGTCTGCGGACGCCATTTTGCCTGTCTTTAGCTACGTGTGATGCTGGCTTCCTGCAGTCCGTGAGTAACCCCGGTTTGGTGTTTTTTTCTCAGGATATTCCTTCTGCTGTATTTTTATTGGAATGTTTTGTTATGTCTTTCAGGCGGGTTAAAACTTCGGCACTGTGGTTTCTCCCGGCCATCTCCCCTCACTATCTTCCACTTCCCTAGCGGGTTCTTGGGGCATCCCGGTTAGCTCTTTAGCGTTAACCCTTAATGGCCTGTTGTGCCATTCAAATCACCATATGGAGGCTTCTGGGGATAATGGGCCTGGGGTTCCTTCGGGACAAGCCCGGCTATGTGTTGTGTGTGAGGTATCCCCATTATTGATGATGTCAGGGTATGTGTATCCTGTGCCCAGCAGGTACTTGCTCTGCATTCTGGGCTGTCTGTTACTGGGCCTGGTGGTGCGCCCCCTCTGGCCTCACCTACCCCCCCCACGCATACATCTGACCCCCACCGAGGGGCATACTAGCGCGGAGTCTCAACCTAATTTAGCTGCACAGGTGGCCAGCATTGAAAAACATCTTGCTGGGTCTGCCCCGCGTAAGGCTTCTGCTACGAAGCGGCATTTATCACCCGCGGTTTCCCTCTTCCCTGTAGAAGATGAGGGCCCTTACTCACTCTCAGCTCCCTACCCCCTTGAGGAGGGGGAATTATTTTCTGATTCTGAATCCTCTGAGGAACAACCTAAGATTTACAGTGGTACTGGGACTCCCTTTGGGGAAGACCCGTGGTCCCCTGTTGACACTGACAGATTGCTGAGTCACATTTTTGAAGTGCTTTGTATTCCCCTCCTGCAGTGGCTCCGCAGCAGCAGGGCGAGCTTTTTCATACGGTTAAGCCACGTTGGGAGTTCCCTGAGCAGTCTCACTTTAATAATCTAGTGCTCAAGGAATGGGAACAGCCTAGCAAGCTGCCAGGGGTGCCTAAGAGTTGGGACAAGAGGTATCCCTTTCCTGCTGATGTTGTTAAGCGTTGGTCATGTCCTCCTGAGGTGGATGCACCCATTCTCGGGTTGTCCAATACATCTGTCATGCACTCCCCTGATACTACTACCCTGCGGGATGGGGAGGACCGGCACTTGGACCAACTGGCCTGTCATGCCTTTGCCTGTGTGGGGACGAACATTGTGCCCGGTTTGTGCCTCTGCTATCACGGCTATTGCCATCCATTCTGGTGGCCCCCTGTTGACCAAGAAGTGTGTGGTTCGCAAATGTCGTGCAGTTGGCAGTAGATCAGTATGCCCTGCCCAAGGATCCAGACCTGCTCACTCAGGGGCAGCTATGCCATCCCAATTTACAAACACTGGCTTTAACGGCCTGGCTGCTGAAACCTTCATCTTGCTGGAAAAGGGGCTACCTGCCTCTGTTGTTAATACCATGATTCTGGCTAGGAAGAATTCCTCGTCATCCATCAACTATAGGGTATGGCATGCTTACATTGACTGGTGTGAGTCTAAGTCGCTTCCCTGTCGGGTGTTTTCTATCCCTAGGTTCTGGAATTCCTGCAACATCGTGTTCTCTGCCCCTCTGAAGACCCCGAACCCAAAGAGGAAACCCACGGCGATCCCTGCCAGTTTTTTGGGGGCTGCAAACTAGGGAAACGCCAGGCTCGTCAATTTTACATGGTTGGCAGTTAATGGATAGACATGAAGCCACGTAAATTTCACGTGCTTCTCATTTAAAGGGTTAGCAGTGCACAAGAAGTCCTGTAAGCAGGCCGCTAGATGGCATGGGAGCCAGACGCACGCATGCATAAGAAATTGGAAACCAGAGATTTGTGCTGACAATTCCTCACCTTTCCCCCTTTGCTTTATAATGCCATGAAGATCCCCTGTAATGATGTACTTTCAGATTTATATGCATCAGGGCTCAGTTCTCTAGGGCCCAGACATTCCCAGCGAGGGCTGTGTGGCTAATGTGTTTATTCCTCTCTCTGCTTTCTGGACTGAAAATCTGATGATGCAGGTCATGGGCATAACAAGTAAACTGTACTTTATTCTCTGCTTCAAAGTTTCTTCACAACGACCTAGGGCTTTATTCATCAAGGGATAGCGCCAGGTAGTGCCTTGTAAGCGACAGGTAGCGGCAGGTGAACGCAGGCTGCGGCATGCAACACCACATTTATGAAAGCGAATCTGGTGAGCACCTCTTACAGCGTCACGTAGCAACCAATTCATCATCACAGACGGCTCTGCGGAAAACCAGAGCACCGCCAGGATCTGCAGAGCCGTCTGTAATGATGAATGGTATTACCTGTCGCTCTGGGCTACAGCGACCCGATTTTAAGCGCAGACGCTGTGTGAGGCTGTTTTTTTGACGAATATGGTTTGAGTCGCTCACACTGAGCAGTCGCTACCGTTCGCTCCCATATAGCTCTGTACTGGTGTTATAGCGACTCACACATCAAATTCATCAATGCCGGCAATGTTACTACAGCGACTGAGCCGCTCTGAAATAGCGACTCACGGCCGACCAGAGCGACCACTAGCGGTCGCTCTTAGCGCTGCAGTACAGACCCTCATCTGCCGGTACCTGGTGCTAGTAATGAATCAGCCTGCTATAGTTCTGATGGTCAGTGGCATAAATACCTGTAATGGGCCCTGGTTAATACATGAAATGTGGCCCTTTCACGGCTCACACACTAATCTGTTTTCTGTCTTTTAATTCAGTTGGATGCAACTGGACAACTAAAGAGTGAAACAGCAGAGACTAATGGTGATTCCTTTCTCTGAATGATGTCAAGTGAGCACAAATATGATAAATCAAGTGGAGGAGCAACAATGATGCCCCTCCTGGCTCCTGTGTGGTTCAACCCTCTATCATTGGTGTAACTCAATGTGATGGTGTCCTGGTGGGGACATTAAATGGGGCCCTGTCCAGGCTGTCTTTTTACTCAGCTGGATGCAGCTAGACAACTAAAGATCAAACAGCAGAGACAAATGCTGCCAAGTGAGCACAAATATAAATAAAGTGGAGGAGCAACAATGACAGGGCCCCTCTGACCTTCTGGGCCCCAGTGCAGTCACCGCCCCTGTTGATGGTGACACATGTCCTGGAATACCACAAACACCTTTTTGATTTCTGTAGTAATGTTAGCACCAAAGCTGGGGGGAGACCCACATGAGCATGGTGAGTGGGCAAACTAACGGCCCTGCTCCTGAGGTTGACAGAATAGTGGCAGTATAGCAAGGTCAAAGGAGTAACATTAGGACCTTAAGTTATTCAGGCCCCATACTGTGCCTGCAGCTACATTTTGATATTTTGGGTCTCTATAAACAGAATGTGCCCTTCCCTTTAGTTACTGCCACCTTATATGTTCTGGTCATCTGCTGCCTTGTCATCATGTCGCGGTGTGAGATGCAGAAACCGAAAGACTGGAATATAAAGTCTGCCTATGTATAAAGCTGATATGTATATACGCCGGCAATTTTCATTCCTCGGAACAAGTGACGGGATATCCCTCTATAGGACAGACAGCTGCAGAGCATTTTATACACGCAGCGCTCTTTTGCTGTAAGCTTTTTTTTTATGAGCAGATCTGCCAGTAAAAGACGCTTTGCGCCTTTTTATGCATCAGCAAATAGCTGCCCAATGTAGGGTCCATGTCATCGCCACATGCTTTTGCTCTTTGCATATATGTCTGCATTTAATTTTGTTTTACAGCGTGAGGCAAATTGTTCCTCTTGCAAAAGACGACATCTAAGTATGTTTACTGATTTTTTTGACAGCTAATGAAAGCTTGTTGTCGCATCTCTCTAATACCATGTATCTCTTTCCAGCTCTGCTTCATTAGTAGAAAAGGATAGCAGTTGTTTCAGTCGGATTCAGAAAAAAATGGGTTGGTAATATTAAAGGGACTGTCCAAGCATCATGAATTATAAGGCAGATTCCTGGACAGGCAAACCAGGCAGCTGCCTGGGGCCCCCAGACCCTTTGAGGACCCCTGACTGTTGCTAAGGTTGCCACCTGGTTATTGACTCACCAACAGAGCCATTTTCGTTGGCGGCCTTCCATGCCAAATTCACTGGTGTCGGTTTTTCTGCTGACAGAATTGGCTACGGTGGGTGCAATCCCATCCCTAGCCTATCTGAATGTCTGGGCGCAGGAGCGCGCACACAGCCCAAAGATGCAGGTATGCAGCCACTATTGTTTACATCGGTGAGGGATCCCCAGAAGCAGGTGATTTTATATACTAGGGCATCCTTATCTGATATGCCCCAGGGGGGTGGCCCTGGGATCTTTTAGAATTCAGGGCCATGCTGCTAGGTTATTCTAAGTGTGCCATACACTCCACTTCGATCTTCATGACATGTGGGTAATCTCCAGTAGAGGGCGAACTTCTGCAGAGATGAATATGCAAAAAAAGAAAGCCCCTCCCGGCCCATATATACCTGGGACCTCCCACCAATTTCCCAGTTCCTTCTCTGCAGGGAAGGCGACAAGACAGAAGATGAAGACTTCTTTTACTTGCAGGTAAGCCGGGCCCGCGCCCGGCCGTTTATTATCCCTATTACTGCCAGGACCTTTTTTAAATTGCCTCTATTTGAGCCTCCCAGCTTAGGCTGCGGGTCCTGGTGAGGGTAGGAGCACCCTATGGGTGCGGAAGGAGCCTTGCACCACTGTGAGGCCTCATTATGGGGTAGGCGGTTATCCAGGTTTTTGGTGATCCTGGTGCGGGATGCCCCGTCCCTACATGCCTGTGGCCTTACTATGGCCGGGTTCCCACCCACCCTTCCGAGTCCCTTACTTCCCTCTGGGGGGGGGGGGGGGTGGGCTGGCAGGCCGTCATCCTCGGTCTCTCCCTTTTCATTTATTAAGATTTATATATGAGTGTATGTGTGTGTTGGTGTTTCACTTTACTTTGTGTTGTGTGTGAGTGTGGATCTCCTGGAAGTATCCCTGGATGAATTGGTGCATGGTGCTTTACTAGCCCGGGTGGCTTTCCTGTTAGCCTGGGGAGCTTCTCTCCCTCAGGCTGTGTTAAGAAAAGGGGGCGGGGCCGCGGTAGCCCCGCCCCCTCATTCGGCGCATTTTGCGGGGGCTTCACTGGCCAGATCCGCGCTGCTGGGAGGGGGGTGGGGCCGGAATAGCGCGCCTTCGGCACTGGCCCACCCCCTTCTCTTCCTGCTTCTCGGCTTCTCCTCAGATCGGGGGCCATTATTCTAAGCAGACAGCACGTCCTGCTCCAGACATAGTCCTTACATGTGGGTATACCTCCGCCTTCAGCGCCGTGCACTGCAGAATCATGAAGAAAACAAGCTCCTCCCGGCCCTACATATACCGAGGGACCTCCCACAAATCCCCAGATTCCTCTGCAGTGCTCAAACTGCGAAGACATGAAGTATCACGCTCTCGCAGGCGGCCCTGCGGGACTATTTCCACCCGTCCTCTTTGTGAGTAACATGCCTCCCAGCCTGGGCTGCGTTGGTCGGGTGAAGGTAGGCAGCACCTAGTGTGCTTACGGAGCCATGCTCCACCGCAATCCCCCTCCATGGGGTAGGCGGTTTAGGCTAATGGTGAGCCTCATAGTGGATGCCCCTCCCGCACCTTGCCCCACTCCCCATGTAGCGGTGAACCACGAGTGCTGGGTCACCTTCGTCCTTAGTTCCCCCCATTAGTGGGGGGAAAAAGAGGGGGGGGTTTGTGTACGTTGGCCTAATCTTGCCTTGCCTTAGCCCTATCGGTTCCAGGGGTCAGAGCCGCGTTTCAAACTTTGTTTTTACGATTGCCCGCTGCGCCTTTTAAATATGTGACTTGGCGGGTAAGGCGGCTCCGTCTCGCGACACCATGGCGTTATTTCTGTTCTTTTCCTGTCTTGTTCCGCGGAGCTTCACGCTCTCCAGGGTGGGCGTGGTCTGGTTTGGCGCGTTGCATGTCACCTATAGCTCTGGCCCGCCCTTCGAGGTTCGCTGGCGCCATTTTGTCGGTCTCCCGCGCGTGCGTGGTCACGATCCTCCTTCTCCCTTGGTTGATGTAAGTGCCCTCACGGGCGTTCGTTTAATTTTCTTTTTGTGTTGCGCATGGCTCTGACACCCTCTTTTCCCCTTATTTCTTTCAGACGCCAAGCCAGTGGCTTCTCCCAGCCTGATATATATATATCTTACGGGGTCATATTAGAATCTCCCACATTCCCAGCGGGTTTTGGGGCATCCAGGGTTGCTTACAGCATAAATCCCTTCCGGCATATTACCTAGATTAATTACCATATGGAGGCATCTCAGAATTTGGTGTCCGGGGTCCCGCGGGGACAAGACCGGCTGTGTACCATGTGTAGACAACCCCACGCTGACGCTGACAGAGCACTGGTCTGCGGACCGTGTGCTGAACAAGCACTGGCCCTGCAATCAGGCTTGCCTGTACCTGCACCTCGCTTCAATACACCTGTCTCCCCGGACTTGAATCTCACTCCTGATGAGTCGCACTCGAGCGTGGATGACCAGCAAGTAGTGCCGCGCAAGCTTCCCACCGCGGAGCATATTATGTCAGGCTTGGCAGAGCGCTTGGGCGCTGGGAAGAAACGATCCCTGACGCAACCTAGCTATAGGTCTTCCACTGAAACCGAAGAACCTGCTGCTATGCAGGATCTGGATCAGTCCGAGGACGGTGATCTGTTCTCAGGGTCCAGTTCTTCGGATGAGTTGTCTTGGAACCGCAACGGTTCTGGCCCGGAGTCCTGGGGCCTGTGTGAAACTGATGAGTTACTCATTAAGATTTTTGAAGTGCTGTCTATCTCTTCCCTGGGAGAGTCTCCCAAGCCCAAGAGGGAGAGTTTCCACACGGCAACGCCGCGCCTGGAATTCTTGGATCAGGATCATTTCCAGTATCTTATATCTAAGGAATGGGAATCCCCTTGTAAACTCACAGGGGTCCCGGGGGTTTGGGACTGGAAGTACCCCTTTCCCCAAGATTTGGTTGAACGATGGTCAGTTCCTCCAGAGGTGGATGCTCCAATTATTGGGGTTGTTAACCCTCCCTTCATGGCGGCTTCCCTCTCTCGCACCCTTCGGGATGCCGAGGACCGGCGCATGGACAGATTGGCCTCCCATGCCTTCTCTAGTGTAGGGACGGCTCTGCGCCCGGTCTGTGCTGCGGCTGTTAGCTCGGTGGCCGCCAGGACGCTGATCAGGAAGATAATTGACCAACAGCCGGAGGATCTCCCTTGTGAGGTCTTCAATGCACTGTCAGATTGTGACGTTTTTGTGAGATTTATCCTCTCAGCTATGGATGACACCATCAAAATGTGTGCTAAAACCTCAGCCCTTGTGGTGGCCATTAGTCGACTGCTTTGGCTGCGACAGTGGGGGGCTGACAGTGACACTAAAAAGGTTCTTACTGCCATTCCCTTTCGAGGACGTCGCTTATTCGGGGCCAGGTTGGACCTTTTTGGCAAAAAGGGTAAGGCGCCCTCGCGCAGACGGTCAGCCAGGCAGCCCAGGGGCAGGGAGCCCTCACCCCCTCCTTATGTTTCTGTTAAAAGAGAACCAGAAGTGTGCTTCCAACTTTTTGGAGTGGAAGCTCGTTCCAGGGGAGGCAGGCATCGCCCTGGGACCTCTGGCAGGTCAAAACCAAAGTCTGCCAAAACCTCACAAGCATGAAGGGACGCCCTCGCCCTGCGGGCGAGGGAACTGCCACAGCACTTGGCTCTTATGGCAGGATGCCATGCTTCGTTCGGGCGATGGCAGGTGATGGCCTTCCTGGACGTGGTTTTTGAAAGAATGGAGTTTTCTGGGCAGTTCCCTTCAAAATTAGCCAGGGGTATTCTAGTCCCCGTTGTATCCTTTAGTGATTGGACACAGGTTGAGTTTGGCCTGGAGGGTCTGGGCCTTCTTTTAGGTTGGCCTTGGCTGATAATTGCATTCACTCTGCTCTTCCCCCGGGATGACGCAGTCTGCCCAGATCCGGCGATCTAGACCGGGCATCTAGGTTCCACGTGCTCTGCCTACTTGGTATCCATCTGTTGGGCCGCAGACGCCCTTGTCAAGTGAACCTCTTGATGCCTGCAAGGATCCTTTTCCCCTTCGGTCCCTTGTTCCCTCTGGACGCCTAGTCCTTTTTTACAACCGGTGTTACAGGACCATTCTTTATATTAGGGTCTTGTCTGGGGTCCCTCCCCTGTTCCCAGATGGCTCGCCAAGGCGAGTATGGGAGCGCTTTCATGCTCATTCACCGGTGCTGTCCGCACTAGTTTCTACTTTGATTTGGGGCTCTCTTGGAGTTTTTTGGATTGGTGCTTAGGCACATCTATTACTTGGTGTAATCTGATTCATACTCTCCCTACGGGGTGGCATTTTGATGGGTCCAGGTTCAACCCTCCCTTCTGATTTGGGTGCCTTGGTATGGAAGGGGCCTTGCCCTCTGTGTAATCTCATTACATTCACCTTGCGGCTGGTGGGCCTATTGCTGGCAGCCCGAGGCTGTTCCTTTTCCCAGATGCCCCTGGGGCCTGCGGCACCTTGGGTAACTTATCCTGGATGGGGTTCCAACACCCCTGGAAATAGATCAGTGCGTTTCCCCTGTTTTTATGGGGGTTCCCTTCTGGTTGGTCTACTCATGGAAGTTGTTGATGGACATCACTTCCTTCTTGCTATCCCTGTAAATGGTCACCATGGGGACCAGGTCTGGTAGGGTCACTAAAGGGGTTCTATTCCTTATGAAATTCCCTGAGGTACCTAAGGGGGGCCCCTTTAGGGGGGGCCCATTTTCATACCATTGGTAGGTCATCACATTGTGCCTTGTTGGGCCCTAGCTTGCTGGTCTGTTTCCCTTAGGCCTTGTCTCTTGGGGACTCTTGGTCTGTCTGGTCACTGGCCTGTCCCAGCTTTTATCCGAGAAGGTCTCGGAACAGGTTGACCCTTCTTGAAGGGTCTGGTTCTGATCCAGTGGAGGTTTTTTACACTCCTTGCGCTTCATTGGTGTTGGCTGTCCTACTGTGTTGGGAGGGCCTTCCCTAGTGTCTCAATGAGCCTACTGGTTGGGGCCGTGGCCCTGTGACTGTTACAGAGACACTGTCCTGCTTAAGGTCCTAATTCGTTGCCCTGGGTGATTGTCCCAGGACTCTCTGGCCTTGGTCACGGTGACCTAGTCTGGCCTTTTGTCCGGGTATTCTACCCTTTGTCTGACCCTTCTTACACCCTGCTAGGTGGGGTTCTGCACAGGCTTGCTGTGGCAAGGGTGAACTGTTGCACTGGGGGCCATGAGTGGCCCTATGTGGTTTGGTTCGCATTTTCTGCTGGAGACAGTTGTACTGTGAGCCCTCTCATGTGGGCTGTTATGCCTAGTTAGGCTCCTTACTACGTCATTCCCTTCACAGGGTTTGGACGATCGTTATTCACCCTAGCAGAAATGTTCCCTCTGGGTGTCTCTTCTTTTTGGAGGGTTGATAGATCCCTCCCTTTCTTATTCTTCTCCCTTTTGTTGGGAGTTGGCGTCCTAGTTGGATGGCTGGGACTAGCTCTCTATTCCCTATGGAATGAGGCCTTACCCATGGGTACTAGAGTTCTTATGGCATGGCTGGAGTTGGTCTCCCAAACTCAGTTCCTTGAGAGGTTCCAGGGCTCGCCCTGTTTGTCCTCGGTAGAGACTAGTTTCAAGCTTCGGCGTTGAGCTTTCCTCAGAGGTGGCTCAGGCGCATTCCCCAGAGAATTCTAAGCTCCCTTGAGGGGGGGTTGCCTATCCAGTTGCAGTGCTAAGGGTTTCCCTGGGTCTTATTCAGGTTCTTGTCTGAACTGTTCCCTGCCTCAGACGACTCTTCCGGGGCGGGTGCCTCTGTCAGAGGCGTGCCATAGGAGACAGCTTCCTTAGCCTAGTCCTTTTTTTTTTCTTTTTAACAGCTCTTTATATCTGTACACCGTTTGGTGAGGCTGTGTCCGCCTTGCACCAAGCTTGAGTCCAGGCGGAGGGTTGTTATTCTTCTCTATTCCAGAACCTATGGTCTTTGGACTGGGGTTCTGCTTACTCTGAGCTTAAAAGGGATCTGTATCCCTCAATAGGCGTTGGGAACCTCTGGACTGCTTCCTGTCCAGGGTTGGGGCTATGCCCGTTGGGCTTATAGACGTCACCATCCTTCTTGCAGCAAGATCTGGTTACTTCCATGAGTATGGGAGTCTGTTGGACTGGTCTTGCTTGGCTGGTTGCCCTTCTGAGCTCCTGATTATCATGTTGGCTCTTGGGGAGCTCGTGTTCAGTATTACGTTGGTCTCGCCGAGACCAGGGTTCGTATTCCCTGACGGGAAAGGCTCTATGGTTGCCATGGCTACCCTGTTATCGTTAGTAGCATGGTTAGGCTGTTACTCTGGCCTGTTTGTTACGGGAGATTCATTCTTCTCTCTTGGTTTGGATTTCTTCTACCGGTGATTGGGTTGGGCCTTATGCACTTGGTTGTTGAGCAGACTGACTAGTTCTCTGCTCGTGTTTCATTAGCCTTGTAAGGCTTCATAAGTTAAGTTAGAGCTTTGCTCTAGTTGCTCCTGGTAGCAAGGTTACAGGCGATAGGGCTGTTTTGGTTGGCTGTGCCTTTTTTCATGGGGATCCCACCCTACTTATGGACACTGCTATTGGATGTCCCACATGTAAGGACTATGTCTGGAGCAGGACGTGCTGTCTGCTTAGAATAATACAACTCTGTGAAGTACTCACCTGTAGAGTTGGTATTATATGCAGACAGCACGTCTTGCTCCACCCCACCCTGATTCACTTTGTTCTGGATCCCCTGTGTGGTGATTATTATCTTGGATATTATTGCCAGTCTCTGGGTGGTTGTTTTCCTCCTGGCTTCTTCTCTCACTGCTTTTCAATGCTGGGGATTTGTGGGAGGTCCCTCTGTATATGTAGGGCCGGGAGGAGCTTGTTTTCTTCATGATTCTGCAGTGCACGGCGCTGAAGGCGGAGGTATACCCACATGTAAAGACTATGTCTGGAGCAGGACGTGCTGTCTGCATATAATACCAACTCTACAGGTGAGTACTTCACAGAGTTGTATTTTTGCTGCCTTGCTGCGGTTCTTGGGGACAGGTAGGGGCCTGTTGGCCACCTCTTTGTCACTTGGGGGTCCCTCTCTGGTGGGGGGCCCCCTGTGGTGCTGTTTTTTTGCAGGTTTTGCCATTTAATTATTTAATTAAAATTGTATGTTTATATATATATTTACTGTATAGTAATTGATATGCCTTATTGTGTGTTGCAGATTGCTTCAGTATTGTGCATGTTAAGGGGTTCCTCCTGGTCCTGGGGTCCCTAGTGTAAATTTGATCACCTCAAATCCTCCCACCGGGACTTTTAAGGGGCATCCCGGGTTGCTTAGGCATAAATTCCCTGCGGTCTTGCGACTGACCACAAAAATCACCATATGGAGGCTACGCAGGATACTGGGCTCGGGCTCCCTCTGGAACAATCCGGGCCATGTGTGGGGGTGGGGTATCCCTTACGGGGGAGAATGTGCTGATCCGTATACCATGCGCACAAAAGGCCATAACGCGGCAGTCTGGTACCCAGCCTTCTGGGTCGGCTCCTCCCACTTCATCACCTTCCCCTCCCTGCCTTATCTGTACCCCAAGTGACATTGGTGCCAGCGGGGAGTCGCACTCTGATGTTTGTGCTAGGTTGGCCAGCATCGAAAAATTTATTGGTAGCATGGTGGTCAAGAAGGTCCAGGCTAAAAAGAGACATTTGTCGTCGGCCCAGCCCTGGTGGGATGTTGACGACGATTCCATTGATTTGTCGGATTATTCCCCAGTAGTGGAGGGGGAATTGTATTAGGAAATGGAGACTGACTATGTACAGTCTGGTGATGCTGATGTCGGGCAGACGCTGGGGGATGCCGTCGATACGGCCACTGTTTTGTCACATCTATTGGAGGTGTTGGATATTGACCCGCCTGAGGCGACTCCTCTCAAGAAGGGGGAATTTTCTGTGGCCTGCAAGCCCCGTCTGGAATTCCCTACCCAGGCTCACTTTGATGCGCTGATCCTGAAAGAATGGGAAAGGCCCAGTCGGCTTCCTGGTGTTCCTCAGGGATGGGATAAGAAGTATCCTTTCCCGGTGGAGGCGGTTAAGCGATGGTCTTCTCCTCCCGAGGTCGATGCGCTTGTGCGGCCCCCTCGGAAGGCTGTGGTTCTGGTTTGGGATTTGAATTTGGTTCTTTCGGCTCTCCAGGGTCCTCCTTTTGAGCCACTACAGGATATTGCTCTTTCGGGTTCTCACTCAGATGGTTGCCTTCTTGGTGGCTATTACCTCTGTTTGGCGTGTCTCTGAGTTGGCGGCTCTGACGATTCAGGCCCCTTACTTTGAGAGACACCAGGATAAGGTGGTTTTTCGCTTTAAGCCAGATTTCCTTTCTAAGGTGGTGTCTGCCTTCCACCTCAATCAGGATATTGTTCTCCCTTCCTTGTGTCCTAAGCCTAACAATGACAAGGAGTGGGTTCTGCACAATTTGGATGTCGTTCGCTGCGTGAAGTTCTATTTGGTGACTACTTCTTTTTTCCGCAAGACAAATGTTTTTTTCGTGGTGCCCTGCGGACCCAGGAAAGGATTGGCGTCCGCCATGTCTACCATTAGTAAATGGATTCGTCAGGCCATTGCTGCTAAGGGGAGGACTCCCCCTTTTAGGGTCACGGCGCACGCTACTCGTGCTGTTGGTGCATCCTGGGCTTTTCAGAACCAGGCTTCGGTTGAACAAGTTTGTAAGGCTGCTACTTGGTCTTCCGTTCATACTTTTTCCAAGTTTTACAAGGTTGATGTGCAGGCTTCAGCGGATGCTGTTTTTGGCCGCAAGGTTCTGCAAGCTGCAGTGGTTTCAGTTGGTATACATTCTTTACTGTTTCTGATTCCCACCCATGACGGACACTGCTATTGGATGTCCCACATGTCATGAAGATCGAAGAGGAGTGTATGGCACACTTAGAATAATACCGTTTTGTGAGTACTCACCTTTAAAACGGGTATTATGAGTGTGCCATACACTCCACTTCGCCCCACCCCTTTTTTTCAGGTATTCTGGAGTTTTTTATTTGGTAAACCATTGGTTTTGATTGTTAAGGTTATAATTGGTACTTCATGGTCCCCTTACTGCTTTTTTACACTGGGAAATTGGTGGGAGGTCCCAGGTATATATGGACCGGGAGGGGCTTTCTTTTTTTGCATATTTATCTCTGCAGAAGTTCGCCCTCTACTGGAGATTGCCCACATGTCATGAAGATCGAAGTGGAGTGTATGGCACACTCATAATACCCGTTTTAAAGGTGAGTATTCACAAAACGGTATTTTTGTTCCACTTTAACAGGGTTTCAAAGTGTGCCATATTTTTAATTTCATTTCTCCAGCACCACACAAAAAAACTTACAGCTTCCATGCCTTTTGGAGCTCTTAGCATAAGCAATAACAGAAAGCCACAATGGTTATTTTACACTGTTAAACTCGGGTTAAAGTGGATTAAAACCCATCTCGGATGGCCACCTGATTTCCTTTCCCTGTGGCATCCTGATTTGGGATGCCCCGCTGTATGAATCCCCCAATACCCAGTAAAAGCTACCTTATCCCCAATCCAAATGTGTAGGTCGCTCTACGATATACCTTTTGCCAGACACGTGCCCATGCCAGGCATTTGTGAATGAGCAGTGCGGGCATGGATGCTGCTATAGAGGCTAACAGGGATGCAGCCTTCGACGTAGGGTAGAAGCTGTAGCAGGGCCCCAGTTAGTTCACCTTTCAATGTTATTTCTGCAACAACACACAAATCTGTGACCGCAGCAGAGCATGCTCATGGCTCATAAAGTAGTCCAATGACACTACTTTCCCAGCTCCACCACAACCCAGAAATTGAGGCAAGAAGAAAGAAGCTTCAGTTAGAATAAGTTATTTAGACGTATTCAGAGATTTTGAGATGCTTCATTTTACACAGTTCACCAAGTTAGTGTGCGCCTGGACAGGGACTTTAAAGTGGAAGTGTAGTAACCCACCCTGATACTCTCCCTTATCCCCTTGAGGCTAGGATGGAGTGGGTTACAAGAAACAAGTGACCGCCCGACGGCCAATCGCAGGACTCCGTTCTCGCCACTGGCTCGGTATTCAGGTGAGTAAAACAAGTTTTTTATGTGTTTTGCTGCGAGGGGGGCTCCAGCATTGTGGATGCCCCCCCCCCCCCTGCTTCTTACAATCCCTACACCTGGGGACCAACACCCGTTTAGGTAAAAACGGGTGTTGGTCCGGTTTAAGTTGGAGGCGACAGGAGGTGGCCAGGGAGTGAATGTGTGGTTTGAAAGAGAGGGCAGAGTCCAGAATGACTCCCAGGCACCGAGCTTGGGGAGATGCTGTTATTGTGTAATTGTTGACAGAAATAGACGTGTTTGAAAGGGGAGGGGAGTTAGATGGTGGGAAAATGACCAGTTATGTCTTGTCCATGTTTAGCTTGAGGTAGCGAGATGACATGAATGAAGAAATAACTGCAAGGCAGTTGGGGAGGCGAAAGAGGAGAGAGAAGAGATTTGGGCCTGAGAGATATATCTGAGTGTTATCCACATAGAAGTGGTATTGAAAACCTAGTGAAGTTATACGTTTGCCAAGGCCATAGGTTTAGACTGAAAAAAGTAGGGGGCCTAGGACAGAACCTTGTGGCACACAGAACAGAAAGGAAACGTGAGGATGAGACTGTGTTAGAATAGGATACACTGAATGTACTCAGAGAGGTAAGATGTGAGCCTAGAGAGTGCAAGACCTTGAACCCCAAGAGAGGAGAGAATATCAAGAAGCAGAGAGTGGTCGACAGGTGTCAAAGGCTGAGGAGAGGTCACCAAGGATGAGGATAGAGTAGTGACCTTTGCTTTTGGCAGTGAGCAGATCATTGCTGACTTTGGTGAGGGCAGTTTCAGTGGAGTGGTTACGGCGGAATCCTGATTGTAAGGGGTCAAGTAAGTTGTTAGTGGATAAGTATTGGGCCAGTTCTGAGTGGACATGTTGTTCAAGAAGTTTGGAGGAGAAAGGGAGTAGTGAGATGGAATACCTCAAGCCGTGCATCGGATCACAGTGGAGCGGGTATGAGGTTGAGGCTGTGCCTTTTTATGTTTGAATTCCGGCTTCGGATGTACATTTAACCCTTTTAGCTCCGGCCTACCTAGAGATCTTACCACCCAATTTTTAGTCATTTTGCGCGATATATGTTTAACCACAATTTTTGCAGAAATTTCCAGGGATATATTGTTTTTTTTTGCAGATTTGAGGCTTTATCATGAAATGCCTTGTTTGTAATTTTTTTAGTATTTTTGGGTAAAAAAAAATTAAAAATGATATTCTTTAAAATTTGTAGCGTTTTCTCAAATATAAAATGTACGTTTTTTGTACATCTTGCGTGTAAAGGCTCCATTGTGCCTATTACAAGGTTACAATAGACCCCCCTGTTCTTGCCCAGGGGACACGCCAAACTGAAAAAATCGTTTTATAACATTTTCAAATGAAATACAACAACCATGTGCACTATCAAGGGTTAAACCCTTGACAAAATTGTCAAGAATGGCGTGGATTTTTTATTAAAAAGCTCAAGGTCAAGCAGGACTGCAGTTAGAAACATGTTTGGTCACATGACAACTGCGGTATTAAGGCTACGTTGAAAATAATTTGAATTGAACTCATGTCAATTTGTACCCCAAGTTTGCACATGCACCCAGGGGTGGGCTCAATTCTGTGGCCCCAGGCAAAGTTGTGTCTGGGGGACCTGGTCAAAGACAAAGTTTGTATAGTGAAATACAATATTAAAGCACCTTGTTGGGGATGTAGCCATGGCCTGCTCATGCGCTGTGGGAGTGCGAGCGAATCCAGGGGTATCCTGGCATTGTCCGTCCATGGCATAGGGAATTGTCTGGGAATTGCCCATATGGCCATCCAATTTCTACTCCCTGTGTCATCCCAAACCAGGATGCGCCACTGTGTGAAACCCCACTAAATCGCCACATCCACTTACCTAACTCTGTTCCTGTTTCCTATCTGCTGCACACTCTGCATTGTGTTAAATGGCATCCTTCACTCACTGCAGCCTGCCGGCAACACATGCCATTATTTATTTTTAAACAGAAAGTTTCTACTGATCTGACCTCTGGAGACCCCCTGGCATGTGGGGGCCCCATACAATTTGTTAAACTGGACCAACACCCGTTTTGGTCCCGCAGTCAGCTAATCAAAACATGCTCAGGGTAGGCATCCAGAATGCTGGAGTCCCCCCCTCACATAACCTCCCAGAATGCCCGTAATCCTCATCTTCACTACGAGCCAGCGTCAGGAAAGGAGTTCCGCAATTGGCCGCCCAGCAGTCACAAAGGCGCTGGTCACATCCTCCGCACCAGACACCGGAACAACCTGCCCCCATGACCACCCACTGGCTAATCGCAGGACTCGGACCTGGCTCGTAGTGAAGATGAGGATTACGGGCATTCTGGGAGGTTATGTGTTCAAGAAAAGCTCCTGCTTTGCAGTAGAAGTAAATGAAACCAGGGGCTAAGTTGGTATGATTTGCACACAGGACATTCTGTGCTACGAAATAATGAACCCAACAGGGCTAAACCTGAGGACAGATAATAAGTAATAAGTGGATGAAATTAAGGATTCTTGTTGTTTTGTTCAATTACTGTTTAAAAGGACTGTAAACCCAATGACAGTAATAATGGGTGACCCCTTTGGTCCTAGGTATTCTATTTATTGCGGTTCATTGGAATTGATTTGTACACAGCATTTTTTTCCTCTTCTTGAGCAGTTTACACTGTACCCAGCTAGGGTATCTGTACACTCTTGGGGCTATCCAGATGGGGCCTTTTTACCATCTTTATTAGCTCTAGGTACTAGGATTTAGGGGGTTCACTAGTAGTTCACGCAGCCGCCCACCGGCTAAATCCGACGCTGGCTCGTCATTAAGGTGAGGATTACGGGCGTCCTGGGGGGTTATCTGCAGGGGGGACTCCGGCATTTTGGATGCCCTCCTGAGCTTGTTTTGATTAGCTGACTGCAGGACGACCACCCATTAAAGAAAAAACGGGTGTTGGTCTGGTTTAAGCACACTACTGCCTGCATCCTACTTATTAGAACTTTATTTTGACCCAAATAAATTGCCTCACGCAATAACAGAATAGGAGGAAACCCAACCACTGCAAGACTGCAGCTTGCATGGTCGTTGAGGTACAGATCCTCCTGACAATTTTTGGTCCTCAGATCCTCGAGGTCAGCGTGTAGCCAGTTACTAGGGTGGCGCCTACATCGGAATGTACCTTTGATCTCTGATTGCTGAGGAAGGAGGGAGCAATTACTTGTCTATTTAAAAGTATCACTTGGACAAAACCTTTTTTATGTTTTAATTTATCTTAGTCAAAGCAAACAAGAAGGGTTCTTCTTTATCTTGTCTTCCAGGAGCCCGGCCTGGCCAGACTTTCTCACGTTCACGTCTGGCTGATTCTCTATTAGCAGAGGGCACAGTCCCCGGGAGAAGGGGTTGGACAGGAATGCAGGCGGCACTGGAGGGCTGAACCCCAAGGAGCTTTAATGTCACCGAGGAGGCCTCCTGTCCTGGGTCAGTTGCTCTTCCAAGTGTTGTACATCAGATGAGCATATGCACACAAACCAGTGCTTTCTGAGGCCGTTCTATTTGATCTCTGCCCGCCTGTATAGATCCCCGCTCACTTGCAGTTGTAAGCTGCTGTTCAGTTTAATAAAAAAAACCTTATTATCTCCATCCATGTAGTGATGACACATGTCGAAGTCAGTGGAGTATGGCGGAGCCCGAGCACAATAGTGGGTGGCTTTTGTCAAAGACACTAATAACAGAATGAGCCTAAAGATCCAAAGAGAGTTATATCAAAGGAGGTAAATGTAACATCAATTGTAATGCATATGGAGCCTTTCTAGCATCTGTTTTGGCATTCTTTAACTCTTAGTCAGGCCAACATGTTCGAATGGCATTTTGTTACTTTTCTTTTCTAAGGATGCCTCTTTTTTTTTATTTTTAAACCCCAAGCGTTTGATTACAGGATTTCTGAAAAGCCTTAACACACGTATTTTACTTTAAATAGCAGGAACATTATTAGGAACTTGGCAAATGCTGCACCACATCAAAGCCTGTAATGTATCGCATTGAATCTAATGTTTTTTTTTTGTGGCACATGTAAAGACTGTTCAAGAAAAGCTCCTGCTTCGACCTAATCTTGGGAAATGCAGTAGAAGTAAATGAAACCAGAGGCTAAGTTGGTATGATTTGCACACAGGACATTCTGTGCTACGAAATAATTAACCCAACAGGGCTAAACCTGGGGACAGATAATAAGTAATAAGTGAATGAAATAAAGAATTCTTGTTGTTTTGTTCAATTGCTGTTTAAAGGGACTGTAAACCCAATGACAATAATAATGTGTGACCCCTTTGGTCCGCTAAGTATTCTATTTATTGTGGTTCATTGGTATTGATTTGCACATAGCATCTTTTCTTAGCTAGCATATGTTTGTACCCAGCAAGGGTATCTTTGCACTCTTGGGGCTATCCAGATGGGGCCTTTTTACCATCTGCATTAGCTCTAGGTATTAGGATTTAGGGGGCTCACTGGTAGCACTGTACACAGCGTATATTTGTGAACTGGCCCACTGAAAATAATGGGCAGCATTTTCCATAGCGCTGTGACTGTGTTGCCCAGCGCAACGCAAGTGGATAGGTATAAATAGAGCCTAAGAAAGTAAGAAACCTACCTGATTTCTGTCACATGTGCCTGCCCTCCATTTCCTGCTGTGCTGGAGAGAAGCTGCAGCTGGGCTCCAAAGTTTTCCCTCCTTCCAATTTGGGATGCCCCATGGGAAGGCCAGCAGCTGTCCCTGGGATCATTTAGAATCTAGGGCCGGTCGTCCAGCGTTTTGTTTCACTTTGAATTAAGTGAAAATTTGCGACCTATTGAGTGACACTATGTCAATCAGTGGAGTTCCACTCATGATAAACTTTCACCACAGCAGCACGCAAACAGTTTACGAACTGCATAGTTTTAGAAGTAACTTCCACTGTCGGCTCGAAAGCCAGTTATCCTTTTTGCAACTTTGATAAATCGCCCCTTTTACACATGACAGCAAAGAGGGATATGTGTCACACACATTATATTTCCACTAAGCCAGCTCACATCATGTGACTTGTATGAGCTAAGCACTGTCAAAATGTCACAATGTGACACAGGCTGTAACATCGCTTCTATCGTGGCGGGTTGCTATCAAGCAACTGACACCCCAGGCAAGAAATGGCTGGCAAGAAATGGCCCTGACTGTGATGGGGGCCTTCTTTTCCTTCTGTCCCAGACTATTACCTTATTTGCCCCTCTAACTGTGAGCTAGGGCTTATTTTGGGAGTATGTACTTGTGGCAGCCGCATAAACTCTACACCGGTACCTCTCCGCGCCAGCACAGGAAATTCTACGGGGCTGGCATTTTCTCCCTATTAGAGAAAGAAAAAACACTCACCTCGGTCCAGGATCCAGTGGACCGCAGGGAGGAGCCTTTTTACCGGAGTATGGTGATGTCATGTCACTCTGCTGTTATAAAAGGGAGTGAAAAGAGTGACCAGCGGAAACCGGGTCAGGGGGCAGGGGAACGGGATCCTCTGCCTTGCTGCCGGCTTCTG
The DNA here is from genome assembly GCA_027917425.1 of Gastrophryne carolinensis. Classification (NCBI taxonomy): domain Eukaryota; kingdom Metazoa; phylum Chordata; class Amphibia; order Anura; family Microhylidae; genus Gastrophryne; species Gastrophryne carolinensis. Next base: position 146,678,424 of record CM051241.1, on the reverse strand, counting down.
CTGGTCACTGTCAGAAGTAGCTATGGATGGGATAGGACAGCAGCAATTGAAAAATAAAAAAATAAATAGTATGTTTTTTTTTTTACATTTAACCCTTTGTGAACTGGTAAGTGGTCCTTGAGACCCCAGTAAGCAGGTGACTTGCCATACCCCTCCACCCCAATAACTGCATCCCCAAAGCCCAGGAGGGTGCAGAAAAGCTTGTCGCCCATGTGGGCTATGCGGGCTGGTAGCCCTCGGGCCATGCCCTGGTCTACCAGCCCCCATGGCTGGTGCCCGGCCTGGTTTTTGCTGGAAAGAGGGCACCCTACTTAATTCTTCTTTTAATTTTTAAGGATTTAACCCTTAAAAAAATAAAAAGTGTGTTGTTTCTCCCTCTGGAGAGCCTTGATAGTGCTCATAGTAGTATTTTATTTGAAAATCTCCTGGGCAGGAACCGGTATAGTACCATTGTAATTGGGTGGACTGGGGCATTACACACAGTATGTTTTTCTTGAAAACCTTTTTTATTAAAAAAAAAAAATATTCCAAAATGTAAAATGTAGTTTTTTAAAAAATGTTTTTACCAAAAGCTACAAACAATACTTTTCATGTTAAAGTGGACCAAAACCCACAACGATCGGCCCGGGAATTGATCGATTCCCTTCCCCGGGGTATCCAATATCGGGATGCCGCGCTGTGTGAAATCCCCCCGGTCGCCTCATAAACTTTCCTTGTTTCCCAGTCCAATGGTGCATGCACAAGCCGCGGCCGCATCCCTGCGCCAGTCATCTGTTTGAGAAGGCTCCGCGCTTCTTCCTTAATTAGACAGGTGACTTTTAATGGAAAATTTGGGTTACTGCCCCACATTTCACCTAGCATATCACGTACCTCTGTGAATATCGAAGCAAAGAAGACATTTAGTAAATTGACTTTCTCCTCCCCCTATTTTCCCCCTCCTTGCTTTCAGGTTTGTATCTTTTAGCCCTCATTCACACCTGTCTGGTACCGCATGCGTTTCTGCATTTGCACCAGACGTCCCGCAAAAATCTTCCAGCAATGGCACCATTATGGCCCCTTTCACACCTCTCCGATGTGGCAGAGAGAAAAGAAAGGCATCCACAAAAAGTCCTGTCTGCTGCGTCCGGGCCGCAAACACACCCTATTAAAAAGGGTTTGTATTCTAAGTATGTCACACACCCCGCTTCAAGATATTCATAACCTGTGGGTATACTGACCTGAAGAGGGCGATCTGCAGAGATGATTGGAGGAAAGAAAGCCCCTCCCGGTCCATAAACACCCGGGACCTCCCACTCATTACCCAGTCTTCATCTCTGCAGGACGGCGAGCAAGTCAGAAGATGATGTCTCCTCCTTGCATAGGGGGAGTTTTCAGGTAGCCAGGAGAATTCCCGGCCAGTTATTTAACTATTTCCGTCAGACCCTTCTACTTATAAGATAAATGCCTCCTCAGCTGTGGCTGCTGGTCTAGACGAGGGTATTTCAGCACCTCTGGTGCCCAGGAGCAAGGCTCCTCCGTGAGACCCTATACAGAGGGTAGACGGTACACCGGGTTGGTGACCCCGGTTTGGGATGCCCTGTCCCTTAGTCTTAATGTAAGGGTGGCCACTATAGATTCTCCTTTCTTTATGGGGGATGGGGTGTGAGGTCTTTGTCACTTTATCTCTTTATCTTTCCTTTATTCACATTATTAATGTTGAATGTTTTACTGTGTGTTGCCCTTTAATTGTATGCTGTGTTTTCACTACGAGCGCCGCGGCCGTTGTTGCTTTTGCCACGGCGCCGGGTAATGGCGGCTCAGGGTCCCTCAGTGAGGTTTCAAATTAACCTCACGCGCTGTAGATGATGGGGGGCGGGTCCGGACTTCGGCGCGAGGCCGGGGCCCGCCCCTCCTCGCCTTTGCGGCTGGGCAGGTGAAAGCACAGTGTCTTTGTGTTATGCAGCACCGCGGTCACTTATTTGCCGCGGCGCTGACTCTTGGCGCCCTTTTCTCTGTTGAGGGGATTTATCCCCTCATGATTCTCTATGGGGGGGGGCGGGGCCGGTTTGCGGCGCGTCGCAGCGGCCCGCCCCCATCTATCTCCGGCGCCGCTGAGGAGCTTCATCTCCTCTGGCCAGGCGGGAGGTGCTGCCCCCTTCTCACACAGTTCTCCTCACAGTTCTCTTCCTCTCGGTGTGCGAGCTATTGCGTTATCCGGCGGTTCTGTGAGTGGCCTGTTGGCCCCCTCTCCTTCATTTTTCCTTTGTGTGTCAAGCTGTTTGTTTTACTTGGTTTTTCTGTGTCTTTCAGGCGGACCCACAGTGGCAATAGGGGGTTTCCTCCTGGTCCTATAGTCCCTGGGTCATTTAGTTTTTCAGCTTTAAAATACTCCCACGTGGGACATTAAAAGGGCATCCCGGGTCACTTATTAGCATAATTCCCTTGGTCATAGCGACTTGCTACAAGTTCACCTTATGGAGGCATCCCAGGATACCGGGCTCCCTTCGGGACAATCCCGGATGTGCATGGGCTGTGGGGTATCCCTAACTGGGGATGATTTCTTTTTATGTATATCATGTGCACAACAGACTATTACGCGGCAGTCAGGACCCCAGGCTTCTGGGTCAGCACCGCCGGCTTCATCCCCTCCCCCTCCCATTATGACCCGTGCCCCATGTGATGTTGTCACGGGGGGGCAGTCGCAATCTGATGTATGTGCCAGATTGGCCAGTATTGAAAAATGTATTTCTTCTACGGTAGCCAAGAAGGCACCGGCCAAGAGAAAACATTTGTCTACGGTTTCTCATTATGAATATGATGATGCGGATGGTCTGGATTGGTCAGATTATTCCCCTCTAGAGGAAGGGGAGGTATTTGAGGATTCGGATAATTCCGAGGATCAGCAAATTGTTGGCGCTGATTCTGATCGGGGGTCAGGGGGTTCCTCGGACACTCCTAATGTTCTGACTCAGATGTTTGAGGTTTTGGCTATCTCGCCTCCGGCGGAGGCCCCTCAACAACCAGGGGAATTTTATGAGGAATCCAGGCCGCGTTTAGAATTTCCTAATCAAAAGCATTTTGATAATATTATTTCCAAGGAATGGGAAAGGCCAGCTCGGCTTCCAGGCATTCCTCAGAGTTGGGATAGAAGGTATCCTTTCCCCGCGGACACGGTTAAGCGCTGGGCTTCCCCCCCCGAAGTGGACGCCCCAATTTTGGGGTTATCCAACTCAGCCGTTTTGAATAACCCTGATTGTTCCTCTCTTAAAGATGGTGAGGATAAACGCATTGACCAGATGGCTTGTCATGGTTTTGCCAGTATTGGGGCAGCCATACGGCCAGTTTGTGCTCATCACTGTTGGTGGTGGCTACTAGAAAGGTGGTCAGAGATTTGTTATCCTCGTCCGGCTTGGATCCGGACAGTGATGAATTTCTTGGACTGAAACGTTGTGAGGTTTTTCTGTCCTTCATTTTAGCTGCTCTGGATGATTCCTTGATGATGAGCAGCAGGGCCTCTGCTTTAATGGTGACTATTAGGCGTTCAATTTGGTTGCGCCAGTGGGCGGCCGATTTTGGGTCTAAGAAGTCTCTGACGTCTCTTCCCTTTGTTGGTCTAAGGCTTTTTGGAGATAAATTGGACTCAGTAGCTAAAGGTGGAAAATTACCTCAACGTAGGAAGCAACGTCGCCCCTTTCGAGGGGCGGCTTCCTTCACCCCTTCCTTTCGGGGAGCCAGAGCGGGAAGAGGTTTTGCCTTCCCTTCTACAAGAGGAGACTCCTGGAATAGGGGCAGAGGTCGTGCCCGTTCAGGATACAGTTGGGGTTCTAAACCCAAGCCCGCGGCCAAGCCCGCTCAACAATGAGGGGGCGCCCTCACCCGTGCGGGTGGAGGGACGGCTGCGACACTTCTCCCAAGTCTGGATTCGGGAGGTCTCGGACAAGTGGATCCGGGAAGTGGTGTCTTCCGGTTACATGCTGGAGTTCGAGTCCCGCCCCCCCCCCCGCGTTTTTTCAGGTCTCGGGTGTCCCCGGACGCACAGGCTGCACTGCAGCTCCGGGCGGCGGTATCGAGTCTTCTAGAAATGGCGGTCATTTGCTCAGTGCCCCCATTAGAACGGGGTCGGGGTTTTTACTCAAATCTGTTCACGGTCCCCAAGAAGGATGGCTCCGTTCGGCCCATCCTGGACCTAAAGATTCTCAACAAATTCGTCAGGCTGCGAAAATTTCGCATGGAAACGTTGCGTTCCGCTATCCACTCTCTTCGTCAGGGGGACTTCATGACGTCCATAGACATCCAGGACGCTTACCTCCATGTTCCCATTTTTCCCGCGCACCAGAGGTTCCTAAGGTTCGCACTGGAGGATCGGCACTTTCAATTTGTAGCTCTTCCCTTCGGTCTCACCACAGCTCCAAGGGTTTTCACCAAGGTGCTTGCTGGGGTGATGGCTCTTCTCAGAGCTCAAGGAATTCGCATAGTGCCATATCTGGACGATCACCTCATCTTGGCATCGTCATTCAGCCAAGCGGAATTGGACACCAGGACGGTTCTATCCACTCTGGAGAGATTCGGCTGGGTGATCAACTACCCCAAGTCCTCCCTCTATCCGTCCAGGTTAATATCCTTTCTGGGAATGTCTCTGGATACAGATCAGGCCAGAGTGTTCCTTCCTCAGTCCAAGGTTCTTCTGATTCAGGAGTTGGTTCGGTCACTCATGTCCATTCCTCGACCGTCCATCCGGCTAGGGATGAGACTGGTGGGTTTGATGGTGGCCTCCTTCGAGGCAGTCCCCTTTGCTCAGTTTCACACAAGGACACTACAGCTCCATCTGTTGTCGGTCTGGAACAGGTCTCCTCAGTCGCTGGATCAATTCTTTCAGATGTCCCCCCGGGTTCGCCGCTCGCTTCGGTGGTGGCTGAACTCAACCAACCTGCTGAGGGGAAGATCCTTTCGGACTCCCCAGTGGGAGATAGTCACCACGGATGCCAGCCTCTCAGGATGGGGGGGCTTCTGGAAGGATCTGCAATTTCAGGGTTTGTGGGGTCCCCTGGAAGCCCACGAGCCTATCAATGTTCTGGAGTTGAGGGCCATCAGGATGGATCTTTGTCATTTGACTCATCAACTGCGAGGCTTGCCGGTCCAGGTCCGGTCGGACAATCGGACGGCGGTGGCCTACATCAATCACCAGGGAGGGACCCGCAGCAGGAATGCCCTCAAGGAAGTGTCTCTGATTCTGGACTGGGCGGAGAGCCATGTCCCGTGCATCTCGGCAGTTTACATCCCGGGAGTGGAGAACACGGAGGCGGACTCTCTGAGCAGGCTGTCAGCCCGCAAAGGGGAGTGGTCTCTCAATCCCAAAGTCTTTCACTCAATTTGTCGCAGGTGGGGGTCACCGGCGGTGGACCTCTTTGCCTCCCGTCACAATCACAAACTTCCGTCATTTGTGTCTCTGGCGAAGGACCCTCTGGCTCTTGCGACGGATGCCATGTCTCTGAACTGGAGGGATCTGGGTTTTCTGTACCTGTTCCCTCCGTTTCCCATGGTGGCCAGAGTAGTGCGCAAGCTTGCTCTGGAGAGAGCACCAGCAATCCTGGTGGCTCCAAGGTGGCCAAGGCAGGTCTGGTTCGCAGACGTGGTAAGGTTGGCAGAAGATCAGTTCGTTCTGCCCCTGCTGCCAGATCTACTCTCACAGGGTCATCTTCGTTACCCCAATTTACCAACGCTGGCTTTGACGGCGTGGCTGCTGAAACCTCCATCTTGAAGGAGGAAGGTCTTTCGGATGCTGTGATTCGGACTCTTATTAGCGCTAGGAAGAGGTCCTCATCATCTGTGTACTATAGGACTTGGAGGTCTTATATTGATTGGTGTGAAACTAGGGCCTTCCCTTGTAGGGAATTCTCTATTTCTAGAATTTTGGAGTTCTTGCAACATGGTCTGGACCTAGGGCTTCAACTCAGTACTCTGAAGGGACAGGTGTCTGCCCTGGCGGTGTTTTTCCAAAAGTCTTTTGCGCTTCATCCTTTGGTTAAGACTTTTTTCCAGGGGGTTACACATGTGCGGCCTCCTAGGAAGCCTTTGATTCCGGTTTGGGATTTGAATTTGGTTCTTTCTGCACTCCAGGGTCCCCCCTTTGAGCCTTTGCATGATATTCCTTTGTCTTCCCTTACGTAGAAGGTGGCCTTTTTGGTAGCTATCACTTCCGTTAGACGTGTTTCTGAGTTGGCGGCTCTGTCTATTCAAGCTCCGTATTTTGAAAGACATCAGGACAAAGTGGTTTTCCGTTTTAAGACGGACTTCCTTCCTAAGGTGGTATCATCCTTTCATTTAAATCAGGATATTGTTCCGCCCTCTCTGTGTCCTAATCCGAGCAATGACAAGGAGAGGGCCCTGCATTCTTTGGATGTGGTTCGTGTTGTGAAGTATTATTTGGTGGTAACGCCTGCCTTTCGCAAGACTGATGCATTCTTCGTGGTGCCATTTGGGCCCAAGAAGGGTCTAGCACCCACAAAGTCTACCATCAGCAGGTGGATTCGTCAGGCCATTGTCGTGGCCTATTCTGCTAAGGGGAGAAATCCTCCCTTTCGTGTTACAGCTCATTCTACTCGTGCGGTTGGGGCTTCCTGGGCTTTTCAGCACCAGGCCTCTGTTGAGCAAGTTTGCAAGGCCGCTACCTGGTCTTCTGTTCACACTTTTTCCAAGTTTTACAAGGTTGATGTTCGGGCCTCAGCGGATGCTGTTTTTGGCCGCAAAGTTGGGCTTTATACCTTGTTTTGGATCCCCACCCCTTATGGACACTGCTTTTGGATGTCCCACAGGTTATGAATATCTTGAAGCGGGGTGTGTGACATACTTAGAATAATACCATTTTGTGAATACTCACCTTGTAAAATGGGTATTATAAGTCACACACCCCGCTGCCTAATAATCACCATATGGAGGCATCCCAGGATAGTGTTACCGGGGTCCCCTTGAGACAAGACCGGCTGTGTGTAGCGTGTGGACAGCCTCATGCTGACGCTGACAAGGCGTGGGTCTGTGTACCCTGTGCTGAGCAGGTGCTTGCATTGCAATCTGGCCTGTTGAGTTGCATACTTGTGGGGATTCTCAGCCTGATGTGTCTTCTACACTGCCTACTGCTGAACAGATTATTGCGAGGTCTTTAGCGCGTAAGGGCCCTGGTAAGAAGCGGCACTTGACGCCTAATGTTACTGTTTTCCCTACGGGATCTCCGGAGTTTATGAATCTGTGTGGCTATACCCCATCTGATGATGGAGAGCTCTTTTCTGAATCAGGCTCATCTGATGAGAGACCAAGGGGTCATGACGATTCTGGCTCTGACCCCTGGGCCCCGGATGACACTGACAGATTATTGACCCAGATCTTTGAGGTTCTGTCTATCTCTCTCCCTGGTGAGGCTCCCAGGCAAAAAGGGGAGCTTTTCCATACAGCAAAATCACGCTTGGAATTTCTAGAGCAGGCACATTTCCATACCCTTGTGCTCAAGGAATGGGAGCGCCCCAGTAAACTTCCCAGGGTTCCAAGGTGTTGGGATAGGAAGTATCCCTTTCCCCTTGAGGTGGTTAAATGTTGGTCATCCCCCCCGCCCCCCCCGAGGTGGCTGTCCCGATCCTAGGGCTGTCTGGCACCCCTGTCATGCATTCTCCTGATTCTACTACTCTGCGGGATGCTGAGGACCGGCGCATTGACCAGCTGGCCTCCCACGCCTTTGCATGTGCGGGGACGGTGCTGCGCCCGGTCTGTGCCTCTGCTATTACTGCTGTGGCCACTAGAACCCTTATCAGAAATATGCTTGATAGTGCCCCTGATGATCTCCCTTGTGAGGTGTTTAATGCACTCTCCAGTTGTGATGTTTTTGTAAATTTTGTCCTATTAGCATTGGATGACACCATCAGAATGTGTGCCAGAACTTCTGCCCTCGTGGTGGCTATACGCCGCCTGGTTTGGCTGCGACAGTGGGGTGCTGACAATAGAAGCAAAGAAGGCCCTCACTGGGCTTCCTTTTAAGGGGCTACTCCTGTTTGGGGCCCGTCTAGACCTTTTTGCTAAGAGAGGTAAGTTACCCCAGCGCAGACGGCAGTCTCGGCCCCTTCGGGGCCAGGGCTCCCCCTCACCCCCCACCATGGTGTTAAACAAGAAAAAGGGGTGTCCTTCGCGGGGGCTCATGCAGATCCCTGGCACAGGAGCATAAGACAATGTCCTGGCTCCTCCTGGGGGGCTAAGCCCAAATCCTCTCCCAAGCCCCCTCAGGCATGATGGAGCGCCCTCGCCCGTCAGGGTGGGGGGGGGGTAGCTGCTGCACTTTGCTCAAGTCCGGAGGCATCACGCCTCAGACCGGTGGATTCAGGAGGTAGTGTCCTCCGGCTACAAGATAGTTTGCTGTGCGCCCCCCCCCAAGATTCATCAGGTCCCGGCTCCTCCAGGACCCTGTCTCAGCTCAGGTGTTGGCGCAGGCCGTGTAAGGCCTGCTGGATCTGGGGGTCATTTGCAGATTTCCCTTAAGAGACAGAGGCAAGGGGCTCTACTCCAACCTCTTCACAGTTCCCATAAAAGATGGGTCAGTCAGGCCCATTCTGGATTTAAAGATCCTCAACAGATTTGTCAAGAACAGGCATTTTCGCATGGAAACTCTGCGCTCGGCCATCAGCTCCTTGCACCCCGGGGGTTTCATGACGTCTGTGGACATCTAAGACGCTTACCTTCACATCCCTGTGTTTCCAGGACACCAAGGTTCCTCAGATTCGTGTTGGAAGATCAACATTACCAATTTGTGGCCTTGCCATTTGGCCTCACTTCAGCTCCCAGTGTTCACCAAGGTGCTGGCGGGGGTGATGTCTCTGATGAGGTCAAGGGGCATCCGCGTGCTGTCCTACCTGGATGACATACTCATCACCTCTCGGTCTCTACAGCAGGCAGAGTTGGACACTCAGCTGGTGGTGGCCACCCTGGAGTCCTTCTGCTGGGTGATCAATCACCACAAGTCTTCGCTGTCCCCTTCCTCGGTGGCCCCTTTCTTGGGAATGATTATGGATACTGTTCAGTCAAGGATATTCCTTCCTCAACAGAAGGTGGAAGCTCTAACTGCGCAGGTGAGGTTCCTGCTGTCGTGTCTCCATCCCTCCCTCAGGCAGGGAATGCAGTTGGTGGGCCTGATGGTGGCTTCGAGGTGGTGCCTTTTGCTCAGTTACATTGAGGCCTCTACATCTTCACCTTCTGTCAGTTTGGGACAAGGACCCAACGTCCTTGGACGAGGTCTGTGTGCTCCCCCCCCTTGGTCAGGCGGTCTCTTTGTGGTGGCTGAATTCCAGGAACTTGCTGGGGGGACAGGTCCTTCTGGCCCCCTCCTGGCAGACGGTCACCACAGATGCCAGTCTGTCAGGATGGGGGGGATTCTGGAAGTCCCTGCTGTTCCAGAGGAGGTGGGGCCCTCAGGAGGCCTACTTAACCATCAACATTCTGGAACTACGGGCGATCAGGTTGGTGCTGGAGCAGTTGACCAATTACCTGAGGGGTCTGTCTGTGCAGGTGCGCTCAGACAACAGGACGGCGGTTGCCTACATCAACCATCAGGGAGGGACTCGGAGCAGGGGGGCCCTCCAGGTGGTGTCGCGAATTCTGATATGGGCGGAGGCCAATGTTCAATGCATTTCGGCTGTGTACATCCCGGGGGCAGAGAATCTACTGGCAGACTCTCTGCAACAGGGTATTCCGGTCCCTGTGTCACCTTTGGGGTCTACCGGATGTGGATATGTTTGCATCCCGTCACAATCACAAGCTCCAGGCTTTTGTCTCCCTGTCTCAGGATCCTCTGGCCTTGGCCACAGATGCTCTGTCCATGTCATGGCGGGAATTTCGGCTCCTATATGTCTTTCCTCCATTTCCCCTGCTGGGCAGGGGCTTGCGCAAGATTGCTCTGGAAGGGGTGCCAGTGATTCTGGTGGCCCCCAGGTGGCCAAGAAGAGTGTGGCTCGCAGACGTGGTGCAGATAGCAGTAGACTAGTACGTTCTGCCAGGAGTGCCAGATCTGATCACTCAGGGCCCCTTACGCCATCACAATTTACAAACTCTGGCTTTGACGGCCTGGCTGCTGAAACCTCCATCTTGATGGAGAAAGGCTTGTCTGCCTCGGTGGTTGAGACCATGGTGAAGGCTAGGAAGAAAACTTCTTCTTCCATCTATTATAGGATATGGTGTACCTACATTGACTGGTGTGAGTCTAGGTCTCTTCCCTGTCGGGTGTTCTCAGTTCACAGGGTTCTGGAGTTTTTACAGCATGGGTTAGAGTCGGGTCTCCAATTCAGTACTTGAAGGGTCAGGTTTCTGCCCTGTCTGTCTTCTTTCAGAAGTCTTTTGTTCAGCATTCTTTGGTTAAGGCTTCTTTCAGGGGGTTACTCATGTGCGTCCCCCACGAAAACCTATGGTCCCTGTTTGGGATTTGAACTTGGTCTTGTCTGCCTTGCAGGGTGCTCCCTTTGAACCTATTCAGGATGCTGCTCTGGCTGTACTTACCCTCAAGGTTGCCTTTCTGGTGGCTATTGCTTCGGTCAGGCGTGTGTCTGAGCTGGCGGCTCTGTCTATACTCACTATACTCACTGAAATACTCACCTGTCGAATTGGTATTATAAGTATACAGTACGTCCTGCTCCACCCTACCCTGGTTTTTGGCATTATTCTGGATCCCCTGTATGGTGATTGTTATCATTGTTATAAGTTACCAGTTTTTGGGTGGTTAGATTCTCCCGGCTTCTTGTTCACTGCTTTTCAATGCTGGGGATTTGTGGGAGGTCCCCGGGTATTTGAGGGGCCAGGAGGAGCCTGTTTTTACATGTCTCTGCAGTGCAGCGCCATCTGGCGGAGGATAACCCAAGTGTAAGTATTCTATCTGGAGCAGGACGTACTGTATACTTATAATACCAATTCTACAGGTGAGTATTTCACAGAATTGTATTTTTCCTATTGCATGGCACAGCCTGCTTCCAGAAGTCCTTACGTATGGTTATTCCGCCACAAGGTGGCGCAGTGTACTGCAGAAGAGTTGTGGATCCTCCCGGTACCATATAAAAACAGGATCACCACTAGACCAATTCAGTGTTCTCTCTGCAGTGATTCTGCGAAGATAGAAGATGCTTCTTTATATTGCGCAGGTGAGCGGGGCAACCAAGCCTGCGGCCCTGCATGGCTTTTTCCACCCGTTTCCCGACCCTCTGTGCCTCCCAGCCTCGGCTGACGGATCGGGTGAGGGCAGAGGAGCACTAGGGTCAAGTGCTCAAGGAGCGCTGCTCCAAGCCGCAGACCCTGTGCCACAAAGGGTAGCCGGCCATAGGCTTTTTTGGTGAGCCTACTAGGGATGCAGAGTTCCTGTCCTAGCTTCTGAGAGGGTGAGTGATTTGGGCACTATGTGACTTTTGGTGTTTTGGGATCCCCCCCCATCCCTGGCCTGGGCTCTCGCCACGGCCTGCTCGCTCTCCTCCCCCCCTTCGAGGGGGGCGGGTGGTAGCGGCGAGTGTTTTTAGCTGCTTTTTTATTGCTTTTTTACTGTTTTTAACTGTTTTCGCCACCATCGCTGCTTTGTACTACGCTCCGCGGCGGGCGGCGCTATAACTGTGAGGCTTTTTTTGCTGTATGATGACGCCGACGCGGTCATGTGAGCGCCGTTTTCGTGCTCTTCGGGGGGGGGGGCAGGGCGCGGCCCGCCCCTCAAGGTTCCTCTGCCGGCGCCATTTTGCATTTCTGCTGCGCGTCTGGGGCCCTTCTTCCTCCCGGAGCTGCGGCAGTGATCTCTGCCTGTTGTCGCTTCCTCCTGTGGTCTGGCGGCTGGTGCATTTGGCCTGCTTGGTCCGTGAGTCCCCTTTGGGGTTTTTTGGTTTCATTGGGGCATGTGCTGGAGGATGCTTATGTGTCTTTGCTTATGTCTTTCAGGCGGGACAACTGTGGGTTGTGGTTTCTCCCGGTCCTACGCCTTACCCTCCCTCATCTTCCCTTACTGGCTTCTGGGGGCATTCCTTGGGGGGGGGGGGGGGGGCATCCCGGGTGGCTTTTTATTAGTCCTTACCCTGTTCTGGCCTATTGCGCCTGTGTTAATTACCATATGGAGGCTTCTGGGGATAGCGTGCTTGAGGGTCCTTCGGGGCAATCCCTGCTGTATGCCATGTGCGGGGCATCCCCTCTGAGTGACAGTGCCGCAGTGTGCGTGCCATGCACCCAGGGTATCGTTGCGGCCCAAGCTGGACTACCCGCTTCGCTTTCCAGCTCTGCGCCCCCTTCGGCGTCGCCTACCCCTCCGGCCAGCATTGAAAGGCAGCTTGCCAGGCCTGTTCCACGTCAGGCCTCTGGCAAGAAGCGGCACCTGGCTCCCGTGCCCTCCCTCTTTCCTGAGGAGGATGAGGAACGTGCTTTTGGTGGCCTTTACCCCCTAGAGGAGGGGGAACTCTTCCAGGACTCTGACTCCTCTGCGGACCAGCAGGAGGGTTACGACAGTGACCCTGGGTCTGCGTCTGGGGAGGACTTATGGTTTCCTGAGAACACTGATAGCCTGTTGGCTCAAATTTTTGAAATCTTGCACATTGTCCCCCCTGAGGTGGCTAAGAGGAAGCAGGGTGAGCTCTTTCGTCCTGATAAACAGCGTCTGGAGTTCTCTGAGCAGAGCCATTTCACTAATATGGTGCTCAAGGAGTGGGAACGTCCTAGTAGATTGCCCGGGGTGCCCAAAAGGTTGGATAAGAGGTATCCTTTTCCTGCTGACCTGGTCAAGTGATGGTCGTGTCCCCCTGAGGTGGACGCTCTCGTTCTAGGGCTTTCCAACACCTCGGTCATGCCTTCCCCTGACACTACTATACTGCGAGACAGCGAGGACCGGCGCATGGATCAGCTGGCCTGCCAGGCTTTTACATTTGTGGGGGCTGGGCTGTTGCCATTATAGCTATTGCCCTTAAGAAACAGCTCAAGCTTCTCCTTGATGGCGCTACTGCTGGTAGCAGGGGGGAGGATTATACGTCCCTTTTGCTTTGCTCTGATTTTGTTGCCTTTGTCCTTACTGCCATGGATGATGCGGTACGGCTGAGTTGTAGGGCCTCTGCCCTTTTGGTGGCTATGCGCCGCTCTGTCTGGCTGCGTCAGTGGGCGGCTGCCGCTGCCGCTAAAAAAGCTCTCACTGGGCTCCCCTTTACGGGGCTGCGGCTCTTTGGTGAGCGTCTGGATATTCTAGCCAAGGATGATAGTCCCAATCCAAGTCCAGTAAAATCTCAGCCAGGGGCCAAGGTAGTAGTTTGGCAGTCCAGAATGTCACACAATCGTGCCTACAAACAGGAGGAGCCACAACCAATGTAATTAGGGCCAAGGCTGCAGTGCAACAGCTTGAGTGGCCGGTTCAGTGAGGCTTGACCTCTGACATTGGCTAGTGGCCTACCTCAGGACTCTAATGAGCTATATGGGCGCAAATCCAAGGCAAGCAAATCCAAGACAAGCAAAGCCATACCAATCTGCTATATTGGTAGGCTCACCAGACAAGTCAATACAGTGGGGATGTAGAGCAAAATGTAGAACAGATTCAGCCCAAATACACCTTAATATGGGGGATGCCCATAGAACCCAGGTTGGGGTCCTTGGTGGTGGGCCCTAACCTGGGCCTGTGTGGCATTCAGAATCTGCAACTGTTCCAAAATGTTTCTTTGGTTAGTTTGCAATTCAGCCATGCTTGCCCTGAATTCGGTTGTCAAGTTGGCCATGTGGCTGTTATGGGTCCTAAATTCAGTCAGCATGGCACTTAAGTTATTATTGAGGTTCTCTAATTGGGCATTAATATTCTCGTGGTTTTGTTGATTTTGGCGCCGAAATAGCCGCCTCTCGTGGTGCCATGCTGACTCCATCATCTGCACGCCCCTCCCCTGGGAAACTGGGCGACGTTGCTGAGTACGCCTCCCAATTCCCCGGGTTGTGGGGCATGCAGATGATGTTGCTCTAGGACCCCCAACAGCCACAGGTATGCTGGGCAAATCCTCAACAGCAGATCCTAAACTGGGGACTGGAGGGTCAGTCTCTGCATGCTGCCCATGATGTGCAGGCAGCATGCAGCCAGCTTCCCTCTGCTGCTGAGGATTTGTCGGAGAAACATTTTGGGACAGTTGCAGATTCTGGCCCAGGGGGAGATCTTCATAAGGTCCAATGAAGGTTCCATCCTCCTCCAGCTCCTGGATTTCCTCCATCAGTGTGTGGCTCTGTTGGGACATGTAAATAAAAAAGGTTCAGTGTGGGGAATACATATGTAATTCAGCAAAAAGAAACATGGCAAGGCACATGCATACGCAACATCATAAAAAGACACTTACCGTAGATATCGGATCGTGTGTCCGAGGCAGCACGGAAGTAGACGGCATTGTAAAACTGGCAGAGGATTCCACACTAGCTGAGGGATGAGGCTGGGCTGCATTAGAAGAAAACAAACAATGTAAACACACAACTATGCATTGGTGATGCTTAATAACACATATGCTTAAATCAAACACGTGGCCAAGCAACTACCACAAGGGTGCAACTTGACCTTCACTATGAATGCCATTAGGTGTCTGAAGTACTATCTGGTGGCTACTGCACTGTTCAGAAAAACTGATGCTCTTTTTGTGGTCCCTTCTGGTCTGGCTCCTGCTAAATCTACTATCAGCAAATGGATCCGTCAGGCTGTGATTCAGGCCTACTCTGCTAAGTGGAAGAATCCTCCCTTCCGCCTTACTGCTCATTCAACTCGTGCTATTGGTGCCTCTTGGGCTTTTCAGCACCAGGCTTCTGTTGAACAAGTTTGTAAGGCTGCTACTTGGTCTTCTGTTCATACTTTTTCAAAGTTTTACAAGGTTGATGTTAGGGCCTCAGCTGATGCTGCTTTTGGTCGCAAGGTTCTGCAGGCGGCGTTGGTCTGACCTGCCTCTTTGTTACCTTTGGGGATCCCACCCTACTTTATGGACACTGCTATTGGATGTCCCAGGTGTAATGATTCTTATCTGGAGCAGGACGTACTGTATACTAAGAATAATACAATTCTGTGATTGCTCACCTGTAGAATTGTTATTATGAGTATACAGTACGTCCTGCTCCACCCCACCCTTGGTTTTGCATTATCTTGGATCCCCTGTATGGTGATTGTTATCATTGTTTTAGTTACTTGTTGGTTCTGTATTCTAAGTATACAGTATGTCCTGCTCCAGATATAATACTTACACTTGGGTTATCCTCCGCCAGATGGCGCTGTGCACTGCAGACATGCAAAAAACAGGCTCCTCCCGGCCCTTCATATACCCGGGGACCTCCCACAATTCCCCAGATTTCTCTGCAGTGCTGACTGCGAAGACATGAAGTATCACTCTCTCGCAGGTGAGCGGGGCTATTACAGCCTACGTCCCTGTTGGACTATTCCCACCCGTCCTTCTCGTGATGTGCCTCCCAGCCTGGGCTGCGCTGGTCGGGTGAAGGTAGGCAGCACCATGCGTGCTTATGGAGCCATGCTCCACCGCAGTCCCCCACCAAAGGGTAGGCAGTTTAGACTGATGGTGAGCCTCTAGTGGATGCCCCTCCCGCATTATTGCCCATGCCTGTGTAGCGGTGGACCCTGTGTAAAGGGTCGCCATACTCCCTTGTTTCCCCCGTATTCGGGGGAAAAGAAAGGGGGGGGTATGCGTGTGGTGGTCTCAGTGTACTGTATTGTCACGCTTATGGCCTTAGTATTGCCCTTGACTTGTAACTGGGTGTCAGAGCCGCGCTGCTTGCTCTTCATAGTTTTTGGCTGCCGCCGTGCGCGTGTCTTTTCTTTTACTAAAGTGTACTGCGCTGGGCGTCGTCGTCGTCGTCCAGACGCTACGGTGTCTCCATTAGCAAAGGCTTATATTAAGTGTATCTTATCCTTTGCTGGTCAAGTTTTGACTGCTGCCTCAGAGCTTCGCGCTCTTTGGGGGGGGGGGGCTTGGACCTGGCTTGGCGCGCTCCGCGTCACGGCCAGATCGGGTCCGCCCTTCAAGGTTCGCTTGGCGCCATTTTGATGATTTTCGCGCTCGCGGTTGCGGTCCTCCTCCCTTGGCCTGTAAGTGCCCTCGCGGGTGTTTTCAATATAAATTTTTTTTTTCCTGCTGCGTATGGCTCTGACACCTCTTATTATCTTTATGTCTTTCAGACGTCAAAGACTCCGGTGGCTGCCCTCGGCCTGATACAAATTATAGCGGGCTTGTAAAAAATTCTCCCACATTCCTAGCGGGTCTTGGGGCATCCAGGGTTGCCTATTGCATAAATCCCTGCTGGCATATTGTGCCTAGATAATCACCATATGGAGGCATCTCAGAATTATGTGACCGGGGTCCCTCTGGGACAAGACCGGCTGTGTATAACGTGTGGATATCCCCACGCTGATGCTGACAGGGCACGGGTCTATGCACCGTGTGCCGAGCACGTCCTGGCACTGCAATCAGGATTGCCAGTGGCTGCACCTCGCTTCAATACTCCTATTTCCCCAGGCTTAAATCTCACTCCTGCTATGTCGCATACAAGTGTCTTCCAGACTGCCTACGGCTGAGATTATTGCGGGGTTGACAAAGCGCTTGAGCCCTGGTAAGAAGCGGTCCTCGACGCCCCCTGTTTCTGCCTTTGCTATGGGATCTGAGGAGTTCACTACTCCGCGTGCCTGTACCCCTTCTGATGAAGGAGGGCTGTTCTCTGACTCATCTGATGTGAGGCCGAGGAGTCATGACGATTCTGGCCATGAAGACTGGAGCCGGTTTGACACCATTGGTTTGTTGATTAGGATCTTTAAGGCCCTGTCTATCTCTCTCCCTAGCGCAGCTCCCAAGCCGAGAGGGGAGCTTTTCCATACAGCGACACCGCGCTTGGAATTTCTAGAGCAGGCTCACTTCCATGCTCTTGTACTCGAGGAATGGGAATGCCCCAGTAAACTTCCAGGGGCCCCAGGGGACTGGGATTGGAAATACCCTTTTCCCCCTGAGGTGGTTAATTGTTGGTCATCGCCCCCTGTGGTGGACGCACCGATCATTGGGGTTCCTAACCCCCCCTTTATTGCAGCCCCTGCTTATAGTACCCCTCGGGATGCCGGGGACCGGCACATTGATAAGCTAGCTTCCCACGCCTTTTCTTGTGCAGGAACGGCACTGCGCCCGGTCTGTGCCGCGGCCATCACTGCAGTGGCGGCCAGAACCCTCATCAGAAAGATTCTTGAGCATCACCCTGAGGATCTTCCCTGGGAGGTGTTTAATGCACTCTCCAGTTGTGATATATTTGTAAAATTTATCCTTTTAGCGCTGGATGACACCATTAGAATGTGTGCGAGGACTTCTGCCCTTGTGGTGGCAATACGTCGCTTGGTCTGGCTGCGACAGTGGGGTGCTGACAATGCTGCTAAAAGGACTTTGACTGGGCTTCCCTTTAGAGGGCAACGCCTGTTTGGGGCCCGTCTGGACCTGTTTGGTAAAAAGGGAAAATCACCCCAACGCAGGCGGCCGTCTCGGCCCCCTCGGGGCACGGACACCCCTCCCCCTCCATACCATAGTGTTAAACAAGAACCAGGGGTGTCCTTCCGGAGTCTTCGTGCAGACTCCTGCCCCACGAGCAGCAGACAACGCTCTGGGCCCTCCTGCGGGGCTAAGCCTAAATCTTCCACCAAACCCCCTCAAGCATGATGGGGTGCCCTCGCCCGCCTGGGTGAGGGGATGGCTGCTGCACCTTGCTCCTATCAGGAGGCATCTTGCCTCATTCTGGTGGATACAGGAGGTAGTTTCCTCTGGATACAGGATAAAGTTTGCTGCGCGGCCTCCCCCAAGATTGTCAGGTTACTCCTGGTCCCTGCCTCTGTTCAGGTGCTATTGCAGGCCATGCACGGCCTGCGGGGTCTGGGGGTCACTTGCAGTATGCCCTTAAGAGGCAGAGGCAGGGGCCGCTACACCAGCCTCTTCACATTTCCCCAAAAGGATGAGTCAGTCTGCCCATTCTGAATTCACAGGTTTTCAGCAGTTCTACTATTACAGGCAGTTTATGCATGGAAAATATGAGATGGGCCATCAGCGCCTTGCGCCCAGTGGGCCCCTTGCCATCTGGGGAGATCAAGGATGCTTATATTCACATCCCTGTGTCTTCTAGACACCGAGGCTCTTCAGGTTCATGTTGGAAGTCCAACACTGCTAATTTGTGGCCTTGTTATCTGGCCTCTCTTCTGCTTCCAGAGTGCTCACCAAGGTACTGACGGGGGCTATGTCTCTGATGAGAAAACCTCTGCAGCAGAGCGAGCACTGGGGACTGTAGGCTCAGTCTCAGCCTGCTGACCACGATAGGCTGGCAGCATGCGTCCAGCTTCACTCTGCTGCAGGGGAACTGTTGCAGTAGGATGCTGGGGCAGTGGCAGATTAGGTTCCAGGGGGTAATTTGCGAACGGCTGGCATCCTCCTCCTCCATCTCCTGGATGACATCCATTAGTGTGGGAGTTTGTTGGGACATGTGAAAAAGTGTTTCAGATTGGGCACTAAATATCTTTAAGAACAAAATTAGTCATGTGCATTCACATGCTTCACCAGTTTTCACCAAGTCCACTCACCCTGGATATCTGGTCCTGTGTCCTAGGCAGCAGGGAAGTAGACGGCGTGCTCAAACTGGAGGAGGCTTCCACACTTCCAGAGGCTGGATGCTGGGCTGGGTTTAAAAGTAAAAGGCACGTAAACACACAAACATCCATTGATGAGCTGGATTAGTACATATGCTTTAGAAAACATGTGGACAAGCAGGAATGACAACTCCCCCAACGGTCCAAGTTGACCTTCACAATGAATGTGAGTATCTCTTATATGTATGCCTCACCCTGTACATACAGATTGGTCACCTTAAATAATGCAAACATGCATGTACTGCATGTTAGGAGGCTTTACAGATCCAAAATGGCGCATTAGGGGCCCACAGTCAGCTTGCAAATAGCATTTGTCTTCAGAGTATGCTGCTGTGCATTCTTACTATGTTGACCTTTCCCTGACCCCAGCTCAAGTTTGTCTGACCAAAGCACAGCTACAACCCCAGTGGTAGAAAGACAAAAAAGTAAGTGTTGTCTATTATTGACTATATTCACATCACATGCAGTGCTTTGGTAAGATAAATAGATTAATAGTGAGCAGAAATACTGTCAAAGGTCGTGTATGGCTTGCAAACCTTATTAAGGACCATTAACTACTGCACCCTGGGATAGTGTCCATCATGAAGGCCATTCCCCAGACATTAAACACCCGCCTAAAACAGTAACCTCCCCTCAAAGCCACTCCCCAGGGGCATGTGTTCATATCTGCCTGTGAGCCTCATTTCACACGTTTACAATAGTTCACATTCAAACAAACATTTCTAATCTGCAGAAATGATATGGATGTCCGTGTCCTATTAAAGACAGGACCATTTCTTCAGCTCTGGTATATTGTAATTTGGTGGGTAAGCCTCCGCCAGTTTGAAAGCTGAAAAATAAAGGTTAACAAATATATGCCATTGTGGTCACTACAACAAGCAGCAAAATGCACAACTCAAATATGTACCTGTGATTGCGCCGTTTATTCTGCTTCTTCTGTACTGCATACTTCAGGTCAGATATTTTTCTCTGTATCTGCTCCACATCTTTCCTCTCGTCCCCCGCTGCATTCACCTGTCTGGTGACAGATTTGGTTCTTTCTCATTTTGCTGGTTGCTTTGGAATGGCGCCCAAATAGCTCATCATAATGCATTGTGAGGCCACTTGCCATGGCTAGGGTTTGTGCCTCCCCAAACCGGCCGCTCAACTGGCCTCGCCGCAATGTTCGGCCTAATGGTTGTTCTTCTGGCTCATCTCTGTTTGGTGGCAATTCAGGGGACATTCTGGGCTGGCTGTGTGGTGATGAATCGGGCGTCACGTGGCTGGAAAAAGACTGGACTGGACTGGCATTAGGACTGGGGGTCCTTGCCTGGGTGGTCACCGAACTTCCAGGCGTGGATGTTGCATAGGTCTCGCTGGTTTCCACCTGTGCCGGTGGCAAATGTGTCCGAGGAGGAGAGGGTGTGCTTGGTGGGCTGGGGCTTCGGGCCCTCTGCTTCTTGGTGCCCTTGGAACTGGTGCTCCCTTTATCATGGGATGTGGTTGCGCAGGGAGCAGGAGAGGGTGTGCTTGGTGGGCTGGGGCTTCGGGCCCTCTGCTTCTTGGTGCCCTTGGAACTGGTGCTCCCTTTATCATGGGATGTGGTTGCGCGGGGATCAGGAGAGGGTGTGCTTGGTGGGCTGGGGCTTTGGGCCCTCTACTTCTTGCTGCCCTTGGAACTGGTGCTCCCTTTATCATGGGATGTGGTAGGGCGGGGAGCAGGAGAGGGTGTGCTTGGTGGGCTCGGGCTTCGGGCCCTCTGCTTCTTGCTCCGCTACTTCCTGCAGAAATGTGGAGCCTCGATGGGAGCTCCTTTCTCACCATCCCTGGCAAATCTCTATATGGGATGGTGGGAATTGGATACTATCTTCTCTATAAGCAATCCTTTTCGGAAATATTTGTACTGGTATGGGCGATCTAATCTGTATATGGACAGTATTCTTAACATACTTGAATTCAAATAACCTCAATCTGATTTTCACTGGGAACTTGCAGCAAAAAGAAATTGAGTATTTAGATCTTATTCTGACCTCTCCTGATGAAGGATCAATTATTGAAACTAGGACCTTTCGGAAACCCACGGCTGGCAATTCTACATTATATGCCACCAGCTGCCATCCCCAACATGTCAAAGATGCAATACCATATGGGGAGTTTTTGCGAGCAGCTAGGAATTGTAGTACAGAGCAGCATAAAATGAAAGAATTTAGTATCATTAAAAGTAGGCTACAACAAAGAGGGTATAAGAAGGCAAAGATTCTAGGAGCCGAGAGAAGGGTAAATTCAATTGACAGAAAAGCTCTACTCTCTGAAAAGAATGTGAACAAGAAGGGGAAGACAGCCCAATTAACAATGGTTACAACTTATTGCAAGCAGTTTTCAGCAATAAAGAGAATAATTATTTCTAATCTTCCGATATTACAAGCGGATCCTGACCTACAACCCTGGTTAGAGAGTGGGGTGCGGGTAGTAGCTAGGAGAGCACCTACTTTAGCTAATAAGCTGTCACCATCTTTACTTCCAACAAATAAAGAGGAATCTACCACGTGGCTGACTTGCAAAGGGTGTTTTATGTGTGGACAAATTAAATGTTCCTGCTGTAAGTTCATACAGAAGGGTATATCCTTTGTCTCTAGTGTCACAAAGAAGAGCTTTTTGATAAAAGACTTTTTCAACTGCAACTCCTCCTGGATAGTATACCTAGTTACGTGTGTGATTTGCGACCTACAATATGTGGGGTGCACTACCAGAAAATTGAAGCACCGTTTTATGGAACATATCTACCAGTGCAAGTCCCAACAGCCAAAATCAAATGTAGCAAGACATTGTCAAAATATGCACCAGGGGGATCCGTCAAGCTTGAAAGTTGCAGTTATTGAAAAGGTCTCCCCGAATATAAGGGGTGGTGACCTCCATAAAAAACTCCTTAAAGTGGAAGTAAAATGGATTCTTAAACTAGGTACACGTAATCCTGATGGCTTAAATGACAGATTGGATCTTTCTTTATTCACTGGTTTGTAAAGGGTCAATATAATGTAAAAAATTAGACTTTTTCCAAGGGTGTAGTACAACTTATTAGGTATAGTTTTTGTCAATGTGGTAGATATAGAAATAGAGCAGATGGGATACAGCTGATTTTAACATATAATGTATATATGGTTTTAATGTTTATGTATAGCAATTTTTTCAATGTTTGTTACACTATATGGCGCCAATATTGGGTATTTATCTTTGTGAGACAGCAGCTCAACTTATTCTCTATCCCGGTAATTGAGCAGTGCTTTGGACCCAGGTAGATATTATCCCCGATCCAAGTTTAGGTCCACTTTATTAAAAAGTTGCAACTAATCATGTTATAGAGAACACTTTTGGGACAGTGATTGGATTTTATATGACCAGTGCTTTTGGACTAAAAAATCCTTTATTATTTTTTGCTATCTCTTTATGTTTGCTGCTAAGTACATTTAATTATTCATTCATAGCTATAGGGAATTTAATTTGTTTAATTGCCCATGGGGTTTCATTCAGCCGGTATGCTAAGGGTTACATATGTTATAATTGCAGGCTGTGATATTCCAGGGTGCCCCTTTATAACTTCTGAATAATGTATTTTAATATCCTTGCCTGCCGTAATCGGCTTTGGCATGCTAATATCGGTTATGCGCTCAGCGTATACTGTATGGGCTCTGCGGCCGTTCAAGATTTGAACGCTGCATTTGGTGTGTGGCATTTATCCCCCTTATGCTCATGACTATTTCATATCAGTCTGACAGCCGTGCCGTATACTGCTAGCAGCCGTTGATAGCGTAGTAGTGAGCGTACTATATAGTCTACTTATTGCCACCATGGCACTTGCGTATGTTGCGTACGCTTGTAGTGTACAAGGTAGCTCTGTAATTGGCTTTTGATTGTCCTATCAGGTTTAGTTCTTATTACGTCATCCACTGTCGAGGCCAGCTCTTCCGGGTCCTGGACGGCGTGTAACACGCTTCCCAGACCAGCAATGGAGGTTAGTGCCCTTTCTTTTATTGGCTGACAGTTTATACCTATATATGGGCGCCTATGGTGATTTCATTGTTTGTATGATTAAGAGCCCGCCGTGGCTCGAAACGCGTCACAAATAGTTCTCTATCTGCATTGTTTGAGCCACTAGGTGCGGATTGTTATGTGCTTATTCCATACGGGCTGACAATGATTTTTTAAGCTAAACTATTAAAAGCTATTTTTTAATCCACGATTGGCTGGACAACATACTGGATTTTTCTTACTGCTGCTAGGAGTATTGCCTGGGATCTCCTTGGTCCGTGCCGATTTGGATGGTTGGTGAGCTGGCAGTTTTGTCGT
The DNA here is from genome assembly GCA_027917425.1 of Gastrophryne carolinensis. NCBI lineage: Eukaryota > Metazoa > Chordata > Amphibia > Anura > Microhylidae > Gastrophryne > Gastrophryne carolinensis. The sequence continues at coordinate 146,655,467 of CM051241.1, read as the reverse complement.
CTGTTTATCCTCTGCTTCTTGGTGCCCTTGGAACTGGTGCTCTCTTTATCATGGGATGTGGTTGCGCGGGGAGCAGGAGAGGGTGTGCTTGGTGGGCTGGGGCTTCAGGCCCTCTGTTTCTTGCTGCCCTTGGAACTGGTGCTCCGTTTCTCATGGGATGTGGTAGGGCGGGGAGCAGGAGAGGGTGTTCTTGGTGGGCTCGGGCTTCAGGCCCTCTGCTTACTTTTCCCCTTGAATGTTGTCGTACCTTGCTGTTTGGATGTGGGTGCCTTCTTGGAGGATCCTGCCTTGCTTGTGCTTGCTGTTTTGGATGGGCCGGGATTTGTGGGCAATGTAGCCTTGTGGTGGCCACTTTTGCTCCGCGTTTCAGGCACCTTTGTAGTCGATTTGTACGACCAAGTGCTCAGTCTGGAGGATGAAGTGTCCTCATGCCGCTGTGGCCTTTTGGTCTTGGCCTCCTTTGGTGCTGTTTGCTTTCCGCTCACTTTTTTGGGTGCCATGCTGACAATCTCAAAGAAAATGAGCTGTGTGTCCATTACACTTTAAATGCTAATGACTGGGTATGACGCTTACGCGTTCGCATACGCGTGCGTACGGCCGTTTGTCCGGCCGTGCAGAACCCGGAAACCGCTGGGGCATTACTTATCTGCTGCGGACAAGAAGAAAGATGACACCCACGGTCTTCACCCGCCAACAACAAGAGCTCATTGTGTTCGTAAGTGTATTGTAAGGACGTTGATTTGACATCTAAATGCATGCATACGCCTTAAGGAAGCGCAGGAAGAAACATTTTTTTTTTTTTAAAGTTGTTTAAACTCCATGCCAAACAGAAGTTAGTGCGCACATGTGACAACCAACTTACTTGCATCTAGAAGGATATTTTATGGCTAGAAATGTGTTTGGGAATGCCATTTAGTCAACTGATCTAATTGTGACACATATTTGTATGCTGTTTTTTTTTTTTTTTGTTTTTTAGACTATGTTTACATACGACTACCTGCCCAACGCATTTGAGAAGAGGAATGTGGCCCTGGAGATCGTGGCCCGGATCCAACAGGAAACGGACACCACCTGCACCCATACGCAGATCATGCAGCACTGGTCGGACCTTAAACGCCCCGGGTGCGGCGATTTTTTGCTCTCCATTTTCCAAGTAAGTACATAGCGATTGCATGCTAGATGTAACTAATACAGACGGTAGCTCTTTATTTATAAATGCTTTTCTTTTCTGCATCAGATGCACCCAGAGGCGCGCAGTCTGGCCAGTGCGGCATTAATCTGCAGCAAGAAGTGAAGGTGGTGGATCTCCAGGGCCAAGTTCCTACCCCTCCTCTGTAGCTGCGTCAGACCAGCCCCTGGACCTTTCTACAGAGGAGGGGCGTCACGGCGTGGGCAGGGAGTCGTACCAAACGACGGAGCCATTAGCCTCTGGTATGTGACTCTTAATGTAACCCCACACACATACATGCTATTAAAAGCAAAGCTGATTCCCTTAATCTCTTTTTCTAGATGAATATGTAGCGGGTGAAGGACCTGGAGCAGAGACTGCAGCAGATCATGCCCAGGAGGAACATGGAGAAGGTGGGTGATGTCACACACACATTCTAAGTGTCATTTGCTTACTGTTGTATCAGACTTTATAAGTGAGCCTATTCTAAATGTCTCTACAGCCTCACATTCCCAGCAGTGGCAGGCCCCAGACCGTAGGGTGGTCCCCGAAGCAGAGGTCGCCCACCACCGAGTAAGTTGTAATGTAAATAGTTTGAGTATGTTGACAATGACATCATCACCAATCAACCTACACCCATTGTCAATGTACTTAGCATAATGACATATGGCCTTTTCCTTTAAGAAATGCCTTAGCATAATGACATATGGCCTCTTCCTTTAAGAAATGCCTTAGCATAATGACATATGGCCTCTTCCTTTAAGAAATGCATTAGCATAATGACATATGGCCTCTTCCTTTAAGAAATGCCTTAGCATAATGACATATGGCCTCATGAGTTAGCTTGCAACCTAATAATCATTCCATCCACATCTGTTAAACATGTATTTGCAGAACAATAATTTCTTTTTCTTTTTTTAACAGACACTGCACGTGCGACATTGGCACAAATCAGTGGCACGGTGTTCCGGTTGGTGGGCGAGATGCAGGAGCTGCGCGATTCGTTGGGGACCACAGATGAAGATTAATTATCTGGGGCCTGCAATTGCTTTGTATATAGTTTACTATTTTGTAATTTTTAAAAAAAATTTAAAACATTTTGTAAATTTTAAATATTTTAATATAAAAGAAAAAGGTTTGTACTTGGCCAAATTGAACACAGGCAAGGGGGGAGGTGGGGGTTTGACCTTTGGTCAAGTCCCCTCCTGTTGTTACTGACTGCAAAAAATGGTAGTTGGTAGTTGGAAAGGGGGGAGGATACAGCATTTAACCGTGCCTAATGGGAGTTTTTTAATTGGGGTTTTGTTAATTAATGGTAAAGCAAACAGTATCTGTGATATACAAATTTAATTTACATATCTTACATATTTACAGTGATTCTTGGTATACATTCTCAAGAAATGTTCCATTAAGGCACATAATAAATGAAAAACATTTTCATAAATAAAAAAAAAGCTCCTGCATGGGCTCTATTTATTGGTTACACCGGTTTGTAGCAAGACAGTTCATCAGTTTGTAGCAAGGCAAGGGTTAATTCCTCTTGTTTGTAGCAAGTATAACAGGAGTGCAGACGTTTCGCAAAGATGCTTCCTCAGTGCACATACATATTCTAGGTCTGGTAACAGAGGAAGATATCTTATTTCTAGGAATAGGTGTCAGCGCTTGCTATGAGGTGTCTCGATGCTGGCAAATGACTAGTATATTGGTTGTACTTTCGTCTGTGGCTGCGTAGGGCTTATGGCTGTAGTGTCTGGTCATGGGGCCTGTCTCTAGTCTGAGTATGGGTGGTGCGGGTCTCCGCCTTTGGCTCTTCTGAACACATTTTTATAAAAACAAAAAATGTCATTTGTTAGTATACCACGATGTGATTAAGGTAAGCATTAGGTGCGGTAAATGAAGAAGGAACCCGCGATGTGATTAAGGAAGCATTAGGTGCGGTAAGTGGAAGAATATACAGACCACGATGTGATTAAGGTAAGCATTAGGTGCGGTAAATGAAGAAGAAGGAAACCGCGATGTGATTAAAGTAAGCTTTAGGTGCGGTAAATGGAAGAATATACAAACCGCGATGTGATTAAGATAAGCATTAGGTGCGGTAAAGGAAGAAGAAGGAAACCGCAATGTGATTTAGGTAAGCATTGTAGCAGAAGTGAGTGAGCAAAATATGTAGATGATCACATTAATGAGTTCATTTAGTTGTGCGCAGGCGTAAGGTCGTAACGATCATCGTCTGGACGTTTATTTATAGAATAAGGAATTCAGAATCTAACGGGAAACATAAATCATTTGTTCGAGGTGACGTTGGAAAAAGGTCAAAAACGGAAGCCTACGTTGTTTCATGAGTAACATAAACGGAAAACGAAAGTGAAACGCTTCTCGTTGGCATACGAACGGACGAACACTTTTCTGAAGGCTTGCGATGCATGCTTAGAATCACTCATACACTCATACGCAAGCTGGAAAATTAAAAAAAAAAACAGATCGACACAAAAACGAAAATCTTTTTATGCCTCTCTGAATCAACCCTACAGGGCCACATACACAACTGGGAGAGTAGGGAGGAGGGGTAGAAGAAAGGTTAAATAAAAAATAGTGTTGGATCTGTCTCAGAGTGTTTGAGGTTTATTCGGCCCTTATTAGGCTCGCCTTGGTAAAGTAAACGGGGGGGGGGGGGGGGGGGTTCCATGCCTTTGGGATCCTGCTGAGCACCTCACTTGGTCCCCGGATGACAACGTATGCCAGGACGGGATTCTGTGGGGGGCCCCCAGGACCCTTGGGAAGAAAAAGAGCCTCAATACTATACTCTGGCAGGTTCTGGTAGTTAGTATTATTTTGTGCAGTATACAAAGTGTTAATCAAACAATATACTTCTAATGTTGGCTTTTACAGAAATTGCCGTTTACTGTTTTCACACAAAAAAAAAAAAGATATATTTGTTAAGTCACATTCGCTTATTGTCCATAAAAATAAACTAATAATGATAATAGTGATGATATTCAGTCTCTGTTTAGGGATATGGGGGGCTTTTTTACTTGCCCATCCGTATCTAGTATTATCCGGATGATGATGTTCCTCAATTTGTAGCAAGGTGATGGGTGATTTTTCCCACAGTTTGTAGCAAGATTGTTTTTCTCTCAATGAATGTGTGGCACTCGTTTGGGACTTCTTCACAGACGCGTTTCGCCTGTGGCTTCCTCAGTGTGAGAGTCCGTGGTATCTATGGGTGGCACATGTGTATGTACAAGAATAATTAAACATAGATAGTACATATTGCAACAGTATTGTGGGAAAGGAAACAATTAGAAACAATTAACTGGTAATGTCAACTTACATGATCAATAGGTGAGGGTACCTCGTTGCCTGGGGTTCTGACTTGCTAAAGTGTTGGGTACGTAGGTCTTGGTTCTGCTTTAGGATAGGAATGGTATTGTAAGCTAGTGTGTGAGGAATATTAGTGTAGTTATAAAATAGGTAACTAATTGTGGCTGGCTGGTGCTTACCTTGATTGGTGGGTATATTGTCATGGGAGATCAGAGCCCTCCACAGCTTAACTGTAGTGGAGGGTAGCGTTGCCTGTTGGTGCTGCGCTTTGTTATTCAGTGCTGCGTTTGCGCCCTGTGGGCGTATGGGTGTCCTTGTCTGCGGGGAGCGCGACCCCCTTGTGGGCTCGGGCAATGCTGCGGGGCCGCTTCTGCAGAGTGAGTGGGTTTTTAAATATCCCTCCCACGTGGTCTGCTCGCCTCCTGATAGGTTGGTTAATCAGGGGCGGAAGTGCGTTTGACACGCACTTCCTCTCCAAGCGGCCCGTCTGGTCTCCGTTCTATTACTTAGTGTCGTCGCCTGTAGCGGCGGCCATGTTTTTGGTTTTTAATACAATTCTGCGCTTGGGCAGGGTTACAGCGGCCTCTGGTGGCCGTTACCAGTTAGTATGTGTCGCCCAAGATAGTGGCGGCCATGTTACTGGTTAGGTAAATCTGCGTCCAGTCGAAACTATGGCTTGTACAGGATAGGCTGTTGCCGTGTGTCAGTTTATATAATTCTTTTCCTCCAGGCATCTTGGGTCCCTCTAGTCAAGGTGGTTTGACATGTATAAATAATACATAAATAGATTTGTATTATAGAGTTTAGGGCAGTTATTGTTGAGAAATTATTTCATTACCATACTTTTTGTTGTATGTATCTATTGTTACATAATTGCATAAGTAGTTAATAGTAGTAGTAGCTTACTAGCTGTACACTGATGTTGTATAATGTTAAGATTGTTATTGTTAAATGATGTTAAGTCATTATTGTGTAAGTAGTCTATTGCTTCAATAGGGGAGCCTGGCTTCATTTGTCAGGTTTATAATGTGTTCTGATATTTCTATGGGGGGTAATTGATATATTCCCTTCATTATTCTTATAGGGGTGGGTTGGCTATACCGGTTATGGGAGAGGGTAGTGGGCACAATTGGGCTTAGGTTACCCGGGGGGGGAGTTCTGAGATATTAGTACCTTGGGGGATTTTTTGGGGTTGGTTTTGGTTAGAGGAAGGGGGAGAAACTACAGGTTTCATTGAGACCTGGTGTGGTTGTGGCTTTTAGTTTCACAATCCACCTTGTCTCTCTCTTTGTAGGGTCTGTTTTCGGATGTCGCTTTCTCCTTTGAGAAAATGTTGTCTTATTGGTGTGGTTATGTTCTTTTTTCTAATGTCCCTAATGTGTTCTAAGATGCGTATTCTGAACTTACGGTTAGTTTTGCCCAATCAATTATATCACCAGATACAGGCTACCGCCATGGGCACAACCTGTGCACCCACCTACGCAAATTTATATCTCAGCTGGTGGAAGCGAACCTTGTGGCAAGACTATGACATGATCCCATACTTAGAAAAGGCAACCATCTGGTACAGATACATTGACGACATATTCGTCCTCTGGGAAGGAACAAAAACAGAATTAAAGTCTTTTCATTAATCACTTAACCACAACACACTCAACTTAAAACTTACATTAGACTACAACACAACAGAAATAACCTTTCTTGACCTAAAAATAGGAAAAGACCCAAAGGGAAATCTATATACATACTTCTACAGAAAACCAACGGCGGCTAACAATATCCTCAGGGCCTCCAGCTCACATCCAACACCTCTTAAACAGAGTATCCCCTATGGGGAATACTTACGAGCTAGAAGAAACTGCTCAACCGAAGAGGATTTTATAAAAGCTGCTGGAGAAATAAGGGATTGTATGTTACTGAGAGGGTACATCAAGAAAACACTCAAACGTGCCTACCACAGAACATTACAAAGAAATAGACAAACTATACTCTTTACACAGACAAAGAAGACACAGATAGCACCAACACTCCCCTTGGTACTCACGTACACCAAACATAAGTCTATAAGGAAGATACTCAATAAACACTGGCATGTATTGACACATGATGCTGACCCTACAAACTTGGTGCCAAAAAACAAACTGGTGTACAGGAGACCAAAGTCGCTAAAAGACTCACTAGTACAAAGTCATTACAGTGATCACACTACAAAATGTTGCAAAAATCACGGCCTATACTCCTGCGGGGGATGCAATGTATGTCAATACATAAAACAAGGCAAACCCTTTACCCTCCCTAACCAACAACCAACTGTAACTCCACACACATCGTCTACTTACTCACTTGCCCATGTGGGAACTTCTACGTGGGCAAAACTAACCGTAAGTTCAGAATATGCATCTTAGAACACATTAGGGGCATTAGAAAAAAGAACATAACCACACCAATAGGACGACATTTTCTCAAACAACATGCTTCCAATCCAAAAGGAACCAGTTTCCAAGCACTTGATAGACTACACACTAACCCGAGAGGAGGCGACATCCAAAAACAGACCCTACAAAGAGAGACAAGGTGGATTGTGAAACTAAAAGCCACAACCACACCAGGTCTCAATGAAACTTGTAGTTTCTCCCCCTTCCTCTAACCAAAACCAACCCCCAAAAATCCCCCAAGGTACTAATATCTCAGAAACCCCCCCCCCCCGGGTAACCTAAGCCCAATTGTGCCCACTACCCTCTCCCATGACCGGTATAGCCAACCCACCCCTATAAGAATAATGAAGGGAATATATCAATTCCCCCCCATAGAAATATCATACACATTATAAACCTGACAAATGAAGCCAGGCTCCCCTATTGAAGCAATAGACTACTTACACAATAATGACTTAGTATAATCTTAACATTATACAACATTAGTGTACAGCTAGTAAGCTACTACTACTATTAACTACTTATGCAATTATGTAACAATAGATACATACAACAAAAAGTATGGTAATGAAATAATTTCTCAACAATAACTGCCCTAAACTCTATAATACAAATCTATTTATGTATTATTTATACATGTCAAACCACCTTGACTAGAGGGACCCTTGATGCCTGAAGGAAAAGAATTATATAAACTGACACACGGCAACAGCCTACCCTGTACAAGCCATAGTTTCGACTGGACGCAGATTTACGACGACACTAAGTAATAGAACGGAGACCAGACGGGGCCGCTTGGAGAGGAAGTGCGCGTCAAACGCACTTCCGCCCCTGATTAACCAACCTATCAGGAGGCGAGCAGACCACGTGGGAGGGATATTTAAAAACCCACTCACTCTGCAGAAGCGGCCCCGCAGCATTGCCCGAGCCCACAAGGGGGTCGCGCACCCCACGGACAACGACACCCATATGCCCACAGGACGCAAACGCAGCACTGAATAACAAAGCACAGCACCAACAGGCAACACTACCCTCCACTACAGTTAAGCTGTGGAGGGCTCTGATCTCCCATGACAATATACCCACCAATCAAGGTAAGCACCAGCCAGCCACAATTAGCTCCCTATTTTATAACTACACTAATATTCCTCACACACTAGCTTACAATACCATTCCTATCCTAAAGCAGAACTAAGACCTACATACCCAACACTTTAGCAAGTCAGAACCCCAGGCAACGAGGTACCCTCACCTATTGATCATGTAAGTTGACATTACCAGTTAATTGTTTCTAATTGTTTCCTTTCCCACAATACTGTTGCAATATGTACTATCTATGTTTAATTATTCTTGTACATACACATGTGCCACCCATAGATACCACGGACTCTCACACTGAGGAAGCCACAGGCGAAACGCGTCTGTGAAGAAGTCCCAAACGAGTGCCACACATTCATTAAGGGAAAAACAATCTTGCTACAAACTGTGGGAAAAATCACCCATCACCTTGCTACAAATTGAGGAACAACATCATCCGGATAATACTAGATACGGATGGGCTAGTAAAAAAGCCCCCCATATCCCTAAACAGAGACTGAATATCATCACTATTATCATTATTAGTTTATTTTTATGGACAATAAGCGAATGTGACTTAACAAATATATCTTTTTTTTTTTTGTGTGAAAACAGTAAACGGCAATTTCTGTAAAAGCCAACATTAGAAGTATATTGTTTGATTAACACTTTGTATACTGCACAAAATAATACTAACTATCAGAACCTGCCAGAGTATAGTATTGAGGCTCTTTTTCTTCCCAAGGGTCCTGGGGGCCCCCCACAGAATCCCGCCCTGACATACGTTGTCATCCGGGGACCAAGTGAGGTGCTCAGCAGGATCCCAAAGGCATGGAAACCCCCCCTCATTTCCACATACACAACCTCTCCTGCTTGTAATTTTGGCAGCCTCTGACAGCCAGACCCCATGCCAGTCCAGTCCAATCTTTGCCATTGGCAAATGTTGTTAGTTTCAAGCCAAGAACGTCCCCCAATATTGCCACCAAACAGGATGAGGCAGCCAGCATTTCCTTAGGCCCAAGCCTGCTATGTGTGAGTTTGAGCGGATGCTTCACTGAGGCTTAAGCTCAGCCATTGGCTAGTGGGGTATGTGAGCACTCTAATGAGCTATATGGGCGGATTCCAAAACAAACCAGCCAAGCCACAAAACACCCAATCTTGGTTGCGCTCAACACACAGGTAAATATATTTGGGATGTAGAGGAAAGATATTTACCTGCCATTTACATGCCAAATTGCCATTCATAATCTGCCACTGCTCCAGCATCTGTCTGTTGCTAGTTCTAAATTCATGTAGCATGGCAGTGAAGTTTGTATTTGTTCTGCCATCTGTCTGCTGCTCGTCCTAAATTCAGTCAGTATGGTGGAGAATGTAGTATTGAAGTTCTCTAATTGTGCAGTCATCTGCTCTGTTGTACGTTGAGTCACCTGCCTAAAGTAACGGCTGTCATGGCGCCATGCTGACTCCAGGATCGGCACGCGCCTCCCATGGGAAACTGGTCGAAGTTGTTGACTGCGTTTTCCACTTCCCCGGGTTTGAGTGCCTGCAGGTGCTGGTTGTCTAGGGCGAGCAACAGTACCAGATGTGCTTGGCAAAACCTCTGCAGCAGAGCTAGCACTGGGTGCTGTAGGCTTAGTCTCAGCCTGCTGCCTACGATGGGCTGGCAGCAGGCATGCAGCTTCACTCTGCTGCAGAGGATTTGTTGCAGTAGGATGCTGGGGCTGTGGCAGATTAGGTTCCAGGAGGGCAATTTGCGAAGGTCCAATCCGGCTGGCATCCTCCTCCTCCATATCCTGGATTACATCCATTAGTGTGGGAGTCTGTTTGGACATGTGAAAAAGTGTGTCAGATTTGGCCATAAATATCTCTTAGAATCTAATTAGTCATGTCCATTCACATGCATCACCAGTTTCAGCAAAGTCCACTTACCCTATATATCTGGTCCTGTGTCCTAGGCAGCAGGGAAGTAGACGGCGTGCTCAAACGGGAGGAGGCTTCCACACTTCCAGAGGCTGGATGCTGTGCTGTGTTAAAAAGTAAAAGGCCTGTAAACACACAAACATCCCTGGATGAGCATGAGTACATATGCTTTAGAAAACATGTGGACAAGCAGGAATGACAACTCCCCCAAGGTTTAAAGTTGACCTTCAAAATGATTCAGAGTCTATCTTATATGTATGCCTTAGCCTGTACATACAGATTGGTCACCTTAAATAATCCAAACATGCATGTACTGTATGTTAGGAGGCGTTACTCAGCCAAAATGTCGCCTTTGGGGCCAACAGTCAGCTTGCAAGTAGCATTTGCCTTCTGAGTATGCTGCTGTGCATTCTTGCAATGTTGACCTTTCCCTGACCACAGTTCAAGTTTTTCTGACCAAAGCACAGCTACAACCCCAGTGGTAGAAAGCCAAAGAAGTAAGTGTTGTCAATTATTTACTATATTCACATCACATGCAGTGCTTTGGTAAGATAAATTGGTTAAGATTTTACACAAATAATGTCAAAGGTCGTGTATGGACTAAAAACCTTTCTAAGGATCATGAACTACTGCACCCTGGGAGAGTGTCCATCATTAAGGCCATTCCTCAGACATTAAACACCCGCCTACAACAGTAACCTCCCCTCAAAGCCACTCCCTAGGGGCCTGTGTTCATATATGCCTGTGAGCCTAATTTCCCAAATTTCCAATAGTTACCGTTTAAACAATCATTACTAACCTGCAGAAATGTCCTGGGTGTCTGTGTCGTGTCTGCCAGAGAGGCTCTCTAATGCTACGGGGTGTATTAAAGCCAGGACCATTTCTTCTGCTCTGGTGCATTGTCATTTTGTGGGGAAAGATTATTAGCCATTGTGGTCACTGCAACAAGCCGCAAAATGCAAACATCAAATATGTACCTGTGATTGCGCCATTTATTCTGCTTCTTCCTTACTGCATATTTCAGGTCAGAAATTTTTCTCTGGATCTGCTCCACATCTTTCCTCTCATCCCCCGCTGAATTCACCTGTCTGGTGAGGTCTTCCCAGATTTGTTTTTTGCGCACTTTGCTGGTTGCTTTTGAATTGCGCCCAAATAGATTATCATAATGCAGTGTAAGGCCACTTGCCAAGGCCAGGGTTTGTGCCTACCCAAACCGGCCACTCAACTGGCCTCGCCGCAAGGTTCGACCTAATGGTTGTTCTTCTGGCTCTTCTCTGGTTGGTGGCAATTCAGGAGACATTCTTGGCTGGGTGTGTGGTGAAGAATAGGCCGTCACGTCACTGGAAAAATAATGGACTGGGCTGGCATTAGGACTGGGGGTCATTGGCTGGGTGGCCACAGAACTAGCAGGCGTGGATGTGGCATAGGACTTGCTTGTTTCCACGTGTTCCAGTGGCAAATGTTGGCGAGCAGGAGAGGGTGTGCTTGGTGAGCTTGGGCTTCTGGCCCTCTGCTTACTTTTCCCCTTGGACATTGTGTTCCTGTAAGGTTCTTACCTGATCCCGGCGCCATGTCCCGCGGCGTCTCGGCGAGGCGGCGCTCGGCTCCGGTCTTCCAGCTTTTGCTGCAGCTTCGGCCGCTGCCTCCTCTGCCTCGGCGGTGGCCGGTGTCATGGGGCTTCCCTCCGTTCCCGGGGGCGGCTCCTCCACCGCTGCACCCTACGCGGCATCTCCTCTCCCTGCGGGGAGCGTGCCCGGCCAGTCACGTGCTCGCGCGTGTTCCAAGTCGCACCAATCACTACACTTTCCCCCAAAGTTGTACTAATCACCAGTTCCCCTTCCCATTGGCCAGTTCCCCTTTAAATACGTTCCTGTCCGGTCCATCTGTGCCCGTTATAGTCTTTGATAAGCTAGGGTCTGCTTTTGGATCCTGTTAGCGTTTATTATCCGGCTTTGTTATTGACCATCCTTGTCTGCTGCCCGCACCGACCATCTGCCCGTCTCACCACGTCTTTGTCAAGTCCCTTTGATACCGCGCTTTGGTGACCTTCCCGGCTTTGACCCCTGCCTGTCCTGACCATCCTTCGTCTGACTCCTTGGATACCGTACCCTGCGACCACTTGGCCCTGACCCCTGCTCGTCTTGACCATTCTAGCCTACTGGCTCTACGTTTCGGACTCAGCCTGCCTGAACTATCAACTTGGGATACCCCGCTGTTCATCCATCTTCACCTTAAGCCAGCAATCTTTGCGCCAACTAAGTCCTGGGGGCAACCGAGTCTGGAGAGGCATAACCCGCGTCTCCAGCGAGCGGGGGCTTGTCTAAAGGCAGAAGAGGTGGTGGAGATTGGGGATTGCTTGGCTTAGGAAAGAAGGGTGTCCGGCGATCCCTTACAGTTCCCTTTCTCTTTGAATGTGGTTGCGCGGGGAGCAGGAGATGGTGTTCTTTGGGGGCTTGGGCTTATGGCCCTCTGCTTACTTTTCCCCTTGGACGTTGTGCTACCTTGCTGTTTGGATGTGGTTGCGCGGGGAGCCTTCTTTTTGGAGGATCCTTCCTTGCGGGTGCTTGATGTTTTGGATGGGCATGGAGTTGTGGCCAATGTAGCCTTGTGGTGGCCACTTTTGCTCCGCGTTTCTGGTACCTTTGGAGTAGATTTGTGTGACCGAGTGCTCGGTCTGGAGGATTAAGTGTCCTCATGCTACTCTCGCCTTTTGGTCTTGGCCTCCTTTGCTGCTGGTTGCTTTCCGCTCGCTTTTTTGGGTGGCATGATGACAATCTGAAAGCGAATGAGGTGTGTGTCCATTACCCTTTAAATACTAATGACTGGGTATGACGCTTACGCGTTTGCGTCCGGCCGTGCGAAACCCGGAAACCGCTGGGGCATTACCTATCTGCTGCGGACAAGAAGAAAGATGGGGGCCATGGTCTTCACCCGCCAACAACAAGAGCTCATTATGCTCGTAAGTGTATTGTAAGGACATTGATTTGACATCTAAATGCATGCATAGGCCTGAAGGAAGCGCAGGAAGAAACAGTTGTTTTAAAAAGTGATTTAAACACCGTGCCAAATAGAAGTTAGTGTGCACATGTGACAACCAACTCACTTGCATGTAGAAGGATAGTTTCAGGCTAGAAATGTGTTTGGGAATGTCATTTAGTCAACTGATCTAATTGTGAATGATATTTGCATGCTGTTTGATCTAAAAACTATTTTGTTTTTTGTGTTTTTTGCTTAAGCGCAGGTACGACTACCTGCCCAACGCCTTTGAGAAGAGGAATCAGGCCCTGGAGATCATGGTCCGAATCCACCAGGAAACGGACACCACCTTCACCCATACGCAGATCATGCAGCACTGGTCGGACCTTAAGCGACTACACATGCCCTGGGTGCGACGATGTTTTGCGCTCCATTTCCCAAGTAAGTACATACCGATTGCATGCTAGATGTAACAAATACAGAAGGTAGGCTTTTTTTTATAAATGCTTTTCTTTTATAGTGTTGGAAATGGAGTACCGCATAAGACCCACCCGGAGGCGCGCAGTCCGGCCAGTGCGGCATGAATCTGCAGCAAGAAGTGAAGGTGGTGGATCTCCAGGGCCAAGTTCCTACCCCTCCTCTGTAGCAGCGTCAGACCAGCCCCTGGACCTTTCTACAGAGGAGGGGCGTCACGGCATGGGCAGGGAGTCATACCAAACGACTGAGCCATTAGCCTCTGGTATGTGACTCTTAATGTAACCCCACACACATACATGCTAATTAAACCAAAGCTGATTCCATTAATATCTTTTTATAGATGAATATGTAGCGGGTGAACGATCTGGAGCAGAGACTGCAGCAGATCATGCCCTGGAGGAACATGGAGAAGGTGGGTGATGTCACACACACATGGGTGATGTCACACACACACATTCTAAGTGTCATTTGCTTACTGTTGTATCAGACATTAGAAGTGAGCCTATTTTAAATGTCTCTACAGCCTCACATTCCCAGCAGTGGCAGGCCCCAGAGCGTAGGGTGGCCCTCCAAGCAGAGGTCGCCCACCACCGAAGTAAGTTGTAATGTAAATATTTTGAGTATGTGTAAAATAACATCAACACCAATCAACCTAAATCCATTGTCTTAGCATAATGACATATGGCCTCTTCCTTTAAGACATTCCTTAGCATAATGACATATGGCCTCTTCCTTTAAGACATTCCTTATCATAATGACATATGGCCTCTTCCTTTAAGGCATTCCTTAGCGTAATGGCATATGGCCTCTTCTTTTAAGACATTCCTTAGCATAATGACATATGGCCTCATGAGTTAGCTTGCAACCTAATGATTATTCCATCCACAGCTGGTAAACGTATTTGCAGAACAATAATTTTCTTTTCTTTTTTTTACAGACACCGCACATGTGAGATTAGCACAAATCAGTGCCACGGTGTTTCGGTTGGTGGGCGAGATGCAGGAGCTGCGCGATTAGTTGGGGACCACAGGTGAAGAATAATTCTCTGGGGCCTGCCATTGCTTTGTATATAGTTTTATTGTTTTAAAATGTTTTTAAAAACTGTTAATATTTTGACATTTTAAAAAAAAATTACAACCAAAAAAAATAATGTTGTACTTAAAACATTTGCAAACCATTTCCAAAACAAAAGGCAACAAAAATTGCCAGTTGGTATTAAAAGAAAAACCTCAAACTTGTTTCTGTGTCATTTTCTGTTCAAAATACATTCATTAAGGGTTGGTTACAGCAAAACGTAGGAACAACCCAAAATTAAAAATGAAGAATATCCAGACCGCGATGTGATTGAGGGAAGCATTAGGTGTGCAAAGGGAAGAAGAATGAAACCGCAATGTGATTTAGGTAAGCATTAGGTGCGCAAAGGGAAGTAGAATGAAACCGCGATGATTTAGGTAAGCATTAAGGGCGCAACATGAAGATTATCCAGAGCGCGATGTGATTGAGGTAAGCCATAAGGGTGCAAAATGAAGATTATTCAGACCGCGATGTGATTGAGGTAAGCATTAGGTGCGCAAAGGGAAGAAGAATGAAACCGCAATGTGATTTAGGTAAGCATTAGGGGCGCAACATGAAGATTATCCAGACCGCGATGTGATTGAGGTAAGCATTAGGTGCGCAAAATGAAGAAGAATAAAACCACGATGTGATTGAGGTAAGCATTAGGTGCACGAAGGGAAGAAGAATGAAACCGCAATGTGATTGAGGTAAGCATTAGGTGCGCAAAATGAAGATTATCCAGATCGCGATGTGATTGAGGTAAGCATTGTTGCAGAAGTGAGTGATCAAAATATGGAGACTAGCACATTAATGAGTTAATTTTGTTGTGCGCAGGCGTAAGGTCGTAACGATTTCCTTCTGGACGTTTATTTATAGACAAACGAATTCAGGGAAACGTAAATCATTCGTTCGAGGCGACGTTGGAACGCAAACGAAAGCTGAAAAATGACATTCTCGTTGGCATACGAACGGACGAAGATTTTACTGAATGCTTGCGATGCATGTTTAGAATCACTTGTACACTCATACGTAAGGGGGAGAAAAATAGAAAAAAAACAGACACAAAAACTAAATTCTTTTTATGTGTCTCTGAATCAGCCATATTGTGTGACCTCTCCTGGCTGCAGACACTTTTATACTTTCTTTTTTACTTTTTATATTTTTATGCAGAATTTTATTTACAGGTCTGGCACTAAAGTGTCATTGTCACAGTGTTAAAACAATGTCATTCCATGTATTATCGCTTTGTTACTGGTGGATATGTGTTCAAAATCAGACTTTGGCCCTTATTCATGAAGGGATAGCGTCAGGTAGTGTCTTGTAAATGACAGGTAGCGGCAGGTGAACGCTGGACACGGACGCAATTACACATTTATCAAGCAGAATCTTTTGAGTGACTGGGATAACGCCATGTAGCATCCTATTCATTATTATCCCAGCCTCAGCGTACAGCGCCGACGTTCAGCCTTGCAGAGTGCCACGTATTACCTCTCGCTACCTGTCGCTCTCCCATACATTTCAATGGACAGTCTTTTATTTCTCTTTAACCAGGGTTTTTTTATTTTTATTTTTTTTTATTTTTCTTTTTTATTAATCTCAAATAATGTTGTGACCTCTCCTGGCCTAGGAAAAGCAATTTTTATAAATATTTTTCATGTTTTATATATTTATGCAGAATTGACATTACAGATCTGGCAATAATGTGTTCATGTTACAATGTTATTACAATGTAATTCCATATGTTTTCGCTTTGTTACTGGTGGATACATGTTAAAAAAACAGCCTTTAATCACGCAGCCTCCGATGCTCTGGGCTACAGCGAAGCATTTTTGAGCGCCGGAGGTTTGTGAGGCTGTTTTTTTTATGAATATGTTGTGAGTCGGTCGCACTGACCAGTCGCTAACATGCACTCCCATACAGCGCTGTACTGGTCATATAGCGACTCCCCACAATGTATTCATCATTGCTGCACAGCGACCCACATCCTAGCACAGCGACTGCTACAGAAGCTTATCTGTCGCTACCTGCCGCTAATGATGAATCAGCCTGCCCGATCACACAGGTTCTGCCACTCTATAGGGCTGATTCAAAGCCTCTTTCATATGCACTTTCACATGAAAAAGCATGTGTATGTGTATTCTTTCCATTGGGTTTGGGCCATTTGTGACTTTCTCATTAGCTTTTTCCATCGTATTAGTGTTTTCGTTGTGTGTGAAAGTCTTTTCCGTTGTGTGTAATTGCATTGTATTTTTTTCACATTCATGTGTAAAACTCGTGACGAATGAGACTTCCACATGATTCAGAGCCCAGATTTAGCATGTGAGAGAGGGATTTACAACGGGAAATTTCCAACGGCACTTCCGGGTGCTATTTGTTGGTGAGATTGTGCTTTCGTGGCGTGTGAAAAAAACAGAATTGTCTTTTAAACACCCTTCAAAATAATATTTTCTAACATTGCTCCTGATCGTCCCTCCGACCTGCTTCAGGTTCAGCCTGTGGATTATTACAACAGGTAACACGGGCCTTGTTGTACTGCCTAAACCGAGGCCACACAAAAGTTAGAAGCAGAGACATGCTGCATATTGTTGTCTTTGGGCCTTATTCCTGAAGGGCTAGCGTCAGGTAGTGCCTTGTAAACGACAGGTAGCGTCAGGTGAATGCTGGACACGGCACGCAATTACACATTTATCAAGTGGATTCTGGTGAGCGACTGGAATAATGCCATGTAGCGTACGATTCATTATTATCCCAGCCTCAGCGTACAGTGCCGGCGTTCAGCCTTGCAGAGCGCCACGTATTACCTCTCGCTATCTGGTGCTCTCCCATACATTTCAATGGACGTTCTTTTACTTCTCATTAAACAGGGAGTTTTTATTAATTTTTTTTTGTTTTTTCTTCAAATAATGTTGGGATCTCTCCTGGCATAGAAAAAGCCATTTTTGAAAACTTTTTCCATTTTTTATATATTTATGCAGAATTGACATTACAGGTCTGGCATTAATGTGTTCATGTCACAATGTTATAATAATGTAATTCCATATGTTTTCGCTTTGTTACTGGTGGATACATGTTCAAAAACAGCCTTTAATCACACAGCCTCCAGCTGTTTTTTTGCTGAATATGGTGTGAGTCTGTCGCACGGACCAGTCGCTACCATTCGCTCCCATACACCGCTGTACTGCTCGTATAGCGACTCCCCACAACGTATTCAACAATGCTGTAGAGCGACTGAGGCGCTCTGAACTAGCGAACCACAGCCGAGCACAGCGACTACTAGCGGGTGCTCTGAAATGCCTGCTACAGACGCTCATCTGTCACTACCTGCCGCTAGTAATGAACCAGCCTGTTTGTTGTATTATAAGTGTCT
This sequence comes from Gastrophryne carolinensis, assembly GCA_027917425.1. Classification (NCBI taxonomy): domain Eukaryota; kingdom Metazoa; phylum Chordata; class Amphibia; order Anura; family Microhylidae; genus Gastrophryne; species Gastrophryne carolinensis. The sequence continues at coordinate 146,637,670 of CM051241.1, read as the reverse complement.
TGCTTGTCTTACTTCCTGAAACATTTGCCTTGTGATAATGCTTTATAAATAAATAATAATAATAGCAGAAAATGTTTTTCTAAATTATATTTTTTTACAAAAAACATGAATCATCTGACAGGTGGCAAAAATTAGTTTGTGGCCTGTCCCCTTTTGATGGGTCCAGAAATCAACTGAATGCTGAATGATTGTAACTTAAGAAAGACTAAAAAAATCCTATTAATGTTTTGCCTTTGCCTGTATGCCCTTATAATTAACATAAAAAGAAGGCTAGCCTCAAAGCTTCAATGAGCAAAGATCACATAACTATATTTCAAAAAGACTAGACTAGGGACAGCTTTGTTGATCAAAAAGATTGAAATAATTGGCCACGTACTCATAGTCTATGTGGGATGTTATGTCTTCACTCGCCGCATATCAATATACCAGAAACCATGATTTCTGAACTCAGACAAACGCAATTCTATGTTGACAACGAAATGTAACAGTTGCATTTGTTTGTTTTCATATATAAGATGAAAATGACTTGGCTACTTTTGATCACAGATATATGCTGTTAAAAGGTGTCTAATAGGTTAGATACGTATGCTATTATCAGCATTAGTATAGATGTAGCTGGTAATATTAATTATAGATGTAGCTAATTATATTATAAATGTAGCTAATAATATTAATTATTGCATGCATTAGGTAATTTAAACTAAGAACTAAACAATGCACAGGTGGAGCAGCCTTATTTAGAAATTATTACGTGGAGGCTGATTCACTACTAGCGCCAGGTATTGCAAGATGAGCTTCTGTATAGCCGGTGCTTAGAGACCGCTAGTAGACACTGTAAGCGGGTATCGGGTACTATAACAGAGTGTCTCAGTAGCTGTAGTAACCTGGCCGGCATTGATGAATATGATGTGTGATAGGCGCTCTAACAACAGTACAGTGCTGCAGCGAGCGAGAGGTAGCGCCAGCTCAGTGCGTCCGGCACTCGGCGGACACACCATATTTAAGAAAAAACTACACACACAGCATCAGCGCTCTAAATCTGGTTGCTATAGCATAAGGGTCGATTCACAGCCTTCTACATTCTTTCCCGTTTTTATCTCTCTGTGTGAACATTACACATGGCTTTCTTCAGTATCGGAGCTTTCACATGATTCAGAGCCTCCATCGGGAGCATCTCGTATTGTTCCCGATGATGTGAGAGCCATTAAACCGGACCTTCACCCTGATTTAATGAAAAGCCCAAACTCTTAAAAAACAATTCCTCAGCATCTAAAATTAATATATTTTACATGTTTAGTCACTAATTTATTATACTTTCCCCCACTGTGCTGCAACTCTGTTCGGGAATTTAGGATACGGGCGCCGCCATCTTGACTCAGAAGCATCACACTTACTGAGGAGAGGAGAGTGGGATAAGGTACAGGGGGGCGGGTTATAGCTGTGCTTTGCTCAGACAGAGCAGAGCTGGGGTCAGGGAAAGGTCAGCAGTCCCAGAATGCAGAGCAGCACAGTCACTTCCTGTTTGCAGGCACTTCCTGTTTGCAGGCTGCCTGCAAAAATGGCAGCTTCCATAAGCCGCCATCTTGGATGTTTAAAGTCTTATAAAATGCAGTAGATGCAGGTAGGATGATTTTTAATGTGAGCAATCTGTATGTACAGGGTGTGGGAAACATATAAGATAGACTCTTATTTAGAGTGAAGGTCCGCTTTAAGAATGCTGTGAGAATCTCTCTCAAAGCCAGTTTCACAGACGAGGCTCTTGTAAATGTTGATGTGAAATTCTCACTCATAGCGTTTTTAGAGCGTTTTTTTTACGTATTTTGTGTGAATGTCAGGTGAAAAGTGTGAAAGTCAGGTGAGATTCTTCTAGTTTCCATCGGAAAATTCCTGTTTTTACCTTCATTTAGCCCCTAAATTACGTGAACTTTTCGTTTTGTGAGATTTATACACAGACACTGGCTTTTTTGGTGGATTCTACACATATGCAAGCATTTTTTTTTCACATACCCTGGTCCTGCAAGCCTATTACTTACTTATTGCTGTACCAACTCACTTCTGTTCCAAACTACTTAGTATGCCATGCATTCTTCTTCTCCTAAAGCATACCTTAACCACTTTAATGTATTCTTCTTTTTAATTCATAAAGCATACCTTAACCACTTTAATGCTTGCCATGCATTCTTCTCTACTTCTTCCTAGTTGAATATTTGGGATGCCCACATGGATATAATGTAAAAATTACTGAGGTAATGCTACCTAGCGGCACATAGCGTCTGGTGAATGCTGGGCGCTGTACGTAAAACCACATTTAATAAAGTGAATCTGGTGAGCGCCTTTTAACAGCTCCATGTAGCGTCACATGTATTACTACAGGCAGCTCAGCAGGTTCAGGAGCGCCACATATTACCTTTCGCTCAGCGTCGCTCTGCCATACATTTCAATGGGGTTTCATTTGTTGATGAACATTTTTTTTTGCTCAAATCATTGTGTGACCTCTCCTGGCTGCAAACAAACACTTTTGAAACACAGGGTTAGGTATTTTTTCTTGCACCTAGGTAAAACAAAAAAATATTTAAAAAATTGAAAAAAAAAATCTAACTCCCTGACCTGTTGCACCAGGCCCAAGTTTCCCCCTGCTCCCCAGAAAAAAAACGTTCCTACTTCCAGGCAAGTCACCTAAGCAGCGTGACCAAAATTGTAAACAAATGGGGATAATTTGATAACATTCAAGCAGACCTTAAGAGTTGTATAAAAACATAAATATATATAAACTATGAAATTATTATTCATAATGTATTTTTAATATTTCTAATATTTTTGGGGGGGTGGTTAATGTTTTTGAAAATGTAATTTTATAAAATATAAAAGTAAAAAAATATATACCTTATCAAAAAATAGGTCACATTTTATTCAAAAATATTTAAAAATGTTTATTTTACAGAAAGATTAGTATATGCTTGGAACAAACTTCCTGCAGGGGTAGTTAAAAAAATCCACAGTAAGTGAATTTAGCACACATCTATCCTAAGATAAAGAGTACGTATACACATAAGGGTTAGATGGACCATATGGTCTCCTTCTGCCATCAACCTTCTATGTTTTCTAACCTACTATTTTCTAAGCTGGAAGATAGTCATGGTGTTATTTTATTCCTATATACTAAACCTATATCTGTCAATGTTCGTCCATTGAGCCTAACACACTATTTGAGTTATCACGCCTAATGCAATCTAAGTAATCCTGTTATGCAGATAAAACCTATTCGAGCACATTAGAGCAAATAGGAATGCAGACCAAGCTGTGATTAATATTAGGTGAACCTAAGGCTTTCAGTATCCTTGTGCAACAATAACTGCATCTAAACATTTAAAATAATTGTCGATTGGTCCCGGACATCTGATTTAAAGTGGACCAAAAGCGGCCTTGGAGTCTATGACATGCCAGGGTTGCCTGATTCTCTCTCCCCGTGTGAAACCCCCCAAACACTTTTTTTCATGATTTTTTTTTTCCTTGGTGCAATATGTACAATTTTTTAAAAACATTTGCACAGTAAATATGTTGCTGTGTTGCACCAAGGAAACAAATAATGACAAAAAGTGTGTACTCACGGTCACACTATAGTTATAAATTTTTTATACATATGGGAAAATATCCAGTAAATATATATATATATATATATATATATATATATATATATATATATAGCTACAGAATACTCAATCGTCAATACCTATAACATATATAACATTTCAATGTATACATTTGTTTCCTTTTTTAACCTCTAATTCCCCTATAATCCTATATTTCCCATGTGTAATTTTTAAATGTATCTAATCCCTGTACTCCAGCCGTATGTTGATGAGTCCTTGGTGCTCTGTGGCCCTCTCGCTTTCATGCCGGCATACGCATACAGGTTGTTTTTCTCCCTTGCTGAAACCCACCTTTGGGGCATCCCATGTTTGTGTGCATCCCCGTAGTGTGACTTACCTTGTCCCTTCTGGTAGCTGTAGTGGCATCCCATTTAGTGTGCCTCTCCACAGAGTGACTTACATTGTCCCTTCTGGTTCACTAAGGGGCATCCCATGTAGTGCGCCTCCCGGCAGTGTGATTTATCTTCTCCCTCCTGGATCTTTAAACTGGACCAACGGCTTGGCACAGGTGGAAAAGAAAGGTAGCGGTCATTTTGGAGCTTCCTCTTCCAGCATCTCAGCCATTCTGATTTGTAAAGCGCTACGGAAGAGGATGGCGCTATATAAATAAACAATAATAATAACAATAATAATTCTGCTGGATTCAACTGACATAACTGACAATGCACAGTAACGGGAAGCCCAGCAGCACTTTCTGATTGCAGGTACCCTACAGATGCATGAGCCACCCTTTTGTTTTAAAAAAAAATTACCACAGCAGGAATTAGAAAAAGGTACATTAATTTGTATGTGTAGCAATCCAAATTGCCTTGGGGAGGGATGCATGTGAGCATATGCATATGAGCATTTGTTGTGTTGGTCTGGTTTAAGTATTTTTTGAGTGTTGGTCTGCTTTAAGGAACATCCCATGTAGTGTGCCTCCCCACAGTTTGACCTTCTCCCTCCTGGTTCCTTAAAGTGGACCTAAACCCAGGATTTTGACTATCCTGAGTTTTGGTCTACCACCCCGATCGGGGGTGCCCCACTGTGTGAACCCCCCCCCCCCAATCGCTGCAGTCAACTCACCTCACTCCTACTGCGCATGCTGCTCCTCCAATCAACGCGCTCGGAGCCGCTGAGCTATGAGCGTCTAAGCGACGTCTAAGCTCAGCAGCTCCGAGCGCGCTGGCGGCTGCATCTCGCACTTCCCTCTAACAGGGAGCATTCACAAATGGCTGGCGCGGGAACGCGTTCTTCTAGAGGAATAGCGCATGCGCCGTTAGACCGGGAGAGAAGGTGAGCTTATGGGTGACCTGGGGGGTCCCGGTTTTGGATGCCCCGGGCCGATCCAGCTGGGTTTTGGTCCACTTTAAGAGGCATCCCATCTACTATGTGTCCCCAGTAAGACTCCCCTTTTTCTTCCTTGTTCTTACCTGTTTCCTCCTAGTGGTTGCCACCGCCTTTCCCCATCCTAGCTTTACCTTCTGCTCCCTGCATTAAGCATGTTCGGCTTAGAAAGCACACCACACTGCATCACATTTATTCTAAGTATACAGCACGTCCTGTTCCAGAAGATATTCCTTACACTTGGGATATACTCCAGTAGATGGCGCTGGACTGCAGAGACAGAAAAGTGGCTCCTCCCAGCCCCATATATACCCAGGACCTCCCACAAAATCCCCAGTTTTTCTCTGCAGTCCTGGCTGGGATGACTAGAAGATGTCTCTCTCTACTCGCAGGTGAGCGGGGCTATTAGCCTGCGGCCCTGTAGGACTATTCCCACCCTTTTCCTTCTACTGCCTCCCAGCTCAGGCTGCTCTGGTTCGGGTGAAGGTAGGCAGCACCGCTGTCAGGTGGTAAGGAGCACTGCTCCAACCGCAGTCCCCCACCAAAGGGTAGGCGGTATAGGCCCATGGTGAGCCTTATGGGATGCCCCTCCCGCATTTATTGCCCCTCGCCCCCTGTCCCCACAGTTGGCTCCCTTTAGGCTGGCCGTTGCTTCCCCCTCGCTCTCCCTTGTAGTTCTCGAGGGGGGGGGGGGTTGCATGTCTTTGCTATTTATATATTGTGTATTGTGTTTGATCCCTGTTGAATTGATTGCACTGGTTTCTTTCGCCGCTGCAGCACGTTTGTACTGCGCTCCGCGGTCGGCGGCGACATTGCCTCAAGCGCTGCTGCGCCATCATTGGCTGGTCTTGTCAGGTGGGCGCGTTTTCGCGCTCTTCGGGGGGGCGGGCCTTGCGGATGACGCGTTTTGCATCACTGTCTCCGCGGCCCGCCCCTCGAGGTATATGCGGGCGCCATTTTATTTCTCTGCTGCGTGTGCCTGGCGTCTCACTATCGCGGTCCGTAAGTGCCCCTGCGGGCTGATTTATTTATGTACATATCTGTATTGCATATCGCTTATGGGATCTTTTGCTTATGCCTTGCAGGCGGGTCAAACTTTGTGGTTCCTCCCGGTCCTATCCTCTCTATTTAGTGTTAACTCTTATTGGAGGGCTATTACATACCATTACTCCCACTTCCCTAGCGCGTTTTTGGGGCATCCTGGGTTGCTTTTATTAGCTTCAATCCCTATTGGCCTGTTGTGCCGTGATAATCACCATATGGAGGCTTCTCAGAATAATGTGCTCGGGGTTCCTTCGGGACAAGCCCGGCTGTGTGTGGCGTGTGGGGTATCCCCTATAAGTGATTATGTCAGGGTGTGTGTACCCTGCGCCCAGCAGGTACTTGCCCTGCAGTCTGGTTTACCTGCGGCTGGGCCTAGTGCTGCGCCCCCTCTGGCTTCGCCTACCCCCCCACGCTTACACCTGACTCCCAGTGAGGTGCATACCAGTGGGGAGTCTCAACCTGATTTGGCTACCAGGGTAGCCAGCATTGAAAGGCATATTGCTGGTTCTGGTCTGCGTAAGGCTCCTGATAAGCGGCGGCATCTGGCACCCGGTTTTATTCTCTTTCCTATGGAAGCTGAGGAGTTTTTTTGATGTTACTGGTTATACCCCCCTGGAAGAAGGGCAATTATTCTCTGGTTCAGAATCATCTGAGGATCAGCCAAGGGGTTATGCTGAGTCTGGATCTGACCCATGGGCTTCAGATGATACTGACAGACTTTTGGCTCAAATTTTTGAAGTACTCTGTATCTCTCCTCCTGCCGTGGCCCCGCGGCAGCAGAGGGAGCTGTTTCATATTGTTAAGCCACGTTTGGAGTTTCCTGAACAAACTCACTTTAATAATCTGATTCTCAAGGAGTGGGAACGGCCTAGCTGGCTTCCCGGGGTACCAAAGAGTTGGGATAAGAGGTATCCCTTTCCTGCTGAAATGGTTAAATGTTGGTCATGTCCTCCAGAGGTGGATGCACTCGTTCTGGCCTGCCCTCCTTCTCCCTCTCTCTCTCTCTCTTCTGGAGACCTTGCTGCTGATGGAAGCCATTGCCTGTGATTGTGAGTGCCCTGCGGGCTCTTTCCTTATTTTATAATCGCGCTGCGCTCCGCTTGTATAGCGCTTGGAGCAGGCTTTTAGTATAAATATAGATTTTATGTATATGTATATATATTGTTTGTTTTTTTCTTTACATATCAATATGTGGTGTGCATGATTGTACTTTCTTATGGGTCCCTTCTAGGGTCCCCTTGAGATCAAATTGGGTTCCTACAAATCCTCCCACTTGGGACTTAAAGGGGCACCCCGGGTAGCTCAAGCAGCGTAATTCCCTCTGGTCATGGCGACTACCTTAAAATCACCATATGGAGGTTCCGCAGGATACCAGGCTCGGGCTCCCTTCGGGACAATCCCGGCTGTGTGTGGGTTGTGGGGTATCCCTTACGGGGGAGAATGTACTGATTTGCATCCATGTGCTCAGCAGGCATAACGCGGCAGTTGGGGTCCCAGGCGTCTGGGTCCGTGCTGCCTGTTTCATCACCTACCCCACCCCGCCTTATCCGTACCCCAAGTGACACTGTCATTAGCGGGGAGTCGCAGTCGGATGTTTTGTGCTAGATTGGCCAACATAGAAAAATTGATTTCTAGCTCTGCGGCCATCTAAGAGAAGGCATCCGTCGCCGGCCGCGCCGGTACTGGATTTTGATGACTATGATTCTCTTGATTGGTCTGATTATTCCCCACTTGAGGAGGGGGAATTGTTTGAGGAATCTGATGTTGAGGTTCGGCAGTTCTTTGATGCTGATGCTGGGCAGACGCTGGGGGATGCCGTGGATACCCCCAAAGTCCTGGCCCACCTATTTGAGGTACTGGCTATTTCTCCACCAGCAGAGTCCCCTCCGCAGAAGGGGGAATTCTTTGGGTCTTCTAAGCCTCGCTTGGAGTTCCCAAATCAGAATCATTTTGAAAGCATGATTCTTAAGGAATGGGGAGGCCTAGCCGGCTCCCTGGTGTTCCTCAAGGATGGGATAGGAGGTATCCCTTCCCAATGGACGCGGTGAAGCGCTGGTCGTCCCCTCCCGAGGTCGATGCGCCCGTTCTGGGATTGTCCAACACCTCCATTGTACATTCTCCAGACACCGCCACTCTTAAATATGGTGAGGACAAACGCATGGATCAGATGGTGTGCCATGCTTTTGCCAGTGTGGGTTCAGCCTTGCGGCCTGTTTGAGCCTCGGTGCTCGCGACTGTGGCTACCAGGTCTGTGGTTAGGGACCTGTTGAGTGGTTCCCAGCTTAATCCGGCCAGTGATGATTTCACAGCCCTTAAGCGGTGGGAATTATTTATGACCTTTGTTTTATCTGCTATGGATTACACAATTATTATGTGTAGTAGAACCTTGGCTTTGCTGGTGGCTATTCGCCGATCGGTCAGCCAGTGGGGGCTGACATTGCGGCTAAGAAATCTCTCACGGCGCTACCCTTTCTGGGTACGCGGCTATTCGAGGGATAAATTGAATTCAGTGGCGAATGGTGGAAATTTACCTCAGCGTAAGAAGCAGCGTCGCTTTCAATCCTTCCTTTCGCGGTGCCAGAGCAGGCAGAGGCTTTGCCTACTCTAATTTCAGAGGTGATTCTTGGAACAGAGGCAGAGGACGCGCACATCCAGGCCTTAACTGGGGTTCCAAGCCCAAGCCTGCTGCCAAGACAGCTCAACAATGAGGGGACGCCCTCACCCTTGCGGGTGGGGGGGGGGGCGGCTGTGGCACTTCTTCCAGGTCTGGGCCCAGGAGGTCACAGACAAATGGATCTTGGAAGTGGTCTCTTCCGGGTACAGACTGGAGCTCGAGTGCCGGCCTCCTCCCAGATTCCTAAGGTCTCGGGTGCCCTCGGATCCTCGGGCTGCGTAGGGGCTCCTGTTGGCTGTAAAGAATCTTCTGGTCATGGATGTCATATGCCCGGGGTCTTTCTCAGAAAGAGAGGCCGGGGCTTATATTCCAACCTCTTCACGGTTCCCAAATGGATCCATAAGACCCGTTCTGGATTTGAAGCTTCTCAACAGGTTCATCAGAACCAAGAAGTTCCGCATGGAGACTCTGCGCTCAGTCATCAATTCCCTTCGTCAGGGGGATTTCATGACGTCCATAGACATCAAGGATGCTTACCTTCATGTACCAATTTTCCCAGCACACTTGAGATTTCTCAGGTTTGTGGTGAGAGATCAGCACTTTCAGTTTGTGGCCCTCCCTTTCGGGTTGACTTTGGCACCAAGGGTGTTCACCATGGTGCTGGCGGGCATAATGGCCCTTCTCAGAGCCCAGGGCATTCGCATTGTGCCGTATTTGGACGACCTCCTCATTACGGTATCCTCTCTCAGTCAGGCGGAGCTGGACACCAGGTTGGTGATGGCGACGCTGGAGAGGTTCGGCTGGGGGATCAACCATTTCAAGTTTTCTCTCTCCCCCTTAAGGGAGATCTCGTTTCTGGGCACGAATCTGGATACCATTCGGACCAAGGTGTTCCTACCTCAGTCCAAGGTGCAGATGGTTCAGGATCTGATACGTCTTCTCCTGTCCAATCCTAGTCCTTCTATCCAGCTAGGGATGAGACTGGTGGGATTGATGGTGGCTTCTTTCGAGGCAGTTCCCTTTGCTCACTTCCACATGAGGTCGCTCCAGCTCCATCTATTGTTGGCCTAGGACAGATGTCCCCAGTCATTGGATCAGTCATTCCTGATGTCTCCCCGGGTTCGGCAGTCCCTTTAGTGGTGGCGGGAACCGAGCAATCTGATGAGGGGCAGATCCTTTCTGACCACTTGTTGGGAGACGGTTACCACGGATGCCACCCTGTCGGGCTGGGGAGGTTTTTGGAAGACACATCAGTTCAAGGGGCTGTGGGGCCTCAGGAGGCCCACACCCCCATCAATGTCTTGTTTCTGTCATGCTTGACACATCACTACGGGGCTTACCTGGTTCAGGTTCGATCAGACAATTGCACTGCGGTAGCTTACATCAATCACCAAGGAGGGACTCGCAGCAGTTTCAGTCTCTTTGATTCTTGCATGGGCGGAGAGCAATGTTCCATGCATCTCAGCAGTGTACATTACGGGAGTGGAAAACACGGAGGCGGACTCCCTGAGCAGGGGATCTTCTCGCTGAGGGGAATGGTCTCTCAACCACAAGGTATTCCGTTCCCTCTGTCACAAGTGGGGGTTTCCGGAGATGGATCTCTTTGCCTCACGTCACAATCACAAGCTCCCAAAGTTGTGTCTCTGTCTCAGGATCTTCTGGCCCTGGCAATGGATGCCATGTCTCTTGCCTGGAGGGATCTGGGGTTACTGTACCGGTTTCCCCCCTTCTCCATGGTAGGCACGGTGGTGCGCAAGCTGGCTTTAGAGGGTGCGCCAGCAATTCTGGTGTCCCCAAGGTGGCCAAGACAGGTTTTTGGTTGCAGACGTCGTAAGCCTGGCGGTAGATCAGTACAGGCTGCCCCTGTTTCCAGGATCTGATCACTCAAGGTCAACTACGTTACCCTAATATATAAGCGCTGGCTTTGACGGCGTGGCTGCTGAAGCTTCCATCCTAAGGGAGGAAGGTTTGTCTGAGGCTGTGATTCAGACTCTTGTTTGAGATAGGAAGCAATCTTCCTCTAACATATACTACAGGAGGTCCTATATTAACTGGTGTGAGGCTAGAGCCTTGGCTTGCAGGGTGTTTTCGATTTCTAGGATTTTGGAGTTTCTTCAACACGGTCTGGACCTGGGGTTCCAGCTTAGTGTTCTGACTGTCTTCTTTCAAGGTCTTTTGCTCTGCATCCTCTGGTTAAGACTTTTTTTCCAGGGGGTCACTCATGTGCGGCTACCTGGAAAGCCTTTGTTGCCCGTTTGGGATTTGAATTTGGTTCTGTCGGCCCTCCAGGGGCCTCCTTTTGAGCCGGTGCAGGATGTTGCACTTCTATGCTCACTCAAAAGGTTGCCTTTTTGGTGGCTATTACCTCTGTTCGGCGTGTCTCTGAGTTGGCGGCTCTGTCCATTCAGGCCCCTTACTTTGAGAGACACCAGGACAAGGTGGTATTTCACTTTAAGCCAGATTTCCTTCCTAAGGTGGTTTCTGCCTTCCGCCTCAATCTGGATGTAGTTCTCCCTTCCTTGTGTCCTAGGCCTAGCAATGACAAAGAGAAGGGTTTTGCACTCTTTGGATGTAGTTCTTTGTGTGAAGTACTATTTGGTGGCTACTTCTCACTTTCGTAAGACGGACGCCTTGTTCGTGGTGCCCTCTGGGCCCAGGAAAGGTTTGGCGCCCGCCAAGTCTACCATTAGTAAATGGATACGCCAGGCCATTGTTGGGGCCTATACTGCCAAGGGTAAGGTTCCCCCTTTTCAGATCACTGCTCATTCTACTCGTGCTGTTGGGGCTTCTTGGGCTTTTCAGCACCAGGCTTCTGTTGAACAAATTTGTAAGGCTGCTACTTGGTCCTCCGTTCATACTTTTTCCAAGTTTTATAAGGTTGATGTGCGGGCCTCAGCGGATGCTGTTTTTGGACGCAAGTTTCTGCAGGCTGCAGTGGTTTAAGATTTGTGCATTTCTTGCCGTATTGGGATCCCCACCCATTATGGACACTGCTGTTGGATGTCCCACATGTCATGAATATTGGAAGCGGGGTGTGTGACATACATGGAATAATACCATTTTGTGATTACTCACCTGTAAAATGGGTATTATAAGTATGTCACACACCCCGCTTCATCCACCCTTATTGGTATTTTGGATCCTTTATATGGTGAACCTTTTAGTGTTATGATTGTTTATATTTGGCTCTTCCTGGTCCCCTTACTGCTGTCCTATACTGGGGAATGTGTGGGAGGTCCCAGGTATTTATGGACTGGGAGGGGCTCCTTTTTTTCCTGTCATCTCTGCAAAGTTCGCCCTCTACTGGCCATAACCCACATGTCATGAATATTGGAAGCGGGGTTTGTGACATACTTATAATACCCATTTTACAGGTGAGTAATCACAAAATGGTATTTTCTCCTTCCTTCAGGGGATCCAGAATTGGATGCGGAGCTTCCTTTGCTGGAGCCCGTGGAGATTTTTAGGACAGGGGTAGAGGACGTGGCTGCCCTGGCCCCCCCTGGGGTCCCAAGACTAAGTCCTCCCCCAAGCCCCCTCAGGCATGAAGGGGCGCCCTTACCCATCCGGCTTCAGCTCTTGGCTCTCGTCTGGAGGCGTCATGTCTCAGACCGGTGGATTCAGGAGGTAGTATCCTCCGGTTACAAGATAGAGTTTGCAGCCTGGCCGCCCCCCAAGATTCATCAAATCTCGTTTAGCTCAAAACCCCTTGTCAGGGGACTTCATGACTTCGGTAGACAGGGAGACTGTCACCACGGATGTCAGTCTGACAGGTTGGGGGGGATTCTGGAAGTCCCTGAAATTTCAGGGTCAGTGGGGCCCTCAGGAGGCCCATGCCCCTATCAACATTCTGGAATTGAGGGCAATCAGGTTGGTTCTCGCCCACTTAACCCCACACCTGAGGGGTCGGGCTGTTCAGGTCCGCTCGGACAACCAGACGGCGGTTGCCTACATCAATCATCAGGGAGGGACCCAGAGTAAGAGGGCCCTCAAGGAAGTGTCGTCTGGAGGCGTCATGTCTCAGACCGGTGGATTCAGGAGGTAGTATCCTCCGGTTACAAGATAGAGTTTGCAGCCTGGCCGCCCCCCAAGATTCATCAAATCTCGTTTAGCTCAAAACCCCTTGTCAGGGGACTTCATGACTTCGGTAGACATCAATGATGCTTACCTTCACGTTCCTATCTTTCCAGGTCATCAGAGGTTCCTCAGGTTCACTCTGGAGGATCAGCACTACCAATTTGTGGCCTTGCCCTTCGGCCTCACCTTCGGCCCCCAGGGTATTCACCAAGGTGCGGGCAGGAGTGATGGCCCTGCTGAGATCTCAGGGCATTCGCATTCTCCCCTACCTGGACGACATGCTTATCACTTCTCAATCCTTCCATCAGGCAGAGCTGGACACTCAGAGGGTGGTGTCCACACTGGAGACATTCGGCTGGGTGATCAATCACCCCAAATCTTCCCTGTCTCCTTCCATGGTGAAGTATTTTTTGGGCATGATTCTGGATTCAGCTCGGATCAAGATCTTTCTTCCTCAGCAGAAGGTGGAGGTCCTTCAAGTTCAGCTCCTGCTGTCTTGTCCCCATCCATCCATCAGGCAGGGAATGCAGCTGGTGGGCCTGATGGTGTCCTGCTTCGAGGCGGTCCCATATGCTCAGTTCCACATGAGGCCTCTTCAGCTTCACCTCTTGTCAGTATGGGATCGGGACCCTGTGTCCTTGGATCAGGCGTTTGTCTTGTCCCCTCAGGTCAGGCGGTCTTTAGTGTGGTGGCTGGTCTCAGGGAACCTGCTAGGGGGCAGGTCCTTTCTGGCCCCCTGCTGGGAGACTGTCACCACGGATGTCAGTCTGACAGGTTGGGGGGGATTCTGGAAGTCCCTGAAATTTCAGGGTCAGTGGGGCCCTCAGGAGGCCCATGCCCCTATCAACATTCTGGAATTGAGGGCAATCAGGTTGGTTCTCGCCCACTTAACCCCACACCTGAGGGGTCGGGCTGTTCAGGTCCGCTCGGACAACCAGACGGCGGTTGCCTACATCAATCATCAGGGAGGGACCCAGAGTAAGAGGGCCCTCAAGGAAGTGTCCCTGATACTGTCCTGGGCGGAGGAATGTTGAAGAAATACAAAAACCTATCGACAAGTGGTTATATGCTGGGCTAGCCAATCCAAATACTAATCCAATAAGCAAAAAAAGAAAAAATACTTTAATAATGGTGCTCAAGAGCACTATAATGCAATGACATACAAGACTTACAGACACTCACTGGTTAAAATCGCAATGCGAAAACATATATACACATGAATAGGGGCCCCTGCCAGGCCGACCTGGACACCACACACACAGCCTCAGGCACTCTGCTCATAACACACAATACTGGCCATCATGTAATGGGGAGGCAAAGTCTATCCAAACTTTAAGGCAGACTAAAATATATGTGAGGGATCCAAATTGCTGGAGAAATCAGAATAGAAATGCTGTCCACCAGATCCACTGGATAACAAATTAGTAGGCACAAATATATGAAATGAGTTGAACAAAGGCTCTAGCCACAGAGCACTTAGATACAGCCTTGTGTGTTTATCCAGCGTAAGTAGATGATGGGCGGCTGTGGCAAGAAGACAGGCTGATTAAGACAAAGCACAGCGCTTGGGGTTTATATATGTCCCCCTCAGAGTCAATCCAATACAGGCAGGTATAATTTAGACATCAGCATAACAGCGCTCCAAGTCCCTCCAACTTGAGATGCATAGTATACAACACTTAATAATCAAGATACTTGCGCTCCTCTATGAGGGCCGATGCCAGTGTGTGTCAGATGGCCACATCCTTGCTCCGTTTGAAAGTTCCTCTAGTCTGCCAAGTACTTTCCTGCGGCGGCGCCGCCAGCGTAATCGCCACTTTTAAATGTATCAAGACATCTCCAGGAAGAAAAGGAATCCACGCTAAAACTTCCTTGTGTAGGCGGCCATGTTCTGAGCGAGCACGTGCTGGAGGGGCGTGGTCAGGGGCCCCGACCGACAGCTGTTTCGCTCCTGCTCGGGAGCTTCGTCAGGGTAGGAGGGGCTACGTCCGACGCATCCTCTTTATAGGCAATCTTAGAGAGCAAAGGCACCAATCATTTCCCTGCACTTGCAGCTGCGCAGTGCGCCGGTCAGGGTACTTGTTTCTCATAGTGCCTACGTCAGCTTGTTATTTACACATCACACCAAAGTAAGCACTCCTACTCCTCACAGCGCGCACCTGCGCAATAGATTTCACTTCGCCGCCCATCACTTGACTGGATATCTGGTTCGGCTTGCAGTTGCGCAGTGCGCCGGCCAGGGTACTTAGCTTCTAGTAGTGCCTACGCCAGCTTATTATTCACAACGCACATCAACGTAGTTTCACTGCCCACTGACAGTGCGCACCTGCGCAGTAGGCTTCACTTCGCCGCCCATCACTTGCACTGAGTTTCTAGATCTCACAGCATTGCACAGTTTCCAACGATGTTGGGTTTTTATTATCTAGCGTGCCATTACAATCCAATTCAAGCGCCAGGTTAATAGCCTCCTCTGACTGTTAACAATATATATATGAAATGTTTGCTATTCTATAGGGTTATTTATAGTACACTCTCTTAATACAGCGTCACACATTCGGTACTCATATATATGGCTTGGCTTAAATATATACATGAAATCACCAACCGGGCAAATGTTGACCAATTCTAACACAAATCCTAATAACACCATATACACGGGTTCCCATCCTTAAGTTGCTGAAGAGGGGCAACTGGCTAAGCTAAATAGACAGGACCTTCAAAGACCCATAACTACAGTCTAATCTATAGAAATGCTTTCAAACCCATATCGGTATTTAAACCCAAAGGGAACATAGTACCTAGCTCATAGATTAGCCTTGCTTCTTGCTGTAGAAGCCGTGTATCCCAGGATCCCCCTCTGTTAGAACCCTTCAGCTTAAAAATGCCGCATGCCGACAAACCCATAGGGTCCCCATTGTGATACTGATGGAAATGTGCCGCTAAAGGGCTCCTATCACTGTTGCGCTTTATATCGCCAACATGTTCCCCTATACGTATACGTAATTCCCTTTTAGTTTTGCCAACATATTTCAGCCCACAGGGGCATGTAATCAAATAAACAACATATCTAGAAGCACAGTTAATAAAAGCACCTATGGGGCGGGGATTCTTACATTTCGGTCCACTAAAACTGGTTGTTTTTGAAATAAATGGACATACCTTACAGTGGCCACAATTAAAGGAGCCCACCATACTTATGATGTTCCTAGGTACTTGGTGGGCCCTATATTCACTACGAACCAATAGGTCTTTAATGTTGCTTGCTCGTTTAGCCGTCAACAAAGGACCGGATCCCACTATTCTTGCTATCTTTGGGTCTAAACACAGCACATGCCAATGAGATTGTAGTATACCGCGAAATCTATCCCAATGTGTACTATATTTGGTAATTAGGCGTACTGGTGGTTCACCTCCCCTTCGCTTTTCCTTTCCGCCTCTTAGCAGATCACCTCTGGGGATCTCAAGGGCTTTGTGGAAGCACGTTCTTAAAAGGCGGTGGGGGTATCCCCTCTCCCTAAACCTCGCCATCAAATCCCGGGCCTCCCTGACAAAGGCCTCCACCGTACTACAGTTCCTCCTAATACGAAGGAACTGACCCAGCGGAATGCCCCGGCGCAGAGGGCCCGGGTGATGGCTGGAAAAGTGAAGGAGAGTGTTCCCCGCTGTGGGCTTCCGATATGTAGAAGTGATCAAAGTGTCTGCTTCCTTTGAAATATTGAGGTCAAGGAACTCAATCTTATCAGGGCTCACTTTGTAGGTAAGTTTTATATTACGATCATTGTGATTGAGGGAGTCGATAAATTCATCTAATTGGACCTTAGTGCCCTTCCACACCAGTAGGACATCATCGATGTACCTCAGCCACAGGACGGCGTGTGCCCGAAACTCCGCCCGCCCAAACACCTCGGCGCTCTCCCACCGCCCGAGGTGTAGGCAGGCGTAGGATGGAGCACACGCCGCCCCCATGGCGGTCCCCCGAACCTGGTGATAGAACACTCCATTGAAACGGAAGAAA
Source organism: Gastrophryne carolinensis (assembly GCA_027917425.1). NCBI lineage: Eukaryota > Metazoa > Chordata > Amphibia > Anura > Microhylidae > Gastrophryne > Gastrophryne carolinensis. The sequence continues at coordinate 146,620,944 of CM051241.1, read as the reverse complement.
TTATTGGTAAGTACAAACTCCAACATTTCAACTAGAAATTCATTGTATGCCGCCTCCCCCGGGCCCAGTTCTTGCAGATAGTCCTCCACGGCCTGTAAGCCTACTGAATGCGGAATTGAGGTATATAAACTTTCAACATCAACGCTCACCAATAGGCAATCGCCGTCAATACGGATGTCCTGAAGTTTACGGAGCAGATCACTACTATCAAGAACCAATGATGGAAGTACCCGTACTAGAGGCTTTAAATTTTCATCGATAAAGCGAGCCACCCTTTCCAATGGTCCCCCATTCCCTGAGACAATGGGCCTGCCAGGAGGGGCCGTGGGGTTTTTATGTATTTTCGGGATGGTATAGAGTACCGGAATACTATACTCATCTATCCTCATGTACTCAAATACCTTATGTGTTAACAAATTCTCTTCCCGTGCCCAATATAGTTTTTCATTGAGCCTATGTACAACCTCTGGAAAGGGATTACTCTGAACTACTCTATACGTGTCTCCATTTGATAGTTGGCTTTCTACCTCTTTGACATAATATTGTTCCTCCAAGAGAACTACATTGCCTCCCTTGTCGCTAGGTCTTATGATGACATTCCTTGCCCGTTTCAAACCTTCAAGGGCTATTCTCTCATCACGCGTCAAATTGTCATGGTCTCCTAGCGAGCCCCACTGTACTAAACCTAAGTCTCGCTCCACCAATTGTAAAAATAATGCTAGGTGTTTATTTTGACTAAGAGGAGGAAAGTTTTTGGATGGGCACTTCAAGCGGCTTAGATCAGGTAATAAGTCCGGGATTTCATCTACAAACCCGTCCAAAATTTGGTCACCTGATCGCTCAGCTATTTGCGTTTCATCACCTAGTGGACTGGCTATCACTATTTGTTCTTCCGTCTTATTGCTGTACATAGACTTAAACAAAACCTTGCGTAAGTAAAGGGCAGTATCCTTATACAGTTCAAATTCATCACCCCCCACCGAGGGAGAGAAGGATAGGCCCTTTGCCAGTACCGCTTTGTGATGAACGCTTAATTCAAAGTGAGATAAATTGATTATATTCAGGCCGCTTGCTGTCCCGTCCATACCACCATTGTTAGCTACGGGGGAGGACCCCCCATCTTTTTCTTGCGAATCCCTCTCAGGGACTTGACCCTGGTGGCTACGCTTTCGGCGTCTTCTCCTCTTTGTTGATGTGGTTCTAAAAAAGACACAGTTCTACGGAAACCCCCTAGGGCATAGATAAATGTGTTAATAGGTAGGCGCTGCCCCTTAAAGCAAATATAGGGCGCCCAGCTAACCGCAACGTATGTAGAAGAAATACAAAAACCTATCGACAAGTGGTTATATGCTGGGCTAGCCAATCCAAATACTAATCCAATAAGCAAAATATCATCATAGATGAGGAACGCATCCAACTTGAACAACTAGATGGAGAAATTAAGGAGACCAGCAGTAAATTAGATTCATTCTGCCATGATCCGGATTTTGTTAAACTAAATGAAATGATCAGAAATGAGGTTGATCGGGTTCAAAAAACTATCAAAGAAGTGAAACAGAGAAAATTTAGACGTGATTTATTGGAATTTGAGGGCGGGAGGATGTTTATGGACTTTAAACCTAGAAATAGGCCGTTCCCACGTGTGCGACAGTGGCGGGATGTCTCTAGTGATTTGTCGGGGGCAGAGACGGAGGTCTCTGACGAAAGTCCCCCTAGGTACTCACGCAAGCCACGTAGAACTGTGTCTTTTTTAGAACCACATCAACAAAGAGGAGAAGACGCCGAAAGCGTAGCCACCAGGGTCAAGTCCCTGAGAGGGATTCGCAAGAAAAAGATGGGGGGTCCTCCCCCGTAGCTAACAATGGTGGTATGGACGGGACAGCAAGCGGCCTGAATATAATCAATTTATCTCACTTTGAATTAAGCGTTCATCACAAAGCGGTACTGGCAAAGGGCCTATCCTTCTCTCCCTCGGTGGGGGGTGATGAATTTGAACTGTATAAGGATACTGCCCTTTACTTACGCAAGGTTTTGTTTAAGTCTATGTACAGCAATAAGACGGAAGAACAAATAGTGATAGCCAGTCCACTAGGTGATGAAACGCAAATAGCTGAGCGATCAGGTGACCAAATTTTGGACGGGTTTGTAGATGAAATCCCGGACTTATTACCTGATCTAAGCCGCTTGAAGTGCCCATCCAAAAACTTTCCTCCTCTTAGTCAAAATAAACACCTAGCATTATTTTTACAATTGGTGGAGCGAGACTTAGGTTTAGTACAGTGGGGCTCGCTAGGAGACCATGACAATTTGACGCGTGATGAGAGAATAGCCCTTGAAGGTTTGAAACGGGCAAGGAATGTCATCATAAGACCTAGCGACAAGGGAGGCAATGTAGTTCTCTTGGAGGAACAATATTATGTCAAAGAGGTAGAAAGCCAACTATCAAATGGAGACACGTATAGAGTAGTTCAGAGTAATCCCTTTCCAGAGGTTGTACATAGGCTCAATGAAAAACTATATTGGGCACGGGAAGAGAATTTGTTAACACATAAGGTATTTGAGTACATGAGGATAGATGAGTATAGTATTCCGGTACTCTATACCATCCCGAAAATACATAAAAACCCCACGGCCCCTCCTGGCAGGCCCATTGTCTCAGGGAATGGGGGACCATTGGAAAGGGTGGCTCGCTTTATCGATGAAAATTTAAAGCCTCTAGTACGGGTACTTCCATCATTTGTTCTTGATAGTAGTGATCTGCTCCGTAAACTTCAGGACATCCGTATTGACGGCGATTGCCTATTGGTGAGCGTTGATGTTGAAAGTTTATATACCTCAATTCCGCATTCAGTAGGCTTACAGGCCGTGGAGGACTATCTGCAAGAACTGGGCCCGGGGGAGGCGGCATACAATGAATTTCTAGTTGAAATGTTGGAGTTTGTACTTACCAATAATTTCTTCCGTTTCAATGGAGTGTTCTATCACCAGGTTCGGGGGACCGCCATGGGGGCGGCGTGTGCTCCATCCTACGCCTGCCTACACCTCGGGCGGTGGGAGAGCGCCGAGGTGTTTGGGCGGGCGGAGTTTCGGGCACACGCCGTCCTGTGGCTGAGGTACATCGATGATGTCCTACTGGTGTGGAAGGGCACTAAGGTCCAATTAGATGAATTTATCGACTCCCTCAATCACAATGATCGTAATATAAAACTTACCTACAAAGTGAGCCCTGATAAGATTGAGTTCCTTGACCTCAATATTTCCAAGGAAGCAGACACTTTGATCACTTCTACATATCGGAAGCCCACAGCGGGGAACACTCTCCTTCACTTTTCCAGCCATCACCCGGGCCCTCTGCGCCGGGGCATTCCGCTGGGTCAGTTCCTTCGTATTAGGAGGAACTGTAGTACGGTGGAGGCCTTTGTCAGGGAGGCCCGGGATTTGATGGCGAGGTTTAGGGAGAGGGGATACCCCCACCGCCTTTTAAGAACGTGCTTCCACAAAGCCCTTGAGATCCCCAGAGGTGATCTGCTAAGAGGCGGAAAGGAAAAGCGAAGGGGAGGTGAACCACCAGTACGCCTAATTACCAAATATAGTACACATTGGGATAGATTTCGCGGTATACTACAATCTCATTGGCATGTGCTGTGTTTAGACCCAAAGATAGCAAGAATAGTGGGATCCGGTCCTTTGTTGACGGCTAAACGAGCAAGCAACATTAAAGACCTATTGGTTCGTAGTGAATATAGGGCCCACCAAGTACCTAGGAACATCATAAGTATGGTGGGCTCCTTTAATTGTGGCCACTGTAAGGTATGTCCATTTATTTCAAAAACAACCAGTTTTAGTGGACCGAAATGTAAGAATCCCCGCCCCATAGGTGCTTTTATTAACTGTGCTTCTAGATATGTTGTTTATTTGATTACATGCCCCTGTGGGCTGAAATATGTTGGCAAAACTAAAAGGGAATTACGTATACGTATAGGGGAACATGTTGGCGATATAAAGCGCAACAGTGATAGGAGCCCTTTAGCGGCACATTTCCATCAGTATCACAATGGGGACCCTATGGGTTTGTCGGCATGCGGCATTTTTAAGCTGAAGGGTTCTAACAGAGGGGGATCCTGGGATACACGGCTTCTACAGCAAGAAGCAAGGCTAATCTATGAGCTAGGTACTATGTTCCCTTTGGGTTTAAATACCGATATGGGTTTGAAAGCATTTCTATAGATTAGACTGTAGTTATGGGTCTTTGAAGGTCCTGTCTATTTAGCTTAGCCAGTTGCCCCTCTTCAGCAACTTAAGGATGGGAACCCGTGTATATGGTGTTATTAGGATTTGTGTTAGAATTGGTCAACATTTGCCCGGTTGGTGATTTCATGTATATATTTAAGCCAAGCCATATATATGAGTACCGAATGTGTGACGCTGTATTAAGAGAGTGTACTATAAATAACCCTATAGAATAGCAAACATTTCATATATATATTGTTAACAGTCAGAGGAGGCTATTAACCTGGCGCTTGAATTGGATTGTAATGGCACGCTAGATAATAAAAACCCAACATCGTTGGAAACTGTGCAATGCTGTGAGATCTAGAAACTCAGTGCAAGTGATGGGCGGCGAAGTGAAGCCTACTGCGCAGGTGCGCACTGTCAGTGGGCAGTGAAACTACGTTGATGTGCGTTGTGAATAATAAGCTGGCGTAGGCACTACTAGAAGCTAAGTACCCTGGCCGGCGCACTGCGCAACTGCAAGCCGAACCAGATATCCAGTCAAGTGATGGGCGGCGAAGTGAAATCTATTGCGCAGGTGCGCGCTGTGAGGAGTAGGAGTGCTTACTTTGGTGTGATGTGTAAATAACAAGCTGACGTAGGCACTATGAGAAACAAGTACCCTGACCGGCGCACTGCGCAGCTGCAAGTGCAGGGAAATGATTGGTGCCTTTGCTCTCTAAGATTGCCTATAAAGAGGATGCGTCGGACGTAGCCCCTCCTACCCTGACGAAGCTCCCGAGCAGGAGCGAAACAGCTGTCGGTCGGGGCCCCTGACCACGCCCCTCCAGCACGTGCTCGCTCAGAACATGGCCGCCTACACAAGGAAGTTTTAGCGTGGATTCCTTTTCTTCCTGGAGATGTCTTGATACATTTAAAAGTGGCGATTACGCTGGCGGCGCCGCCGCAGGAAAGTACTTGGCAGACTAGAGGAACTTTCAAACGGAGCAAGGATGTGGCCATCTGACACACACTGGCATCGGCCCTCATAGAGGAGCGCAAGTATCTTGATTATTAAGTGTTGTATACTATGCATCTCAAGTTGGAGGGACTTGGAGCGCTGTTATGCTGATGTCTAAATTATACCTGCCTGTATTGGATTGACTCTGAGGGGGACATATATAAACCCCAAGCGCTGTGCTTTGTCTTAATCAGCCTGTCTTCTTGCCACAGCCGCCCATCATCTACTTACGCTGGATAAACACACAAGGCTGTATCTAAGTGCTCTGTGGCTAGAGCCTTTGTTCAACTCATTTCATATATTTGTGCCTACTAATTTGTTATCCAGTGGATCTGGTGGACAGCATTTCTATTCTGATTTCTCCAGCAATTTGGATCCCTCACATATATTTTAGTCTGCCTTAAAGTTTGGATAGACTTTGCCTCCCCATTACATGATGGCCGGTATTGTGTGTTATGAGCAGAGTGCCTGAGGCTGTGTGTGTGGTGTCCAGGTCGGCCTGGCAGGGGCCCCTATTCATGTGTATATATGTTTTCGCATTGCGATTTTAACCAGTGAGTGTCTGTAAGTCTTGTATGTCATTGCATTATAGTGCTCTTGAGCACCATTATTAAAGTATTTTTTCTTTTTTTGCTTATTGGATTAGTATTTGGATTGGCTAGCCCAGCATATAACCACTTGTCGATAGGTTTTTGTATTTCTTCTACATACGTTGCGGTTAGCTGGGCGCCCTATATTTGCTTTAAGGGGCAGCGCCTACCTATTAACACATTTATCTATGCCCTAGGGGGTTTCCCACTTTTTGTTTTTTAGAGTTGCGGAGGAATGTTCCCTGCATCTCAGCTGTGTACATCTGGAGGCAGACTCCCTCAGCAGGGGGACCTCTCGTTTGGGAGAGTGGTCCCTCAGCAGCAGGGTGTTTCGCTCCCTGTGCCACCGCTGGGGTCAGCCAGATGTGGATCTGTTTGCATCCCGTCACAATCACAAGCTTCCAGTCTTTGTCTCTCTGTCCCAGGATCCTCTGGCCTTGGCCACGGATGCCCTGGCAATATCTTGGATGAGGTTCCAGCTCCTGTATGTGTTTCCCCCGTCTCCACTGCTGGGCAGGGTGCTGCGCAAGATAGTTCAGGAAGGGGTGCCAACCATCCTGGTGGCCCCCTGTTGGCCAAGAAGAGTGTGGTTCGCAGACATCGTGCAGTTGGCAGTAGATCAGTACGCCCTGCCACGGGTTCCAGATCTGCTCACTCAGGGACACCTACGCCACCCCATTTTACAAAGGCTGGCTTTGACGGCCTGGCTGTTGAAACCTCCATTTTGATGGAAAAAGGGCTGCCTGCCTCGGTGGTGAATACCATGATCAGGGCTAGGAAGAGGTCCTCTTCTTTCATCTATTACAGGGTTTGGCGTACTTACATTGACTGGTGCGAGTCCCACTCGCTTCCCTGTCGTGTGTTTTCTATTCCTAGGATTCTGGAGTTTCTCCAACATGGTTTGGATATGGGCTTTCAGCTCAGTACTCTGAAAGGCCATGTGTCTGCTTTGGCAATTTTTTTCCTTTGCTCAGCATCCCCTGGTCAAGACCTTTTTCGAGAGAGTTACTCACGTGCGTCCCCCACGTAAGCCTATGTTACCAGTCTGGGACTTGAACTTGGTCTTGTCTGCCCTGCAGGGGTCTCCATTGAGCCCTTGCAAGAAGCTCCTTTGTCCATTCTCACGCTTAAGGTGGTCTTTTTGGTTGCTATCACTTCTGTTAGGCGTGTTTCTGAGTTGGCGGCGCTTTCCATCAAGCCTCCTTATTTTGAGAGACACCAGGAAAAGGTGGTGTTTCGTTTTAAGCCAGATTTTGTGCCTAATGTTGTTTCTGCATTTCATCTCAATCAGGACATTGTTTTGCCTTCTCTGTGTCCTAACCCTAAGGAAAGGGTTTTGCATTCTTTGGACATAGTCAGAACTCTGAAGTTCTATTTGGTGGCTACTGAATCTTTCAGGAAGACTGATGCTCTTTTTGTGCTTCCGTCTGGACCTAAGAAGGGTCTGGCTCCAGCTAAGTCCACTATCAGCAAGTGGATCCGTCAGGCTGTGACACAGGCCTACTCTGCTAAGGGGTAGGAGCCTCCCTTCCGCCTTACTGCTCATTCTACTCGTGCTGTTGGTGCCTCTTGGTTTTTTTTTTCAGCACCAAGCTTCTGTTGAACAAGTTTGCAAGGCCGCTAATTGGTCTTCTGTTCATACTTTTTCAAAGTTTTACAAGGTTGATGTTAGGGCCTCAGCTGATGCTGCTTTTGGCCGCAAGGTTCTGCAGGCGGCAGTGGTTTAAACTGTCTGCTGTTACTTTTGGGGATCCCACCCTACCTTACGGACACTGCTATTGGATGTCCCAAGTGTAAGGAATATCTTCTGAAACAGGACGTGCTGTATACTTAGAATAATACAATTCTGTGATTACTCACCTGTAGAATTGGTATTATATGTATACAGCACGTCCTGTTCCACCCCACCCTTGTTATCATTATCTTTAGTTAGTCTTTATGGTGATTGTTCTTATGTTCAAATTTTCATATAATGGTTATAGTTCTCCTGGTCTCTTGCTAACTGCTTTTCAATACTGGGGATTTTGTGGGAGGTCCCGGGTATATATGGGGCCGGGAGGAGCCACTTTTCTGTCTCTGCAGTCCAGCGCCATCTACTGGAGTATATCCCAATGTAAGGAATATCTTCTGTAACAGGACGTGCTGTATACATATAATACCAATTCTACAGGTGAGTAATCACAGAATTGTATTTTTTTAACGTTTGTATTTTATTTTTAAAATAGATTTATTTGGGTCCTTTGTTTGGTATATTTTTGTTAACTTGTCATCTTAAACTTTTTGTATGAATAGTGCAAACTTTAAAATTTTAAATAAACTTTTAAATTTTAAAATGTATCCAATTTTGGGGTCCATCTGGTTCTCTGGCACACCCTTTCCTCGGTACCTGTAAAGACAAAAGCATGTCATCATCTGCTTGAACACGAGTGCTAGTTCTCTCTGGCCAATGCCCCCAAATTCTCACTACTTACTGCATGCCTGTTGTTGGCCATTTTTGGAGCCTCTGCTTCTGCGTCATACCTTCATGGGCGTCTGTAAGGACATGAAAACAGATTTTTAAACAAGGCACATGTGTGATGTTTGCTCTGCTCCTGGAGGCGTCAGCTTGAGTTTTCTGGGACCCACCTGAGTTACGGAAGGGTTCGGCCTCGGATGGCCCCATAGCAGCATACTCTCCCTGATCCGAGGAGTCTGTAGGGAAAGAAAAGCCTAAATACCAGCACTTAGCATACATGTCATTGGGAGTTCCTTGCCTGGAGATGTGTGTTTTTTGTCTGTTGTCCTTCCTTAGTTCTCTGGCGCTGGGTGTGACTCAAAGCCCAACACCTGGGCCTTCACCTCTTCAGCTGGTTCCTGTGCTGGTGTTGGGGAGTCCAAAGAGGAGGATGAGGACACTGGCAATCTTTGGCAATAACGCCTTACCCGCACACCCAGTCACCCAGGCGCGGCACAGGACAGACCCTTCAGCTCTGTATGGGCTTTATTCTTCGATGCTAGAAGAGAAGCACAATTCAGTCACACAGTTCAGCATGAGTGGGCAACTTATCTATACCGCAGCCACTTACCTTGGAAGTTCTGGCAGAAACACTGCCTCACCCGGGGCCTCTGTTGTCTTTTTAGGTTCGACCAGTGCTGCATTATTTGTGTGTGTGTGTAAGCTGTCAGCTCCTGGCCATTCAGATGTGCGGCCAACTACATTGCCAACATCCTCTTGCCGTGGGTGTTGGGCTTGAAGTCATAAAAGTCATAAAAGTCTGCAATGTGAAAATACAATAAAAATGGCACTTTACTGTAGTCCATGTATTGTCCTAATTTAGGTCCACGTGCACACTAACCTTCCCCTTTAAATACCAGTGTCTCACATCTTCCCCATGTGCATCAAGCCAAGTAATGTATTGGCCTACCAGTTCCACAGTATGGGCATATGCACCACTAAGTAGGCGCATGACACTACTCCAAAGCAGCATGTGCATAGGCATTTCAAAATCGCTCCCTTCTGCTGCTGTGAATCTCTGAAGCACCTGGGCAAACTGGCAGCTCCAGCTCGCCATTACTGGTGGATTGGAATCACTGACACCCCTAGGCAAAGTGACTGACCCAGCTCTCCAGCCCGCCATTACTGACGCATTGGAATCACTGATGCACCTAGGCAAAGTGCATGACCTAGCTCTCCAGCCCGCCATTACTGGTGGATTGAAAGGTCTCTGGGCTCGCTCGTGTCTCATCCTGGAACAGTGTACCCTACCACTTGGCCTACACACATTTGAGTCCCCCAGCATCCCCTACAAACAGGCAAGGGTGGTACATGTCACAGTGGCCAGAGCATATGACTGACGGAATGTTAACTAAGGCAAATGTGGTGTAGAACACTAATGGTGGTGGCCTTTTTCATGTCTAGGCCTTCAACAAGCAGGCAGGGTTGTGATTTGCACATGTTGAGAGGCTCCATCACCACATGTCCGCCAGCAATCCCGCAAGCAAATAGAGGGCATCATTTGGGACTGGTAACTTATGGATTTTATTGTCCCCCCCCCCCCCCCCCCAAAGGCAAAATCAGGCCTTAGAATAATGCGCAATACCCTTCTGGTTAGTCCTGGTAAAAATTATCTTAGTAAACTGCAGCAGCTTTTTCCTTGCAATCCTGCCTTGCACACCACTGTTGTTTAGTGTCCTTTTGATGGTGGACTATTGCACGTTAACAAAATTAAAAAGGCCTTTAGGTGTTTGGGGCAGTGTTTCTCAGTGTATGGTACATTGAGGGGGGTACTCTATTTCCTTTATTTAGATAATTGGTCACAAGGTTGTAGGTCGGGGCCACAACACACTTTCTAAATAGCGTTGTGAGGGCCTAGCACTGACATTTAATATAGGTTGTGGATTAGGGAGGACATTTGGGCCCCACAAGCCACAGTCTATAGCAGATGTCAGTGCTGGGACCCTAACTAACCTATTTAGAGGGTATGTTGTGGCCCAGTATAGGGCGAGGGGGGGTGGCAGAAGGTTAGCAAACACCATAAGGAGAGGCCTATTGATAGTGCTTATAATAGCTGTGTGCTGCCCCCCCAGCCATCAGCTCTTTTATCTGTGGGTTGGAAGGTCCATAACAGTAAGCAGCATGTTCTATGGAGGGCCCAGCACTGACTTACATTTTATTAAACCAGAATGTCGAACATCTCCCCAGTACCCCAGTAACTGAAAAAATATTTCATACTCACCAGGTTTCAGGATAGTGGAGTATGGCAGCTTCACTCCACAACTGCCAGGGATCACCCTGCTGTGCTGGAGAGTGACCGTCAGACCAAGCCTGAAAGAACCAAGTAAGTATAAAACATTATTCTCTGTGTAATTTGACATACTTGGGGGGCGGGGGAGGGAATTTTTGCTATGTGTTCTTCAAAATGAACATTAGGTTTTGAAATGTATATTTCTACACTCATATATTCCTTTTGCTTTTAAAGTGGGCCAACACCCAGGGGTGATCGGCCCGGGAATCTATACGATTCCCGGGCCGATCACCTCACACACCGCGGGACATCCGAGATCGGGATGTCCCGCGGGGTGTAACCCCCCCAAACACCCCGAAAAACCTTACCTCTCCAGACGCTGCTTCCGCCGCCGCCGCCTCACTCGCGCTCCTCCAGACGTGCGCGCTCCCGCGCCGGCCATCTCTGAATGGCCGGCGCGGGCGCGCACACGTCAAGAGTGACGCGCAGGAGGCGGCGGCGGGCGCGATCCCTTGTCCGCCGACGGACGTCACTTGTCCGTCGGCGGGCATTGGACAGCGCAGTCACGTGGGATCGTGGAGAGGTGAGTTTTCGGGGTGTTTGGGGGGGTTTTGGGCAGCGGGGCACCCCCGATCGGGGTGCCCCAAGGAAGTGGACCAATACCCAGGATAGTCAAAATCCTGGGTGTTGGTCCACTTTAAACTTCTACAAGACCTGTGATCTTTTTATTTTGTTTAAATGTATGACTGACCTCCCTCCTTGGGAGTACTTGGTTAGAACTTGGGGGGGGGGGGGGGGGTCCTTGTAAGGGTAACGGGGGTGCCATAAAAATGCTCTAGCACTTAGGGTATAGACATACAGTCATTGTAAATGTTAATACTGAAATTATTTACATTGTGAAGAACAAATAAAGACATTGTAGGTATATGTAAACTCAATGATAACTTTGGCTTTGTATCTATTAGCAGTGCTAATAAGAGAGCAGAGGCCTGGGTAATGCTATCAGTGGAAGCAGAAATAGGGATCTGCATTCCCTCTGGAGCCAGCATATAACATCATACGGGGTGTGCCAGGTCAAATGACTCCAGTTTCTGAATTTTGGCAGCATGAGTGTCTTGTGAGGAATAGGGATATCTTTGGCAAGATCCCTGGGATTAAAAGAGAAGCAGATTCAGAGACTGTAAATCTTTTTGAAATGCACTTACGTAAGTAGCATCCCAACTATTCCACCTATGATGATTTCAAATCCTTTCACCACAGATATTTTATGCCCTGTGTATATGGGACTTTACTGATGCAGCTGAATAGCTATGCTTACCCCCAGTGTAGCATATGTGAGGTGCAGAGCAGAATATTATTTAATAGAAAGTGCTTCAGAATTTCTGCATGACGTTTACATTTTGTAAAAGAACTATGCGGACACACAGGCCCCACACGTATGTTCTTGTCGAATTTTTCACATACAGTATTACAACTGAAACTACTCTCTAAAGCACACCCTAAATTGTTCAGCATGATTGAAGATAATGCCCAGTTCACTTTCATTTCGCAATATAACAATGGATGTGCCAGAAAAAAATGTATTCAGTACTTCATATAAAAACATTCCAGGCCTATGCTTTACTCATGATACTTGAGTGTCCAATATGTACTGAATATATAAGAAACACTTACCCTGCCCCCACAACACTCCACAGCGGGAGAACCCCCCCCCCCCCCCCCCCCCCCCCACACACACACACACACACACACACACACACAATTGTGATCCTCCAGGCTGGCCTGGGGAGGGATAGGTGACAGGGGAGGGATAGGTGACAAAAGCACAGCCCTTCAGGCACAGGGGAAAGCTCCCAGTCCAGAGGAGGCAGGGACACCACCCTAGACTGGAGGCAGCACCCGGGGGAGGGGGGCTTGCTGTTTCTTTGCTCTTGTTCCCCCAGGGACGTTGGGCCCCAATTGTGGAGGCTTATTGGGCTTTTACCCTGGGAAATTGCATTTATTTGTGTGGGAGAGTGGTGTTTCCCACTTTAGAGGCGGGGTGGCGATGACTGATGTCACTCCCTCCCCTACTATTGACAGATTTAGGTTGAACCTTGCCCCAGAACCTTGCCCCCTTGCTTACCAGAGCATCGTGACACTATATGCTGTCGAGATTGGTGGATTCCACTAGGGCACAGGGTATCTCCACCAGGGTCCTGGACTTCTAGGGAAAGCTGTGATAGTAAAAAAGGAGCGCACACTAGAGTGTTCATCTTGTATCATGAGTAAAGGCTGAAGACTGAAGGGCATTGGTGTGTGCTTCATGATGTGGATTTGATTATGTTTTTATTTCAAATGTTGGCCCTGACTGTTCTTATAATACATGTTTTTATTTATATATAATGTTTGTATTTGGAATCCTGAATAAAAAGTTTGATAATTCCAGTGGAACATGGATTATATTCAACATCTCTGTGAAGACATTACAGTAGTAAATGCATTTCTCCAGGGAATTGTTCTCATTTAGAAACAAAGGGATCAGGCCAGAACCTATGTCGCTCTATCCTATAGTTAGAGGCAGCAAACAAATCTAGGCAGTTTGATTTCCCTTTATTCACTGCAACAGCCCTAATACGTGCTCTAGCACCACAGCATGGACGCAGAGGTGAAAACATTTGCATTCATTGGGATCTGCATTGCACAGCATAGGTGTGCATTGATTAGTATGAGTGGGTGTGGGTGGTCGCAGTTGTGCACTGCACATTGCACAGCATAAGTGTGCATTGATTAGTATGAATGGGTGTGGGTGGTCGCTAATGTGCACTCACACACCCGATAAAAAGTGCAGGGGTGTAAATTCGTACACAATGGAGCCCAGTCCTTTTGCAAACCAACAGCAGGTTTTTTTAGTGACACCAACTTCTTGATTCAACACTCTTCCTTTATGTGACGCAACTTTTCCATCCCTCGTTATTAACTGGCTTCATCTGACTTTTCACTTCAGCTTATGATGTCAGACTGATGATCAAGTTGAGATGAGGTCCCAGGTGAGCTGAAGTAATTTCAAGCATCATGTAAAAGGACATCTGTTAAACCTTGAGCAAGATAACAGGGTGGAATCAGCAAGACAGTCAGCCTAGGACTCGGGAAGATCAAACCTTGACTTCACTAGATCCCCCCACAAGGGAGGATAGGCTTGGCTGCAGAGAAGTTCAAGGTTGATAATAACCCAGGGAATGGGATGCTGGAGCACTTAGCACAGTACCTAAGAAGCAGAACAAGTGAGTAGCTTGGACAGTAAACTGGCTAAGGTCAGGGATCACAAGCACAGCAGCAAATTGAGTAAACAAGCTGGGGGTCAGTGCAGGCATCATAAAGTTGTAAGCAAGGGTAGGCCAAGAGTCAAGCCGCAAGGTCAGTTAAAAGAGTAAACATGGTCAGATGAGCCAGGGCCGTAACAGATGAGAAATCCAAGGGAGAATCACACAAGTAAACTACCAGATGCCCCTTTTATTTATTTATTTAATTCTTTAAAGCGGACCAAAACCCACTCCGGAGACTCCAGGGCAGGCATACTCCTCCCCCCCAGGGCATCCAGATTCAGTATTCCCCTTTGAGTCAAACCCCCTGGTCACCCAAAACTCACATTCTTTCCTGGTCTAGCGGCTCATGCACGAGCAGCGGGCGCATCCCCACTATCTCTTTAGCAGGGCATTTGTGAATGCCCGACACAGGCATGCTTCCTGTTAGAGGGTAGGGGGATGCAGCCGACAGCGTGCTCGGATCCAAGCGCGCTAACTGGATGACTCCATTCACTGGTGCTTATGTGTACATCTCGTGCTCCCCACCATCAGTCACAGAAGCACTACCACACCTCTGTTCACTACAATAAAGGGGGAGTGTCAGGCCTCAGCACACCCCCTCCAATGCTCCTGTGACTGGGTCGGACACACCATCAATTCCAACCCCTGTTCGGGCCCGGGATAGTCAGTCATTCCTTTTCTGTTATTATATTAGGTTTTCTATGTGTATGAGTGTTAACCATCTCAACCCTTTCTGTTTTTTACCTAAAGCAAAATAAGTGTTAGCATAGTTGTTTAAAGGGATTGACCACCCAATAAAAAAACCCAAAAGGGTACTTACCTTTCATTCTATGCATCTGATCGGTCCTAGTCCAGGGATAAACTGATCGCTGGCCCGATCTGTGGTTGAAAATCGATGGTGCGTCGGCTTGCGCCCCAGCCATCAGTCACAGGAGTGCTGTTAGGCTCTCTCTATTCATTGCAATGGAGGGAGTGTGGCGAGGCCTGACACACCCCCTCCATTGTAGTGAATGGAGAGGGTATGGTAGCACTTCTGTGACTGATGGCGGGAGGCGCAAGCTAGACATAGAAGAGAAACTGAATGGAGTTTGGGCCTGGACGGTGCGGTATGCGATCAGGTGAGTTACTGATCACTGAAATAAGACTAGGAAAAAAGGTGAGTACCCTTTATTTAATCTTATTGGGTGATCAATCACTTTAGTAGTAGGGCTAAAGCTGTCCAAAGGCATTAGCTAGATCTCTGACTATCTTGAGACAATTTTTGACTTACATTTTGAGCAGCATGTTCCTGTGACTCAACTCTTAAGTATTTTTCATTTTCACATCCCCTCCCCTTTTATTTCCTTTCCTTCTAACCTTTCATTTTCTTTTTTGCTGCTTCCCATTATTCTTAGTATACAGTACGTCCTGCTCCAGATAGATTACTTACATGTGGGTATTACTCCGCCAGATGGCGCTGGACTGCAGAGACATCGAAAAACAGGCTCCTCCCAGCCCCTCAAATACCCAGGAACCTCCCACAAATCCCCAGAATTTCTCTGCAGTCTGGACTGCGAAGGACGAGAAATGGCTCTCTACTCGCAGGTGAGCGGGGCTATTAGCCTGCGGCCCTGTAGGACTACTTCCACCCCTTCCATTAGTGTTATGCCTCCCAGCCTTGGCTGCGCTGGTCGGGTGAAGGTAGGCAGCACCGCTGTTCCACCGCAATCCCCCACCAAAGGGTAGGCGGTTCAGGCTTATGGTGAGCCTCTATGGGATGCCCCTCCCGCACTATTGCCCCTGCCTATCGGTGGGCCCTATTTAAGTGGCCGCTGTCCTCCCTCATTCTCCTTGTAGCCTTTGTGGGAAAAGGGGGGGGGGGGTGTGCAGATGTGTATGCTATGCATTCTGTGTTTTAAACCTTATAATTTATTCATTCTGCCTTGTGTCAGCCACTGCGCTTGCTTGCCTTCCTTTTACTGTTATTTAAAATATGTTCCGCGCTTGGCGGCGGCGTTACCTCAGACGCAGGTGCGCCGTCATTGGCTGCTTGTCACATCCTGGCTTCGCGCTCTTCGGGGGGGCAGGGCCCGTCTATGGTGCGCTCCACGTCATTGCTGATACCGGCCCGCCCCTCGAGTTATACCAACGCCATCTTTAACCTGCTTGGTTGGCCCATGCGCGATGGACCTCTACCTACCGCGGTCCGTAAGTGCCCTCGCGGGCGGCTTTGTTTTCTATCTTTTATTACTGTGTGCTTACAGCCTCCTCCTCTTATGTCTTTCAGGCTGGGTGAATCCTTTGGCTTCTCCCGGCCCGCTATTAATTAGGCCTTGTGTAATACTCCCACTTCCCTAGCGGGTTATTGGGGCATCTGGGGTTGCTGTATAGCGTTAATCCCTATCGGTCTATAGTGCCGCTATAATCACCATATGGAGGCATCCCAGGATAATGTGACTGGGGTTCCTTCGGGACAAGCCCGCCTGTGTGTAGCGTGTGGGCAGCCTTATGCTGACGCTGACAAGGCGCGGGTCTGTGTACCCTGTGCTGAGCAGGTGCTTGCATTGCAATCTGGCCTGCCAGTGGCTCCACCTCGTTTCACTTCGCCTACACCCCCAAGCTTAAACCTCACTCCTACTGAGTTGCATACTAGTGGGGATTCTCAGCCTGATGTGTCTTCTAGACTGGCTAGTGTTGAGAAGTTAATTGCTAATACCTTGGCGCGTAAGGCCCCTGCTAAAAAGTGGCACTTAACGCCTAATGTCAGTTGGGATAAGAAGTATCCCTTTCCTGCTGATGTGGTAAAGTGTTGGTCATCCCCTCCCAAGGTGGATGCCCCGGTCCTAGGGCTATCTAACACCTCTGTCATGCATTTACCCTGCGGGATGCTGAGGACCGGCGCATTGACCAGCTGTCATTCCATGCCTTTGCATGTGCAGGGAACGGCGCTGCGCCCGGTCTGTGCCTCTGCCTTACTGCTGTGGCCACTAGAACCCTTATCAGAAATATACTTGATAGTGCCCCCTGATGATTTGCCTTGTGAGGTGTTCAATGCACTCTCCAGTTGTGAGGTTTTTGTAAATTTTGTCCTCTCTGCCATGGATGACACCATCAGAATGTGTGCCAGAACATCTGCCTTTGTGGTGGCTATACGCCGCTCGGTTTGGCTGCACCAGTGGGCTGCTGACAACGCTGCCAAGAAGGCCCTCACTGATTTTCCTTTTAAAGGATTGCGCCTGTTTGGGACCGCCTGGACCTCTTTGCTAAGGGAGGCAGGTTACCCCAGCGCAGGCGGCAATCTCTGCCCTTTCGGGGTCAGGGTTCCTTCTCCTCCCCTTACCGTGGTGCCAGACAGGGGAGGGGGGTTTCCTTTCCTGGGGCCCGGGGAGATTTCTGGGGTAGGGGCAGAGGACGTGGACGTCCTGGCCCCTCCTGGGGTCCCAAAGCAAAATCATCCCCCAAGCCCCCTCAGGCATGATGGGGCACCCTCACCCATCCGGGTGGGGGGACGGCTGCAGCACTTTGCTCACGTCTGGAGGCTTCATGTCTCAGACCGGTGGATTCAGGAGGTAGTGTCCTCCAGTTACAAGATAGAGTTTGCTGCCTGCCCCCCTCCAAGATTCATCAGATCCTGGATTCCTCAGGACCCTGTGTCAGCTCAGGAGCTAGTGCAAGCAGTGCAAGGCCTCCTGGAGCTGGGGGTCACCTGCCAGGTCCCCTTAAGAGAAAAAGGCAAGGGCTTTTATTCCAACCTATTCACAGTACCCAAAAAAGATGGTTCAGTCAGGCCCATCCTGGACTTAAAGATCCTCAACAAATTTGTCAGGGGCAGGCGTTTTCGCATGGAAACTGCGCTCTGCCATCAGTTCCCTGCGCCAAGGGGACTTCATGACTTCTGTGGACATCAAAGATGCTTACCTTCATATTCCTGTATTCCCAGGTCATCAAAGGTTCCTCAGGTTCGCTCTGATGGATCAACACTACCAGTTTGTGGCATTGCCCTTTGGTCTCACTTCAGCTCCCAGGGTGTTCACCAAGGCTGGCGTGATGTCTCTGCTTAGGTATCAGGGCGTCCGCGTGCTTCCCTATCTGGACGCCATTCTCATCAATTCCCAATCTCTACATCAGGCAGAGTTGGATACTCAGCTGGTGATGTCCACTCTGGAGTCATTTGGATGGGTGATCAACCACCCCAAGTCCTCACTGTCCCCTTCCTTGGTAACTCCATTCCTAGGAATGAATCTGGATACAGTTCAGGCAAGGTTTTCCTTCCTCAACAGAAGGCGGACAGTCTGATTGCACAGGCTCAGTTCCTCCTATCTTGTCCATCCCTCCATCAGGCAGGGGATGCAGCTGGTGGGCCTGATGGTGGCATGCTTCGAAGTTGTCCCTTATGCTCAGTTCCACTTAAGGCCTCTGCAACTTCACCTATTGTCAGTATGGGACAAGGACCCAGCGTTCCTGGATGGGGTCTGTGTGCTCCCCCACAAAAACGCGGGACTGCCACAAAAACGCGGGACTTCAAAAAGGCAAAGTTTGACCAACTTAGAGATGCCCTACACTGCATTGACTGGGAAAATGTCCTTAAAAACAAAAGCATGGATGCTAAATGGGATACTTTCAAAGGAATACTTAATTTTCAGTGTGACAGATATATACCTTACAGGAATAAAACTATTAGACACACATGTAAACCGATGTGGCTAAATAAAAAGGTTAAGGGGGCAATAAACAACAAAAAAAAAGGCATTTAAACGTTTAAAGCAGGAAGGGACAGCAGAAGCGTTAAGAAACTATAAAGAAGAAAATAAACAATGTAAACAACAGATAAGGGCAGCTAAGCTGGAGACAGAAAGACTGGTCGCGAAAGAGAGTAAAACTAACCCCAAATTATTATTTCGCTACATAAACCGTAAAAGGTACAAACCTGAGGGTGTGGGCCCCCTGAAAAGCAAGGAGGGGACCCCTATAGAGGGAAATGAGGAGAAATCAAATTTGCTTAACAACTTCTTTGCTTCTATATTCACAAAAGAATTTGACATGCCGAGTGAAATGCAGGGGAATAACCGAAACCCTCCATTAAATGTCACTGGTCTAACCAAGGAAGAAGTCCAGCACCGTCTCAAGCAGATGAAAATCGATAAATCACCGGGACCAGATAACATACATCCTCGTGTTTTAAGGGAGTTATGCACAGTAATAGACAAGCCGTTATTTCTAATATTTGTGGATTCCATAACTACAGGGTCTGTTCCGATGGATTGGCGCTTGGCAAATGTGGTGCCAATATTCAAAAAGGGATCTAGGGGGGAACCTGGGATCTACAGACCGGTAAGCTTAACAGCTGTGGTGGGCAAGTTGTTTGAAGGTTTCTTAAGGGATACTATCCTGGAGCACCTTGGGGAAAATGACCTTATTACTCCATATCAGCATGGATTTATGAGGAATCGCTCCTGCCAGACAAACCTAATCAGCTTTTATGAGGAGGTAAGTTCAAGATTGGATCAGGGGGAGTCATTGGATATCATATATCTTGACTTTTCTAAAGCATTTGATACTGTGCCACATAAAAGGCTGGTACAAAAGATGAGAATGCTTGGACTGGGGGAAAACGTGTGCAGATGGGTGGGAAATTGGCTTAATGATCGGAAGCAGAGGGTGGTTATCAATGGTACACACTCAGATTGGGTCACTGTTACTAGTGGAGTACCACAAGGGTCAGTTCTGGGACCAATTCTCTTCAATATATATATAAATGACATTGGGTATGGATTAAACAGTAAAGTCTCAATCTTTGCAGATGATACTAAGCTGAGTAAAGTAATTAAAACAAAGGAGGACAACAGGCAGCTACAAACAAATTTAGATAAATTGGAAGCATGGGCAGTTAAATGGCAAATGAAGTTTAACACAGATAAATGTAAGGTTATGCACATGGGAAGGAGAAATCTGTGTCATGATTACACACTAAATAAACACTTGGTAAAACAACAATGGAAAAGGACTTAGGGGTTTTAGTTGACAATAAGCTCAACTGTAGTAATCAATGCCAGGCAGCTGCTGCCAAGGCAAATAGGATCATGGGGTGCATCAGGAGGGGCATAGGTGCTCATGACCAGAACATCATTTTACCCCTGTACAAGTCACTAGTAAGACCCCATATGGAATACTGTGTACAGTTCTGGGGACCTGTGCTTAAAAAGGACATATCAGAACTGGAGCGCGTTCAAAGAAGGGCAACAAAGTTAATAAAAGGAGTGCGGGGGCTAGAGTACCCGGAAAGATTGTCCAAGTTAGGCTTATTTAGTCTAGAAAAAAGACGATTGAGGGGTGATCTAATAACTATGTATAAATATATTCGGGGTCAATACAAGGATCTGTCCCACAATCTATTTATACCTCGGATTGTGACCATAACCCGAGGGCATCCACTAAGGTTAGAGGAAAGGTGCTTTCTCCACCGACATAGGAGGGGATTCTTCTCTGTAAGAGCAGTGAGACTATGGAACTCGCTGCCAGAGGAGGTAGTAATGATGGATACAGTAAAAACGTTCAAAAGTGGCCTTGATGCCTTCCTGGCATGTAATAACATTTCCAGCTAAGGCTACTAGACCACTGGAAGGAGTTAGACAGGCTGAACTGGATGGACTAAAGTCTTTATTCAGCCTTACATACTATGTTACTATGTTACTCTTGTGGTGGATGGACTCAAGGAGCCTGTTGGGGGGCAGATCCTTTCTTACCCCTTCCTGGGAGATGGTCACCATGGATGCCAGTCTGTCAGGTTGGGGGGGTTTCCGGAAGTCCCTGCGGTTCCAGGGGAGGTGGGGTCCTCAGGAGGCCCACACACCTATCAATGTCTTGCAACTGCGGGTGATCAGGTTAGTTCTGGCTCACTTGACTACTCACCTTTGGGGCCTGCCTGTTCAGGTGCGCTCGGACAACCAGACGGCAGTTGCTTACATCAATCATCAGGGAGGGACCCGGAGCAAGGGGGCCCTCCAGGAAGCGTCTCTGATCCTGACTTGGGCGGAGGCCAATGTCCCCTGCATATCAGCTGTGTATATCCCAGGGGTGGAAAATCGCCTGGCGGACTCTCTGAGCAGGGGGACCTCTCACCAGGGAAAATGGTCCCTATGCAGCAGGGTGTTTCAATCTCTGTGTCACCGTTGGGGCCAGCCAGATGTGGATCTGTTTGCGTCCCGTCACAATCACAAGCTACCAGCCATTGTCTCCCTGTCCCAGGACCCTCTGGCCTTGACCGAGGATGCTCTAGCAATGTCATGGCAGGACTTTTAGTTGCTGTATGTCTTCCCTCCATTCCCCCTGCTGGGCAGGGTTCTGCGCAAGATTGCTCTGGAAGGGGTGCCAGCAATTCTGGTGGCCCCCAGGTGGCCAAGAAGAGTGTGGTTCGCAGACGCGGTACAGCTGGCAGTAGATCAGTACGCTCTGCCCTTGGTGCCAGATCTGCTCACTCAGGGCTCACTACGCCATCCCAATTTACAAACTCTGGCTTTGACGGCATGGCTGCTGAAACCTCCATCTTGATGGAGAAGGGGCTGTCTTCCTCGGTTGTGGATACTTTGATAAAGGCTAGAAAGAAGTCTTCTTCTTCCATTTATTTCAGGGTTTGGCGTGCCTACATTGACTGGTGTGAGTCTAAGTCTCTTCCCTGTCGTGGGTTCTCTATTCCCAGGATTCTGGAGGTCCTGCAGAATGGGTTGGAGATGGGGCGCTCCAACTCAGTACTCTGAAGGAGCTGGTTTTTGCCCTGGCTTTTTTCTTCCAGAAGTCCTTTGCTCAGCACCCTCTGATCAGGACCTTTCTCCATGGGGTCACTCATGTGCGCCCCCCACGTAAGCCTATGGTGCCTGTTTGGGATTTGAACTTGGTTTTGTCAGCCTTGCAGGGTGCTCCCTTTGAACCTGTGCAGGATGCTGCCCTGGCCATTCTTACTCTCATAATTGTCTTTCTGGTGGCTATCACTTCTGTTAGGCGTGTGTCTGAGTTGGCGGCGCTTTCTATTCAAGCCCCCTACTATGAGAGACACCAGGACAAGGTGGTGTTTCATTTCAAGCCAGACTTTCTGCTTTTCATCTGAATCAGGACATTGTTCTCCCTTCTTTGTGCCCTAATCCTAGTAATGCTAAGGAGAGGGTCTTGCATTCTTTGGATGTGGTTAGGTGTCTGAAGTACTATCTGGTGGCTACTGCACCCTTCAGGAAAACTGATGCTCTTTTTGTGGTCCCTTCTGGGCCTAGGAAGGGTTTGGCTCCTGCCAAGTCCACTATCAGCAAATGGATCCGTCAGGCTGTGATTCAGGCCTACTCTGCTAAGGGGAAGAATCCTCCCTTCCACCTTACTGCTCATTCCAGTCGTGCTATTGGTGCTTCTTGGGCTATATAAGTATGGCACCAAGTGCCCTTAAATGACGCCCCCTTGATAATAGTGATTTCTCACTGTATTATTAAACAATATCTCCCATTTAACGGCCCCAACGGGAGGGGCCGCTTACCTGTACCGCAATCAGCCGGTAAGCCTGCAGCCAGCAGCCATGAGCCGGCAGAAGACAAAGTGCGGCCGTGCGCCCACGTGCCTTCCTGTTTTGAAGGAAGCTGGGACGCTGGGCCCGCCGCAGACGCCGCTGACGCCGCAGCCCCCCCCCTACGCTGATCAGCTGGAACACTTTACAGCTGATCACAGCACACGCGTCCAGGCAGCGGAGGGGGGAGGGTAAAAACCGCATGTGCTGACAAAGCTCAATGAATGCCAGGCTAGGAGAGGGGGAAAGGGGTAGGGGGCCACAAGCAACCAACTGCCAGAGAGGTGGCCTGCCCATACCCAGCGCAAGCTGCCCTAAAGCAGACCCAAAATATACACATGCTACAGTGAATGTATAAACATGACATATATGTTAACATGCAGTGATACAGTGAAACACACATACTAAAGCACACCCTCACCACCCCCCCAACGGGAGAGAAAGGGGCTACGGGGACCCTCGGGACAGGGGCATCCCATTTCCGGATCACCATGCCGGTTCGCCGCATTGCCCCACGCATGAGGTCGAGCGGTAGGAGATAAGCTCCTAGGCACTTAAAGTGCCATCTACCATTTGCCCGGTGAGCAGCCAAGGCTGGGAGGCTTCCTATTTCACCATAAAGGTATACAAACTCAAACCTGGCAGAAATAGACCAAAAGGGGGGTGGCGGGGTAAGAATACCCCGGCCTACCTGTAAGCAGGAGACTTCCAACTTCTGACTTGTCAGCAAGCAGAGAGAAAAAATACTGGTGATTGAAGGGAGGTACCAGGTATATATAGGCCGGAAGGGGGCTCGTTACAAGACTTCCTCTCTGCACTACGTCACCTGCGGTGGATTAACCCATGAAGTGATGAATATTTAAGAAGTGAAGCGGGGTGTGTGGCACACCAACAATATCCATTTTTCAGGTGAGTACTCACAAAATGGTATTTTTCAGCACCAGGCTTCTGTTGAACAAGTTTGCAAGGCCGCTACTTGGTCTTCTGTTCATACCTTTTCAAAGTTTTACAAGGTTGATGTTAGGGCCTCAGCTGATGCTGCTTTTGGCCGCAAGGTTCTGCAGGCGGCAGTGGTTTAAACTGTCTGCTGTTACCTTTGGGGATCCCACCCTACTTTATGGACACTGCTATTGGATGTCCCTAGTGTAAGTAATCTATCTGGAGCAGGACGTACTGTATACTAAGAATAATACAATTCTGTGATTACTCACCTGTAGAATTGATATTATGAGTATACAGTACGTCCTGCTCCACCCCACCCTTGGTTTTGCATTATCTTGGATCCCCTGTATGGTGATTTTTATCATTGTTATATTTTGATAGTTTGGGTTAATTCTCCCGGCTTCTCGCTTTTCAATGCTGGGGATTTGTGGGAGGTCCCTGGGTATTTGAGGGGCCGGGAGGAGCCTGTTTTTCGATGTCTCTGCAGTCCAGCGCCATCTGGCGGAGTAATACCCACGTGTAAGTAATCTATCTGGAGCAGGACGTACTGTATACTCATAATATCAATTCTACAGGTGAGTAATCACAGAATTGTATTTTTCATTCCTTTCTTCCTTGCAGTCCCAAACTTCAAGGGGAAGCAGCTAATGATGTTAAAGCGATCCTATACCTAGATAGGAAGTTTATATCGTCACCTTACATTCCCAGCCCAGTGCGACAAAACAGCGTTTCTTTTTTTTAACTTTGCCAAATATTCATAACAACAAGAACTGGATGAAGCCATATTGCTCCCTGGCCGAGTAGCCCCGTCCCCTGGTGCTTTCCGGTGTTTATACATTCAGTAAAAGTACACACAGCTTAGCATTGGGAGGGGGGGGGGGGGGTCAGCCTTATTAGTTATAATAACTGCAATAAACCTGAAAGCACTACAACCTAACTGACATTATGTGACAGTTTAGCTTGTAACTTAATGAATTAGCATATGACTGTCCTTCAACATTATGCTGCATCTTGTTAGTGTTGTAATAAACATTGTATCTGGATATAGGTACTCTTTAAATAGATCAAGATATACTATATTTTCATAGTTTACTGAACACAATTGGCTGGGTGTAATCCTACCCAGGGTCTTCCACCCTATAACCCCTGTTAGAAGCCAATATACCGTACATAGAAAAGAATCTACAGGATGCACTCGTAACGTGTAACGTGTATTATATTTTTAATATTTTTTATGCACTTTTTGCATCAAATGGATGGTGTGTACATTACGTTTATTTATGTATATTGACCAGCTAATGAACCACATACCACAATGCAAGGTTAGGATTAAAAAGGTTTATTACACATATGAGCACTCCACAACACCACAAGCTATATAGATATTACAGATATGGTGGTGTCCCACAGATCCCAGTAGCGATACCTGAAGGATTTGAGTCAAGTACAGGAGCCAGGGTGGACAGGGAACCAATGGTCAAGGTTAATGGAGGGGGGCGATAAGAGGGCAGCAGGATCGATTCAGGAACAGAATTGGCTAGATGCAATGAACCAGGCTGAAGATTCACAAAGGGTCTGGATTAATGCAGACAGATATTAGCATGTCTGGCAATAGGTTCTGATTGGAAAAAATGAGGCCAGCCCATGCACCATTGGATTGATTCCCAAGGTGAGTATACAAGCGATCCCGGGGGTTTTCACACAGCAGGACATCCTGTTCTGGTCTTTTAGACCGGGTTACAAGGGTTTTGGTCCGCTTTAAGGGCTAGGCAGTTAGGTCCAGCTGGTCCTGTTAAAGCAGTAAAGTTAAAGCAGAACAAAACCCTTTTTTAGCTCCCTGTCCTCCCTGCCCGAGTACCTCGTGCAATGCTGCTGGGCTTTTCCACCACTGAAGCCACACCCTTTTCCAGTTTTGGCTGATTGGCCAATTGACTGATCTTAAGGCTGCCAGGTGACGTCACGTCCAAGTTTACCTGTGGAGTGCGCGCTCCCGTACACTCTACCTATCTGAATGCCTGGGAGCCAGAGCATGTACAGCTGCGGCTTCGGCCACTGGAGAACACAGCATTGCTGGAGCCACCGAAAAAGGTGAGATTACTGGGGGTAACACACAGCGGGGCATCCCGATACAGGATGCCCTTGGGCAGGCTAGTGGTCAGCCCTGGAGTATTTTAGAATCCAGGGCTAGCTACAGAGGGTTTTGAGCCGCTTTAAGGTTAGAAAATAGGTTAACAAGCCAGTACTGCAGCTCTGGAGCTGGACTTTTCGTAACACTTGCTCCCATTGTGCAGTATAATTATTTCTTTTCTTTCTGCTGTCCTTCTATCCTTTCTCTTTTTTTTCTTTCTTTCTTTTTCATTCTTCTTTTCCTTGTTTTATTTCTTGACTGTCATCCTGTCTTTTTCTTCTTGAGTCCGTTTCTCACTTCTGTTGTCCTCTCACCTTCTCTTAGCTCTCTTTTTCACTTGTGTCTTCCCCTCCGCTCTTGTGTCTTTTCTCACCTTTGGTAGCTTTCCTCTTCTGTCCGCCCCTTTTTTGTAATTTCCGCCTAAAGCAGTCCTTCACTCTGAATAAGAGTTTATCTTATATGTTTCCCACATCCTGCACATACAGATTGCTCACATTAAAAATCATCCTACCTGCATCTACTGCATGTTATGAGCCTTTAAACATCCAAGATGGCGGCTCATGGAACAACAGGCAGCCTGCAAACAGGAAGTGCCTTCTGACTGTGCTGCTCTGCATTCTGGGACTGCTGACCTTTTCCTGACCCCATCTCTGCTCTGTCTGAGCAAAGCACAGCTATAACCCGCCCCCCCTGTACTTTACCCCACTGTCCTCTCCTCAGTAAGTGTGATGCTTCTGAGTCAAGATGGAGGCGCCTGTATCCTAGAGTCCTGAACAGAGTTGCAGGCCAGTGGGGGAAAGAATAATAAGTAAGTGAATAAAAACGTAAAATATATTAATTTTAGATGCTGGGGAATCATTTTTTAAGGGTTTGGCTTTTTCAATAAATCATGGTGAAGGTACAGTTTCTTCTGTTTCTTTCTTCTGTTTCTTCTATTTTGTTTTCCTCTGTTAGGACCCCTCCTTTCTTATTGTGTCCTTTTCCCTCGTATCTTCACCTCTTGTGTCTGGTATGAACACCTGCCAAAAAGTTATATAATTATAGAAGGACATAACAACAATGTGCCCTTGGCTTTTGCTTAACTCCTGCTATCCTGCTTGATATATATATATATATATATATATATATATATTATATAATTCTAGCATTCTATACCTTAACTTATTCTAGCAATGTTTTATACCTGCATATTGATTAAAGAATGTTACTTAAGCCACATGATGCAATGTCATGGCAGTGTGGTGCTTTTTGTTATGAAAATTCCTGGTTTCTGGCAACCATCAACTTCATCCTCTGTCCATGGTGCTGATTGGAAGAATGGAAGAGGCACAAACATTGGTCATCATTTTCTGTGAGTTAAATGTAAACTATTGGAAGATCATATACAGACGTTGCTGTAAATGATGAAAAACACTTTTATAGTAGTTTTAGTGTATACATTCAAGACTTCTACAAAAACAGTGTAAAAAAAATGCAAAAAAAAAAATATTGCTTACACATGACTACCACATGTAGGGACTACCATCAAATCAGCCAGTTTGCTATAATTTTTTATAGTCATTTCATAGTCATTTTTGCACCATGTTCTAGACCAATAGAAACAGTGGATGATCTTAGAAGGCTGTGATGCAATGAAAGAAGAGTCTGTTTCTCAGTTCTTTTTAAGATAAGCTGAAATTTCAGTATTGGCTTTTCCTTCACACACTGGATCTCTGGTGCATTGCAAAACCTCAGAAGCCACTCAGTTTTGTCTTGCTTCCCTAGTGATAATGTTTCACCCTTTAGATATGTCCTACAAATCTGCACTTGCTGCAGGGGCACTTTCATTTCTGTAGTAGGAACTTGTTTCAGTCCTTATGCCTGTAGCCATTGCCCAAAAGTGGACCAAAACCTGCTATTTTGACTATCCTGGATTTTAATCTTTGCCCCCCAGGGCATCCCAATAAAAATGCACCTTTCCCTGGTCTTACAGTGCATGCACAGGCAAACAGCCAATCAGTGCACTTGGCCCCATTCGTCAATTTCGGCTAAGGGCTGAATGGAACCGAATAATGCCAAATGGAGTGAGTGTGCTGTCAGTCGCATCTCCGCTAGCCTAACAGGGGGCATGCCCGTGCCTGCCATTAACATGCCTGGCATGGACATGCATGCGCCGCTGGATCAGAGACAATAGGTACATTTTTACTTGGGGGATTGCACACAAAACCAAACTGGGATGCACTTGGGAGAGAATATTAGGCGGCCCTGGAGTCTTATAGATCCCAGAGCCTCCAAAGATGGGTTTAAAGTATTCTTGACAGCAGAAAAAGCTATGTTTGGTTCATTCCCAGTGGTTTTCACATAGAAGTCAGCTAGACTGCCAGCAAGGACACACGAACTAAAGGTTTCCTCAAAGACACATCCTGAATTTCCTGCCACAAGGTCAGCATATCGGTACAGGAAATGTGTGCCATGATGTAACAATGTAGTAGTAATCAAAGCCAAGCAGTGGCTGCCAAAGTAAACAGGAACTTAGGGGGGCATCAAGAGGGGCCATAGGTGCCCATGACTAGAGCATCATTTTACCACTGTACAAGTCCCTGGTCAGACCCCATATGGAAAACTGTGTACTGTTCTGGGCACCTGTGTGTAAGAAGGACATATCAGAACTGAAGCGTGTTCAAAGGAGGGCAACTAAGGTAATAAAAGGAGTCCGGGGACAAGAGTACAGTGAAAGGTGTACTGTTCAGGTCGCTCCATTTCTTACATGTGGGTAGTCCACCACCAGGTGGCGCAGTGACTGCAAGATCAAAAACTGTAGCTCCTCCCGGCCCCCTATAAGGCAGATGTTTCACCAAGAATCCCCAGATTTGTCTTGCAGTAGCTGCTGCGAAGACCGTCTGGAAACTCTCTCTGGATCATGGCAGTTGAGCGGGGCATTTTTAAGCCTGTCTGCCTGTCGGCTGCCTCCCTATTGCCTCTGTTCCTGTGGACCCAGTATGCCTCCCAGCCTCGGCTGACAGGAACAGATGAAGGTAGGGGGAACACCGGGGTCGGGCGTTCACAGAGCTAGGCTCTGGGCCGCAGACCGTCCCCAAAAGGGTACCCGGCCATAGGCGATGGTGAGCCTATTGGGGAGGGAGGAACCACTATGCCCAGGTACCCCACTTAGTATTCCCACTTTATTATTTTTGTGTGTTGTTGTGTGTTTACCTCACTAATACTTACCCCCCTTCGCTCCCTCGGGTTCTCCCTTCTCTGCTCCATCTGTCAGGCTCTGCTGTGAGAAGGGGGGGGTGGACCATCGGCACCGTGTGGCGCTCCTTCTGTGAGGCTGCGGCCTCGGAAATGGCTGTGCTCCGCTTCCGAGGGAGGGAGAGGCCCCTCTGGGTCGCCCTCCCTACCTTCCTCTCTTTGGGCGCCATCTTTGTGCTCGGGCTGCGGGCGATCGAGGGCGGGGCCGCGCGATGACACGTACTGCATCATAGCTAGCGCGGCTCTCCCCTCGAGGGACCTGCGGGCAACATTTCTTCTGCCCTCGTGGGGGAATCCTGCAGGACGGCCGCATGAGCGTTATGCTGTTGCTGTGCGCTCTGCAGTAATTGGCGACACTGGGCTCCTGACTATACAGTGGGCTCCTGTGCTGTCTGTCACTACTTCGCGGCCCCCGAACACTCCCCCACAGCCACCTGCGGTCATATATATATATATATATATATATATATATATATATATATATTTTATTTTACTGTGTGAATCTTACTTAATTTTACTGTGTGGGATCTGAAAAAGAGCTCTCCCATTGTGCCTTTTAGGTGGGATCCCCTGGTCAGCCGTGGGTTGTGGTTCCTCCCGGTCTCCTACGCCCCCCCTCTCTCCCCCCCCTCTCTCTCTCTGCACCCTCTCCCCTTAAAGAGGGATTACTAAAAAGAGGGACTAAATTGGGGGTCACTTAGGTTTGGGCTGTTAGTGCCTTGTAACCTGTATTTTGATCACCATAATCACCATTAGCTCTGCCCCATGTGTGGTACCACCCCCCCTGGGCGGACTCAGCATGGTTTGGGGTACTTGCGCTGGGAGTGTACTTTTGGAACATGTTAGGGCGGGCGTCCCTGCCCCTAGCCCTCTTTTGCCTGCGGCACAGAATCATAGAGGGAGGCACTCCAAAAAATTTTTTTTTTTTTTTTTTGCCTGCGGCCTCGCCAACCCCTCCACTACTGCATTCAGCCCTCAGTGAGGGGGAAGCCAGGAGGGGGTCCCAACCCAATTTGGCTCACCGGGTGGCCAGCCTAGAGAAACAGTTATCTCGCACGGCTACTGGGGCTACTTTGCCACGAGTAAGAAGCGGCATACCGAGCCGGATTACTCTGATATTCCAAGTATGTCTCACACCCTGCTTCGGAAATATTAATTACACGTGGGTTATAGTCCACAAGAGGGCGCTTTACTGCAGAGATGGCAAAAAAAGAAGCCCCTCCCGGTCCATAAATACCTGGGACCTCCCACACATTCCCCAGTTTAGTCTCTGCAGTGAAGGCGACGACAGTCAAGATGATGGCTCTCTCTCTCCTTTCAGGTAAGCCGGGTAACACCGGCCCCCCTTTGTCCTACTTCCACCCGGACCTTCCTTTAAAAATGTCATTTAAGCCTCCCAGCTATGGCTGCAGGGTCCGGGTGAAGGTAAGTTACACCTATTAGATGTGTTTTGACTAGGAGCCATGCTCCACCGCAAATCCCCCACCAAAGGGTAGGCGGTCGTCAGGTTTTTGGTGATCCTGACTTGGGATGCCCTGTCCGTTGAAGCCCTCGCTACATATCTAAATGTAGCCATCGGCTTCCCCCAAACCTCCCTGTTAGTTGGGGGATGGGGGGGCGGTATGTATTATATATATATATTTATTTATTTAATTGTGTATGTTTTTGCATGGTTTCTGTGTGTGTGTTTTTGTTAACTATGGCACTGGCGCCGTCCAGCGCTTCTTCCCCTCCTCTCTTCTCCTCATGGTTCTCTCTTCAGCCCGCGCGCGCGCCCTCCATAGCGGCGGCAGTGGGCCGGTGACATCACAGCCGGCTCCCGCATTGGCGGGGAGCTCGGCTGGTTGTAGTTCTCTGAGGGGCGTGGCCTAGCGCTCGGCGCGCTGCCCGGCAGGCCCGCCCCCTTCGCTCCCTCTTGCTTTTGTTCACGGCGGAGGGTGATGTTCGGCTGGCTCCCCCTTGACTGGGGGCATGGCCTAGCGCTCGGCACGCTACTCAGGTGGCCCGCCCCTTCACTCTCAGTGTTAGTGACGTCACGGCCGGCTCCCGCATTGCTGGGGAGCTCGGTCGCTTGTAATTTCCCCGCGCTTCCTTTCTTCCTCTGTCCCCTTCTGGTCACCATCTTGCCGCCCATAGAATTGGTGAGTGCCCCCTGCCGGGCTGATTATTGTCTATTCTAAGTGCATGTATGGTATGTGGGTGCATTTCTCTTTGTCTTGTGCATCCTCTGTGGCTTGGGGGCTGCATTTTATGCTAATTGCATTATATGTATATTCTAAGTGTGCCATACACTCCACTTCTATCTTCATGACATGTGGGTAATCTCCAGTAGAGGGCGAACTTCTGCAGAGATGAATATGCAAAAAAAAGAAAACCCCTCCCGGCCCATATATACCTGGGACCTCCCACCAATTTCCCAGTTCCTTCTCTGCAGGGAAGGCGACAAGACAGAAGATGAAGACTTCTTTTACTTGCAGGTAAGCCGGGCCCGCACCCGCTTGTTTATTATCCCTATTACTGCCAGGACCCTTTTTAAATTGCCCCTATTCGAGCCTCCCAGCTTAGGCTGCGGGTCCTGGTAAGGGTAGGAGCACCCTATGGTGAGGCCTCATTATGGGGTAGGCGGTTATCCAGGTTTTTGGTGATCCTGGTGCAGGATGCCCCGTCCCTACATGCCTGTGGCCTTATTATGGCCGGGTTCCCACCCCCCCTTCCGGGTCCCTTACTTCCCTCTAAGGGGGGGGGGGGGGCTGGTGGGCCGCCATCCTCGGTCTCTCCCTTTTCATTTATTAAGATTTATATATGAGTGTATGTGTGTTGGTGTTTCACTTTACTTTGTGTTGTGTGTGTGAGTGGGGATCTCCTGGAAGTATCCCTGGATGAATTGGTGCATGGTGCTTTACTGGCCCGTGGTGGCTTTCCTGTTAGCCTGGGGAGCTTCTCTCCCTCAGGCTGTTTTAAAAAAGGGGGCGGGCCGTGGTGGCTCGTTCGGCGCATTTTGCGGGGGCTTCACTGGCCAGATCCGCGCTGCTGGGAGGGGGGTGGGGCCGGAAAAGTGCGCCTTAGGCGCTGGCCCGCCCCCCTTCTCTTCCTGCTTCTCGGCTTCTCCTCAGATCGGGGGCCATTTTTGCTGCCTTGCTGCGGTTGCTGCTGCCGTTATTGGGGACAGGTAGGGGCCTGTTGGCCACCTCTTTGTCACTTGGGGGTGCCTCTCTGGTGGGGGGGCCCCCTGTGGTGCTGGGTTTTTGCAGGTTTTGCCATTTAATTATTTAATTAAAATTGTTATATATATGTATATATATATATATATATTTACTGTATAGTAATTGATATGCCTTATTGTGTGTTGCAGATTGCTTCATTATTGTGCATGTTAAGGGGTTCCTCCAGGTCCTGGGGTCCCTAGTGTAAATTTGATCACCTCAAATCCTCCCACCGGGACTTTTAAGAGGCATCCCGGGTTGCTTAGCCGTAAATTCCCTGCGGTCTTGCGACTGACCACGAAAATCACCATATGGAGGCTACGCAGGATACTGGGCTCGGGCTCCCTCTGGGACAATCCGGGCCATGTGTGGGGTATCCCTTACGGGGGGAGAATGCGCTGATCTGTATAACATGTGCACAAAAGGCCATAACGTGGCAGTCTGGTACCCAGCCTTCTGGGTCGGCTCCTCCCGCTTCATCACCTTCCCCTCCCCGCCTTATCCATACCTTATCAGTACTAATTACTGATAGCTGCAAGATGAGTGGACAGTGTAGCCAGGCAGTGGGAAAAGCAAGCAGGATGCTCGGCTGCATAGCTCGAGGCATCACCAGTAGGAAGAAGGAGGTTGTGATGCCGCTGTATAGAGCCCTGGTAAGGCCACAGCTAGAATACTGTGTGCAGTTCTGGAGACCTTACCTGCAAAAAGACATTATTCAAATAGAACATGTCCAAAGGCGGGCAACGAAAATGGTGGAAGGACTTAAACTTAAAACTTATCAGGAGAGACTTAAAGAACTTAATTTGTACAGTCTGGAGGAAAGAAGGGAGAGGGGGGAAATGATTGAGACCTTTAAATATGTGAAAGGATTGAATAAGGTTCAGGAGGGAAGTGTTTTTAAGAAGAAGCTTAATGATAGAACAAGGGGGCACAACCTGAAGCTAGTCGGGGGGAAGATCAGGAGCAATGTTAGAAAATATTATTTTACAGAAAGAGTAGTAGATGCTTGGAACAAACTTCCAGCAGAGGTAGTTGCAAAATCAACAGTCACTGAATTTAAACATGCCTGGGATAAGCACACATCTATCCTAAGATAAAGAGTACATACAGTATACACATAAGGGCAGACTAGATGGACCGTATGGTCTCCTTCTGCCGTCAACCTTCTATGTTTCTATGGTAGCATGGTGGGCAAGAAGGCCCAGGCTAAAAAGAGACATTTGTCGTCGGCCCAGCCCTGGTGGGATGTTGAAGACGATTCCATTGATTTGTCGGATTATTCCCCGTTAGTGGAGGGGGAATTGTATGAGGAAACGGAGACTGACTATGTACAGTCTGGTGATGCTGATGTCGGGCAGGCGCTGGGGGATGCTGTCAATACGGCCACTGTTTTGTCACATCTATTGGAGGTGTTGGATATTGACCCGCCTGCGGCAAAGGGGGAATTTTTTGGGGCCCGCAAGCCCCATCTGGAATTCCCTACCCAGGGTCACTTTGATGCGCTGATGCTGAAAGAATGGGAAAGGCCCAGTCGGCTTCCTGGTGCTCCTCAGGGATGGGATAAGAAGTATCCTTTCCCGGTGGAGGCGGTTAAGTGATGGTCTTCTCCTCCCGAGGTCGATGCGCCAGTTTTGGGTTTGACCAACTCTTCTGTGCTGAACACCCCTGACACCACTTCCCTTAAGGGTGGCGAGGACAAGCGCCTTGATCAGATGGCGTGTCGCGCATTTGCCAGCGTGGGCTCGGCCCTGCAGCCTGTTTGTGCATCTGCCCTAGTGTCGCTTGCTACCAGGTCTCTTATCAGGGACTGGCTGAATGACGCTCAGTTTGATCCGGCTAACACTGAGTTTGCTACCCTTAAGAGATGTGAATTGTTCATGGATTTTGTCTTGGCTGCTATGGAAGATTCTGGGGCCAAGAAGTTGCTTACAGCTCTTCCCTTCCTGGGTGCGTGGCTGTTTAGAGATAAATTGGATGCTGTTGCTAAGAGAGGTAAGTTACCTCAGCGGAAGAAACAGCGCCATCCCTTTCGGGGGGCTGGCTCGTTCACTCCTTCCTTTCGAGGGGCCAGAGCGGCTAGAGGTTGGCCTTCTCGGGTGTCAGGAGCTCGGCCTGGAACAGGGGCAGAGGTAAGGCACGTCCCGCGGCTGCCTGGGGTTCCAGCCCAAGCCCGCCGTTACACCGGCTCAGCAATGAAGGGGCGCCCTCACCCACACGGGTGGGGGGACGGCTGCGGCTCTTCTTCCAGGTCTGGGCCCGGGAGGTCACAGACATTTGGATTTTGGAAGTGGTCTCCTCCGGGTACAAACTGGAGTTCGAGTACTGGCTGGCTGCCTTCAAGATTCTTAATGTCTCGGTTGCCCTTGGACCCTCAGGCTACACAGGGGCTCCTGTTAGCAGTAAAAAAACCTTCTGGACATGGGAGTTATTTGCCCGGTGCCTCAGTTGGAGAGAGGCAGGGGTTTCTACTCCAACCTTTTTAAGGTTCCCAAAAAGGGAGGGTTCGGTGAGACCCATTCTAGATCTCAAGGTTCTCAACAGGTTTATCAGAGCCAAAAAGTTCCGCATGGAGACTCTGCGCTCGGCTATCAATTCCCTTCACCAAGGGGATTTTATGACATCCATAGACATCAAGGATGCGTATCTGCATGTTCCGATTTTTCCGGCACATCAGATATTCCTCTGGTTTGCGGTGGAGGATCAACTTTTTCAGTTTGTAGCCCTTCCCTTCCGACTGACCTTGGCGTCGAGGGTCTTCATCAAGGTCTTGGCGGGAATAATGGCTCTGCTCAGAGCTCAGGGCATTCGCATTGTGCCTTATCTGGACGACCTGTTGATCTCAGCTTCTTCCCTCCGTCAGGCGGAGCTGGACACCCACCAGGTGGTGTCGACTCTGGAGAGGTTCGGGTGGGTGATCAACCGCCCCAAGTCTTCTCTCTCTCCGTCACGAGTGATTTCATTTCTGCCCCAGACCAAGGTGCAGGGGATTCAGGATCTGATCAGCCTTCTTTGGGCCAGTTCTTGTCCCTCTATCCGACAGGGCATGAAACTGGTGGGCTTGATGGTGTCCTCCTTCGAGGCGGTACCGTTTGCACAGTTTCGCATGAGATCTCTTCAACTTCACCTATTGACGCATTGGGACAGATGTCCGCAGTCATTGGATCAACCTTTCAGGATGTCTCCCAGGGTTCGGCAGTCCCTTCGGTGGTGGCTGGATGCGAGCAACCTGTTGAAGGGCAGATCCTTTCTGGGTTACCACGGATGCCAGCCTGTCGGGCTGGGGAGGTTATTGGAAAAGTCATCAGTTCAGCGGGGTGTGGGGTCCTCAGGAGCCTCACACCCCCATCAATGTCTTGGAGCTCAGAGCCATCCGACTGGTTCTGGCACGGCTGACCTCACATTTACAGGGTCTACCTGTCCAGGTTCGCTTAGACAACCGAACGGCGGTAGCTTACATCAATCACCAAGGAGGGACTCGCAGCAGGAGTGCCCTCAGGGAAGTCTCTCTGATCCTGCACTGGGCGGAGAGCAATGTTCCTTGCGTTTCGGCAGCCTACATTCTGGGAGTGGAGAACACGGAGGCGGATTCCCTGAGCAGGGGATCCTCTTGCCAAGGAGAGTGGTCTCTCAACCCCAAGGTTTTTCTGGATCTTTGCCGCAAGTGGGGGACTCGGGAGGTGGATCTCTTTGCCTCGAGGCACAATCACAACCTTCCGGCCTTTGTGTCTCTTTCTCAGGATCCTCTATCTCTGGCAGTGGATGCCTTGTCCCTTGCTTGGAAGGATTTGGGTTTTATGTACCTGTTTCCGCCCGTCTCCATGCTGGGCAAGGTAGTTCGCAAACTGGTTCTAGTAGGGGCACCAGTAATTCTGGTGGCTCCAAGGTGGCCAAGAAGGGTTTGGTACGCAGACGTTGTAAGGCTGGCCGTAGATCAGTACCGGCTTCCCATGTTGCCGGATCTGTTATCTCAGGGATCTCAGGGATCCCCCTTTCCATATCACTGCTTATTCAACTCGTGCTGTTGGGGCTTCCTGGGCGTTTCAGCACCAGGCCTCTGTTGAACAAGTTTGTAAGGCTGCTACTTGGTCTTCTGTTCATACTTTTTCCAATTTTTATAAGGTTGATGTGCGGGCCTCAGCGGATGCTGTTTTTGGCCGCAAAGTTCTGCAAGCTGCAGTGGTTTAATTTGTGCACTATTGCCTGTAGGGATCCCCACACTTTTTGAACACTGCTATTGGATGTTCCACGTGTAATTAATATTTCCGAAGCAGGGTGTGAGACATACTTGGACTAATACCATTTTGTGATTACTCACCTGTAAAATGGATATTATAAGTATGTCTCACACCCTGCTTCGTCCCACCCTGAATTGTATATTGGATCTTCTATATGGTGAATTTTTCCTTGTTCATGTTGTTATTTTTGTTATTGGCTTCTCCTGGTCCCCTTACTGCTTTCATGTACTGGGGAATATGTGGGAGGTCCCAGGTATTTATAGACCGGGAGGGGCTTCTATTTTTGCCATCTCTGCAGTAAAGCGCCCTCTTGTGGACTATAACCCACGTGTAATTAATATTTCTGGAGCAGGGTGTGAGACATACTTATAATACCCATTTTACAGGTGACTAATCACAAAATGGTATTTTTGCTGATGATGATGACCTTTTTGGTGGTCTGGACTCCATGGAGGAGGGAGAGTTGTTTAAGAACTCCGCTTCCTCAGGGGATCGGTCGGTTGGCTATGATAGCAAGCCGGGTTCCTCCTTGGACGAGGATATGTGGCTCCCTGACGACACGGAGCGGTTGCTGTCGTCTGTGTTTGAGACTTTGCATATTGTCCCTCCTAAAGCGGCTAAGAGGAAGCAGGGTGATTTATTCCAGCCTGAGAGACAGAGGCTTTTCTTCCCGGAGCAGGCCCATTTTTCTAATATGGTGTTTAAGGAATGGGAAAGACCTAATAAATTGCCATCGGTACCTAAGGGCCTGGACAGGCAGTATCCCTTCCCTGAAGAGCTGATCTGCCTCTGGTCCCGTCCTTCCGATGTGGATGCTCCTGTGTCGGGGTTATCCAACACTACAGTTATGCCGTCACCCGATACTGCTTCCTTGCGCGACCCTGCTGACAGGCGCATGGATCAGCTGGCTTGTCATGCGTTCACCTTTGTGGGTGCCGGGCTTCGCCCTGTCTGTGCCGTGGCCATTGTCTCTCTGGCCGTCAGGAAGAAGGTGAGGCGCCTTGTTGATATTGCCAAGTCTCGCAAGCGGGCGAAGGAGTATAAAGACCTCAAGGCCTGTGTGGATTTCATTGCCTTTGTAGTCTCCGCCATGGACGATAGTGTCCGACTTGGCGCCAGGGCTTCGGCCCTGCTTGTTGCGCTTCGTCGCTCGCTCTGGCTGCGGCAGTGGTCGGCTGACGCTGCAGCCAAGAAGTCACTCACTAGTATCCCCTTCCTAGGGCTCAGGTTATTCAGGGAGCATCTGGATCTTCTGACCAAGAATGGAAGACTCCCTCAGCGACAGAAGCCTACACGACCCTTTTCGGGGGTCCTCTGCCTATCGCTCCTTTCGAGGAGGAAGAGGCTCTTCTTTTTTTTTTTAATGCATGGCACGGCCCGCTTCGGTATTCATAACTGATGGGTATTCCACCAGCAGGTGGCGCAGAAGCACTGCAGAAAGCTGTGGCAGCTCCCGGCTCCCTATAAAAACGGGACCAACCAACAAGTTCCCAGTGTTGTCTCTGCAGTGACACTGCGAAGTTAGAAGATGGCTCTCTCTCTTGCGCAGGTGAGCGGGGCAACCAAGCCTGCGGCCCTGCATGTCTATTTCCATCCGTTTCTGGACCCTACTTACCTCCCAGCCTTGGCTGACAGATCGGGTGGAGGTAGAAGAGCACTAGGGTTAAGTGCTCCTGGAGCGCAGCTCCAAGCCGCAGACCCTGTGCCACAAAGGGTAGCCGGCCATAGGCTTTATGGTGAGCCTTCTTGGGATGCGGCGTTCCTGCCCTAGCTTCTGAGGGGGTGAGTTGTTGGGGACTGTGTCCCCTTATTTTCCTTTTGGGGTCCCTCCCCCTCCCTGGCCATGGCTGCTCGCCGCTGCCTCCTTGTCCCTCTCTTCTCCCCCTCCCCTCTCTAAATTGTTTGGGGGGGGGGGGGTAGTGGTGAGGAGTAATATCTGTGGTGTTTTGAAGTTTTTTGTGTGTTTTTTGGTGTTTTTAGTGGCTACGCCTGCGGCTGTGGGCGCTATAACCTGAGGTGATTTTGCTTTGTCATGGCGCCGGCCGGGTCACGTGAGCGCCGTTTTCTCGCTCTTTGGGGGGGGGGGGGCGGCTCCGCTTGGTGACGTGTATCGCGTCGTCTCCCCACGGCCCGCCCCTCGAGGTACCTCTGCCGGCGCCATTTTGAGAGAGCTGCGTGTCTGGATTTCTCCCTTCCCGGCTGCGGCGCTGCTTCCACCGGTGTGTCGCCTATCCTGCGGTCTGGGCCTGAGTGACCCAGCAGTGTCTTTGGTCCGTGAGTCCCCCCTTGGGGGTTTTTTTTTTCAGAGTGTATCTGCTGCGGGATACTAACTATATGTTTTTTTACTTATGTCTTTCAGGCGGGATACCATTGGGTTGTGGCATATCCCGGCTCCACTCCTTCCCTCCCCTCATCCCCCTTCACTATTTCTGGGGGTATCCTGTGGGAGGGAGCTTTCCCAGGATTCTGACTCCTCTGGGAGCAAGCCGGAGGGTTGCGATAGTGACCCTGGTTCTGTGTCCGGAGGGGATTCATGGTACCCTGAGGACACTGATAATCTGCTGTCACATATTTTTGAAATTTTGCACATTGCTGCTCCCAAGGATGCTAAGAGGAAGCAATGGGATTTTTTTCGCCCTGGTAAACAGCGTCTAGAGTTCCCTGAGCAGGAACACTTCACCTCCCTTGTGCTTAAGGAATGGGAACGTCCCAACAGACCGCCTGCTGTGCCCAAGGGGCTGGATAAAAGGTATCCCTTTCCTTCTGATCTTGTCAAAAGGTGGTCCTGTCCTCCTGAAGTGGGCGCTCCTGTGCTAGGTTTGTCCAATATTTCGGTCGTGCCTTCCCCTGACACTACCACGCTGAGGGACAGTGAGGACAGGCGCATGGATCAGCTGGATTGCCATGCCTTTACCTGTGTGGGGGCTGGTTTGCGCCCAGCCTGTGCTGCAGCCATCACTGCTATTGCCCTTAAGAGGCTTCTCAAGCGTCTACAGGATGGTGCTACTGCTGGTAGCGGGGGGGAGGAACATAGGACCCAATTACTTTGCTCTGATTTTGTGGTCTTTATCCTTACCGTTATGGATGATGTTGTGCGGCTGTGCGGTAGGGCCTCTGCCCTTTTGGTGGCTATGCGCCGTTCTGTATGGTTGCGCCAATGGGCAGTTGACGCTGCAGCCAAGAAAGCTCTCACTGGTCTCCCCTTCGCGGGGCTGTGGCTTTTTGGGGATCGTCTTGATGCTTTAGCTAGGGATGGCAGGTTGCCTCAGCGTAGGAGGCAGTCTCGGCCTTTTAGGGGGTTTTCCGTCCCCCTCTCTTCTTTTCGTACTCCCAGGGGAGCTCGTGGCTCCCTCTTATCTAGTGGCCGCAGAGATTCTTGGGGCCGTGGCAGATCCCGTGGTCGTCCCGGTTTTTCCTGGAATACCAAGACCAAACCCTCTCCCAAGCCCCCTCATGAAGGGGCGCCCTCACCCATCTGGGTGGGGGGATGGCCTTGGCTTTTTACTCATATCTGGAGACTTCACGTCTCAATCCGGTGGATTCAGGAGCTTGTATCCGCTGGTTCCAAGATATAGTTTGTTGCCTGTCCGTCGCCAGAATTCATTGATCCTGGATGTCATTTAAATCCCATGTCTTATTAAGGGATGTTTCTTCTGGTTCCTTGACTGAGTCAGGACTCTTTTCATGGTCCCCCAACAGGAAGGCTTTTTCAGGCATATTCTGGCCCTGAAGGGCCTCAACAAAGTTTTTTTCTTCATCAAAAATACTTACTTTGAGTGTCTTTAGAGTTAGGCTATGTTAGACTTAGGGCAGATTTCGGCCTATGGTTGGGTATGCCTTTCATCTTATTCAGGGCATTGTTTTACATGGTTGATATTTAGGCCTCAGCTGATTTGGGCCGCAAGGTTTTCAGGCGGTAGTGACTTGAACTACTGGCTGTTACTCAGGGGCGGGCTGGCCATCGGGAGAACCGGGCAAAATCCCGGTGGGCCGCGCCTGCCCCACACTTCCACAATGTGAAGTCATGCTGATGCAGCAGTTAGTATGCCGGCTGCTTGAGTTCAGTGCTTTTTGAGCGGCCAGGCAGCAACATGCAGGGTAGTCAGGGGACGCACATCAGTAGCTCAATGATTAATAAAATGTCTCTCTATCTTTCTAAATCGCACCTCGGGTGCAGCCTGGCGGCCTGAATCTTTATGCTTCATAGTAAGTCAACAGCCGTCGGCCCAGCCATTCAGTGCCTGACAACAGCGCAGGGGTGGCTGGGAGAAAATGACATCATTCCCAGCAGTGCTGCTCATCGAGGATGTGAATGGAGGGGCCGATGGCTGCTTGTTTACCATGAAAGAGAAAGATAAAGGCTGCCGGGACACAGCACGAGGTGGGAGAGAGAAGAGCAGCATGGGGCACGAACATTGTTTTGTGCTTTACTGAAGCCCCCTGATTTTGGATAAGCCCTTTTGTGAAGCCCCCAGTTCTGCCAGATTTGTTTTACCTTATTCCACATTTCCATGGAGCATGTGTCATGCAGACCGACATCCCATTGGCTGCTCACCTCTGGCTGTTTATGGCTCTGCTGCGCATTTAGATAGGCCATGCTGGCGAAGGGGCAGCCAGGGATGCCAGTTGCTCTCTGTGCAGGCGTCATGGGATCACCAGAAAAATTTGAGTTTTCTCGGTTTGGGATGCCCAGCTGTGTGAAACCCATCCTGCCTACGCATAGCCATTCAGTTGTGGCAGGCATGGCCGCACACAGCAAAAAGAGGATGTGAGTGATGCTGCCGCCGGCCGCGCATGATTTGGGGGCTCATCGGACCAGTAAGAATTACAGGTGAATGGCAGAGTTTCACACAACAGGGCACCCCAGTGCATAAGGGTCAGGGAGAGGTAATCAGCCAGCCCTGGAGTCTCTTAGACGCCATGGTCAGTTTTGGTCCACTTTAAGGTAGGCGTGTGGTCACAAACGCAGCATCCACTAAATGTTTGTGTAATGTTGAAGCACACTAAAATGTACTGCAAGGCATTTATTCTGTTTTGCCTCTGTCCTTCTCTTTTTCACCTTTCTTCACATTTCCTGCCTCCTATTCTCAGCACTCTGTCCCTCCTCCCACTCGTCTCCACATTCCCAACATCTTTCTCTCTTTTTCAAATTTCCTCCATCTTTTGTTTTTTTCCCATATTCTCTACCTCCTCCCTCCCCTTTGCATACTCCATGTCTTTCGCTTTTACATATTCCCTCCCTCTTGCTCACTTTTTGTATTTTTCACCCATTTTACTTTTTACCACATTCCTTCACTCTTCACTTTTCCATATTCCCTCCAACATTTTCTCTTTTCCACATTTCCTCAGTGTTTCTTTCAATTCACATTGCCTCTTTCTTTTTTGTCTCTCCATATGAAATGTCCTTGTTTGTTTTCTTTTTTTACATTCCTTTCTCTCTCTCTCTTTTCCATGCTCACGCCATTTATTTTTTCCAATTTTTTCTCCTCCCTTTTATCTCTTTCACATTATCCCCATTTCCTTCAGTTTTCCATGATACCCCTGACCTCGGCTATATATCCTACACCATTCTGGCAATACCATCTGTACCAGTCAACCACTCTCTAAGGGTGCATTAGGCATATTTGGGATGCCCGGCTAGGTTATAAAATAACAAATAGCTCTTCTAACCAACCTTTTTTTGTCAGAGTTCTGGGGGCAGCTGATTCCGAAAATTATTGTGTGGCATCCTCAGCACCATTCAGCATGTGATCACCCTGCTGTCATGGGTTAGTGGCAGCGTGTGTACAGCTGGAGGGCATATGAATACAACCTAACACACTAGGGACCCAGGAGTGAGGTAAGTTAGCTGCCCAAAAACAGTTTTTTTAAACTAGCGAGGCATCCCAATTAGACATGCCAACCTGAAAGGGTACCGAAGGTTGGTACCCTTTAATACATCTTTTCATATCTACTCTCTTTCTCTGTAGTTATTTTGTGTGAATATGTGTGTTTGGGTGCCATCCTGAAGTTTTACACAGGGCACCTCTTAACCTGGGTAAAACAAAGGAGGGGAAATGAAAGAAAAAGAGCTGGCAGCAGAAATGTAATGACAGGAGAAATGGGGTAAACAGAGAATTAGGGTTAGATATTTAAAGTAAAAGTGTACCCGAGTGGACCCTCTTAGTTGTCTGCAGCGAGTAGGGAATATACTGAGCAGTCATCTGTTGATGCAGGGTTCCTTCTGCATCCAGTCAATAAGAGAGCCTTGCCCCCTCGTCAATCTTATAGATTCCCGGGCCGATTACCCTTGGGTGTTGGTCCACTTTAAGTACTACCTGGTTGCAACGGAATCCTTCAGGAAATCGGATTCTCTCTTTGTTCTCACTGAAGGATTTAGGAAAGGCTTGCCTCCGGCCAAATCCACTCTCAGTAAGTGGATCAGACAGGTGGTGGTACAGGCGTACTCTGCCAAGGGGAAGGAACCCCCCTTTCGTGTTACTGCTCATTCTACTAGAGCTATTGGTGCCTCCTGGGCTTTTCAGCACCAGGTATCTGTTGAACAAGTTTGTAAGGCTGCTACTTGGTCTTCTGTTAGTACCTTTACGAAGTTTTACAAGGTTGACGTTAGGGCCTCAGCTGATGCTGTCTTCAGCCGTAAGGTGCTTCAGGCGGTAGTGTCATGAACTACTTGCTGTTGCACACTGGGGATCCCACCCTTTTTGGGCACTGCTTTTGGATGTCCCACATGTAAGAAATGGAGCGACCTGAACAGGACAAACAGGGAAAAATACAATTCTGTGAGTACTCACCCATAGAATTGTTTTTGGCTGTGTCCTGTTCAGGTCGCTCCACCTCACCCTTGCTCTTGTTATCTCCTGATTGCCTGTTATGGTGATTACCATTCTATATTGGATTTTGTCCTTGAGTTTTTTGTTGAGAGAGTACATGTTGAAGCTATGTGAAGTAACATGGTTTCTGGGCCTCCCGGCCTGTCTCAATCTTACTGCTGTTTAACCACTGGGGATTCTTGGTGAGACATCTGCCTTATAGGGGGCTGGGAGGAGCTACAGTTTTTGATCTTGCAGTCACTGCGCCAGCTGGTGGCGGACTACCCACATGTAAGAAATGGAGCGACCTGAACAGGACACAGCCAAAAACAATTCTACAGGTGAGTACTCACAGAATTGTATTTTTGTTTGGAAAAGAGATGCCTGAGGGGTGATCTAATAACTATGTATAAATTTATTCGGGGTCAGTACAAATAACTTTTGCACAATTTAATTATACCCGGGCGTGTAGGCAAAAAACCCGAGGGCATTCAATAAGGTTGGAGGTAAGGTGCTTTCTCCACCAAGATAGGAGGGGATTCTTCTCTGTAAGGGCAGTAAGACTATGGAACTCGCTGTCGTTATGCAGGATACACTAAAAGCATTCAAAAGTTGCCTGGATGCCTTCCTGGCATGTAATAACATTTCCAGCTATGGCTACTAGACCACTGGAAGGAGATAAACAGGCTAAATTTTATAGACTAAAGCCTTTATTA
This sequence comes from Gastrophryne carolinensis, assembly GCA_027917425.1. NCBI lineage: Eukaryota > Metazoa > Chordata > Amphibia > Anura > Microhylidae > Gastrophryne > Gastrophryne carolinensis. The sequence goes on along the minus strand of CM051241.1, from coordinate 146,577,304 downwards.
AGCCTTACATACGAAGGCTGTTACTGTGCATGTTGCTATTTCTAATTTACCTTTGTCGAGGAAGTAAAAGTATCAGCAAAAAATGGTATGTGTAAAATAACAAAAGTGTATATTTCAGTTAAAGAAAGAAAGAACGCACAGGAATTTAACTTTCCTGTGTGTTGTTCCCCTGTGCGTTGGCATCCCAAATTGGGGTGTGTACGCCCCCAGATTACCCCGTTTCACTCACCTTTCTTTCACTCCCATGGTGCAGACTCTGGCAAGAGCAAGTGGCGCTCAACCACTTAGCACGCTCGGTGTCACTCGGCTCCCATTGGCAGCGCTGATGGCGCCCTGCGTGCTCATTCAGAAAGGCCAGGCACACACACGGCTAGAGGTGAGCAGGGATGCGGCCGGAGTGCACAGTGAGCTGAGTGAAGCTGGTGATTGGTGGGGGATTCACACAGCGGGGCATCAACAATCTTTTAGAATCTTTTAGACCCCAGCCCTCTGATGTTTCTCTTTAATATGTGTAAAGCTTTATATCATAAAAAATCTATATAGATATATGTTTATTTATTCCAAAAGGTAGAACACTTCCTGTGCTTACCCAGGCTCAGATCACCATTTTCCTTGGGGATTAAAGTGGACCAAGAGTTTAAACAGACTTTTGTTCCGCTGCCTCAGATTCCGAGGCAGCCTCCCTGGAGAAAGGGGGGGGGGGGGGGGTTGCTTCATCAATACTATTCATGCAATTTATTTGGGGTTTTGGCTGTGCAGCCCAGTTTAACCCTCGTTACTGTATAATTTTCAGCAAGCAGACTCTTCGATCCTGTAAAGCAACCACTGTCCTTCATTTGCATACAATTGCAAGTGTTAACCCCACATCACGTTAAGGCGTCCCTTTTGGTGGGGTCCCTACTCCTCTTATTCTAAGTATGTCACACACCCCGCTTCAAGATATCCATTACCTATGAGTTATACTGACCTGAAGAGGCGAATCTGCAGAGATAGGAAAAAAGAGAAGCCCCTCCCAGTCCTATAAATACCCGGGACCTCCCACTCATTACCCAGTCTTCATCTCTGCAGACGGCGAGCAAGCAGAAGATGATGTCTCCTCCTTGCATGGGGGAGTTTCAAAGGTAGCCGGGTGAACTCCCGGCCATTTATTTATCTATTTCCCTCAGACCCTTTTATTTATAAGATAATTGCCTCCTACAGTTGTGGCTGCTGGTCTAGACGAGGGTATTTCAGCACCTTTGGTGCCCAGGAGCAAGGTTCCTCCGTGAGACCCTGTACAAAGGGTAGACGGCATACCGGGTTGGTGACCCCGGTCTGGGATGCCCTGTCCCTTAGTTGTAACAAAGGGTGGCCACTCTAAATTCTCCTTTCTTTATTGGGGATGGGCTGGGAGAATTCTCCTTATCTATTTATCTCTCTTTTATTCACTAATAACATTAAGTGTTTTTTTCTGCGAGATCCGCCCCTCATTGCTTTTGCGGCCGGAGGTGAAAGCACAAAGGGGCAGTGGCTGCTAGAACAGGAGTTGTGTGGTGTATTTCACAATCAGGCGCCGCGGTCATTTTTTACACCGCGGCGCTGACTTTTGCCGCACTTTTTTCATGAGGGAATCTGTCCCCTCATGATGCTCAAAGGAGGGGGCGGGGCCGCTGTTACGGCGCGTCGCCGCGGCCCGCCCCCTTCTATTTCTGGTGCCGCTGAGGAGCCTCGTCCCCTCTGGCCGGCGCTGACTGACGCTGCGAGCGCGCGCGCGGGCCGCGCTGACCACGCCCCCTTCTCCTCACACATCTTTCTCCTCACACATCTTCTTCACACGGTGCGAGCTGCTGCGTTCTCTGGCGGTTCCGTGAGTGGCCTGTTGGCTCCCTCTCTTTCATTCTTTCTTTATTTATCAAACTGTTATGTGATACATGGTTCTTCTGTGTCTTTCAGGCGGACCCACAGTGGCAAATAGGGGGTCCTTTCCTAGTCCTATAGTCCCTGGGTCATTTAGGTTTTCAATTTTAAAATCCTCCCACTTGGGACATTAAAAGGGCATCCCGGGTCGCTTATTAGCGTAATTCCCTTGGGCATAGCGAGTTGCTATAAGTTCACCTTATGGAGGCATCCCAGGATACCGGGCTCCCCTTGGGACAATCCCGGAAGTGCATGGGCTGTGGGGTATCCCTAACCGGGGATGACTTATTTCTCTGTATATCATGTGCACAGCAGACTATTACACGGCAAACCGAACCTCAGGCTTCTGGTTCAGCGCCGCCACCTTCTTCCCCGCCCCCTCCTATTTTCACCCGTGCCCCATGTGACGTGTTCATGGGTGGGCAGTTACAATCTGATGTGTGTGCCAGATTGGCCAGTATTGAAAAATTCATTTCTACCACGGTTGCCAAGAAGGCACCGGCTAAGAGAAAGCATCTGTCTCCGGTCACTCCGACATTTGAATATGATGCGGGGGATGGTCTGGATTGGTCGGATTACTCTCCACCAGAAGATGGGGAGTTGTTTGAGGATTCTGATCTTTCAGATGATCAGCAATTTGTGGATGCTGATTACGAGCGGAGGTCAGGGAGTTCTTCTGATACTCCCAACGTCCTGACTCAGATGTTTGAGGTCCTGGCTATTTCCACTCCCGAGGGCACTCCTCATCAACAGGGGGAGTTTTATGAAGAATCCAAGCCGCGTTTGGAATTTCCTAATCAGAAGCATTTTGATAAAATTATTTCTAGGGAATGGGAAAGGCCGGCTCGGCTTCCAGGCATTCCTCAGAGTTGGGATAAAAGATATCCTTTTCCCACGGACACGGTTAAGCGTTGGGCGTCTCCTCCTGAGGTGGACGCACCAATTTTAGGTTTATCCAACTCAGCCGTCTTGAATAATCCTGATTGTTCCTCTCTTAAAGATGGCGAGGATAAACGCATTGACCAGATGGCTTGCCATGGTTTTGCCAGTATTGGGGCAGCCATACGGCCTGTCTGTGCCTCATCGCTGTTGGCAGTGGCTGCTAGAAAGGTGGTCAAGGACTTGTTATCCTCCTCCGGTTTGAATCCGGACAGTGAGGAATTTCTTGGACTTAAACGATGTGAATTGTTTTTGTCCTTCATGGTAGCCGCCTTGGATGATTCCTTGATGATGAGTAGCAGAGCTTCTGCTCTGATGGTGACTATTAGGCGTTCGGTTTGGCTGCATCAGTGGGCGGCTGACTTTGGGTCAAAAAAGTCGCTGACATCTCTCCCCTTCATGGGGTTAAGACTTTTTGGAGAAAAATTGGATTCGATGGCCAAGGGCGGTAAGTTGCCTCAACGTAAGAAGCAACGATGTCCTTTTCGTGGAGCAGCCTCTTTCACTCCCTCCTTTCGAGGTTCTAGAGCGGGAAGAGGATTCGCCTTCTCTACTACGAGAGATGATTACTGGAACAGGGGCAGAGTTCGTGCCCGTTCAGGATCCACTTGGGGCTCTAAGCCCAAGCCCGCGGCCAAGCCTGCTCAGCAATGAGGGGGCGCCCTCACCCGTGCGGGTGGGGGGACGGCTGAGACACTTTTCCCCGATTTGGGATCGGGAGGTCTCGGACAAATGGATCCGGGAAGTGGTGTCTTCCGGCTACAAGCTGGAGTTCGAGTCCAGCCCCCCTCCGCGTTTTTTCAGGTCTCGGATGCCCCCGGACGCACTGACCGCATAGGGGCTCCGGGCGGCGGTTTCAAGTCTTCTGGAAATGATGGTCATTTCTCCAGTGCCCCTATCAGACCGGGGTCGGGGTTTTTACTCAAACCTGTTCACGGTCCCCAAAAAGGACGGCTCTATCCGGCCCATCCTGGATCTGAAGATTCTCAACAGGTTTATCAGACTGCGAAAATTTCGCATGGAAACGCTGCGTTCAGCTATCCAATCTCTTTGTCAAGGGAACTTCATGACGTCTGTAGACATCAAGGACGCTTACCTTCATGTCCCAATTTTTCCTGCGCACCAGAGATTTCTCAGGTTCGTGGTGGAGGATCAGCATTTTCAGTTCGTAGCTCTTCCTTTTGGTCTCACCTCAGCTCCAAGAGTTTTCACCAAGGTGCTTGCTGGGGTGATGGCTCTCCTCAGAGCGCAGGGAATTCGAATTGTGCCATATCTGGACGATCTCCTCATCATGGCATCGTCATTCAGTCAAACGGAATTGGACACCAGGACGGTAATATCCACTCTGGAAAGGTTCGGCTGGGTAATCAATTACCCCAAGTCCTCCCTTTACCCGTCCAGGACGATATCCTTTCTGGGAATGTCTCTGGATACAGAACAGGCCAGAGTGTTCCTTCCTCAATCCAAGGTTCTTTTGATTCAGGAGCTGATTCGGTCGCTCTTGTCCCTTCCTCAGCCGACCATCCGCCTAGGAATGAGACTGGTGGGATTGATGGTGGCTTCTTTCGAAGCAGTTCCTTTTGCTCAGTTTCACACAAGGACGCTACAGCTACATCTGCTGGCTGTCTGGGACAGGGATCCTCAGTCGCTGGATCATCCTTTTCTGATGTCTTCCCGAGTTCGCCGCTCGCTCCGGTGGTGGCTGAACTCAGCCAATCTTGTGAAGGGCAGATCTTTTCAGACTCCTCGATGGGAGGTGGTCACCACAGATGCCAGCCTTTCAGGATGGGGGGGCTTCTGGAAGGATCTGCAATTTCAGGGTCTGTGGGGGCCCCTGGAAGCACACGAACCTATCAATGTTCTGGAATTGAGAGCCATCAGAATGGTTCTCTCTCATTTGACTCATCAACTGCAGGGTGTGCCGGTTCAGGTCCGGTCGGACAATCGGAACGGCGGTTGCCTACATCAATCACCAGGGAGGGACTCGCAGCAGGAGTGCCCTAAGGGAGGTGTCTCTGATTCTGGACTGGGCGGAGAGTCACGTTCCGTGCATCTCGGCGGTCTACATTCCGGGAGTGGAAAACACGGAGGCGGACTCTCTGAGCAGGTTGTCAGCCCGCAAGGGGGAATGGTCTCTCAATCCCAAAGTTTTTCACTCAATATGTCTCAAGTGGGGGTCACCGGGAGTGGATCTCTTTGCCTCCCGTCACAATTGCAAACTTCCGGCGTTTGTGTCTCTGGCGAAGGACCCTCTAGCCCTCGCAACGGATGCCATGTCTCTGAACTGGAGGGATCTGGGGTTTCTGTACCTGTTCCCTCCGTTTCCCATGGTGGCCAAAGTGGTGCGCAAGCTGACTCTGGAAGGAGTGTCAGCAATTCTGGTGGCCCCAAGGTGGCCAAGACAGGTTTGGTTCGCAGACGTGGTAAGGTTGGCAGAAGATCAGTTCGTTCTGCCCCTGCTGCCAGACCTGCTCACACAGGGTCATCTAAGTTACCCCAATTTACCAACGCTGGCTTTGACGGCGTGGCTGCTGAAACCTCCATCTTAAAGGATGAAGGTCTTTCTCATGCTGTTATTCGGACTCTTATTAGTGCTAGGAAGAAGTCCTCTTCTTCTGTTTACTATAGGACTTGGAGGTCTTATATTGATTGGTGTGAGACTAGGGCTTTCCCTTGTAGGGGATTCTCTATTTCTAGAATTTTAGAATTCCTGCAGCACGGTTTGGATTTAGGGCTCCAACTCAGTACTCTGAAAGGGCAGGTGTCTGCCCTGGCGGTGTTTTTCCAAAAATCTTTTGCTCTCAATCCGCTGGTTAAAACCTTTTTCCAGGGGGTTTCGCATGTGCGGCCTCCTAGGAAGCCTCTAATTCCGGTTTGGGATTTGAACTTGGTTCTGTCTGCTCTTCAGGGCCCTCCCTTCGAGCCTTTGCATGATATTGCCTTGTCTTCCCTTACGCAGAAGGTGGCCTTCTTGGTAGCCATCACCTCGGTTCGGCGTGTCTCTGAGTTGGCGGCCCTGTCCATTCAAGCTCCATATTTTGAAAGACATCAAGACAAGGTGGTTTTCCGTTTCAAGACGGATTTTCTTCCCAAGGTGGTTTCTGCTTTTCATTTGAATCAGGATATTGTTCTGCCCTCTCTGTGTCCTAATCCCAGCAATGACAAGGAGAGGGCTCTGCATTCCTTGGACGTAGTTCGCGTGGTGAAGTACTATTTGGTAGTAACGTCTGCTTTTCGCAAGACTGATGCTTTCTTTGTGGTGCCATCTGGGCCCAAGAAGGGTTTGGCGCTTGCTAAATCTTCCATCAGTAAGTGGATTCGTCAGGCCATTGTTGGGGCCTATTCTGCCAAGGGCAGGAATCCCCCTTTTCGTGTTACTGCTCATTCGACTCGTGCGGTTGGGGCTTCCTGGGCTTTCCAGCACCAGGCCTCTGTTGAGCAAGTTTGTAAGGCTGCTACTTGGTCTTCTGTTCACACTTTTTCGAAGTTTTACAAGGTTGATGTTAGGGCCTCAGCGGATGCTGTTTTTGGCCGTAAAGTTCTGCAGGCTGCAGTGGTTTAAGTTGTGAGTTATGCCTTGTTTCGGATCCCCACCCTTTTTTGGACACTGCTATTGGATGTCCCATAGGTAATGGATATCTTGAAGCGGGGTGTGTGACATACTTAGAATAATACCATTTTGTGAATACTCACCTTGTAAAATGGGTACCCCCGCCCCGCCCCGCCCTTCTTTTTTTTTTTTTTTTTTTGTATTCTGGATCCTTCATATTGTGAACTTTGCGTTGTTATGATTGATATTTGGCTCTTCCTGGTCCCTTACCTTACTGCTTTCTTGATACTGGGTAATGAGTGGGAGGTCCCAGGTATTTATAGGACTGGGAGGGGCTTCTCTTTTTTCCTATCATCTCTGCAGATTCGCCTCTTCAGGTCAGTATAACCCATAGGTAATGGATATCTTGAAGCGAGGTGTGTGACATACTTATAATACCCATTTTACAAGGTGAGTATTCACAAAATGGTATTTTTGAGTCCCTGAAGTTGGGACATGCAGTGCAAATTGAAACTTCAGAGCTACTCACCTGCGAAGCAGCCAACCTCCCTTTGGAATAAAGAGACCATCAGCTGAATCTCTCCCTGTGTGTGCACCTGCTTTCTTTACAGGATTGTTACAAGCCTGTTTGCTGAATATTATATAGTAAGTGAGAGGGTTAAAGAGGGCTGAAAAACATTTTTTTTACTTTAAAACTTAAATAAAAAGGTGAGCAACTCCTTAAGGGAGCACTATTACAAAAAATGTCCCCATGCTAGAAATCCATATAAATATGCTGGTTGGCGGGAGGAGGGGTCACTTATACACACGGCATCAAGAAATATCCAGCCAGGCTTGTTTTTTATTTTAATGGAAGGTAGAGGAAATCATGAGTGACAGGTACTGTCACCCCTGGATTTTATTCCTATCATGAGAGAATAAACCACTTGCTTGGCTCATTAGCCAACATGGTAGTATGGATTTTTAATATTACACAATTTTGCAATAGTGCTCTTTTAAAGCCCAAACTCTGCCAAAAAACATAGCGCAAAATTGAAAGTAGGTTGGCAGTTTAAAGTACCTATTTTGGGTATTGTTCTGTTCAGGGGACCTTGCACTTTTATATTTAGCTTCTTCGGGCCTCAACTGACTGACCCTCAATTTCGGGCCTCTCTCCCTGTATTCGCTTTCTATTTTTTTTTGGCTTTCACTTATTTCCTTTTCTCCTTTCTTTTCTTTTCCTTGCTTGCCTCTTCATTCTATTCTTTTTCTTTTATCTTGCTCCTTCCCTTTGGGGTTTCTGCCTTTCTTTCCTTTTTTTCATTTGTTACCCTCTTTCCCTTTGTCTTTCTTTTTCTTTCTGCTTTTCTTGTCGTTGTGCAAGCTTTTTTCATTTACTACTCTCGTTCCCATTGTTTTCCTTTTTTGTTGGACATGTTTTTGTCCCTTTTCTTCTTCTTTTTCCTTTCATTGTATATGCTTTTTCCCCCTTTTCTCCTTATATTTCGTTTGTTACTCTCTCTCCCTCTGTCTTTCTTTTCAATGTACATGCTCTTTCCCTCTTTGCTCATATCTTTTTCTTCCCTTGTTTATTTCTCCCACTTTTGTACTCTTTTCCTTTTTCTCCATGGTGGTTCCCTGTTTGTTGCCTTTGTCCTCTTTCTTTTCCCTTTTTTTTCCCTTTGTCTGTTTCTTTGGATCTGCCTTTCCTTTCCTTTTTTCCCTTAGCCTTTTCTTTCCTCTTCAGGTTCTCCTTCCCTCTCTTCCCTTTTTTGGACCCCACCCCCCCATTACACCAGTAATGTAATAGGTTAAGATGTTCGGTATATTCGCCCAGGAGGGCTCTCACTGCCGCCCAGGAATCGGCTGCCGGACTGGGGTGCACACTGAAGACGGTGGAGCCCTTTGACAATGCTGGCCCCAATGTCGCCAGCGGAGCGCAGCCTGTGCTGCGCTGCCAAGTGTATCTATCCTATCAGACAGACAGCGCACGCACATCACTAGTTGCTGGGCATAACTTTGAGGCCCGGCCAGCGGGGATGTCTTTATCTGACGCAGGACAGAGTGCTGGGTTGCTTGGGTATGCGGAAGTGACATGGTGTGCACTCGGTCTGGATTTGGGCTGAGCGGCATCATGTAGGGGGGGGGGCAATTCTTACCTATAGCCTCTTAAGGGTTAATGCAGATATTTTGACTGCTGTAACTTATGTTTGGCTATCATGCCATTTGACCCGTTGACATCACTGATGACATCAGGCAGGATTCTTGGTGATTTCTAACCCCTGCAGGGTGGTAATCTCTGCTTGACTGTCCATCCTTCATGAAGGGGCATTACACGCCCCGAAACATTGGAGTACGATATGGACAATGGACTTTTGAATCAACATCCACATTAGTGGATTCCTGTATGGACTGAATATATTATTTAGAATAGAAGTTGGAGTACTGGCTTTTTGACTTTTCTTGTTTTTCAGATTTAGCTAGTTTTTTCTTGTTTACTTATTGATATTTTGGGAAACTGTTTTTTATTCAGCTTTTTTATACATGTATTTTGCATATGCATTTTTTAAGGAATCCCTGTGCAACCAAAGATTACTTCGAGAAAGAAGCTCCCACTCCAACAAGCTGGATACACCTAGAAAGCTTGATGTGTAAACTGCAATAGAATGGGGGGGGGGGGATTGTAAGGTGTGCATAGTAGTTGTATTCTATTTGAAAATATTTGAAAATATTCCAACACACAGTTTCAGTTTGGGGGTGTTTCTAGGCATATGTGTTACTACTCTTCTTCGACTACTCTACACCCGGGGGGCCTCCGATCTCCCCCCTTCTGGCTTCAGGAGTGGACCCAAAAGAACCCCCCTCCTTCCGCCGCTTCCATCTGGAAAAAAAAATGTATTCACCTGCTGCCGCGATCCTCTTCACCTGGGGGGGCCTCCGAACACCCCCCTGTGCTCTTCTGGCTTCAGAAGAGGGCCCAACAGGCCCCCTCTCCACTCGGCTTCCGCCTTCGCCATTCTAGTCCCGCCTTCTCAGGGGCAGGGCGGATGACTTCATACCGCTGACGTCATACCCCTCCGACTTGACCGTCTGTCAGATACGGTGTTTGCTGAAGAGAGGGGTGGAGGGGCATGAGATCCTCTGACCCCTGCCTTCCCACTACCTCCAGCTATCACCACATCTGTCATCGGATCCTCGAGGGACACAGGAGCTGACAAGTGGAGGTAGGTAAAGAATTTTTTTTTTTTTTTAATAAAGGTAATTTGGTGTGTGTGTCTTTTTTACATTTAACCCTTTGTGAATTGGTAAGGTATCCATGAGACCCCTATACCAGTACACAAGGCTTGGAGGACTGGCAAGTCACCTGGGGCTAGCGGATGACTTGCCATTAACCCCCAGCCCCCCCATTACCTGCCTCCCCAAAGCCCGGAGGGGCAGAAGAGTCCAGAGCTGCAGGGCTATATGCAGGCTAGTAGCCTTGCAGGGCAGGGCCCTTGCGCCCTGTTCTCCAAGCTCCCATAGCTAGTCCCCGGGCTGGTTATACTGGGTAGGGGGGACCTCATGCCATTTTATTTTGGTTTGTTAACCCTATGTCATTTTATTCTTAGTATACAGTACGTCCTGCTCCAAATAGATTACTTACACTTGGGTTATCCTCCGCCAGATGGCGCTGCACTGCAGAGACATGCAAAACAGGCTCCTCCCGGCCCCTCAAATACCCAGGGACCTCCCACAAATCCCCAGATTTCTCTGCAGTGCTGACTGCGAAGACATGAAGTATCACTCTCTTGCAGGTGAGCGGGGCTATTAAAGCCTGCGGCCCTGTTGGACTATTCCTACCCGTCCTCTTTGTGATGTGCCTCCCAGCCTGGGCTGCACTGGTTGGGTGAAGGTAGGCAGCACCTTGCGTGCTTATGGAGCGCTGCTCCACCACAGTCCCCCACCAATGGGTAGGCGGTATAGGCTGATGGTGTGCCTCTATGGGATGCCCCTCCCGCATTATTGCCCCATGCCCCGTGTAGCGGTGGGCCCTGTACAAAGGGCCGTCATCCTCCCTCGTTCCCCCCCGTAGCTCGGGGGGAAAGAAAGGGGGGGTGTGTTTGGTGTCACTGTATTGTGATTTCATGCATATGGCCTTTGTAATGTCTATTCTTGGTGTGCCACACACCCCGCTTCACCTTTAATATTCTTCACGATTGGGTTAACTCACCGCCAGGTGACGCTGTGCAGAGAGGAAGTCTTGTAACGAGCCCCCTTCCGGCCTATATATACCTGGTACCTCCCATTTATCACCAGTGTTTTTTCTCTCTGCTTGACGACAAGACAGAAGATTGAAGTCTCCTGCTTACAGGTAGCCGGGGTCTTACCCCGGCACCCCCTTTTGGTCTATTTCTGCCCGGTTTTGATGGTGGAATGGAAGCCTCCCAGCCTAGGCTGCTCACTGGGCAATTGGTAGACGGCACTATAGGTGCCTAGGAGCTTATCTCCTCCGCTCGACCCCCTCTTTTGGGGGCAATGCGGCTATCCGGCATGGTGATCCGGAAATGGGATGCCCCTGTCCCGAGGGTCCCCTTAGCCCCTTACTCTCCCGTTACGGTCCCTTCTCCCTTCACTATGGGGGGGGGGGGTTAGAGGGATGTGTATTGTGTGTGTATTTCACTGTATGACTTTTACTACATGTGTGTTTTACTTTTGTGCACTTATCAGACTGCACCGCAAAAGTGCACTTGGTCTGATTATTCCTCTTAGAGCTTCTCGGGCAGGTCTTTTTAATGGTGCTGGCCGGCTTGGCCAGTGTTCTGGTTAGCTTTAGGGGCGGCTGGGGCGGGCTGCACTGTGGCAGGCTGGCTTGTTGTCTGAGCCTTTGGTGTATCACAGCCCCCCTCCCCCGCTGGTCTCCTTTCTGTTCGGCCGCCGTTGGGCAAGCCGCATTTTCAGCGTCGGCTGCGCTGTTAGTTCCCCCTCCTCCCCCCTCCTTCTTCCTTTGTTTTGCCCATTGTAGTGGCTCATCTGGAAGTAATCCCTTGATGAATTGGCCGCACTGATCGGGCTTGAAGGGGGCGGGCCCCGGTGACGTGGGAACGGGGGCGTGGCACCGGCGGCAGCGTCATGCGGCCGGCCCCAGCCCCACTTCCTTCCTTCCTTCCTGTCTTAAAGGAAGACACGTGGGGGGGGGGCTCGCTGCCGCACATGGGTTTATTTACTCTTGGCTCCTACTGCTGATGCTGCTGTCTGCTGCTACGTTCATGCTGTTGCTGTGCTGCGCTCAGATCTTTGCAGGTAAGCGGTCCCACCTTGTGTGGGGCCGTCGAGTGTTATTAAAAAAACTATAATATTATAGTTTTATTAGACAAAAGGGGGAAGAATTTTAAGAGGATGTTTTTTATTATTATGTATTAAATAGAGGGCAAGGGTTTTTCCTTTGCTTATTTAAAGGCACCTTGGTGCTGTGCATAAGTATGTTTGCATGTTGCCACATGTTTGGGGGTCTGACTGTTGGTTTTTTCTTCGCCTACAGATCCCGGGAATCCCTGATTAAAGTGGCCTCCCGGTTCTATATTACTTGGCTAGTCTTTCTTTTTTTAAAAAAAAAAAAAAAAAAAAGAAAAATTGGGACATATATATATATATATATATATATATATATATATATATATATATAAAATTTAAAAAAATATATATATAATCTATATTTATATAAAGATTATTAAGGGGATCTTCATTATAAATTAAATCCTCCCTTCCGGGACATTTACAATAAGGGGGCATCCCGGGTGGCTTATGCCTTAAACCCAAAAGTTTGCGAATACCATAAATCTACATATGGAGGCTTCCGATATTACCGGAAATGGTTCTTCTGGGCCATCTTGGGTGTGGACAGGATGTGGGACTCCTCTCCCAGCTGATGATGTCTTTGTATGCATTCCTTGTGCAAAGCATTGTATTGTGTGTATTGTGTATTGTGAGTATTGTGCGTCAGTCCGTTGCTCCGGCTGCTGACCCGTCGCAACTTCCATCATCTCCTACCTCTCCCTCCCTGTTCCGGACCCCGCGTGACACTGTCAAGAGTGGGGATTCGCAATCCGAGGTGGCGGCACGGTTGGCCAGCCTCGAGAAAATAGTGTCCGTTAAAGCAGGGTCAAAAGCCACTGCAAACCGAAAGCACCTGACTCCGATACCTCCGGCTTCACAGGATGAGGTATGTGAGCCTGTTGAATGGTCCGATGGCTCCCCGGACGAGGAGGGAGAATTCCTGTTGGAGTCAGATGAGCCTGCAGATCAGCTTGAGGCTGATGCTATTGGCGATTTGTTGGCGGGGGTTTCCCTTGACACCCCCTCCATTCTGGCTCAAATGTTTGAAATTTTGAATTTAGATCCGCCTGAGGCTGTCACCCTTCCAAAGGGTCAGTTGTTTAAAGAGCCTCAGCCGCGTTGGGTTTTTCCCAGACAACATCACTTTGAGAGGGTGGTGCTTAAGGAATGGGAACATCCCACGCGGTTAACTGGAATCCCTTCCAGTTGGGAAAAGCGTTATCCTTTCCCGTCCCTCCTGACATCGATACCCCTGTGCTAGGGCTCTCCAGCACGGCTATGGTGCAGTCTGCTGAGACCACTGCCCCTAAAGATGGGGAGGACCGTCGGATTGACCAGTACGCTCGCCATGGTTTTATTTATGCTGGGTCAACGATGCGCCCGGTGTGTGCTTCGGTGCTTCTTCTATTGGCGGTTAGGTCTGTAATTCAGGAGCTGTGTGTGGATCTCGATCCCACTTGTAAAGAGTTTACTGCACTCAAGCAGTGTGAATCTTTTGTTTCCTATGTTCTATCCGCTCAGGATGATGCGCTGGCTATGAGTAGCAAGACAGCTGCAATGCTGGTGGCTATTCATCGGTCAGTGTGGCTGCGTCAGTGGTCGGCGGACTCAGCTTCTAAAAAGGTGCTCACAGCTCTCCCCTTTTTGGGCTTGCGTCTGTTTGGTGAGAAAATTGATTCAGTCACAAAAGGTGGTAAAATGCCGCAACGCAAGAGGCCTCGTCGTCCCTTTAGGGGGGCAAGTACTGTTAGGCCTTCCTTTCAGGGATTCAGAGCGGGTAGGGGGGCTTCCTTTCCCGCTACCAGAGGTGCAGGTTGGACTCGGGGGAGGGGCCGTGGCCGTCCTGCTCAGTCCTGGGGCACCAAGCCCAAGCCTGCTGGTAAACCCGCTAAGCAATCAGGGGCTGCCCTCACCCGTGCGGGTGGGGGGACGATTACGACACTTCTCCCTGGTTTGGGACCAGGAGATTCCGGACAGATGGATCCGGGAGGTAGTGTCGTCCGGTTACAAGCTGGAATTCGACTCTCACCCTCCTTCACGGTTCTTTCGGTCTCGGGTGCCCATCGATCCTTTGGCCGCACAGGGACTCCTGGCGCCGGTAAAGAATCTGTTAGAGATGGCGGTCATCCGGGCGGTTCCGTGCTTAGAGATGGGCCTCGGGTTTTATTCCAATCTTTTCGCAGTCCCCAAGAAAGACGGGTCAGTTCGTCCCGTCCTGGACCTGAAATTACTCAACAGGTTCATCCGTTTTTGGAAGTTTCGCATGGAAACCTTGCGTACGGCCGTCGGTTCCCTTCGGCAAGGGGACTTCATGACGTCCTTAGACGTGAAGGATGCTTATCTTCATGTTCCCATCTGCCACGCTCATCAACGTTTTCTTCGATTCGTGATGGAAAATCAACATTATCAATTCATGGCACTTTCGTTTGGCCTTACCTCAGCTCCAAGAGTGTTCACCAAGGTGCTGGCAGGGGTCATGGCCATTTTCAGATCTCGGGGCATTCGTGTCGTACCTTATTTGGACGACCTTCTCATCATGGCTCCGTCGCTCAATCAATCGGAGATAGACACCAGGTTGGTGGTCTCCACGCTGGAAAGCTTTGGTTGGGTGATCAACCTCCCCAAGTCCTCCCTCGCTCCGGCCAGGGTGGTGTCCTTTCTGGGGATGCAGTTGGACACAGAGTGTTTCTCCTCCAGTCCAAAATTCATCTGATTCAGGAATTGGCTCGGGTCCTACTTTCCGATCCTCGGCCGTCCATCCGTCTGGGGATGAGGCTGATAGGGTTGATGGTCGCCTCTTTTGAGGCAGTTCCTTTTGCTCAATTTCACACGAGGACGCTTCAGCTTTATCTGTTGGCGTCCTGGGACCGGCAGCCTCGGTCGCTGGATCAGCCCTTCCAGTTGTCCTCCCGGGTCCGGCAGTCCCTCCAGTGGTGGTTGGTCTCGACCAAACTTGTGAAGGGCAGGTCTTTCCTGACCCCTCTTTGGGAAATTGTCACCACGGACGCCAGTCTGTCGGGATGGGGCGGATTCTGGAAGGAGCTGCAGTTCCAGGGGCAGTGGGGACCTCAAGAGGCCCACTTACCCATCAATATTCTGGAACTGAGAGCCATCCGTCGGGTGCTTGCTCTCCTGACTCATCATGTTCTGGGCCTTCCGGTCCAGGTGCGTTCAGACAATCGAACAGCGGTTGCTTACATCAATCATCAGGGAGGGACTCGCAGTCTGAGTGCTCTCAGAGAGGTGTCCCTGATCCTGACCTGGGCAGAGGCCCATGTTCCTTGTCTCTCGGCGGTATACATTCCAGGAGTGGAGAACCAGGAAGCGGACCGGTTGAGCAGGGGCTCTCCCCGTCTGGGAGAATGGGCTCTCCATCCTCAGGTGTTTCGCTCTCTGTGTCTCCAATGGGGGACACCGGAGGTGGACCTGTTTGCCTCTCATCACAATCACAGGCTCCCGAACTTCGTGTCGCTCTCCCAGGATCCTCTGGCTCTGGCAGTGGACGCTATGTCCCTGAGCTGGAGGGATCTGGGTTTTCTGTACCTGTTTCCTCCGATACCCATGCTGGGCAGGGTGGTTCGGAAGTTGGCTCTGGAAGGGGTGTCCGCCATTCTCGTGGCCCCAAGGTGGCCAAGGCGAGTGTGGTTTGCAGACATCATTCGGCTGGCAGTGGACCAGTTCGTCCTGCCTCTTCGGCCCGATCTGCTCACTCAGGGTCGGTTGTGTTACCCCAATTTACCAGCGCTGGGTTTGACGGCCTGGCTGCTGAAACCTCCATCTTGAAGGAGGAGGGTCTTTCTGACTCAGTTGTCAAGACTCTGATCAGTGCCCGGAAGAGGTCTTCTTCTATCATCTACTATAGGACTTGGAAAGCCTATATCGCTTGGTGCGAGATGAGATCTTTTCCTTGTAGGGTCTTTTCGGTCTCCAGGATTCTGGAGTTTTTACAATCTGGGCTGGACTCTGGTCTCCAGCTAAGTACTTTGAAAGGGCAAGTTTCTGCCTTATCTATCTTTTTCAGAAGCGTTTTGCGCTTCATTCTTTAGTTAAAACCTTTTTCCAGGGGATTACGCATGTGCGGCCTCCCAGGAAACCATTACTCCCGGTTTGGGATTTGAATTTGGTTCTTTCTGCTCTACAGGCTCCTCCTTTTGAGCCTTTGCAAGATATTGCTTTGTCTACCCTGACTCAGAAGATTGTCTTCTTGGTAGCTATCACTTCGGTCTGGCGTGTCTCAGAGTTGGCGGCCTTGTCTATCCAGGCACCCTACTTTGAGAGGCATCAGGATAAAGTGGTCTTTCGGTTCAAGCCAGACTTTCTTCCCAAGGTTGTTTCTGCTTTTCATTTGAATCAGGATATTGTTCTTCCCTCCTTGTGCCCTAATCCTAAGAATGACAAGGAGAGGGTTTTGCATTGTTTGGATGTAGTACGCTGTGTTAAGTACTACTTGATTATCACGTCTCCTTTTCGTAAGACGGATTCCTTTTTTGTTGTGCCCTATGGGCCTAAGAAGGGTTTGGCACCAGCCAAATCTGCCATTAGCAAGTGGATACGTCAGGCCGTTACTGCGGCCTATTCTGCTAAGGGGAAAGTTCCCCCTTTTCGTATCACTGCTCATTCTACTCGCGCCATTGGGGCGTCTTGGGCTTTTCAGCACCAAGCTTCTGTTGAACAAGTTTGTAAGGCCGCCACTTGGTCTTCTGTTCATACTTTTTCTAAGTTTTACAAAGTTGATGTGCGGGCCTCAGCGGATGCTGTTTTTGGCCGCAAAGTTCTGCAGACTGCAGTCATTTAAGTTATGCTTCACCTGGCCTTGAGATGCCCATCCCTTGTGGACACTGCTTTTGGATGTCCCAATCGTGAAGAATATTAAAGGTGAAGCGGGGTGTGTGGCACACCAAGAATAATACCATTTTGTGAGTACTCACCTGAAAAATGGGTATTGTTGGTGTACCACACACCCCGCTTCACTCCCACCCTTTTCGGTATTCCGAATCCTTTATATGGTGAAGCTTTTGTTTATATTGATTTATTTTGAGGTTACCGTTAAAATACTGGTACCTTGTCTTTCTGCTTTTTAATACACTGGTGATAAATGGGAGGTACCAGGTATATATAGGCCGGAAGGGGGCTCATTACAAGACTTCCTCTCTGCACAGCGTCACGGTGGCGGTGAGTTAACCCAATCGTGAAGAATATTAAAGGTGAAGCGGGGTGTGTGGCACACCAACAATACCCATTTTTCAGGTGAGTACTCACAAAATGGTATTTTTGGACTTGTACTTGTGGTGTCAGACGCGCTGATTTGTATATTTTAGCTTTGCGAAGAGGCAGTATCATAGCCCATGAGGCCCAACTCGTGTAACTGCCACCACCGCGCGTGCTTTTTCCTTCCTTGGATGTTCCGCGCCGGGCGGCGGCGTTACGTCAGACGCCTCTGCGTCCTCATTGGCTGCTTGTTGGACCTCGCGCCCATCGGGAGGGCGGGGTCCCGGTCTGGCGCGCTCCGCGTCATGGCGCGCTCTGACCCGCCCTTCGAGGTACTCTGCGCCATTTTGTCAGTTCACGCGCGTGTGTGACGTTCTTGCCTGCCGTGGTCCGTAAGTGCCCTCGTGGGCGGCTTTTATACTCGTTGTAGTGTTTCGGTTCTGACACCCTTTCCTTCTCATTGTTTCTTTCAGATGGGCGAATCCATTGGCTTCTCCCAGCCCGGTGTAATTGATAGTTGGGCCTTGTAAAATTCTCCCACTTCACTAGCGGGTCATTGGGGCATCCAGGGTTGCTTTATAGCGTCAATCCCTACTGGCATATTGTGCCTCAAAATCACCATATGGAGGCATCTCAGGATAATGTGACCGGGGTCCCCTTGGGACAAGACCGGCTGTGCATGGCGTGTGGACAAGCCCATGCTGACGCTGACAGGGCACGGGTCTGCGTACCCTGTGCTGAGCAAGCGCTGGCCTTGCATTCTGGCCTGCCAGTGGCTGCACCTCGTTTTACTTTACCTACTTCCCCAGGCTTAAATCTCACTCCTGCTGAGTCGCACACAAGTGGGGATTCTCAGCCTGATTTGTCTCATAGACTGCCTACAGCTGAACCGATCATTGCGAGGTTAAATGTTGGTCATCCCCCCCCCCCCCCCTCGAGGTGGATGCCCCGATCATAGGGCTACCTAACCCCCCTTTTATTACAGTCCCTGCTTATACTATCCTTCGGGATGCTGAGGACCGGCGCATTGATCTGCTGGCCTCCCACGCCTTTGCATGTGCGGGGACGGCGCTGCGCCCGGTCTGTGCCTCTGCCATTACTGCCGTGGCCGCTAGAACCCTCATCAGAAGAATGCTTGATCGTCCCCCTGATGATCTCCCTTGGGATGTGTTTAATGCACTCTCCAGTTGTGAGGTGTTTGTAAAATGTATCCTATTAGCATTGGATGACACCATTAGAATGTGCGCAAGAACATCTGCCCTTGTGGTGGCTATACGTCGCTTGGTCTGGCTGCGACAGTGGGGTGCTGACGATGCTGCAAAGAAGGCTCTTACCGGGAAGCCTTTTAAAGGGCGACACCTATTTGGGGCCCGTCTAGACCTGTTTGGTAAGAAGGGTAAGTTACCCCAACGCAGGCGGCCCTTCGGGGCCAGGGCACCCCTTCTACCCCCTACCATGGTGTTAAACAGGAACCAGGGGTGTCCTTTGCGGGGGCTCGCGCAGATTCCTGTCCCCGGAGCAGCAGACAACGCCCTGGCTCCTCCGGGGGGGCTAAGCCCAAATCTTCCCCCAAGTCTCCTCAAGCATGATGGGGCGCCCTCGCCCGTCTGGGTGAGGGGACGGCTGCGGCACTTTGCTCATGTCAGGAGGCATCACGCCTCAGAATGGTGGAGTCAGGAGGTAGTGTCCTCCGGCTACTAGATAGAGTTTGCTGTGCGGCCTCCTCCAAGATTATCAGATCCCGGGTACTCCTGGTCCCTGCCTCTGTTCAGGTGCTGGTGCAGGCCATGCAAGGCCTGCGGGGTCTGGGGGCCTCTTGCAGATTGCCCTTAACAGGCAGAGGCCGCTACACCAACCTTTCCACAGTTCCCCAAAAAGGATGGGTCAGTCTGGCCCATTCTGGATTCACAGATTTTCAGTAATTCGTCAATTACAGGCGGTTTCTGCATGGAAACTCTGCGCTCGGCCATCAGCTCCTTGCGCCTCGGGGGCTTCTTGCCGTCTGTGGAGATCAAAGATGCTTATTTTCACATCCCTGTGTCTTCCGGACACCGAGGTTCTTCAGATTCGCGTCGGAAGTCCAACACTGCTAATTTGTGGCCTTGTCATCTGGCCTCTCTTCAGCTCCCAGAGTGCTCACCAAGGTGCTGACGGGGGTGATGTCTCTGAGGAGACCTAGGGGCGTCCGCGTGATCACCTACCTGGACGTCCTCATCACTTCCCAGTCTCTACGTCAGACTTAAGTTGGATACTCGGCTGGTGGTGTCCATTTGGGAGTCATTTGGATGGGTGATCAAACATTCCAAGTCCTCATTGTCCCCTTCATTGGTAACTCCATTCCTAGGAATGAATCTGGATACAGTTCAGGCAAGGATCTTCCTTCCTCAGCAATAAAGTGGACAATCTGGTTGCACAGGCTCAGTCCCTCATAGCTGTCCCCGTTCCTCCACCAGGCAGGGGATGCAGCTGGTGGGCCCGTTGGTGGCGTGCTCCGAAGAGGCCCCTTATGCTCAGTCCCCCTTGGGGCCTTCTGCAACTTCTTCTATTGTTTGTACGGGACAAGGACCCAGCATCCCTGGAGCAGGGTCTGCGTGCCTTCCCCCCTGGTGAGGAGGTCCCTCTTGTAGTGGATGAACTCAAGGAACCTGTCTGGGGGCAGTTCCCTTCTTGCCCCTTCCTGGGAAACGGTCACCATGGATGCCAATCTATCAGGTTGGGGGGGGGGTTCTTCTGAAATCCCTGCGGTTCCAGGGGAGGTGGGGCCCTTAGGAGGCCCATACACCTATCAATGTTTGAAACAGTGAGCGTTCAGGTTAGTTCCTACTCGCTTGACTACTCCTCTTCAGGGCCTGCCTGTTCGGGGGCGCTAGGTCTATCTGACGGCAGTGGCCTACATTAATCATCAGGGAGGGACCCGGAGCAGGAGGGTCCTCCAGGAAGTGTCTCTGATCCTGATCTGGGTGGAGGACAATGTCCCCTGTATATCAGCGGTACACGCTTCGGGGGGGTCCCTCTGCAACAGGGTGTGCCAATCCCTGTGTCACTATGGGGACCAACCAGTTGTGGATCTGTTTGTGTCCCGTCACGATCACGAGCTCTCGGCCCTTGTTTCTCTGTCCCAGGATTCTCTGGCCGTGGTCACGGATGCCTTAGTAACGTCATGGCAGGACATTCTGTTCTGTATGTCTTTCTCCATTCCCCCAGGGTCCTGCGCAAGATTGCTCTGGAATTGATTGTGATTCTGGTGGCCCCCGGGTGGCCAAGAAGAGTGTGGTTCGCAGACAAGGTACAGAGGGCAGTAGATCAGTACGTTCTGCCAGGAGTGCCAGATCTGCTCACTCAGGGCCCCTTACGTCATCCCAATCTACAGACCCTGGCTTGATGGCCTGGCTGCTAAAACATCCATCTTGTTGGATACAGGCTTATCTGCCTCAGTGATTGAGACTATGGGAAGACTAGGAGCGAACTTCTTCTTCTATCTATTATAGGGTATGGCGTACCTATATTGATTGGTGTGAGTCCAGGTCTCTTCCCTGTCGGGTGTTCTCTGACCCCAGGGTTCTAGAGTTATTACAGCATGGGTTGGTGTCGGGTCTCCAACTCAGTACTCTGAAGGGTCAGGTTTCTGCCCTGTCTGTCTTCTTTCAGAAGCCTTTACTCAGCTTTCCTTGGTTAAGACTTTCTTTCAGGGGGTTACTCATGTGCGTCCCCCACGTAATCCTATGGTCCCTGTTTGGGATTTGAACTTGGTTTTGTCTGCCTTGCAGGGTGTTCCCTTTGGACCTATTCAGGATGCTGTTCTGGCTGTACTTACCCTCAAGGTTGTCTTTCTGGTGGTTGTTACTTTAGTTAGACGTGTGTCTGAGCTGGCGGCTCTGTCTATCGAGCCCCCATTCTTTTAGAGACACCAGGATAAAGTGGTGTTCCGCTTTAAGCCGGACTTTCTGCCTAAGGTGGTGTCTTCTGTTCATTTGTTTCAGGATATTGTTCTTCCTTCCTTGTGCCCTATTCCTAGCAATGCTGAGGAAAGGGTTCTGCATTCCTTGGACAGGTGTTGGAAGTATTCCTTGGTACTCACTGCGTCCTTTGGGAAAACTGATGCTCTTTTGAGCCTACGGCCACTCCATCCTGAATGCGCCCGATCTCCTTTGATCTCGGGGGCTAAGCAGCGTTGGGCCTGGTCATTATTTGGATGGGATGGTCCCTTCTGGTCCTAGGAAAGGTTTTTGGCTCCTGCCAAGTCTACTGTTAGCAAATGTATCCGTCAGGCCGTGATTTAGGCCTTTCCCACTAAGGGGAAGACTCTTCCCTTTCGCCTTACTGCTCATTCTACTTGTGCTTTTGGTGCCTCTTGGGCCTTTCAGCACCAGGCTTCTGTTGAACAAGTTTGCTAGGAGCTACTTGGTTTTCTGTTCATACCTTTTCAAAGTTTTACAAGGTTGATGTTAGGGCCTCAGCTCATGCTGTCTTGGCCACAAGGTTTTGCAGGCGGCAGTTGGTTTAAACTGTCTGCTGTTGCTCTTTTTTGTTGGGGATCCCACCCTACTTTATGGACACTGCTATTGGATGTTCCAAGTGTAAGTAATCTATTTGGAGCAGGACGTACTGTATACTAAGAATAATACAATTCTGTGAAATACTCACCTGTAGATTTGATATTATAAGTATACAGTACGTCCTGCTCCACCCCACCCTGGTTTTTGCATTATTCTGTATCCCCTGTATGTTGATTGTTATCTTTGTCATAGTTACCAGTTTTTTGGTGGTTAAATTCTCCCGGCTTCTTGTTCACTGCTTTTCAATGCTGGGGATTTGTGGGAGGTCCCTGGGTATTTGAGGGGCCGGGAGGAGCCTGTTTTGCATGTCTCTGCAGTGCAGCGCCATCTGGCAGAGGATAACCCAAGTTTAAGTAATCTATTTGGAGCAGGATGTACTGTATACTTATAATATCAATTCTACGGGTGAGTATTTCACAGAATTGTATTTTTTTAATTAACCCTATATGTCCCATTATTCAGCAGGTATAAAAGGCTTCCAGTAGCAGCAGGAGAGCATAAGCCAGAGTGAGGACACGATGAGAGGTAAATATTAAAAAAGAAATTAATAAAAGATGTTTTCTGATGTGTGTCTTTGTCTTTTTTCACATTTAACCCTATGTGAACTGGTATGGGATCCATAAGACCCTATACCAGTTCACAAGGCTCTGGGTCTGGCAAGTTACCTGCGGCTTACGGGTGACTTGCCATTAACTTCCAGCCACCCCATTACCTCCCCAGAGCCGAGGGAGGCAGAAGAGCCACAAAGGCTGTGCGGGCTTGTAGCCTTTAGGGCCGGGGGTCACCAAGGCTGGCCTCCGAGCCCTGGTCTACAAGCTTCCATAGTTGCTGCCTGGTTATGCTGGGAAGGGGGGACCCCACACCATTTTTTTCTTAATGTAACCCTTTATAGTGTGTATAGTAGTATAAATAGCTGTATTTTATTTGTAAATGTTATAAAGTGCTCTTTTCAGTTTGGGGAGTCTCCTGGGCAGGAACAGGGGCTACCGATACATATATGGTTCTGTTGTAATCTGGAAAAATGGGGCTTTCACATTTTCACATGCAATATGGTTTTCTTTAATAAAATACTGTTTTTTTTTACTATAAACAAGACAAATTTTAAAAAACATAATTTTTATTTTTTTTTTTAAACATAGTGAAAAATTACATATCAAGTAGACTAGCAGTTAAACGTACCTATAGATGTTGGGTATTGTTCTGTTCGAGGGACCTTGTACTTCAGATTTAGCTTGTTTTTTCTTGTTTGCATATTTCAGAAAAATGTGTTTTCCATTCAGCTTTTTTATACATTTTTTAGGGAAACCCTGTGCAACCAAAGAATTCTTAGAGGGATTACTTCCAGAAAGATGAGCCCACTACAACAAGCTGGGTACACTTAGAAAGCTTAACATGTGTACTTTCAGGGAATATTTGGTTTATGTGGATTATTCCAAATGTAAAGGGTTGTTTTAGTAGAAAAATCGCAAGGTGCGCACTTTGTTTGCAGAGCTGAAATTTTCAAGTAAAATTACAGTTACGCACATGCTTTACTTTGGAGTGTTTGGCAACTCTTCCCCTGACAGAACCTATGCATGTTGGGTATTGTTCTGTTCGGGGGACCTTGCTTTGTCAGACTTGTTTTCTCTTGCTTGCATATTGTTTTTTTAGAAAAAAGTGGCTTTGTTTCTGCTTTTTTATTTTTGTTTTAGGAACCAAACCTGTGCAACCAAATAATTAATTGAGGGATTACTTCTAAAAAACTGCGACCATGTAAGCAAGTCAGATATACTTAGAAAGCTTGAGATGTGTACTTCCAGAGAATATATAGGGGTATTTCAATGTAAAGGGTTGTTTTTCCTTGAAAAATTGCAAGGTGCGCATAGCAGTTGTATTTTATCTGAAAATATCCTAAAGCTTGGGGGAATTTGGGGAAGTCTCCTTGGCAGGAAAGGGTGTCTACCAATACATGTGCTACCGTTGTAACCCGGGAGAAATGGGACTTTGACACATTATATGATTTTATTGAAAAACTTACATTTTTTTAAAAATAAAAAATACAAATTTTTAAAAAGAGTTTAAAAATTTTTTTTGCACATATTTCACCCAAAAATAGTGAGAAAACACTAAAACAAGGCCAAAGCAAGACATTTCATGTTAAAGCCCAGACTCTGCTGAAAAAACAATATATACTATTCCTAGGAAATCCCTGGAAAACCCTTAAAAATCACAGTTGAACATGTATAGCACAAAATAGTGAAAAATGTTCTGGCAACAGAGAGTGACAAAATCTCCAGGTAGGATGGCAGTTTAAGAGTTATAGCCTAACTTTGACGAAAAAACAACAATATATAATGTTCCTGGATTTCCTGGACATTCTTTCAAAAATCACAGTTAAAGTGGACCAAAACCCAGTATTTTCACTATCTTGGGTTTTGGTCCTTGGCCCCGGGATGAGGGCTGTGTGAACCCCCCCCCCCCCCAGGCCGATATGACTTACCCTTCCCCGGTCCTACTGAGCATGAGCGGGCTCTCGTCCCAAGCAGCATGCGTGGATCCGCTCCCGCCCTTTCGTCTAAGAGCTTGTCTAAGGAGAGCGGATCCAAGCGTGCTGGCGGCCTCTGCTAACCTCTAACTGGGAGTGTTCCCACACCGGCCATTCACAAATGACTGGCGCTGACCCTGCTAAAGGGATAGCGGGGATGCTGCCATTGAACTGGGAAAGAAGGTGAGTTTCCAGGCAACCTGGGCGCATTCTGGATGCCCTGGGGGTGGGGGGGAATCTAACGGCCCTGGAATTTGATAGATTCCACGGCCGTCGGGGCGTGGGTTTTGCCCCACTTTAAACAGACACAATGGTCTGGCAACAGAAGGTGACAATATCTCTAGGTAGGCTGGCAGTGAAAGGGTTAAACACTGAACCCCCCCCCTCCCACCCCCCAAAGACCTTAGACAGTGAACCCAGACTTGGTACAGGAGATCCAGCTCTAAATACCAATTTGTTCTGGTCAAGATGTATGAACACATGACAACTGTGTATTTTTTTAACGTTTTTTGCTGGGGGATTTGCTGTGTAGTGGTCGCGTTTTGCATTTCAACAAGATGATAATATTCTCTAGATTACAAAGGTAATCCCCAAATACTTGACTAGAAACGACTTGCACATGACTTGACACATTAGCAAGAGGTCTAACAAAGAATTGTCATTTTCAACACCATCGCCTTATTTACCCGCCCCCGAGTCACGCTCCACAAACCTCACATCGTTCGCAGATCACTTAACCCCTGTGTGATAATATCTTTCTCATTAGGTGGCCAATGACTGCGCCAACTGCGGCGTGAATAGAAAGGTGTAGAAACACTGTCACAAGCACAACGTTGTTTCCTGGGATGTGGAATTTTCTTTGTCTGGGGCCTTACATAACTGCAAACATTTTACATTTGGATTAGCAGACACATAAGTCCTCTCATTGATCACCTGGAGTTCACCTTAATCCAAATTGATTTGTTTTCTAGGGATTTTGTTTTTAACTTCAGTCTTATCCATTCTTTACATCATAACAAGGCCTTTCCGCATGTCTGAGCTGGTTAAAATACATCTGTGTTTTGAACACACACTTACACACTTTATTAGAGAATGTGCGCACCTTGGTTGACTGATATTCTCTTTCTGCAACACAAATGATCTGTAATTCTTTAAGAAAGAAGCAGGTGAGGGCACCACTAACAATTACAAAACTGTATTACATCCAGAAGGTGCACCCTGGGCTCCCCACATTTATACAGCGCAAGCTAAAAAACAACCCAACCAGGGAGTCCAAACAGAACTGGGGCACTCAACCAGATAAAACATTCATTGAGATATTTATTGTATAGACTAAGCCATCAAAAAGTATAAAAAACACAAATGACACAATGACAAAACACTTTAAAACATAACACTAAAACACCCAGGGCAAATAAGACTACAATACATATATAAGATTAATCAATAATAAATAAATCACAATGCTATCAGTGTTATTAAGTCAAATGAGTACAAAATAGATGCGGCTTCTCAACCTATTATAAATGCATCATACCCCATAATAGTTCCTAAATAGAAAACACAAGAGTAAAAAATGTGACTAATTAATCCTTAGTAACCCCTAATAACAATGCACACTGTATATATATATATATATATATATATATATATAGTGACCGTGCTATATAAATGACTAATGCCTAATACTATTTGTGCAATTGATCAGTGCAAACTCTAAAGTGCTAGTGAAATAAATAATGTTTAAAATGGCAGCAGTTGATAATGCATGAAGCTAGCATGTAGTCTACAGACTCCACTGGCTATCATTCAAGGGCCATGGCAGTCTGGCTAAGTGAATTACAACAATAATAAGGAATTGATTACAAAATTTCAAAGCCGCATGTGAAACAAATAATCAAACTCGGGTGTTCAAAGCTCCCCCGCGCGCTCCGCTGTGCGCCCACAGCTTCTGTAGGGGGTGAGGGATTCCCACCTCTGTCTCCTTTTGTGCTCTTGGCTCCCCCCTCCCCAGGCCCACCGCCCAGTGTGCATGACTACCGAAGGGTGTGCAGCAGGTGCAGCACATTACTGCATCTCACACAACCCCAGCAGCAGCCAGCACACATTCTTACCTCCCACCGGATATCCGGCAAGTGGAACGCAAACCACATCACCACTTACCTACGGCCCCACATCACCCATCCGTGCATGGCCAGTAGGCCACAGCACGGGCGTGGACACAGATTCTTTAAAGCAGAACAAAACTATCCCCTGGTTTTGTTGCTTGCCCCCACCATGTGTACCCCCTCCCTGAGATTTTTTAGATAAACTCACCTTCCCCTGGTCCTACGGCGCATGTGCATGCCTCTCGTCCAGTCAGAGCCTTTTGCAGTGCATGTTAAATGCTCAATACTAGCAGGCTGATTCATTACTAATGCCAGGTAGTGACAGATGAGCATCTGTAGCGAGGATTTCAAAGTGACCACTAGTAGTCGCTGTGCTCAGCCATGGTTAGTTGTTTCAGAGCGCCTTAGTCGCTGGCCGGCATTGATAAATATGTTGTGCGAGTTGCAGTACTACGCTGTATGGGAGTGAACGGTAGCGCCAGCTCAGTGCGACTGACTCACACCACATTCATAAAAAAAAAAGCCTCACACAGTTCAGGTGCTCAAAATCGGGTCGTTGTAGCCCATAGCGCCAGACCCTGTGTGATTAAAGTCTGTTTTTGAACATGTATCCACTAGTAACAAAGCGAAAACATATGGAATTACATTGTAATATGAACACTTTAATACCAGACATGTAAGGACAATTCTGCATAAAAATATTATTAATCAAAAAAGTTTTCAATAATGTCATTTTCTAGGCCAGGATACGTCAGAAAGATTTGAGTTTTTATAAAAAAAATGGGATCAGGAAAGGGATTTAAGGATCATGATTTGGGATGCCCCAGTGGAATCTTTTACAGCGGGATGCCCCGCTGTGTGAACCCCCCAGATCGCCCCCTCAAGAAAACTGTTACTTGGCAACCCTACAAAACTATAGGGTTGATTCAGAGCCCCTTTCTCGCCAATTTTTGGTGTGAAAATTTCTCGTCCATTTCTCCCCCTCATCTGATTCAGCAGAGCCTTTTTTTCTGCAAGAATTTTTGTGTGAGATGTTTTTATTTTTGTGTGATTTTTCGTTTGGTAGCAAGACCTCCGAAAAAACGTCATCAACACTAATATGCCTACAATTTACCAAAGCCTCAACATTTCAGTCGTTTGAACCATCACATTTATGATCACCCCCACAAATTATGTTTAGATAAATATCAAGATGGTATATTGATAAAATGTCCCCACTGAGAAGAATGAAAGTGGATTTCTGATGTTTCTGGTGTGCGTAAACTACAGCGGCACAGGGAATTTAGTCAAAATGGAATGAATGGACCAATTTGCACTCATCAGCCTGGAAGCTATGCATATGATACGTGTCTTTCCATCATATATTGACTTTCCATCAAGCCCAAACACAAGACTAAGCTGACCCATGAGTAAAGGCTCTGAAGCAGCCTTTGCAGTCTCCTTACCGCAATACTGAGGAGGAATCTCAAATACATGACAGCGCATTTAAAGCAGAGCAAAACCCAGCCGGGCCAGCCCCCAGGGTATCCCAAATTAAGATGCTCCGCTGTGTGAAACCCCCCAGGGCGCCAGTATTCACTCACCTTGGTGCCGTGACTATATGTCATTCGGCAAATGGCTCTCATTGTTTTCAATAGGGAGCAAGCTGCTGCCCGCACTCCCGTCTCAGCCATTCAGATAGGTTGGGGCTGGAGCACACGGCGCTAGGGATGCACCTGCTTGCCCTCCCTATTGAAATCATTGAGAGCCTTTTGACGAATGACACAGCCACAGAAAATGGCTCTCATTGGACGAGAGCCTGTGCATGCACCATTGGACCGGGGAAAGGTAAGTAAATACTAGCGTCTGGGGGGGTTTCAGTCAGCAGGGCAATTCGGGATCCCCCTGGGGACCAGAACAACGCACAGGAAAGTCAGATTCACAGGTTTTGTTCTGCTTTAATGAGCCACAAGAAATGGGCCACCTCAACAATTCTGCAAGCCATCTTTGATGCTAATAAGCTAAAAACATGTTATACTATGTATACACAGTATGAAGCCTAAAATCTACAGGTAAAGCATGTGGCTACCTCTTAACGTGGACCAAATCCCAGCTGGATCTTGTAGATTCCCGGGTCGATCCATTCCCTCCCCGCAGGGCATCCAAAATCGGGATGCCCCGCTGTGTGAAACCCCCCAGGTCGCCGGCTACACTTACCTTAATCCTGGTCTAACGGCGCATGTGCCCGCCAATTGTGAATGTCCGGCGCGGGCGTGCTCCCTGTTAGAGGGAAGCGTGAGATGCGGGCGGCAGCACGCTTGGCGCTTCTGAGCTAAGACGTCTCTTAGAAGTGCACAGCTCATTGTCTCCGAGCGCGCTGATTGGACGAGCGGACGCGTATGCGCTGTAGGACCGTGGTGAGGTGAGTTTATTTGGGAGATCTGGGGGGTTTTACATAGCGGGGCACCCCTGATTGGGGTTTCCCCGGAGGAGTGGACCAAAACCCAGGATGGTCAAAATCCTGGGTTTTGGTCCACTTTAAACCAGTAATTTTACATAAAATGGGCGTAATCTTACCTTAACCTGTGCTCCTCCCATGAAAGGCAGCTGTGATTGTCCAGTGGAAGTTACATTCTCATCCGGGGGAACGTGAATTAAGGTAAGATTTACAAGGCTTACAGGGGGGTTAAGCCATGGGAAAGGGGCCCCAGCAATCAGTATGCCCTCATCCCCCCACTCCCGGAGGAAGCCAACAATCATTTTATGAAAATGGTATGGTTTAAAGTAGACCAAAACCCAGGATTTTGACTATCCTGGGTTTTGGTCCTTGCCCCTCTTCCCGGTCCTACAACGCATGTGCAGCCACTAGTCCAATCAGCATGCTCAGATCTGCTTGAGCCCCTGTGTCCAGGAGCTTGTCAATGGCTATCAGATCAGAGTGCACTGGCGGCCGCATTCTCTGATTCCCTCTAACAGGGAGCGTGCCTGCACCGACCATTCACAAATGCCTGGTGCGGGCACGCGTCCTGCTAGAGGGATAACGGCGATGTGGCCGCTGCTCACACATGTGCCATTGGACCAGGAAAGAAGGTGAGTTTATGGGCTACTTGGCGGTTTCACACAGCGGGGCATCCAGATTCTGGATGTCCCGGGGGGAGGGAATCAATTGGCCCAGGAATCTTATAGATACCAGGGCTGATCTCCAAGGGTTTTGGTCCACTTTAACTCAAAACACTGATTCAACTATATAATCACCCATGTCGCATAAGGCTAAAAAGTCATTTCTGCATGTTGGTTACAAGCAACAAGCACATACATCATTGTCAACACATGAGAACTCAGCAGTAAAAATAATTAAAAAGGGATATATATATACTATATATAAATAAATATATATGTGTGTGTATAGTATATCATTTGTCTTAAATAAAGATACCTTGGGCAGATTTGTGTTGCAGAACAAACAGATATGCTCAGGCTACATGTGAAGTGGGAGGTGTAAAGATATCCCGGCTCTGACATGAGATACAGTTATAAACAGAGTGTTTTTGTGTTAGGGGATTGAATGTCATGAAACATATAGCCACATACACAGCCGGCTCCAAATAACTTTGAGGCAATGCATGAGCTGTACACAATATCTCAGCATTAAAACACTGCAGCATTTTTATACATAGTTACATAGTTAATACGGTTAAAATAACACATATGCCCATTAAGTTCAACCAAGGGTGTTGGGGTAGGGGAAGTTATTTTTTTATTTTTTTTTTTACTGATAACAGCTAATAGTAACTGTTATTGTTATTTTCTTCTAAATAAGCATCTAATCCTTTTTTAAAACTGTCAGCGGTTGATGCTGTAACAAGTTCTGTGGGAGGCTATTCCACAGATTAATAGTTCTTATGATAAAGAATGATTGTCGCCCCCTGGAGACAGGCAGGCTGATTCATTACTAGCGGCAGGTAGCGACAGATGAGCTTCTGTACAACGGCGCTATGAGCGGCCGCTAGTGTGCACCCCGATTAGCCGTCAGTCGCTATTACAGAGCTCCTCAGTCGCTATATTAACCTGGCTGCCAATGTTGAATATGATGTTTCTCAGTCGCTATAAAGCCACTGTACATTCGCTCACCCAAATCTAATGGTGTCTGGGCATTTTTAATGTTGTTGTAATGCTGAAATTTAGAATAATGTTATATTGTCTATGCTCACATAGGCAATATACGATTATTTATTGAATTGTTTTGCGTGTGTGTGTGTTGATGTAATGAAAGTCTGACAACAAAATTTAGGCAAAATACTAAAATTCTTTATTCCAAGTATGTCACACACCCCGCTTCCATAATCATGACATGTGGATTATGGCCAGTAGAGGGCGAACTTTGCAGAGATGACAGGAAAAAAAGGAGCCCCTCCCAGTCCATAAATACCTTGGACCTCCTACACATTCCCCAGTAATCGTCTCTGCAGACGGCGAGCAAGTCAGAAGATGGCTGTCTCCTCCTTGCAGGTAAGCCGGGTTTACACCCGGCCATTTTATTTCCCTATTTCTGCCCGGACCTTGTTTTTTTATTAGGCCCCTATGCCTCCCAGCCCTGGCTGTTGGTCCGG
Source organism: Gastrophryne carolinensis (assembly GCA_027917425.1). Classification (NCBI taxonomy): domain Eukaryota; kingdom Metazoa; phylum Chordata; class Amphibia; order Anura; family Microhylidae; genus Gastrophryne; species Gastrophryne carolinensis. Next base: position 146,546,642 of record CM051241.1, on the reverse strand, counting down.
GTGAAGGTAGGATACACCTTAGTGGTGTGATAACTTGGAGCCATGCTCCTCCGTGAGACCCCCTCCAAGGGGTAGGCGGATACCGGGTTTGGGATCCTGGTTTGGGATGCCCTGTCCGTCATTTTCCCTGCACTGCATTAGGTGGCTTGGGACTTTCCCCACCCATTGCTCCCTGTCCCTGGATCATGGGGGGGAGGGGGGCATGTCCCTCCAATTTTTTACCTCAGACTTTGCCTGGCCAATTAGCTGTCATTGTGGTATGAGTGTATATGTGTGTGTGTGGTGTGTGTGGCTGTTTGCTTCACTTGTTGCCGTGCCGCGTCTGTTAGACGGCGGCCCGGAACGCGGGCCGGCTCCGCAACCTTGCTGGAGCGCGGCCATGTTTTTTGCTTCTCATGTTAGTCAGGAGAGGGGGCGCCCACGGAGGTTCCCAGCAATGGCTGGGAACCACGGTTACTCTTCCCAGCAGGAGGGGGTGGGGCCACGTGCGGCGCGCGATCTGCGCTGGCCCGCCCTCCTTCTCTTCCCCTGGCCTGGCTGATGCTGCTGCTGCTGGGTGTCCGGTCACCATCTTGCATCCTAACTGTGAGTGCCCTGCGGGGCATCTGCCTTGTTTGTTATGCATAATCGTATTTCTATTGGGGTGCCTTGTATGCTGCGTTATCCTTGACATATACTGGAACCAAGCAATCTGATGAGGGGCAGATCCTTTCTGACCCCTTGTTGGGAGACGGTTACCAGGGATGCCAGCCTGTCGGGCTGGGGAGGTTTTTGGAAGACGCATCAGTTCAAGGGGCTGTGGGGTCCTCTGGAGGCTCACACCCCCATCAATGTCTTGGAGCTGAGAGCTATTCGGTTGGTTCTGTCATGCTTGATGCATCACCTACGCGGCTTACCGGTTCAGGTTCAATCAGACAATCGAACTGCGGTAGCTTACATCAATCACCAAGGAGGGACTCGCAGCAGGAGTGCCCTCAGGGAAGTTTCTCTGATTCTTCCATGGGCGGAGAGCAATGTTCCATGCATCTCAGCAGTGTACATTCCGGGAGTGGAAAACACGGAGGCGGACTCCCTGAGCAGGGGATCCTCTTGCCGAGGGGAATGGTCTCTCATCCACATGGTCCCTCTGTCACACGTGGGGGTTGCCGGAGGTGGATCTCTGCCTCACGTGACAATCACAAGCTCCCAATGTTTGTGTCTCTGTCTCAGGATACTCTGGCCCTGGCAGCGGACGCCATGTCTCTTGCCTGGAGGGATCTGGGGTTCCTGTACCTGTTTCCCACCTTCTCCATGGTGGGCAAGGTGGTGCGCAAGCTGGCTCAAGAGGGTGCGCCAGCAATTCTGGTGGCCCCAAGGTGGCCAAGACAGGTTTGGTTCACAGACGTCGTACGGCTGTCGGTATATCAGTACAGGTTGCCCCTGTTTCCGGATCTGATCACTCAAGGTCAACTTTGTTACCCTAATTTACAAATGCTGGCTTTGACGGCGTGGCTGCAGAAACCTCCATCTTAAAAGAAGGTTTGTCTGATGCTGTGATTCAGACACTTGTTAGGGCTAGGAAGTGATCTTCCTCTAACATCTACTACAGGACTTGGAGGTCCTATAGTGATTGGTGTGAGGCTAGGGCCTTGCCTTGCAGGGTGTTTTAGATCCGTAGGATTTTGGATTTTCTTCAAAACGGTCTGGACCTGGGGCTCCAGCTTAGTACCTTGAAAGGGCAGGTCTCTGCCCTGGCGGTCTTCTTTCAAAGGTCCTTTGCTCTTCATCCTTTGGTTAAAACTTTTTTCCAGGGGGTCCCTCTTGTGCGGCCCCCTCGAAAGCCTTTGTTGCCTTTTTGGGATTTGAATTTGGTTCTGTCGGCCCTCCAGGGACCTCCTTTTGAGCCGGTGCAGGACTTTGCACTTTCTATGCTTACACAAAAGATTGCCTTTTTGGTGGCTATTACCTCTGTTCGACGTGTCTCTGAGTTGGCGGCTCTTTCCATTCAAACCCCTTACTTTGAGAGACACCAGGACAAGGTGGTTTTTCGTTTTAAGCCAGATTTCCTTCCTAAGGTGGTTTCTGCCTTCCATCTCAATCAGGATGTGGTTCTTCCTTCCTTGTGTCCTAAGCCTAGCAATGACAAGGAGAGGGTCCTGCACTCTTTGGATGTAGTTCGTTGTGTGAAGTACTATTTGGTTGCTACTTCTTCCTTTCATAAGACGGATGCCTTGTTCATGGTGCCCTCCGGGCCCCGAAAAGGTTTGGCGCCTGCCAAGTCTACCATTAGTAAATGGATACGTCAGGCCATTGTTGGGGCCTATTCTGCCAAGGGGAGGACTCCCCCTTTTATGTTCACTGCGCATTCTACTCGTGCTGTTGGTGCGTCCTGGGCTTTTCAGCACCAGGCTTCAGTTGAACGGGTTTGTAAGGCTGCTACTTGGTCTTCTGTTCATACTTTTTCCAAGTTTTAAAAGGTTGATGTGCGGGCTTCAGCGGATGCTGTTTTTGGCCGCGAGGTTCTGCAAGCTGCAGTGGTTTAAGTTGGTACATTCTTTTACTGTTTTCGGTTCCCCCCCATGACGGACACTGCTTTTGGATGTCCCACATGTCATGATTATGGAAGCGGGGTGTGTGTCATACTTGGAATAATACCATTTTGTGATTACTCACCTGTAAAATGGGTATTATAAGTATGTCACACACCCCGCTTCATCCCTCCCTTATTGGTATTTTGGATCTTTTATATGGTGAACCTTTTAGTGTTATGATTGTTTATATTTGGCTCTTCCTGGTCCACTTACTGCTGTCCTATACTGGGGAATGTGTGGGAGGTCCCAGGTATTTATTGACTGGGAGGGGCTCCTTTTTTTCCTGTCATCTCTGCAAAGTTTGCCCTCTACTGGCCATAACCCACATGTCATGATTATGGAAGCGGGGTGTGTGACATACTTATAATACCCATTTTACAGGTGAGTACTCACAAAATGGTATTATTTTTTTTAAAAAACAGGCCCAACATGGGCAGAACCCAAGGCCGCGAAGCGGCCAAACTAATACCCCCCACCATATTGCTTTTTCTTCTTCCCCAGCAGCATAAATCTGGTCCTTCTGCGATGCTCAATATTGCGAGCTGTAGGGTGAATTGTAAGGTAATGTAATGTAAGGTAAATTTCATTAATATTTGGACTTCAGAATAATTTCAACCAACCAATGAGAGGTCCAAAAGTTAAAGGATTAATTATTGTTGCTTCTAAATATTTTAGCCCTTAAACATTAGGCTAGTATAGTGAAATATTTTATCTATATGGTTTATTTTCAGGCCTACCATTCACTTTTATCCTCCCTAGGCTCACTTTATAAATTACCTTAAATAACCAAATAATGGCTACTTAAGCAATGGAAGACTGTACATCCTGTTTTGCTTAGTTACTCATGTCCATTTTTATATAAAAATCCTTCACCTATTACAAGTATAGTTATAGAATATACTATCGAAGGGTTATTTTAATTACCTCACAGAATCACAGGCTGCTTGTTTAATGTATTTTTACCTAACCTAAGCCGAGCCAACAAACTAGCATGCATACATGCAATTATGAATGTGGCTTGCAAATAGAGCATTTACATGTCTCATATTTAACCCAAGACTGACATTAACCTTTATCCCTGGACATGTATAAAGACATATGTATTCTTAGTATAAAGTACGTCCTGCTCCAGTTATAGTACTTACACTTGGGTTATCCTCCGACAGATGGCGCTGCACTGCAGAGACATGCAAAACAGGCTCCTCCTGGCCCCTCAAATACCCGGGGACCTCCCACAAATCCCCAGATTTATCTGCAGTGCTGACTTCGAAGACATGAAGTATCGCTCTCTCGCAGGTGAGCGGGGCTATTAAAGCCTGCGGCCCTGTTGGACTATTCCCACCCGTCCTCCCTGTGATGTGCCTCCCAGCCTGGGCTGCGCTGGTCGGATGAAGGTAGGCAGCACCATGTGTGCTTACAGAGCCATGCTCCACCGCAGTCCCCCACCAAAGGGTAGGCGGTTTAGGCTGATGGTGAGCCTCTAGGGGATGCCCCTCCCGTATTATTGCCCATGCCCTGTGTAGCGGTGGGCCCTGTACAAAGGGTCGCCAGCCTCCCTCGTTCCCCCCGTAGCTCGGGGGGAAAGAAAGGGGGGGGGGTGTGTGGTCTCAGTGTATTGTGATTACACGCTTATGGCCTTAGTATTGTCCCTTGACTTGTATACTGGGTGTCAGACGCCGCGCTGATTTGCATTTTTATTGTGTTTCTGCCGCCGCCGTGCGCATCTCTTTCCTTCATTGGATGTGCTGCGCCGGGCGGCGGCGTCTTCATTGGCAAATCATCTATTCTAAGTGTGTCATACACTTCGCTCCTCATGACAAGTTGACTACTGTCTTAGAGTTTCGCGCTCTTTGAGGGGGCGGAGACCTGGCTTGGCGCGCTCCTCGTCACGGGTCGCTCTGGCCCGCCCTTCGAGGTTCGCTTGGCGCCATTTTGATGGTAGTCGCGGACGCGCGTGGTAACGGTCCCCCTCTTCCCTTGGTCTGTAAGTGCCCTCGCGGGCGATTTTCATACTTCTTGCTTACTGTGCATGGTTCTGACACCCCTTATTCTCATTGTGTCTTTCAGACTGGTGAAAGCCATTGGCTTCTCCCGGCCCTGTGTAGTTTATAGTTTATAGACCCTAGCGGGTCTTTGGGGCATCCAGGGTGGCGTATAGCGTAAAACCCTACTGGCATATTGTGCGCAAGGGCCCTGGTAAGAAGCTGCACTTGACGCCTCATGTTACTGTTTTTCCCATGGGAACTGAGGAGTTTACTACTCCGTGTGACTATACCCCTTCTGATGAAGGAGAGCTGTTCTCTGACTCAGGCTCATCTGATGAGAGGCCGAGGAGTCATGACGATTCTGGCCCTAAATACTGGGGCCAGTGTGACACTGACGATCTGTTGATTAAGGTCTTTAAGGTTCTGCCTATCTCTCTCCCTGGTGAGGCTCCCAAGCCGAGAGGGGAGTGTTTCCATACAGTGACAGCACGCTTGGAATTTCTAGAGCAGGCTCATTTCCATGCTTTCGTGCTCAAGGAATGGGAATGCCCCAGTAAACTTCCAGGGGTCCCAGGGGACTGGGATAGGAAATACCCTTTTCCCCCTGAGGTGGTTAATTGTTGGTCATCACCCCCCGTGGTGGATGCCCCGATCATAGGGGTTCCTAACCCCCCCTTTATTACAGCCCCTGCTTATAGTACCCTTCGGGATGCTGAGGACCAGCGCATTGATCTGCTGGCCTCCCACGCCTTTTCTTGTGCAGGGACGGGGCCGAGGCTATTACTGCAGTGGCCGCTAGAACCCTCATCAGAAAGATGCTTGATCATCACCCTGAGGATCTCCCCTGGGATGTGTTTAATGCACTCTCCAGTTGTGATGTGTTTGTAAAATTTATCCTATTAGCGCTGGATGACACCATTAGAATGTGTGCCAGAACTTCTGCCTTTGTGGTGGCTATACGTCGCTTGGTTTGGCTGCGACAGTGGGGTGCTGACGATGCTACTAAAAAGACTCTTACTGGACTTCCCTTTATAGGGCAACGCCTGTTTGGGGCCCGTCTGGACCTGTTTGGTAAAAAGGGCAAATCACCCCAACGCAGGCGACCGTCTCGGCCCCCTTGGGGCAGGGGCATCCCTCCCGCTCCCTACCATAGTGTTAAACAAGAACCTGGGGTGTCCTTCCTGGGGGCTCGCGCAGACTCCTGCCCCGGGAGCGGCAGACAACGCCCTGGCCCCTCTGGCAGGGCTAAGCCTAAATCTTCCACCAAACCCCCTGAAGCATGATGGGGCACCCTCACCCATCCGGGTGAGGGGATGGCTGCAGCACCTTGCTCTTGTCAGGAGGCATCACGCCTCATTCTGGTGGATTCAGGAGGTAGTGTCCTCCGGATACAGGTTAGAGTTTGCTGCGTGGCCTTCCCCATGATTATCAGGGTACTCCTGGTCCCTGCCTCTGTTCAGGTACAGGCCATGCAAGGCAGGCGGGGTCTGGGGGTCACTTGCAGATTGCCCTTAATAGGCAGAGGCAGGGGCCGCTACACCTACCTTTCCACAGTTCCCCGAAAGGATGGGTCAGTCTGGCCCATTCTGGATTCACAAGTTTGCGGCAATTCACCAATTACAGGCAGTTTCTGCATGGTTTGGGCCATCAGCGCCTTGCGCTCAGGCTGCTTCTTGCCATCTGTGGAGCTCAAAGATGCTTCTGTTCACTTCCCTGTGTCTTCTGGACACCGAGGCTCTTCAGGTTCGTGTTGGAAGTTCCAACACTGCTAATCTGTGGCCTTGTTACCTGGCCTCTCTTCAGCTCCCAGAGTGCTCACCAAGGTGCTGACGGAGGTGATATCTATGATGAGACCAAGGGGCGTCCGCGCTATGACCTCCCTGGACGTCCTTTTTCACTTCCCAGTCTCTACGTTGGGCTAAGTTGGTTCTTGGCTGGCGGTGTCCACTGGGAGTCATTTGGATGGGTGATCAATCACCCCAAGTCCTCATTGTCCCCTTGCTTGGTAACTCCATTACTTGGAATGATTCTGGATTCGGTTCAGGCGAGAACCTTTCTTCCAATGCAATAAAGTGGACAATCTGGTTGCATGGGCTTAGTCCCTCATTGCTGTCCCCTTCCCTTCGCTAGGCAGGGAGGCAGCTGGTGGGCCCGTTGGTGGCTTGCTCAGAAGAGATTCCTTATGCTCAGTTCCCCTTGGGCCCTTCTACAACTTCTATTGTTAGTACAGGACAGGGATTCAGCATCCCTGGAGCAGGGTCTGTCTGCCTTCCCCAGTGGTGAGGAGGTCCCTCTTGGAGTGGATGAACTCAAGGAACCTGTCTGGGGGAAGTTCCCTTCTTGCCCCTTCCTGGAGAAGGTCACCATGGATGCCAATCTATCAGGTTACAGGGGGGATTTTCTTCTGAAACTCCCTGCGGTTCTGGGGGAGGTGGGGCCTTTAGAGGGTCCATACGCCCATCAATGTTTGAAACAGTGAGCGTTCAGGTTGGTTCTATTTTGCTTGGCTACTCCTCTTCAGGGCCTACCTGTTCGGGGGCGCTCAGTCTGTCTGATGACAGTGGCCTACATTAATCATCTGGGAGTGACCTGGAGCAGGAGGGTCCTCCAGGAAATGTCTGTGATCCTAATCTGGGTGGAGGACTATGTCCCTTGCATATCAGTGGTTTTCGCCCAGGTAGGGTCTCTCTGTGACAGGATGTCCTAATCCCTGTGTCACTATGGGGTCCAACCAGTTATGGATCTGTTTGTGTCCCGTCGTTATCACAAGCTCTCGGGCCTTGTTTCCCTGTCCCATGATCTTCTGGTCGTGGTCAGGATGCCTTGGTAACGTTATGGCTGGACATTCTGTTCTGTATGTCTTTTCTCCATTCCCCCTGATAGGCAGGGTTCTGTGCAAGATTGTTCTGGAAGGGGGACCAGTGGCTCTGGTGGTCCCCGGGTGGCCTAGTAGAGTGTGGTTCGTAGACGTGGTACTGGGGACATTAGTTCTGTACGTTCTGCCAGGAGTGCCAGCTCTGCTCACTCAGGGCCCCTTTACGTCACCCCAATCTACAGACTCTGGCCTAGACGGCCTGACTGCTGAAACATCCATCTTGATGGAGACAGGCTTATCTGTCTCGGTGATTGAGACTATGGGAAGATTAGGAGCAAGCTTCTTCCTCTTTTTCTTCCATCTGTTATAGGGTATGGTTTACCCATATCGATTGGTGTGAGTCTAGGTCTCTTCCCTGTTGGGCGTTCTCGGTTCCCAGGGTTCTAGAGTTATTACAGCATGAGTTGGAGTTGGTATCCGACTCCGTACTCTGATGGGTCAGGTTCTGCCCTGTCCGCCTTGCTTTTGAAGTCTTTTGTTCAGTCTTTCTTGGTTAAGACTTCTTTCGGGGGGTACTCATGTGCGTCCCCCATGTAATCCTATGGTCCCTGTTGGGATTTGAATTTGATTCTGTCTGCCTTGCGGGGTTTTTCCCTCTGGTCCTATTCAGGATGCTGTCTGGCTGTTCTTACCCTCAAGGTTGTCCTTCTGGTGGGTGTTACTTAGGTCAGACGTGTGTTTGGCGGGCGGCTCTGTCTACCTAGCCCCCATTCTTTGAGATACACCAGGATAAGGTGGTGTTCCGCCTGAAGCTGGACTCTCTTCCTAAGGTGGTGTCTTATGTTCATTGATTCAAGATATTGTTATTCCTTCTGTGCCTTATTCCTAGCAGCACTGAGGAAAGGGTTCTGCATTCCTTGAACAGGTGTTGGAAGTTTTTTCCTTGGTAGTCACTGTGTCCTTTAGGAGAACTGATGCTCCTTTGGACCTACGGTCGCTCCATCCTGAATGTGCCCGATCTCGTCTGTTCTCGGGGAGTTGGGCGGTCTTGGCCCTGGTCATTACTTGAAGGGGTTGGTTCCTTCTGGTCCTAGGAAAGGGTTTTTGGCTTCTGCCAAGTCTACTGTTAGCTATTGGATTCGTCAGGCTGTTACTCAGGCCTATTCCAACAAGGGGAAGAATCTTCCTTTTCGCTTTGCTTCTTATTCTACTCGTGCTTTGGTGCCTCTTGGGCTTTTCAGCACCAGGCTTCTGTTGAACTGGTTGCTAGGCCGCTATTTGGTCTTCTGTTCATACCTTTTCAAAGTTTTACAAGGTTGATGTTAGGGCCTCAGCTCATACTGTCTTGGCCGCATGGTTATGCAGGTGGCAGTGGTTTTAACTGTCTGCTGTTGCCCTTTTGTTGGGGATCCCACCCTACTTTATGGACACTGCTATTGTATGTCCCAAGTGTAAGTACTATATCTGGAGCAGGACGTACTGTATACTAAGAATAATACAATTCTGTGAAATACTCACCTGTAGAATTGATATTATTTGTATACAGTACGTCCTGCTCCACCCCACCCTGGTTTTTGGCATTTTTCTGGATCCCCTGTATGGTGATTGTTACCATTGTTATAGTTACCAGTTTCGGTGGTTAATTCTCCCGGCTTCTTGTTCACTGCTTTTCAATGCTGGGGATTTGTGGGAGGTCCCCGGGTATTTGAGGGGCCGGGGGGAGCCTGTTTTGCATGTCTCTGCAGTGCAGCGCCATCTGGCGGAGGATAACCCAAGTGTAAGTACTATAACTGGAGCAGGACGTACTGTATACAAATAATATCAATTTTACAGGTGAGTATTTCACAGAATTTTATTTTTTAAGGTATGTGTATTTTAAATTTTATTTTACTCACCATCGCAGCTGTGGCTAGGAACCATGCTGCTGGGGGTTCCTGGAGCTGGGGTGGGGAGTATGATGACCGGGTCCATCTGTGTGGAAATATATGTTTTGGCAAAAACACAACAGAAACATTCATAAGATTTTAAAAATGGATGTTGTTAATTGGCATCCACCTGTATTTTAGGATTAAAACTCAGCAAAAACAATAATTTAAAATATTACCACAGGCATTTGGTTAATTATTTAAACATGTGTTACACATGGTTTGAACTCATTAGCATAGTATTTAGGGTTACATGAGTTGACCTGTTTCTGTTAACTAGTCCACATGGTCCACTCAATACCATATAATGTTTTTTGGCCGAATACATGTTTTTGTTTTAAAGAGCTAAATTTGCAACACCATTTTATTATTATTATTATTATTGTTTATTAGTATTATTGTTTATTTATATAGCGCCATCAACTTCGGTAGCGCTTTACAAGGTATGAATACAGACAGGGTAAAACAAATAGTACAGAGAACAATACAAAAATAGATGCCACAGGTTAAAACCAAGTGTTGTGAGCACAGGAGACAATAGGGAGGAGTGCCCTGCCCTTACGAGCTTACAGTCTAAAGGATGGGGGCGGGTCACAAGTGGTAGAGCTTGCTGAATGGCTGAATGTGCCATTGAAGGTTATAGGAGTTGCTTAAGCCAGGTCATATGCTTGTCTGAAGAAGTGAGTTTTTAGGGCGCTTTTAAAGGCTTGGAGTGATGGAGAGTGGTGGATAGTCTTAAAAATAACTTACCACGACTATGCCCGTGTGCAAGATCTGCAGCATAGCTGGTGGAGTTGCCGGCTCTATGATGCCCTCTAAAACAGTTAAAGGTGGAAAGGTATATATAAGTAACAACAAGGTCACCATGTAACTAAACAACCACAATAAGAAATGCACTCACCAGGGGATGAGCTGCTGCTGGTATCCCAGGGAGGGCTATGAGGTGGAGGCGTTGAGCCTCTACTCCTCACAATGGGCCCAGCAGATCCCAAACCCGATGGGCCACCCTCCTCCCTCTCACTTCCTGATCCTTGAGGGAGTGTGCTGGAGTCCCTCACCTCCTCCCCACTTGAGAGTGGCCACAGCTGAGTCCGACTGTGAGGAGCTGAGGCTCCATATTGCCCTCACCCCAGCAGCACGCTCCACTGGAGCGTCATCCCCTTCCTCCCCTGGGTCCTCTAGATGAGATCTACGAGAGGGACCCTGCAGACTCATCCGAATCCAACACTCTTGTGCGGGGGAGGAACCCCTTCCTGTGTTTCCCCAGGGGAGGACGCTTATCTGTGGAGAGGAAACAAAATGAAAATAGGGACAAATCACACTCAAATACATTACTCATCCCACATTATAGAAATAACAAGTATTTAGTGATTTTACACTTACCAGATGCGTAGGCATCATGGAGCCGGTAAATGCCCTCATTGTCCCGGCGCTTAAAAGTCGGACCATTTTTGTATTATGGCCCGTTTGGTTTGGAAGCGCTGGGACATTGTGGCTTGCACCTCCATCACTATGCCGCTTTTTGCACTCAGGACATAGTCGTACTCCTTGCAGCAAAAATCCTAAGAAAAAAACACCAAAAAATAAATAAATATGCTAATCCACAATTTTGTCATTTCCATAAAAAATATTAATATAAAACATTGTTTTTCTTCCAATCCATTCCAGGCCGTCCCCATTATTCACAATTGGGTAATTCCTGTCCGGATGGGCGTCGACTGCAAGATTAAAGGTGTGGCTCCTCCCGGCCCCCATAAGTAGCAGCTGCCTCTAATCAAGACCAGTTTATTTCTTGCAGTTTGGAAGAAGGACTGTGAAGATGGCTTGATTCTCTCTCAAGGATTAGGTATTGGCAGCAAGCGGGGGTTTCAACCTGTCAGCCTCCTGCACGACCTTATTCCCACGGATTCCTTTGACCCAATGCTATGCCTCCCCGGCTTTTTTGCTGTTTAAATTGGCGTCCGTGAAGGTAAGGTGAAGCGCCGGGGTCTGGGGAGCTTTTCTGAGTGTTAAACTCTCAGGGCTGCAGGCTTCATTAACAAGCAAGTCGGCCGCAGGTTTTTGTCTGTGAACCTGCTGAGGAACCATGTATATTCATTGTTTTTTCATTGCTATTCATTGTTTTTCATTGCAATTTATTTTTCTAATCGTTACTTTTAATGAAAAATAGTATATAGGGGAAAACATTTTTTAATTAAATGTTTTTTTCTCTTTTTGATTTTAGATTGTGGGAAGAAGGTTGTAGGGTTGTGGTTCCTCCCAGTCCCCTTTTTTGGTGGGGATTGGCTATAGGCTTAGGACCTTAGTAGTCTTTTTTGCCTTAAAAAAAAAAAATCACCATGATGGAGGCATCAGGGGATAGTGAGCCGGGCATCCCACTTGGGCAAGACAGGCTCTGCCCCTTGTGCAGGCAAAATCCCCTGGGCAGTTTCAGCACAATTTGTTCCGCTTGCGCCAGAGGCATTGTTTCTGACCATGATAGGGCCTTCAGTCCTTAGTCCCGCGTTAAATTTAGTCCCTCCTGAAGCTCAGCCTTCCCAGACAGTCCCTAGAGAAGGGGGAGAAAGCAGTGGGACACAATCTGATTTGGCGCATAGGTTGGCTAACCTGGAGAAACAGCACTCATTGGTAGCCCCTAAAAACACCTCGAGTAAGAAGAGGCACTTGCTCCCAGATGATACAGATAATTTACCTTCCTCTGTCTTTGAGACTTTACACATTGCCAATCCTAAGATGGCCAAGAGAAGGAGGGATGATTTGTTTAGGCCTGAGAGGCAGAGGCGAGTTTTTCCTGAACAGCCTCATTTTTCTAGGATGGTGCTTAAGGAGTGGGAAAGACCTAACAAGCTGCCGTCGGTCCCTAGAAACCTAGAAAGAAGGTATCCTTTCCCTTCTGAGTTGATTAAATTATGGTCGCATCCTCCTGAGGGGGACCCTCCTTTTTCAGGTCTGTCCAACACCACTATCATGCCGTCGGCTGATAATGCTTTCTTAAGAGACCCTGCGGAGAAACGCATGGATCAGTTGGCTTGCCATGCCTTCGTCTTGGTGGGTTAACTATTCCAAATATGCATCACACCCTGCTCCAGAATGATTCATTACGTCTGGGTTATAGTCCACAAGAGGGCGCTTTACTGCAGAGATTGCAAAAAAGAGGCCCCTCCCGGTCCACATATACCTGGGACCTCCCACTCATTTCCAGTTTAGTCTCTGCAGTCGGCGTCGACAGTCAAGATGATGGCTCTCTCTCTCCTTACCGGTAAGCCGGGTAGCACCTGGCCCTCCTTTTGTCCTATTTTTACCCGGGCCATTTTAAAATGCCTCCCAGCTACGGCTGCATGGTCCGGGTGAGGGTAGGTAGCACCTATTAGAGGTGCTTTTCACAATGGAGCTAGACTCCACCGCAAATCCCCCACCAAAGGGTAGGCGGTTTTCAGGTTGGTGATCCTGATATGGGATGCCCTGTCCGTTTTACTGCCCTCATTACATAGACCCGAATGTAACCATGGGCTTTCCCTCTGCCTCCCTGTTCCCGGTTAGTGGAGGGGGGGGGGGTGTATCCACGGCTATTGTATTTTAAATGTATGTGTTTTTTTACTTGTGTGTGAGTGTGTGTTATTCTCTTACACGCGCTGGCAGCTGCCAGCACGCTCTCCTCCTCTCCTCCGTTTGCTCCTTCATTCTGATCGGCCCGCGCGTGCGCTCTGCGGTGCGTCACGGCTGGCTCCCAGCCTATTGGCTGGGGAGCGCGGCCTGTTAGCTGTCCCCGCGCTCAGCAGTGGCCCGCCCCCATGCTTTCTAATTTCATGTGATGGCTGCTAGGAGACTCTGCGGGCAGTATATATATATATATATATATATATATATATATATATATATATATATATATTGTAAGCGGGCAAACAATCAGCAGTGACGGACAACGGATTTAAACGGATAGTCCAAAGATTTGGACAACGGATAGTCCAAAGATTGCAGCATAAATGCAGAAAGCAAAAAGGGTTACTTCATCAACCAAATAGTCCTGGGCTGGGTACTCCAGCAAGCTGATCAATTCCAGTCCACTTTACAGGGTGTATCAGCCCTCTGCTCAATGTCCAGTGTTATTCTTCACCACGTATCAGCTCAGCCTGGGCTCACTCCAACAGTCTGGTCATCTCCCAAGAAAGGCCGTGTGCTCTCTTCTTATACAGGCTTCCCCTGTAATCAGCGTGCACACTTGTGGAGGGCCTTAGAACATGTAACAACGTTAGGGAATTGGGGAAGTGACCCGGGTCCTGAAAATCCGGGCCGGATTGTGCTTTATCCAACCAAGCAGGGAAAAAACAGACATTTTGATACAATTTACCACAATATATATATTATATATATATAGATGTATTAATTACTATTATGGGTATGCACGCTGGGGTTTTTTTTACTCATGTGAGCTTTCCCATGGGGGGACAACCCTAATTAGAGGTTTCTCCCTGTCCTGTGGCCCATCCCCAAAAAATTAAGGGGGATCTTTAATTTTATCCTATAAAATCCTCCCACTAACGGACATTTAAGGGGCATCCCGGGTAGCTAATTAGCGTAATTCCCGTTGGTCATTGCGACTACCTAAAATCACCATATGGAGGCTCCCCAGGATACTGTGCTCGGGGTCCCCTCGGGGCAATCCCGGCTGTGTGTGGTGTGCGGGGCATCCCTTGCGAGCGATAATGTGCAGATTTGTGTACCATGTGCGCAGCAGGCGATTGCGCGGCAATCTGGGCCCCGTGTGGCTGGGTCAGCTCCGCTGGTCTCATCCCCCCCACGCGCCTGGCCAAGACCCCTAGTGACATTAACACTAGCGGGGAGTCGCAATCCGATGTTTGCGCTAGACTGGCCAACATTGAGAGAATGATTGCTAGTTCTGCAGCCAGGAAGGCTCCAGCTAAAAGACGGCACATTGCCCCTCTGCGCCGGCCTTTGCCTCTGATTATGATGATTTTCTTGATTTGTCTGACTATACCCCGCTTGAGGAGGGGGAATTATTCTCAGACTCCGATTTCTCTGATGATCAGCAGTACCTTGGCGCCGGTGCCGGTACAGAGCGTGGGGACGCGGGCGACACCCATAGGCTGCTTACCCAAATATTTGAGGTACTTGCCATTTCCCCCCTGCGGCGGTGCCTAAGCAGCAGGGGGAATTGTTTGGTACCGTTAAGCCACGGTTGGAATTCCCAGATCAGACGCATTTTAACAAGCTGATTCTTAAGGAATGGGAGAAGCCTAGCAGGCTTCCCGGTATTGCTAAGGGGTGGCATAGGAGGTATCCCTTTCCCGCTGACACGGTCAAACGTTGGTCAACTCCCCCCGAGGTGGATGCCCCCGTCCTGGGGTTGTCCAATACGTCCGTCGTGCATTCTCCTGATTCCACTACCTTGAAGGATAGTGAGGACCGACGTATTGACCAACTGGCCTCCCATGCTTTTGCTTGTACGGGTTCGGCCTTGCGCCCGGTGTGTGCTTCTGCTATCACAGCCGTGGCTATTAGTACCTTGATCAGGGGCATTCTGGATGGCTCCCATGAGGATCTTTCAAGTGCGGAATTGGGGGCTCTGTCGCAATGTGAGCTCTTCATCACTTACGTCTTATCTGCCTTAGATGACATCATTCGGATGTGTAGCAGGACCTCGGCATTGGTAATCTCTATCCGCCGTTCGGTCTGGTTGCGCCAGTGGGCAGCTGACAATGCTGCTAAAAAGGCGCTCGCGTGGCTTCCCTTTCAGGGTTTGCGCCTGTTTGGGGATCGTTTGGACATTTTTGCTAAGGGAGGTAAGTTGCCCCAACACAAAAAGCAGCCGCGACCTTTTCGGGGTTCAGGCTCTTTCTTTCCCTCGTTTTGTGGGCCTAGGACAGGCAAGGGGGTATCCTTTGCTGGACAAAGGGGAGATTTCTGGGGCAAGGGCAGAGGCCGTGCCCATCCCGGCTCCTCCTGGGGTGCCAAACCCAAATCCACTGCCAAGCCTGCTCAGCAATGAGGGGGCGCCCTCACCCTTGTGGGTGCGGGGACGACTGCGGCTCTTCGCTCGGGTCTGGGCCAAACAGATTTCAAACAAATGGATCCTGGAGGTTGTCTCCTCCGGGTACAAGCTGGAGTTCGCGGACTGGCCTCCTAACAGATTCCTCAGATCTCGGGTTCCTACAGACCCTCGGGCAGCGCAGGGACTGTTGTTGGCGGTGCAAAACCTTCAGGCCATGGGGGTCATTCATCAGGTTCCCCCCAGAGATAGAGCTCAGTGTTACTATTCCAATCTCTTTACAGTGCCCAAAAAGGATGGTTCCATCAGACCCATTCTGGACTTGAAGATTCTCAACCGGTTCATCAGAACCAGACGGTTTCGCATGGAGACACTGCACTCCGCTGTCAGCTCCCTGCGCCTGGGGGACTTTATGACCTCAATAGACATCAAAGACGCTTACCTTCATGTGCCGGTCTTTCCAGGACACCAGCGGTTCCTCAGGTTTGTGGTAGGGGAACATCACTACTAATTTGTGGCTCTACCCTTCGGGCTCACCTCTGCACCCAGGGTGTTCACCAAGGTACTCGCGGGTGTGATGGCCCTTCTCAGAGCCCAGGGCATTCGCATTCTTCCTTATCTGGACTACTCCTTCACTCCATCAGGCGGAGTTGGACACCCGGACGGTGGCTGCGACACTGGAGAGGTTTGGGTGGGTAATTAATTACCCCAAGTCCTCACTCTCTCCGTCACAAGTGACTTCTTTCCTGGGCATGACGCTGGATACCATTCAGGCCATGATTTTCTTACCTCAGCAGAAGGTGGACGCTCTTCAAGCGCTGATTCATCTCTTACTGTCCAATCCTCATCCATCTATCCGGCAAGGGATGAGACTGGTGGGACAGATGGTGGCCTGCTTCGAGGCAGTGCCCTTTGCTCAATTTCACATGAGGCCTCTTCAGCTCCATCTCCTGTCGGCCTGGGACAAGTGCCCTCTGTCTCTGGATCAGGCCTTTGTTCTGTCTCTTCTGGTACGGCAGTCCCTTCTGTGGTGGCTGGACCCGAGGAATCTTTTGGGGGGCAGATCATTCCTGACGCCCCACTGGGAGATGGTCACGACGGATGCCAGTCTGTCAGACTGGGGGGGCTACTGGAGAGCCCATCAATTTCAGAGGCTGTGGGGTCCTCAGGAGGCACATGCCCCCATCAATGTTCTGGAGCTGAGGGCGGTTCGGTTGCTGCTGGCGCAGCTGACGCCTCACCTTCAGGGCCTGCCGGTTCAGGTTCTCTCCGACAACAGGACTGCGGTCGCTTACATCAATCATCAGGGGGGGACTCGGGGCAAGAGTGCCCTCCGGGAGGTGTCTCTGCTTCTGTCTTGGGCCGAGAGCAACGTTCCGTGCATTTCGGCGGTTTACATTCCGCGGGTGGAAAACCTGGAAGCGGACTCCCTGGGCAGGGGGGCCTCTCACCGGGGGGAATGGTCCCTCAGCAATGAGGTCTTCCTATCCCTCTGTCGCAGGTGGGGGCTGCCGGATGTGGATCTGTTTGCCTCTCGCCACAATCACAAGCACCCAGCATTTATGTCACTCTCCCAGGATCCTCTGGCTCTGGCAGTGGATGCCATGTCTCTGTCCTGGCGGGGGTTCGGTCTCCTGTACCTCTTCCCTCGGTTTCCCCTTTTGGGCAAGGTCTTACGCAAGCTGGTTCACGAAGGAGTGCCAGCTGTTCTGGTGGCCCCCAGGTTGCCAAGACAGTTGTGGTTCGCAGATGTCGTGCAGTTGGCGGTCGATCAGTACCCTCTGCCTCTGCTTCCGGATCTTCTCACTCAAGGACGTCTCTGTTACCCCAATTTACAAACACTGGCTTTGACGGAGTGGCTGCTGAAACCTCCATCCTAAAGGAAACGGGTCTGTCTGAGGCGGTTTTTCAGACTTTGGTTAAGGCTAGGAAGAAATCGTCCTCTAATATCTACTACAGGACCTGGCGGACCTACATTGACTGGTGTGAGGCTAGGGCCTTCCCTTGTCGGGTGTTTTCTATCCCTCGGATTCTGGAGTTCCTCCAATATGATCTGGATATGGGTTTTCAGCTCAGCACTCTGAAAGGGCATGTTTCCGCCTTGGCGGTTTTCTTTCAGAGGTCTTTCGCTCTTCATCCTTTGGTCAAGACCTTCTTCCAGGGGGTCATTTATGTGTGACCTCCCCACAAACCCATGTTACAGGTTTGGAATTTGAATTTGGTGTTGTCGGCCCTTCAGGGTCCTCTGTTTGAGCCTGTGCATGAGGCTTCACTGTCTATTCTTACCTGGAAAGTTGCCTTTCTGGTGGCTATCACTTCTGTCTGGTGTATTTCTGAGTTGGCGGCTCTGTCCATTCAGGCCCCCTACTTTGAGAGACACCGGGACAAGGTGGTTTTTCGCTTTAAGCCAGACTTCTTGCCTAAGGTTGTCTTTGCCTTTCATCTCAATCAGGACATTGTGCTTCCTTCCTTATGTCCTAATCCTAGTAACGACAAGGAGAGGGCCTTGCACTCTCTGGATGTCGTCAGAAACTTGAAATACTACCTGGTGTCTACTGCGCCTTTCAGGAAGACGGACGCCTTGTTTGTTGTGCCCTCTGGTCCTAAGAAGGGTTTGGCGCCCGTCAAGTCTACCATTAGCAAATGAATTCGTCAGGCCATTGTTAGGGCCTATTCTGTCAAGGGGAAGGATCCCCCTTTCCGGATCACTGCTCATTCTACTCGGGCGTTTGGAACCTTTTTGGGCTTTTCAGCACCAGGCCTCTGTTGAACAAGTTTGTAAGGCTGCTACTTGGTCTTCTGTTCATACTTTTTCCAAGTTTTACAAGGTTGATGTTCGGGCCTCAGCGGTTGCTGTTTTTGGCCGCAAAGTTCTGCAAGCTGCAGTGGTTTGAACTGCGCATTGGTGCCTTTTTTTGGGATCCCCACCCGTTGTTGGACACTGCTACTGGATGTCCCAGACATAATGAATCATTCTGGAGCAGGGTGTGATGCATACTTGGAATAATACCATTCTATGAATACTCACCTGTAGAATGGATATTATAAGTATGCATCACACCCTGCTCCATCCCGCCCTGAGTTTTATTCTTGGATCCTCTATATGGTGAGTTTTCCTTGTTAATGTTGTTATTTTGGTTTTGGCTTCTCCTGGTTCCTTACTGCTTACTAATACTGGGAAATGAGTGGGAGGTCCCGGGTATATGTGGACCGGGAGGGGCCCCTTTATTCCAAGTATGTCACACACCCCGCTTCCAATATTCATGACTTGTGGGTTATGGCCAGTAGAGGGCGAACTTCTGCAGAGATGACAGGAAAAAAGAAGCCCCTCCCGGTCCATAAATACATGGGACCTCCCACACATTACCCAGTCTTCGTCTCTGCAGACGGCGAGCAAGTCAGAAGATGGCTGTATCTCCTCCTTGCAGGTAGCCGGGTTGCCCCCGGCCAATTGTTTCTATTGCTGCCCGGACCTTGTTATTTTAAGCCATTATTATGCCTCCCAGCCCTGGCTGTGGGTCCGGGCAATGGTAGGAAACACCTTTGTGGTGTACCCAGGGAGCCAGGCTCCCCCGTGAGACCCCATACCAAGGGGTAGGCGGTTTCCGGGTTGGTGATCCCGGTTTGGGATGCCCCGTCCCTAACCTGTCCCTTCCACTTGCTGGTGCGGATTTCCCCCCCCCTTCCGGGTCTCCCTGTGCCCCTCTACTCGGGGGGGGGGGGGGGGGGGTGGCACTTTTCCCATAACTGAGCTTTATATTTTGTGTGTGTGTGTGGTGTAATGCTTTTACTTGTGTGCTTTGTACTGTCAGGCGTGCGCCGTCCGCCGGTACTGTCAGGCGACGGCCATTGATGGTGGGGGAGCTTCTTCCCCTCAGGTACTCAGAGGGGGGGCGTGTCCGGGCGCTCAGCTCGCTGGCCTGCCCTCCCTTGCTCCTTGGCGCCATCGCGGAGCCCAGCCACTGGCTGGAAGCTGTGTCTTCTCGTTCTGGGGAGGGGGGCTGTGCCGGGCGCGGCATGCGATCCGCGCTTGCCCGCCCTTCTTCTCCCTCTTTTCTGGTTTGTGCTGCTCACGGTCGCCATTGCTCCTGTTTGTGAGTGCCCTTTGGGCCCTTCCTTTTATTATTGTTCCTGCGCTGCGTCACTCACCCCCATCAAGGCCTGCTAGCGCTTTGGGGCAGCTTCCCAGGCCTCTTGTTTTTTGCTATGTAGACATTTATGTATATATATATATATATATATATATATATATATATATATATATTATTTAGATATTATGTCTGACATGAAGTATGTTTGCTGTGCTGATTGCGCCTTATGGCTCCTTCTATTGTGTCTTTCAGGAGAACTCCCTTTTCAAGTGTAAAATAAGGGGGGTTCTCCCGGTCCTGGAGTCCCTGGGGAATAAATTGGATACTGTTTAAATTCTCCCACTAGGGACTTAAAGGGGCATCCCGGGTAGCTTATCAACGGGTAGCTTATCAACGTAATTCCCTTAAAATCACCATATGGAGGCTCCACAGGATACCGGGCTCGGGCTCCCTTCGGGACAAGCCCGGCAATGTGTGGGATGTGGGGTTCCCCTTATGGGGAGAATGTGCTAATTTGCATACCATGTGCGCAACAGGCCATAACGCGACAGTCGGGGGTCCCAGGCGTCTGGGTCCGTGCCGCCCGTCTCATCTCCTACCCCACCCCGCATTATCCGTACCCCAAGTGACACTGTCATTAGTGGGGAGTTGCACTCTGATGTATGTGCTAGGCTGGCCAACATCGAGAAAATTATTTCTAGCTCAGTGGGCAGAAAGGCCCCTGCTAAGAGAAGGCATCTGTCACCGGCTGCGCTGGTACTTGAATTTGATGATTATGACTCTCTTGACTGGTCTGAATATTCCCCGCTTGAGGAGGGGGAATTGTTTGAGGAATATGATGCTGAGGATCAGCAGTTTTTTGATACTGATGCCGGGCAGGCGCTGGGGGATGCTGTGGATGTCCCCAAAGTCCTGGCTTATCTTTTTGAGGTTCTGGATATTTCTCCGCCAGCAGAGGCCCCTCCGCAGAAGGGGGAATTCTTTGGGATTTCTAAGCCCCGCTTGGAGTTTCCAAATCAGAATCATTTTGAGAGCATGATTCTTAAGGAATGGGAGAGGCCCAGCCGGCTTCCCGGTGTTCCTCAGGGATGGGATAGGAAGTATCCCTTTCCGGTGGACGAGGTTAAGCACTGGTCGTCCCCTCCCGAGGTCGATGCGCCCGTTCTGGGATTGTCCAACACCTCTGTTGTACATTCTCCAGACGCCACCACTCTTAAAGATGGTGAGGACAAACGCATTGATCAGATAGCATGCCATGCTTTTGCCAGTGTGGGTTCAGCCTTGCGGCCTGTTTGTGCCTCGGCGCTCGCGACTGTGGCTTCCAGGTCCATGCTTAGGTATCTGTTGAGTGGTTCTCAGCTTAACCCGTCCAGTGATCAATACGCAGCCTTTAAGCGGTGTGAATTATTTATGACTTTTGTGTTATCTGCTATGGATGACACAATTATTATGTGTAGTAGAACCTCGGCATTGCTGGTGGCTATTCGCCGATCGGTCTGGTTACGCCAGTAGGCGGCTGACATTGCGGCTAAGAAATCACTCACGGCGCTACCCTTCCTGGGTGCGTGGCTGTTCGGGGATAAATTGGATTCAGTGGCGAAAGGTGGAAGGTTACCTCAGCGAAAGAAGCAGCGTCGCCCCTTTCGGGGGGCAGGCTCCTTCAGTCCTTCCTTTCGCGGTGCCAGAGCAGGCAGAGGCTTTGCCTACTTTAATTTCAGAGGTGATTCCTGGAACAGAGGCAGAGGACGCGCACGTCCAGGCCTTAACTGGGGTTCCAAGCCCAAGCCTGCTGGATCTTGGAAGTGGTCTCTTCCGGGTACAAACTGGAGTTTGAGTGCCGGCCTCCTCCCAGATTCCTAAGGTTTCGGGTGCCCTCGGATCCCCGGGCTGCGCAGGGGCTCCTGTTGGCTGTAAAGAATCTTCTGGTCATGGATGTCATATGCTCAGTGCCTTTCTCAGAGAGAGGCCGGGGCTGTTATTCCATCCTCTTCACGGTTCCCAAAAAGGATGGATCCATGAGACCCATTCTGGATTTGAAGCTTCTCAACAAGTTCCGCATGGAGACTTTGTGCTCAGTCATCAATTCCCTTCGTCAGGGGGATTTCATGACGTCCGTAGACATCAAGGATGCTTACCTTCAGGTACCAATCTTCCCAGCACACCAGAGATTTCTCAGATTTGTGGTGAGAGATCAGCACTTTCAGTTTGTGGCCCTTTCGGGTTGACTTCGGCACCAAGGGTGTTCACCACGGTGCTGGCGGGCTTAATGGCCCTTCTCAGAGCCCAGGGCATTCGCATTGTGCCGTATTTGGACGACCTCCTCATTACGGCATCCTCTCTCAGTCAGGCGGAGCTGGACACCAGCTTGGTGGTGGCAACGCTGGAGAGGTTCGGCTGGGTGATCAACCATCCCAAGTCTTCTCTCTCCCCCTCAAGGGAGATCTCGTTTCTGGGCTTGAATCTGGATACCTTTCGGATCAGGGTGTTCCTTCCTCAGTCCAAGGTGCAGATGGTTCAGGATCTGATACGTCTTCTCCTGTCCAAACCTCGTCCTTCTATCCGGCTAGGGATGAGACTGGTGGGATTGATGGTGGCTTCCTTCGAGGCAGTTTCCCTTTGCTCAGTTCCACATGAGGTCGCTCCAGCTCCATCTATTGTTGGCCTGGGACAGATGTCCGCAGTCATTGGATCAGTTATTCCTGATGTCTCCCCGGGTTCGGCAGTTCCTTCAGTGGTGGCTGGAACCAAGCAATCTGATGAGGGGCAGATCCTTTCTGACCCCTTGTTGGGAGACGGTTACCACGGATGCCAGCCTGTCGGGCTGGGGAGGTTTTTGGAAGACACATCAGTTCAAGGGGCTGTGGGGTCCTCAGGAGGCTCACACCCCCATCAATGTCTGGGAGCTGAGAGCTGTTCGGTTGGTTCTGTCATGCTTTACGCATCACCTACGGGGCTTACCGGTTCAGACAATCGAACGGCGGTAGCTTACATCAATCACCAAGGAGGGACTCGCAGCAGGAGTGCCCTCAGGGAAGTTTCTCTGATTCTTGCATGGGTGGAGAGCAATGTTCCATGCATCTCAGCAGTGTAAATTCTGGGAGTGGAAAACACGGAGGCGGACTCCCTGAGCAGGGGATCCTCTCGCCGAGGGGAATGGTCTCTCAACCACAAGGTATTCCGGTCCTTCTGTCACAAGTGGGGGTTTCTGGAGGTGGATCTCTTTGCCTCACGTCACAATCACAAGCTCTCAAAGTTTGTGTCTCTGTCTCAGGATCCTCTGGCCCTGGCAGTGGACGCCATGTCTCTTGCCTGGAGGGATCTGGGGTTCCTGTACCTGTTTCCCCCCCTTCTCCATGGTAGGCACGGTGGTGTGCAAGCTGGCTCTAGAGGGTGCGCCAGCAATTCTGGTGGCCCCAAGGTCTCCAAGACAGGTTTGGTTCGCAGACGTCGTAAGGCTGGCGGTAGATCAGTACAGACTGCCCCTGTTTCCGGATCTGATCACTCAAGGTCAACTACGTTACCCCAATTTACAAACGCTGGCTTTGACGGCGTGGCTGCTGAAACCTCCATCTTAAGGGAGGAAGGTTTGTCTGTGGCTGTGATTCAGACTCTTGTTAGAGCTAGGAAGAGATCTTCCTCTAAAATATACTACAGGACTTGGAGGTCCTATATTGACTGGTGTGAGGCTAGGGCTTTGCCTTGCAGGGTGTTTTCGATTCCTAGGATCTTGGAGTTTCTTCAACATGGTCTGGACCTAGGGTTCCAGCTTAGTACCTTGAAAGGACAGGTCTCTGCCCTGTCTTCTTTCAAAGGTCTTTTGCTCTGCATCCTCTGGTTAAGACCTTTTCCAGGGGGTCACTCATGTGCGGCCCCCTAGAAAGCCTTTGGTGCCCGTTTGGGATTTGAATTTGGTTCTGTCGGCCCTCCAGGGGCCTCCTTTTGAGCCGGTGCAGGATGTTGCACTTTATATACTCACTGAAAAGGTTGCCTTTTTTGTGGCTATTACCTTTGTTCGGCATGTCTCTGAGTTGGCGGCTCTGTCTATTCAGGCCCCTTACTTTGAGAGACACAAGGACAAGGTGGTATTTCGCTTTAAACCAGATTTCCTTCCTAAGGTGGTTTCTGCCGTCCACCTCAATCAGGATGTAGTTCTCCCTTCCTTGTGTCCTAAGCCTAGCAATGACAAGGAGAGGGTTTTGCATTCTTTGGATGTGGTTCGGTGTGTGAAGTACTGTTTGGTGGCTACTTCTCCTTTTCGTAAGACGGACGCCTTGTTCGTGGTGCCCTCCGGGCCCAGGAAAGGTTTGGCGCCCGCCAAGTCTACCATTAGCAAATGGATATAAGGTTGATGTGCGGGCCTCAGCGGATGCTGTTTTTGGCCGCAGGGTTCTGCAAGATGCAGTGGTTTAAAATTTGTGCATTTTTTTGCCGTATTGGGATCCCGACCCATGATGGACACTGCTATTGGATGTCCCACATGTCATGAATATTGGAAGCGGGGTGTGTGACATACTTGGAATAATACCATTTTGTGATTACTCACCTGTAAAATGGGTATTATAAGTATGTCACACACCCCGCTTCATCCCGTCCTTTTTTTGTATTCTGGATCCTTTATATGGTGAACCTTTTATGATTAAGATTTTTATAATTGGCTCGTCCTGGTCCCCTTACTGCTTTCCTATACTGGGTAATGTGTGGGAGGTCCCAGGTATTTATGGACCGGGAGGGGCTTCTTTTTTTCCTGTCATCTCTGCAGAAGTTCGCCCTCTACTGGCCATAACCCACATGTCATGAATATTGGAAGCGGGGTGTGTGACATACTTATAATACCCATTTTACAGGTGAGTAATCGTTTTTTTGCCATCTCTGCAGTAAAGCACCCTCTTGTGGGCTATAACCCAGACGTAATGAATCATTCTGGAGCAGGGTGTGATGCATACTTATAATATCCATTCTACAGGTGAGTATTCACAGAATGGTATTTTTACGCCCTGCGTGTGCCACGGCGATCGTCTCCTTAGCCATGAGGAAAAAGGTAAAACAGCTTATGGCCAGGGCTAAGTCCCGCAGACAGGCTCAGGACTCCAAGGAGTTCAGAGCCTGCTTAGATTTCATTGGTTTTGTTGTTACCGCCATGGACGATGTGGTCAGGCTTGGTGCCAAGACCTCGGCTTTGCTCGCGGCATTACGCCGTTCGCTGTGGCTGTGGTCAGCTGATGCGGCCGCTAAGAAATCCCTTACAAATTTACCTTTTTTGGCCGGTCGGCGTTTTGGGGAGCGGCTGGACCTTTTGGTCAAGGATGGTAAGCTCCCTCCGAGAAGGAGACCTACTCGTCTCTTTTAGAAATCATCTTCGTACCGGTCTTTTAGTGGTGGAAGAGGATCTTCTTTTTCAAGTTCACGCAAAGATTTTTGGGGCAGAGGTAGGGCCCGGAACAGGCCCAGTGCGGCTTGGGGATCCAAACCCAAGCCTCCAGCCAAATCCACCCAGGCATGAGAGGGCGCCCTCACTCGTGCAGGTGGGGGGAAGGCTCCTGCAGTTTGCTCCAATCTGGAGGCACCACGTCAAGGATCTTTGGATTCAGGAGGTGGTGTCGTCAGGTTACAAGATCGAGCTGGCAGCCAGTCCACCCACAAGATTTCTATGGTCAAGGGCATCCCGAAACCTGCTAAAAGCAGAAGCCTTGAGAGCCGCTGTTCTGCACCTCCTGCGGACAGGGGTGATTTGTCACGTACCCCGGCAGGAGGAGGGTCGAGATTTTTATTCCAACCTATTCACAGTCCCCAAGAAGAATGGATCGGTGCGGCCAATCCTGGACCTAAAGGGCCTCAACAGGTTTATAAGGGTGAGGCATTTCCGCATGGAGACGTTGAAGTCAGCTGTGAGGTCACTTCGGCCTGGCGACTTCATGACTACGGTGGACATCAGGGACGCGTACCTACACATACCTATTTTTTAGGGGCATCAGAGGTTTTTGAGGTTTGCTCTGGAGAGTCAACATTTCCAGTTGGCCCTTCAGTTCGGCATATCCTCAGCTCCCAGGGTGTTCATCAAGGTGCTGGCGGGTCTCATGGCTATCCTTAGGAGTCGGTGGATTCGTATAATTCCATACTTGGATGACTTTCTGATCTCGGCCCCGTCCCTTCAGGAGACCGAGAGCGACACCCGGACCGTGCTGTCAATTCTGGAATCATTCGGCTGGGTGACCAACTACCCCAAGTCGCAAATCACCCCGTCAATGGTAAGATCTTTCCTGGGAATGACCCTGGACACCGTTCAGGTCAGAGTCTTTCTGCCAGAACAGAAGGTATTGCTGCTCCGAACGCAGGTAGAGACGTTGCTGGCGTGTCAACAGCCAACAGCCTAGGGATGAGACTGGTGGGCCTGATTGTGGCCTGCTTCGAAGCAGTACCCTTTGCCCATTTCCACATGAGGTCTCTTCAGATTAACCTGTTATCCAGCTGGGATCGGGCTCCAGAATCTCTGGACCAAAGGTTTGTTCTGTCCACCTCGGCCAGGCAATTCCTCTTGTGGTGGTTGGATCCTCGGCATCTGCTGGTAGGCAAGTCCTTTCGTATTTCTCATTGGGAAATCGTTACCACAGATGCCAGTCTTACAGGTTGGGGCAGCATCTGGCAAACCCAGAAGATCCAGGGTCAATGGGGTCCGAGAGAAAATCGGCTACCCATAAACCTCTTGGAGTTGAGGGCAGTTTGGCTTGTACTCCTACATCTGACCCCCAGTTTGAAGGGGCATGCTGTTCAGGTCCGCTCGGACAATCGGACGGCAGTAGCCTACATCAACCACCAGGGGCGTACTCAGAGCAAGAGAACCCTAAGGGAGGTAAGCCGGATTCTGGTTTGGGCAGAGGAGAATGTTCCCTGAGCAGGACGTGTTCGCGTCTGGGGGAATGGTCTCTCAGTCGGAAGGCATTTCAGGCTCTGTGTCTCCATGTGGATCTTTTTGCGTCCACGCACAATCACAAACTTCCAAGGTTTGTATACCTCTCACGAGACCCTCTGGGCATAGCAACAGGCGCCCTGACAATCCCGTGGACGGGGTTCAATCTCCTGTATGCATTTCCTCCATTTCCGCTACTGGATCGAGTACTAGGGAAGGTAGCCCAGGAGGGAGTACCAACCATCCTGGTGGCTCCTCGCTGGCCAAGGAGGAGCTGGTTCGCGGACATAGTAAGGATGTCGACAGATCACTGGCTCCTGTCCGACGATCCAGAGCTTCTCACACAGAGGTCTCTTCTGCACCCGGATTTACAGAGGCTGGCTTTGACGGCCTGGCTATTGAAACCTCGATCCTGACAGAGAAGGGTTTATCGGCCAGGGTTATTCATACCATGATTCAGGCCCGGAAAAAGACATCTTCCATGATATACTACAGAGTCTGGCGGGCCTATAGTTTCCAGGAGATATTCTGTTTCTAGAATTATAGTGTTTCTGCAGTATGGTCTAGAATTGGGCCTCCAGTTGAGCACCCTAAAGGGTCAGGTTTTGGCCTTATCCATTTTTTCCAGAAGTCTATCGCCGACCATAGACTAATCAGAACCTTTTTTCAGGGGGTCACTCATGTCCGACCACCGTGCAAGCCTATTTTACCGATGTGGGACCTAAATCTGGTGTTATCTGCTCTCCATGGTGCCCCCTTCGACCCTTTGAATGACGCTCCATTGAGTATCTTGACGCTCAAGGTGATTTTCTTGGTGGTCGAGTCTCCGAATTAGCCGCTTTATGTATGAAGCCACCTTATTTTGATTTACACAGAGACAAGGTGCTTTTTCGTTTTAAGCCTGATTTTTTACCTAAGATCGTCTCTCCTTTTCATCTTAATGAGGAGGTAGTTCTACCTTCTTCATGCCCAGTTCCGGCTAATTCTAAGGAAAGGGCTCTTCATTCTTTGGATGTGGTTAGAACCATAAGATATGACATGGCTGCTACTGAATCCTTCCGGAAGCCGGATTTCTTTTTGTCATAGCGGAAGGCTCTAGAAAGGGGCTTCTGTCAGCCAAGTCCACGATCAGTAAGTGGATTAGGTAGGAGCCTATTCTGCCAAGGGGAAGGAAGCCCCTTTTTGGGTCACAGCTCATTCTATTAGGGCCATTGGTGCTTCCTGGGCCTTTCATCACCAGGCCTCGGTGGAACAGGTTTGTAAAGCTGCCACCTGGTCTTCAGTTCATACATTTACCAAGTTTTACAAGGTAGATGTTAGGGCCTCAGCTGACGCTGTCTTTGGTCGAAAGGTGCTTCAGGCGATAGTGATATGAACTACCTGCTGTACCGCATTGGGGATCCCTCCCGTACATGGCACTGCTTTTGGATGTCCCAATTGTGAAGAATGGGGACGGCTGGAATGGATTGGAAGAAAAAACACAATTCTGTGAGACTCACCTGTAGAATTGGTTTTTCTGTTAATCCATTCCAGGCTGTCCGACCAGCCCTCTTTTGGGGTTTATTTTGTTCTGGATGACTTTTTTATGGTGATTACTCCATTTATTATTTTATAGGACACTTGTAAAAAAAAAAAAAAAATGATTTTTCGAGAGAAAACAAGCGGAGGCGGTGTGTTGTAACATGGTCTCTTATATTTGGGGCCTCGTAGCCTCATCCTCTTGTTTTTATTTACTGCTATTTAATTACTGGTCTTGATTAGAGGCAGCTGCTACTTATGGGGGCCGGGAGGAGCCACACCTTTAATCTTGCATGCCACGCCCATCCGGGCAGGAATTACCCAATTGTGAAGAATGGGGACAGCCTGGAATGGATTAACAGAAAAACCAATTCTACAGGTGAGTCTCACAGAATTGTGTTATTGTTGCACAAATGAGAAACTAAGGCCTTTTTTCTGATTCAAAACACAAGACAAATCCAACCCCAAAAAATTTTGGCATAAAAAACAATTTGCCAAGAACATACTAACACGCTTTAATAAACAAAATACATTACAGTTTTTGGTTTAGCAACTATAATTAAAATCAGACAATTAATACCAAAAAAACACTCACTTTCACAACCTTCCCATTGACACGAGGACCCACCCTCTTCCTGGTCTTCTTCTGGGATTCTGGGGGAGCAGGGAGACTTAAGGGGCAGGGGGAGTTTCAGAATCTGAGGAGGAGCTAGGGAGATGACTAGCTGGGCGTCTGAGCCTTATGGTGGATCCTCGTAGGTGTAAAACCGGAAGTACACAAAACGAAAGTGAAAGCAAAACCTTTGACACTCCTCGCAATATAAAAACGCTAAGAAACGCCAATTATACCGCTAGGAAACGCGAATTTAACAATGCGTATACATACCAATGTTCACGCTATAGCCACACACGCAAAATCCATACTTAACATCTGTGGAGCGTTGCATGATGCAAACGACAGCGACTGCTCAGTGCGACCGAATCTCTGTGAATCCTACCATATTCAACAAAATTTGACAGTGAGCGAAAGCAGGCATTCTAGATTGTGTGGCTGGAGGACATAGCGCCAGTCGTTGTGTGATTAAAGTGATTTTTAGAACACATGAACAACATTAAGCAAGCGAAATACACTGGAATGACATTGCTGGAGGGGTGTGACATTAACACTTTACTGCCAGACAAGTACATACATTTAAAAAAAAAATGTTAAAAACATACATACAAGTCAGGATAAATGTGTGCTTCACACATTTGGATAATTAAAAAAAAAATAAAAATCAGAGAAACAGGATTTAAGGATCGTCCATTGAAATGTATGGGAGTGCGGCAGGTAGCGAGAGGTAAGACATGGCGCTCTGAAAGTTTGAACGCCGGCGCTGTACGCTGAGGCTGGGATAATGATAAATCGTACGCTACATGGCGTTATCCCAGTCGCTCAACAGGATCGGCTTCATAAATGTGTAATTGCGTGATGTGGCCGGCATTCTCTTGCCCATACCTGCCGCTACCTGTCGCTAAATAGCCACTACCTGGTGCTATCCCTTCATGAGTAAGGCCCTGAATTTCTTTTTTTCTCCAGTCGAAGGGAGCACCCCCTTGTCTTTAGGGAGGATTTTACCTGAAATAGTGTTTCCCCATATTTTTGTATTGCCCATTTATATATATAAGACTAAACAGATTTAATTCTTGTAATCTTTCCTCATAACTAAGATCCTTCATTCCTCTTATTAGTTTGGTGGCTCTCCTCTGCAGCCTTTCCATAGTCAGAGCGTCCTTTCTATGAGCGGGTGCCCAGAACTTAATGGCATATTCCAGGTGAGGGCGCACCAGTGCCTTGTAAAAAGGCAAAATTACATCCCTATACTTATATCTCTATTTTAATTACTATATCTATAATCATCTATAAGTTTCTTAAACCAACAAATATATATATATATATATCTTTCTCTCTCTAATATTTATAACAAATCTCAGCACACAGACACTCTTCAACCTCTTATGTGACCAGAAACTGAACCACATAGCACCCAGCACCTCTTCATAGAAGGTAGATACCATACCTCCCAAGTGTCCCTCATTTGGAGGGACTGTCCCTCTATTGATTTCATGTCCTCCCGTCCCTCATTGTTCTCATTTGTCCCTTTGTGGTTTAACATGCAGATCTTTGTCAATAAATGTTGTATTCGCCGATTCAAAGTGTTAATATTGTAGTAACTGTTATAACCTTTCTCCTATCCATCCCTCATTGTGGCTTAATTTAACTATTGCCCCTCTTTCCTGCTCTGAAAAGTTGAAAGCCGTGCAGATACCAGTGCCTCAGGCACATCTAAGTCCATGGCAGAATATCTCGGGGGGGGGGGGGGGGGGGGGGTTGATGAAAGGGTATACAGAGTGGCAAAAAAAGTGTGGCTTCACAGGCTTTAAAGTGAAAATCAAGTCTGGCCGCAGCCACCTTGCAGAGAACACACGGAGTGGCAGATCTGTCACCCAATCCCATGCAGCAATGTGACTGGACTTGTCATTTACTGAAGCCAAAGTGTCACTCAGGTCTACAGCTGCCATTCAGAATCCTGCTTCCCCCCCCCCCCCCTTCCTGGAATCAGAGGAGGATTGCGGTGACCAGGTGTGCAGTTCAATTATTTTAACACCTAAATTGGGCTTAGCAGTGGGTGAGGGCGGGGTGGCTCCTGGGTTACAAAAAGCTTTGAGTTTCTCTTTAATATCAATGTAGGTCTGCTTTAATACAGCTGACTTTCATGCTGCTTACTTTGCAAAGCATTCTGAAAGTTTCACACTGCACATGGAAACTAGACCTTGCACTGGTATGTATGTTGTATCTGCTTCAGTGTATAGTATAAAGCAGGGGCTCCCAAGTAGTGGTACCCAAGAGCATATCAGGTGGTCTGCAGCAAGGCTGAAGAGTGGCCTGTAACCCAACTTGATCTACAGCCTCTATATACCCAACCCTGGTACTCAATGAGTACAAAATTCCTCCAAATGTTGATGTAAACAATTTATGTGCTTGTTATGCACTGTAAAAAAATGTCTTGAGATTATTTTAACATGGTTTTAGGTCACTGACAACCCAGGTGGTACTTGAGATAATTCAAACATGGAGAACAGTACTCGATCAAAAAAAAACCCTGGTATAAAGCATATGAAGAATA
This sequence comes from Gastrophryne carolinensis, assembly GCA_027917425.1. Lineage (NCBI taxonomy): Eukaryota > Metazoa > Chordata > Amphibia > Anura > Microhylidae > Gastrophryne > Gastrophryne carolinensis. The sequence continues at coordinate 146,515,660 of CM051241.1, read as the reverse complement.
TAAGTAACAAAAAAAAGAATGCTTCAGCACTTCCACCACTGGAAGATAGTGGTACACAGGGCAGCTATTAGGGCAGTACAAATGTTTGCCAACTCCTCATAAAAAATATGGCCTTCACTGTAAAGCACAACTATATTCATGTCAGCCAACTTCCTCGTTCATTGTCTGGCTGCCAATCACGTAACTGCCAGTAATCAATTGGGTTTGCCAAGTGGACTTACACATCAAACGTGAATAGTTGCTAGTGGTCACATGACTGACTGCCAACTGTGAATAAGAAAGTGATGACTTGCCCCATGGACTTATGCACCTTGCGGGTACAGGTCGGGATGTCTCTCACAGGGCTTCCAGGTTCATAACCTAGTTGTAAGCTGCAGACGTTTGCAGCTTTCCCAGCCTGTGCCACCACACACCTGCATGTACGGGGAGATGAACCGGACAGTGCACAGGCACGGGATTTGCATGTAGCACTCAAGGAGGATTATGGGATTGTTCTCCTCCTGGGCAACATGGCGGTGGCAGAATCCTTTAGTGGTTGAACAGCTGAGTAAGAAACAGATAATTGATAAGCATGCAGCAGTATGCAGACTGATCAATTTGTATGTGTTTTTTAATGTGAGCTGTTGCAACTCTCTCAGCTTGGAAGCGAAGAGTCCACTACCCCCCCCCCCCCCCCCACTGTCACCACCTGAGTGTCAGCCAAACATGAGGGAGCCAGCACCAAATCTGGACGGGGAGCATGCCTGTCAGCCTCCTAAACTGACAGAAATCGGACTGGCCTCAGGTACCGTTTGTTACTTATTTCTAGACAGGGACCTTACAGCAAAGCTTCTTACCACCTGTAGTGTTGGTTCCTATTTGCTGTCCTGTAGCTGATGCCATTGTCACGGGAAGAAGCCTAAAGAAAAGCATAGGGGGAGGGGTAGTAGAAAATATGGGTGTAATAAACGTAACATGGAAGGAGGAGCAAGATCAGGTGCAATTGTCACACACACAAAGTGAGCCTACAACCTTATAGTTTAGGTTTTAGTTGAAATAACAGGAAAAAGGTTAATCCACATCAGTGAGAAACAACACACCGCATCACTGACAAGCAATTTTGGTGGGGTAAACAGAGGAGGGGGTCAGGTAAATAATTCTGGCAGCCCAGCGGTTCATATGAAATATACACAGTATATGCATTCTTCGAAAAAAAAAAAATATATATTTTTGTTTATTTCGAATTACACAATAATCTCCTGTGGCGCTTTACAATGTAGAAATTACAGAAGGTGGAAGCAAGTAATATACTCACAGTATAATACGCAGGATTATCAGTCAGATGTAACAAGAAATATGACAAATGCTTATTGATGCTGGAGTGCATTAGAAGAGAGGACCCCTTGTGGGAAAGAGGATAAGGGTGGAGACGAGGGGTAGTAAGGAGAATATCTGTTACAAATTATCATAAAATGTTATGCACCCTATTAAAGGTTACAAATCGATATTCTGGATGATCCTCCTCCAATCTGTTCATCATTAGTTGAAGCTTTGGAGCACACTATAGGGTTGATTCAGAGAGACATAAAAAGACTTTTGTTTTTGTGTCGATCTGTTTTTTTTTTTTTTTTTTATATTCCCGCTCGCGTATGAGTGTACGTATGCTTTGCAAGCCTTCAGTAAAGTCTTCGTCTGTTTGTATGCCAACGAGAATGTCATTTTTCAGCTTTCGTTTTCCGATTATGTTACTCATGAAACAACGTAGCCTTTCGTTTTTGGCCTTTTTCCATCGTCGCCTCCAACGAATCATTTATGTTTCCCGCTAGATTCTGAATTCCTTTTTCTATAAATAATCGTCCAGACGAAAATCGTTACGACCTTACGCCTGCGCACTACAAAATTAGCTCATTAATGTGCTCGTCTACATATTTTGTTCACTCATTTCTGCTACAATGCTTAGCAAAATCACTTCGCGGTCTGTATATTCTTCCATTTTCCACACCTAAAACTTACCTAAATCACTTTGCGGTCAGTATATTCTTCCATTTCCCGCACCTAAAACTTACCTAAATCACTTCGCGGTCAGTATATTCTTCCATTTCCCGCACCTAAAACTTACCTAAATCACTTTGCGGTCAGTATATTCTTCCATTTCCCGCACCTAAAACTTACCTAAATAACTTTGCGGTCTCATTCTTCTTACATTTCCCGCACCTAAAGCTTACCTAAATCACTTCACGGTCTCATTCTTCTTCCATTTCCCGCACCTAAAATTTACCTAAATCACTTCGCGGTCAGTATATTCTTCTATTAGAGTTTAATGTCTCTAAATGTAAAATCATGCACTTGGGTAGAAGGAATCCCTGCTCTGAGTACCGTATGGGCAGTACTTTGTTAGCCAGGACCTCGGAGGAGAGAGATTTAGGGGTACTGATTACTGATAGCTGCAAGATGAGTGGACAGTGTAGCCAGGCAGTGGGAAAAGCAAGCTGGATGCTTGGCTGCATAGCTCGAGGCATCACCAGTAGGAAGAGGGAGGTTGTGATGCCGCTGTATAGAGCCCTGGTGAGGCCACAGCTAGAATACTGTGTGCAGTTCTGGAGACCTTACCTGCAAAAAGACATTATTCAGATAGAATGGGTCCAAAGGCGGGCAACGAAAATGGTGGAAGGACTTAAACTTAAAACTTATCAGGAGACACTTAAAGAACTTAATTTGTACAGTCTGGAGGAAAGAAGGGAGAGGGGGGACATGATTGAGACCTTTAAATATGTGAAAGGATTGAATAATGTTCAGGAGGGAAGTGTTTTTAAGAAGAAGCTTAATGATAGAACAAAGGGGCACAACCTGAAGCTAGTCGGGGGGAAGATCAGGAGCAATGTTAGAAAATATTATTTTACAGAAAGAGTAGTAGATGCTTGGAACAAACTTCCAGCAGAGGTAGTTGAAAAATCAACAGTCACTGAATTTAAACATGCCTGGGATAAGCACACATCTATCCTAAGATAAAGAGTACATACAGTATACACATAAGGGCAAACTAGATGGACCGTATGGTCTCCTTCTGCCGTCAACCTTCTATGTTTCTATTTCCCGCACCTAAAACTTACCTAAATCATTTCACGGTCTCATTCTTCTTCCATTTTCTGCACCTAAAACTTACCTAAATCACTTCGCGGTCTGGCGAATATTCATATCTAAATTTTGTGTTTTGCATTCGTTTTGTGGTAACCAACCCTTAATGAATGTATGTAGAAAAGGAAATGACACAAAGTTTTTGTTTTTTTAATCATAACTGGCATTTTTCTAGTGCCTTTTTTGTATAAATTTGTTTATAAAAATTTACAACTTTAAACGTTGTTTTATTTTTATTTTTTTTAAATGGAAATCGTAAAAATATTAAAAATATTTGTTTTAAAATATAACAGATATAAAACTATATACACAGCAATGGCAGGCCCCAGAAAATTATTCTTCATCTGTGGTCCCCAAAGAATCGCCCAGCTCATGCATCTCGCCCACCAACTGAAGCACCGTCGCACTGAGTTCTCCCAATCTGGCACGTGCGATGCCTGGAAAAGAAAGAAAGAAAAAAAAAATTGTCGGCAAATACATGTTTAACAGCTGTGGATGGAATGTTTATTAGGTTGCAAGCTAACTCTTGAGGCCATATGTCATTATGCTAAAGAATTAATAAAAGGAAGAATAAAAGGAAGAGGCCATATGTCATTATGCTAAGGAATTAATAAAAAGTAAGAGGCCATATGTCATTATGCTAATGGAATTGACTATTGATTTTGGTAGATTGGTGATGATGTCATTTCTCACATACTCCAAATATTTACATTACAACTTACTTTGTTGGTGGGCTACCTCTGCTTCGGGGACCACCCTCCGCTCTGGGACCTGCCACTGCTGGGAAGTTGAGGCTGTAGAGACATGTAAATTAGGGTCACTTCTAATGTCTGAGTCAACAGTAAGCAAATGACACTTAGAATGTGTGTTTGACATCACCCACCTTCTCCACGTGCCTCCTGGGCATGATCTGCTGCAGTCTCTTCCACAGATCCTTCACCTGCTACATATTCATCTAGAAAAAGAGATTAAGGGACTCAGCTTTGCTTTTAATAGCATGTATGTGTGTGCGTTTACATTAAGAGTCACATACCAAAGGCTAATGGCTCTGTAGCTTGGGGCGACTCCCTGCCCACGCCATGATGCCCCTCCTCTGTAGAAAGGTCCAGGGGCTGGGTAGGAACGTGGCCCTGGAGATCCACCACCTTCACGTCTGATTCGGTACTCCATTTCCAACACTAGAGAAGAAAAGCATTTATAAATAAAGGCCTACCTTCTGTATTAGTTACATCTACCATGCAATCGCCATGTACTTACTTGGGAAATGGAGACCAAAAAATCGCCGCACCCAGGCAATTTGGAGTCGTTTCAGGTCCGACCAGTGCTGCATGATCTGTGTATGGGTGAAGGTGGTGTCCGTCTCCTGTTGGATCCGGGAAACGATCTCCAGGGTGACGTTCCTCTTCTCAAACACGTTGGGCAGGTAGTCGTACCTGCGCTGAAGCATTGTCTAAAAAACACCAAAAAATAAATAGTTGTTAGATCCAACTGCATACAAATATCTGTCACAATTAGATCAGTTGACTAAATGACATTCCCAGACACATTTCTAGCCTCAAACTATCCTTCTAGATGCAAGTGACTTGGTTCGCACATGTGCGCACTAACTTCTGTTTGGCAAGGATTTTAGAAAAGTTTAGAAAACAACTGTTTCTCCCTGTGCTTCCTTAAGGCCTAGGCCTGCATGTAGATGGCAAATCAACGTCCTTACAATACACTTAGGAGCATAATCAGCTCTTGTCGTTGGCGGGTGAAGATCGTGGGCGCCATCTTGTTTCTTGTCCACAGCAGATAAGTAATGCCCCAGCGGTTTCCGGGTTCCGCACTGCCCGACGAACGGCCGTACGCACGCGAATGCGTAGGCGTCATACCCAGTCATTAAGATTTAAAGGGTCATGGACACACAGCTCATTCTCTGTGAGATTGTCAGCATGGCACCAAAAAAACAGAGCGCTAAGGCAACACCAGCAAAGGACACCAACAGCAAAAGGGCCCAGCGGCATGAGGAGACTTCTTCCTCCCGTCCAACCACTCGGTCGCACCAAGCGACTAGCAAGGTGCGGGAAACGCGCAGCCAAAGTGGAGAACACAAGGCGACATTGGCCACCAAGGCCGGAACATAACAACCAAAAGCAAGGAAGGAGCATCAAAGAAGAAGGCACCCGCATCCAAGTAGCCGGGTAAGAGGACGTCCAAGGCCACAAAGAAGCAGAGGGTGAGAACCCCGAGCCCAACAAGAACACACTCTCCTCCTCCCCGCCCTACCGCACCAGTGCCAAGCCCACTAAGAGTCAGCGGGCCCAAAGCCCCAGCCCAACCAGCACAGCCTCTCCTGTTCCACGTGCAAGCACATCACATGGCAGAAGGAGCACCAGTGCCAAGCCCACTAAGAGCCAACGGGCCCGAAGCCCCAGCCCAACCACCCATACATATGCCACATCCACTCCTAGAAGTTCTGTGGCCACCCAGGCAAGGACCCCCAGTCCTACTGCGAGTCCAGCCCAGTTGTTTTCAAGCCACGTATCGCCCATTTCATCACCACAGAGCCAGCCCAGAATATCCCCCGAATTGCCACCAAACACAGATGAGCCAGAAGACCAAGCATTAGTCCGAACATTGCGGCGAGGCCAGTTGAGTGGCAGGTTTGGTGAGGCCCAAACTCTCGCATTGGCAAGTGGCCTCACTTCATTATGATGAGCTATATGGGCGTTCAAAATAAACAAGCAAAATGAGAAAGACCCAAATCTTGGAGGAGCTCACCAGACAGGTCAATGCAGCGGGGGACGAGAGGAAAGATGTTGAGCAGATACAGCGCAAAATATCTGACCTGAAGTATGCAGCACGGAAGAAACAGAATAAACGGCGTACATATTTGAGTTGTGCATTTTGCTGCTTGTTGTATTGACCACAATGACCAAAATTTGTTAACCTCTATTTTTCAGCTATTTTTCAGACAGGACATGGACATCCATACTATTCCTGCAGGTTAGTAATGTTTGTTTGAATGTGAACTATTGGAAACGTGTGAAATGAGGCTCACAGGCCCATATGAACACATGCCCCCAGGGAGTGGCTTTGAGGGGAGGTTACTGTTTTAGCCGGGTGTTTAATGTCTAAGGAATGCCATTCCTGATGGCCACTCTCCCAGGGTGCAGTAGTTAATGGTCCTTAAAAAGGTTTGCAGGCCATACACGACCTTTGACAGTATTTAGGCTCACTATTAACCTCCTTATCTTACCAAAGCACTGCATGTGATGTGAATATAGTCAATAATAGACAAAACTTACTTCTTTGTCTTTCTACCACTTGGGTTGTAGCTGTGCTTTGGTCAGTCAAACTTGAGCTGGGGTCAGGGAAATGTCTACATGGTAAGAATGCACAGCAGCATACTCTGAAGCCAAATGCTATTTGGCAGCTGACTGTGGGCCCTTAATGCGCCATTTGAGATCTGTAAAGCCTCCTAACATGCAGTACATGCATGTTTGTAGTATTTAAGGTGACCAATCTGTATGTACAGGACGAGGCATACATATAAGAGATACTGACATTTATTGTGAAGGTCAACTTGGACCGTTAGGGGAGCTGGCATTCCTGCTTGGCCATGTGTTTTTTAAAGCATATGTAGTAATCCAGCTCAGCAATGGATGTTTGTGTGTTTACGTGCCTTTTACTTTTATACCCAGCCCAGCATCCAGCCTCTGCAAGTGTGGAAACCTCCTCCAGTTTGAGCACGCTGTCTACTTCCCTGCTGCCTAGGACCCAGGAACAGATATATAGGGTAAGTGGACTTTGATGAAACTGCTGATGCATGTGAATGCACATGACTAATTTGCCTAACAAATATATTTAGGGCCCAAACTGTCCAAACTGTCACATGTCCCTACAGACTTACAGAAATCCAGGAGATGGAGGAGGAGGAGGATGCAAGCCTGATGGGACCTTCTGAAATTACCCCCCTGGAACCTGCCACTGCCCCAGCATCCTACTGCACCAAATCCTCTGCAGCAGAGTGAAGCTGGACGCATGCTGCCAGCCCATCGTGGGCAGCAGGCTGAGACTGAGCCTACAGTCCCCAGTGGTAGCTCTGCTGCAGAGGTTTTGCCGAGCACATCTGGGACTGTTGCTCGCCCTAGAGGTCCAGCATCTGCAGGTGCTCAAACCCGGGGAATTGGAAGACGTAGTCAACAACGTCGACCAGTTTCCCAGGGGAGGCGCGTGCCGATCCTGGAGTCAGCATGGCGCCGTGACAGCCATTACTTTAGGCAGGTGACTCAACGAACCACAGAGCCGATTACTGCTCAATTAGAGACTTACAATAATACATTCACCAACATGCTGACTGAATTTAGGGCAAGCAACAGGCAGATGTCTGAACAAATGTCCATCTTAAGCAGCCAGATGTCTGAACAAATGGCCAACTTAACCACACAGATGGCAGGACAAATGGCCACCTTAAATACTAACTTCGCTGCCATGTTTGAGGAATTTAGAACAAGCAATAGACATATGCTGGAGCAGTGGCAGATTATGAATGCCACACATGGCCAGGTGTTGGGACACCTCCAAGGCCCACCACAAGCTTATTATGGGCAACCTCCATTTTAAGACCTATTTGACCTGTATCTGCTCCACATCTTTCCTCTACATCCCCACTCTATTTACCTGTCTGGTGAGCGCTACCAAGATTGCCTTTTATATGGCTTTGCTGGTTTGCTTTTGAATTCGCCCCCATATAGCTCGTTAGAGTGCTGACATACCCCACTAGCCAATGGCTGAGCTTAAGCCTCACTGAGGCGGCCACTCAAGCTCCCAGGCTGCAGGCTTGGGTGTAATCAAATTGGGGCTGGCTCATCCTGTTTGTTAGCAATATTGGGGGACATTCTTGGCTGGGAAACAACTACATTTGCCCATGGCAAATATTGGACTGGACTGGCATTAGGACTGGGGGGGTCATTGGCTGGGTGACCACCGAACTTACAGGCGTGTGGCATAGGTATGGCTGCTTTCCACCTGTGCCGGTGGCAAATTTGGCCGACCAGGAGAGGGTGTGTATGTGGGCCTATGTATTCCTGCACCACTATTCCCCGGGAAATTGTTGCTCCCTATGGACCTTGATGTTGGTGGGTGGGGAAACTTCGGCCTGGAGTCAGTTACTTTAGAACTCCTGGATGTGGACAATTGCTAGGTGCCATGAGTCTGCCCCACTTTATAGTTATGTTGTACAATGTATGTCCATTTTGAGTCTGCGAGTGCCCTTCAACTACAAATTGACATATTTGCAGAAAATATATGGAATGTGACTTTAGCTGTTCTTGGCTAAGTTGATGCTTTAATGTTTGGATTACTTTGATATTAATGAAGGTTTTTAAGAACAAACATGCGAAAATAAACTGCATGAGGCTCAAATCAGGTGTCAATTTTTTAGTAATTAAGTCATTACTTATTTAAAAAAAAAAAAGCCTTCACAAAGGCAAATCATAGTGATAATAACAAATTAACATAAACAAACAAACAAAGAAAACAAATTTTAGGCAAAATAGGCGGTTATTAAATTGGCCCGCACTGCTTGCCCAGAGGCACTAGTTGTGCCAGTGTACTGCTCATCTGGCCTTCTGGCTGGGTGGAGAGGGGGGCAGATCCACATACTGGGGAACACGCTGCATGATTGCAAAATTATGGAGCATGCAACATGCCAGGATAATGTTTATGACCTTGTTGGGGTCATATTGGAGTCCCCCCCCCCGGTATGGTCCAAACAGCGGATTATGGTTTTGAGCAGTCCAAATGCCCTCTCTACACCGGCCCGGGTCTTCCTGTGTGACCGATTGTAGGCCTCCTGTGCCTCATTCTGTGGCTGAAGGACGGGCGTCAGGAGCTAGGGCAGAAGCGGATAGCCTGAATCCCCTGAAAGAATAAGAAAATACTTACATAAATTACACATTCGAAACAACATTATTGTTTAAAGCGGTCGTTCACTCTGAATAAGAGCCTATCTTATATGTTTCCCACACCCTGTACATACAGATTGCTCACATTCAAAATCATCCTACCTGCATCTACTGCATGTTATGAGCCTTTAAACATCCAAGATGGCGGCTCAGGGAATATCAGGCAGCCTGCAAACAGGAAGTGGCTTCTGACTGTGCTGCTCTACATTCTGGGATTGCTGACCTTTTCCTGACCCCAGCTCTGCTCTGTGTGAGCAAAGCACAGCTATAACCCGCCCCCTGCCCTTTATCCTGCTCTCCTCTCCTCAGTAAGTGTGATGCATCTGAGCAAAGATGGCGGCACCCGTATCCTAAAGTCCAGAACAGAGTTGCAGCCCAGTGGGGGAAAGAATAATAAGTAAGTGACTAAAAACTTTAAATTGCCCTCCCCCCCCCACTTCCTGGAACGGGTCTGCTAGCCCCGCCCCCTGGGGGTGGGGCCAGGTGACATCATTGTGATGTCACCAGCAGCCCTCTTAATGCCGGCACCATGAGACAGACAATCAGTCTGCTCGTGTGCCTGGAGGAGGGCAGATGGGGAGGAGGAGGGGCTGAGTTTGCACCCCCCCTCCCCAGGCTCTCTCCTTCAAACACACGAGCAGACTGACAGCTGTCATGGCAGATCGCCGGGGGACACAGGAGAGGTGAGTAAAGTAAAAAAAAAATCTTTTTTTTCTCATGTGTCTGTGTCTTTTTATTTAAAATTTAACCCCTTGTGAACTGGTAAGGGGTCCATGAGACCCCTTATACCAGTTCACAAGACTGGGGGATGGCAAGTCACCCGCTTGCCGCAGCAGGTGACTTGCCATTAACCCCCGGCACCCCCATTACCTGCCTCCCCAAAGCCCAGGGGGGGGCAGAAGAGCCCGGGCCCACACAGGCTATGTGGGCTCGTAGGCTGCAGGGTGGGGGGCCACAAAAGCTGGCCCCCCCACTCTGTGCCTACAAGCCCCCATAGCTGGTCCCGGGCTGGTAATGCTAGGTAAGGGGGACCCCATTTCATTTTTTGGGGGGATTTTTAAGGGTTTTTAACCCTTAAAATTCCAGAAAAAATCCCTATGTCATTTTTTTTTTAAATTAACCCCTTATGTTCTGTCGCCCAGCAGCTATAAAAAGCTTCCAGCTGCAGCAGGAGAGCAGGAAGCCAGATTGATCAGCGTGGGACACAGGAATGGATGGGAGGTACGAAAAAGTAAAAAAAAAAAAATAATAAAATATTTTTTCTTATGTGTCAGTGTCTTTTTTTACACTTAACCCCTTGTGAACTGGTAAGGGGTCCATGAGACCCTTATACCAGTTCACAAGGCTGGGGTCTGGCGAGTCACCTCCCGCTAGCAGGTGACTTGCCGTTAACCCCTGCACCCCCAATTACCTGCCTCCCCAAAGCCCAGGGGGGGGCAGAAGAGCCCGGGCCCACATAGGCTATGTGGGCTCGTAGGCTGCAGGGTGGGGGGCCACAAAAGCTGGCCCCCCCACTCTGCTCCTACAAGCCCCCATAGCTGGTCCCAGGCTGGTAATGCTGGGTAAGGGGGACCCCATTTCAATTTTTTTGGGATTTTTAAGGGTTTTTAACCCTTAAAATTCCCCCAAAGATGGGGTACCCCCCCCCCCCCCCGGGAGGGGGGACCTTGTGTCATTTTTTTTTTTAATTAACCCCTTATGTTTATAGTGTGGATAGTAGTAGAATTTTATTTGTAAATGTTATAAAGTGCTATTTTCAGTTTGGGGGGTCTCCTGGGCAAGAATTGGGGGCTACCGATACATATGTGGTACCGTTGTAATCGGGAGAAATTGGGCTTTCACACGCAATATGTTTTTCTCTAATAAAGTAAATGTTTTATTTAAAATAAAGGAGACAATTGTCTAAAAAATATTTATTTATTTTTACACAAAAATATTAAAAAAACCAGTAGAATAATTACAAACATGACATTTCATGTTCAAGCCTAAACTCTGCTGCAAAATATATATCTATAATTTTCCTGAAAATTCCGGCAAAAATCACGGTTAAACATGGCACAGAATGGGGAAAAATGACCTGTCAACAGAGGGTGACAAAACTTCAAGTAGGTTGGCAATTAAAAGGATTAATAGTACCTATGCATGTTGGGTATTGTTCTGCTCGGGGGACCTTGCTCTTTCAGATTTAGCTTGTTTTTTCTTGTTTGCATATTTATATTTTAGGAAAACATGTTATATATTCAGTTTTTTTATTCATTTTTTTAGGGAAACCCTGTGCAACCTAAGAATTATTTGAGGGATTACTTCCAGAAAGGTGAGCCTACTACAACAAGCTGGGTACGCGTAGAAAGCTTAACATGTGTACTTTCAGGGAATATATGGTTTATAGGGGATATTCCAAATGTAAAGGGTTGTTTTGGTTGAAAAATTGCAAGGTGCGCATTTTGTCTGCACAGCTGACATTTTCAAGTAAAATTACTGTTATGCGCATGCTTTACTTTGGGGTGTTTGCCAACTCTTCCCTTGACAGTACCCATGCATGTTGGGTATCATTCTGTTCGGGGCATGTTGCTTTTTGAGATTTTACTTGTTTTTTCTTGTTTGCATATCATTTTTTTGGGGAAAATGTGGCTTGATTCTTCCTTTTTATTCTTTTTTAGGGAAACTTTGTGCAACCAAAGAATACATTGAGGGATTACTTCCAGAAAACTAAGCCCACATAAACAAGCTTGGTACGCCTAGAAAGCTTGAGGTGTGTACTTCCAGAGAATATATAGTTTGTGGGGGGTATTTTAAATGTAAATGGTTGTTTTTCTGGAAAAACTGCAAGGTGCGCAGTTGTATTTTATCTGAAAATCTCCTAAACCTTTGTTTCAGTTTGGGAGAGTCTCCTGGGCAGGAAAGGGTGTCTATCAATACATATGTGGTACCGCTGTGATTGGGAGAAATTAGGGTTTAGCACGCAATAAAATTTTATTGACAAACTTATATTTTTTATTACAAAAAAACACTACAAATATTTTTTTTGCACATATTTCACCAAAAAGTATTGAGAATACACCTAAAAAATGACAAACAAGAGATTTCATGTTGAAGCCCAGACTCTCTTGAAAAAAAACAATATATCATTTTCCTGGGAAATCCCTGGAAATCCTTTCAAAAATCACAGTTGAACATGTGTAGCGCAAAATAGTGAAACATGGTCTGGCAACAGAGAGCGACAAAAGCTGCAGGTAGGCTGGCAGCGAAAGGGTTAAGACATGGGTTCTCAACTAGATTCATAGGCATACAGTGAAAAGGGAATTACGTAATTTGAGGAAACTTACCAAGGAGCCATCCACCTGATAATTCTCCAGACTCAAACCGATGGAATTATCCGGAGCTTTGCAAGATGTACGCGTCATGGGATGAGCCTGGATACCCGGTGAGCACCCGGTGAGCACACTAAGGCATGTCCGGGGCCACCACTGCTTGCACATTCAGTGAGTGGCCCATTTTGCGGTTCCTGAAAAAAAAAAAAATGTAGCAATCCAAGGCAAACTACTCCTAACACCCACCAAAAACATGTTGTACAATCCAAATAACAGTAACTAAGTACATAAGTCGTTTTAATAACAAAGATTATATGTATGTGGAGCTTAACATTCTAATGACTAATTAGGGTCTGCATTAAAATAATTTGATAAGGCCTACATAACAAAAATTATGAAGATATACACTGTAAAGTGTTTCACAGGGACACTTTACAAGGAGGGATTAAGGTATACATTGGAAAGTGTTTCACAGGGACACTTTACAAGGAGGGATTAAGGTATACACTGTAAACTGGTTCACAGGGACACTTTACAAGGAGGGATTAAGGTATACACTGTAAAGTGTTTCACAGGGACACTTTACAAGGAGGGATTAAGGTATACACTTTAAAGTGTTTCACATGGACACTTTACAAGGAGGGATTAAGCAATACACTGTAAAGTGTTTCACGGGGACACTTTACAAGGAGGGATTAATGTATACACTGTAAACTGGTTCACAGGGACACTTTACAAGGAGGGATTAATAGATAGTTACAATACAGTTTGCCTAAGCTATATAACAAAATGACCTAATTAACTTACCTATAGATGTGGTACGTGGGTGCAATCGATTGCATGTCTGCGATATTAAAAAAACCCAACTACTATGTCGTTCGGAAATGAAATATATTTTGGACTAATGGTAGCCATGCCATCCAAAAACTTGTATAGCGTGCGGCTCAGCGTAGGCTGCAACATCCCCACGGATAGGGCACCCAGCCTCTGGAACGAGCCGTTCGCCAAAAATTGCAGGCAGCCAAGCATCTTTGTCATACCTGAAATTGCTTGCCCCTTCCTTGTGGTGCGGGCTAACCATGGCCGCAGCTCTATACAACTTATGGAGGGAAGCGCGGTTAAGTCGGGTCAGCTCGAACAGCTCAACATCATGCATGCGATCGATATGCATCACAGTAAAAGTATTTTTCTGGGTATACAGCACGGGTCGCTTCATCTTCAATTCTTCACTATTGGGTTATACGCCACCAGGTGGCGCAGTCGACTGCAAGAAGACTTGTGACTCCTCCCGGCCCATAAAAGGCAGCAAATCACCAATAATACCCAGAGTTCCTTGCAGTCCAGGCAGAAGATTGTCTCTCTCTGGATTTTCACAGGCGAGTGGGGCACCTGCCGGCCTATTCCCACCTGTTCCGGACCCATCCTCAGGTTCAGGTGAATAAAGATCTTTTTTTTTCTCATGTGTCTGTGTCTTTTTATTTAAAATTTAACCCCTTGTGAACTGGTAAGGGGTCCATGAGACCCCTTATACCAGTTCACAAGACTGGGGGATGGCAAGTCAGCCGCTTGCCGCAGCAGGTGACTTGCCATTAACCCCCGGCACCCCCATTACCTGCCTCCCCAAAGCCCAGGGGGGGGCAGAAGAGCCCGGGCCCACACAGGCTATGTGGGCTCGTAGGCTGCAGGGTGGGGGGGCCACAAAAGCTGGCCCCCCCACTCTGTGCCTACAAGCCCCCATAGCTGGTCCCGGGCTGGTAATGCTAGGTAAGGGGGACCCCATTTCATTTTTTGGGGGGATTTTTAAGGGTTTTTAACCCTTAAAATTCCAGAAAAAATCCCTATGTCATTTTTTTTTTTAAATTTTTTTTAAATTAACCCCTTATGTTCTGTCGCCCAGCAGCTATAAAAAGCTTCCAGCTGCAGCAGGAGAGCAGGAAGCCAGATTGATCAGCGTGGGACACAGGGATGGATGGGAGGTACGAAAAAGTAAAAAAAAAAAAATAATAAAATATTTTTTCTTATGTGTCAGTGTCTTTTTTTTACACTTAACCCCTTGAGAACTGGTAAGGGGTCCATGAGACCCTTATACCAGTTCACAAGGCTGGGGTCTGGCGAGTCACCTGCCGCTAGCAGGTGACTTGCCGTTAACCCCTGCACCCCCAATTACCTGCCTCCCCAAAGCCCAGGGGGGGGGGCAGAAGAGCCCGGGCCCACATAGGCTATGTGGGCTCGTAGGCTGCAGGGTGGGGGACCACAAAAGCTGGCCCCCCCACTCTGCTCCTACAAGCCCCCATAGCTGGTCCCAGGCTGGTAATGCTGGGTAAGGGGGACCCCATTTCAATTTTTTGGGGATTTTTAAGGGTTTTTAACCCTTAAAGTTCCCCCAAAAATGGGGTACCCCCCCCCCCCCCCCCCGGGAGGGGGGACCTTGTGTCATTTTTTTTTTAATTAACCCCTTATGTTTATAGTGTGGATAGTAGTAGAATTTTATTTGTAAATGTTATAAAGTGCTATTTTCAGTTTGGGGGGTCTCCTGGGCAAGAATTGGGGGCTACCGATACATATGTGGTACCGTTGTAATCGGGAGAAATTGGGCTTTCACACGCAATATGTTTTTCTCTAATAAAGTAAATGTTTTATTTAAAATAAAGGAGACAATTGTCTAAAAAATATTTATTTATTTTTACACAAAAATATTAAAAAAAACAGTAGAATAATTACAAACATGACATTTCATGTTCAAGCCTAAACTCTGCTGCAAAATATATATCTATAATTTTCCTGAAAATTCCGGCAAAAATCACGGTTAAACATGGCACAGAATGGGGAAAAATGACCTGTCAACAGAGGGTGACAAAACTTCAA
Source organism: Gastrophryne carolinensis (assembly GCA_027917425.1). Taxonomy (NCBI): domain Eukaryota; kingdom Metazoa; phylum Chordata; class Amphibia; order Anura; family Microhylidae; genus Gastrophryne; species Gastrophryne carolinensis. The sequence goes on along the minus strand of CM051241.1, from coordinate 146,500,422 downwards.
GTAGGTTGGCAATTAAAAGGATTAATAGTACCTATGCATGTTGGGTATTGTTCTGCTCGGGGGACCTTGGTCTTTCAGATTTAGCTTGTTTTTTCTTGTTTGCATATTTATATTTTAGGAAAACATGTTATTTATTCAGTTTTTTTATTCATTTTTTTAGGGAAACCCTGTGCAACCTAAGAATTCTTTGAGGGATTACTTCCAGAAAGGTGAGCCTACTACAACAAGCTGGGTACGCGTAGAAAGCTTAACATGTGTACTTTCAGGGAATATATGGTTTATAGGGGATATTCCAAATGTAAAGGGTTGTTTTGGTTGAAAAATTGCAAGGTGTGTATTTTGTCTGCACAGCTGACATTTTCAAGTAAAATTACTGTTATGCACATGCTTTACTTTGGGGTGTTTGCCAACTCTTCCCTTGACAGTACCTATGCATGTTGGGTATCATTCTGTTCGGAGCATGTTGCTTTTTGAGATTTTACTTGTTTTTTCTTGTTTGCATATCATTTTTTTGGGGAAAATGTGGCTTGATCCTTCCTTTTTATTCTTTTTTAGGGAAACTTTGTGCAACCAAAGAATACATTGAGGGATTACTTCCAGAAAACTAAGCCCACATAAACAAGCTTGGTACGCCTAGAAAGCTTGAGGTGTGTACTTCCAGAGAATATATAGTTTGTGGGGGGTATTTTAAATGTAAATGGTTGTTTTTCTGGAAAAACTGCAAGGTGCGCAGTTGTATTTTATCTGAAAATCTCCTAAACCTTTGTTTCAGTTTGGGAGAGTCTCCTGGGCAGGAAAGGGTGTCTATCAATACATATGTGGTACCGCTGTGATTGGGAGAAATTAGGGTTTAGCACGCAATAAAATTTTATTGACAAACTTATATTTTTTATTACAAAAAAACACTACAAATATTTTTTTTGCACATATTTCACCAAAAAGTATTGAGAATACACCTAAAAAATGACAAACAAGAGATTTCATGTTGAAGCCCAGACTCTCTTGAAAAAAACAATATATCATTTTCCTGGGAAATTCCTGGAAATCCTTTCAAAAATCACAGTTGAACATGTGTAGCGCAAAATAGTGAAACATGGTCTGGCAACAGAGAGCGACAAAAGCTGCAGGTAGGCTGGCAGCGAAAGGGTTAAGACATGGGTTCTCAACTAGATTCATAGGCATACAGTGAAAAGGGAATTACGTAATTTGAGGAAACTTACCAAGGAGCCATCCACCTGATAATTCTCCAGACTCAAACCGATGGAATTATCCGGAGCTTTGCAAGATGTACGCGTCATGGGATGAGCCTGGATACCCGGTGAGCACACTAAGGAACCGCATGTCCGGGGCCACCACTGCTTGCACATTCAGTGAGTGGCCCATTTTGCGGTTCCTGAAAAAAAAAAATGTAGCAATCCAAGGCAAACTACTCCTAACACCCACCAAAAACATGTTGTACAATCCAAATAACAGTAACTAAGTACATAAGTCGTTTTAATAACAAAGATTATATGTATGTGGAGCTTAACATTCTAATGACTAATTAGGGTCTGCATTAAAATAATTTGATAAGGCCTACATAACAAAAATTATGAAGATATACACTGTAAAGTGTTTCACTGGGACATTTTACAAGGAGGGATTAAGTTATACACTGTAAACTGGTTCACAGGGACACTTTACAAGGAGGGATTAAGGTATACATTGGAAAGTGTTTCACAGGGACACTTTACAAGGAGGGATTAAGGTATACACTGTAAACTGGTTCACAGGGACACTTTACAAGGAGGGATTAAGGTATACACTGTAAAGTGTTTCACAGGGACACTTTACAAGGAGGGATTAAGGTATACACTTTAAAGTGTTTCACAGGGACACTTTACAAGGAGGGATTAAGCAATACACTGTAAAGTGTTTCACAGGGACACTTTACAAGGAGGGATTAATGTATACACTGTAAACTGGTTCACAGGGACACTTTACAAGGAGGGATTAATAGATAGTTACAATACAGTTTGCCTAAACTATATAACAAAATGACCTAATTAACTTACCTATAGATGTACTCGTCGGCTGCGGGAGGGACCAATGGTACGTGGGTGCAATCGATTGCATGTCTGCGATATTAAAAAAACCCAACTACTATGTCGTTCGGAAATGAAATATATTTTGGACTAATGGTAGCCATGCCATCCAAAAACTTGTATAGCGTGCGGCTCAGCGTAGGCTGCAACATCCCCACGGATAGGGCACCCAGCCTCTGGAACGAGCCGTTCGCCAAAAATTGCAGGCAGCCAAGCATCTTTATCATACCTGAAATTGCTTGCCCCTTCCTTGTGGTGCGGGCTAACCATGGCCGCAGCTCTATACAACTTATGGAGGGAAGCGCGATTAAGTCGAGTCAGCTCGAACAGCTCAACATCATGCATGCGATCGATATGCATGCGTCGCCGGTGCAATCTGGCCTCGGCCCTGCCGACACATGCAATGCCTTGGAGCTGAAGGCGCTCATATTCCTCCACAAAGCCGCAAACCATGGTCAAGCAAGCAAGCCGAGTGCGAAATGGTCCCGTAAGTGGATCGCAAATGAAACCGTTTTATAGGGCGGTGGTCCCTCGGCAATCAGCTCTCTGAATCAGACGCAAGCCCATCCCAATAACATAAGTTATCTGAACGAACGCAAAATATCAGACTCTGATGCGAAAATGATCCGAACTAACGTAAATGATCAGATTTCGATCCGCCCATCGAAAGCGCATATACGCATTAGCGGGAACGAACATACGCATGGAAAAAGGAACGTAAAAAACAAAAAAAAGCCCAAACAGACCCCAAAACATACACAGACAAATGCGAAAGTCCAGACGTATCTGTCTCTGAATCGGGGCTTATAAGCGGGAGAGCCCATGTTATCCAGCATGTCTGGAGGTTTCCGATATCTGACTCCCATGTTTCTCTCTGGGAACCGTGTCCCTCTTTTCTCCTCAGGATGGCAGTACAAACATTTCTAGTGGAAGAGCTCACCGTTGTTTCCAAGCTGGTTTTAGGTGAGCACACTCCCTGACATCTGTGAACAGTTATCCTGAGATTGTACTGCAGAAATTCTTTGTACACTCCAGTAGCAGATCACAGTAAAAGTATTTTTCTGGGTATCCAGCACGGGTCGCTTCATCTTCAATTCTTCACTATTGGGTTATACGCCACCAGGTGGCGCAGTCGACTGCAAGAAGACTTGTGACTCCTCCCGGCCCATAAAAGGCAGCAAATCACCAATAATACCCAGAGTTCCTTGCAGTCCAGGCAGAAGATTGTCTCTCTCTGGATTTTCACAGGCGAGTGGGGCATCCCAAGCCCGTCGCACCTGCAGGCCTATTCCCACCTGTTCCGGACCCATCCTCAGGTTCAGGTGAAGGTAGGGGAACACCTGATGATGCGATTTGCTGCCCGCCCCTCAAGGTGCACGGACACCATCTTCTCCTCGCCGCCTGCTTCTGCGGTGCCTCCTCTCCGGCTCTGATCCTTGAGAGCGTACTGCTGCTGCCTTCCTGCACTTTCGGAGCTCCCATCCTCTGCCTGGCTTCACTGCTGGTGGTCCGTGAGTTGGTTCATTTCCTTCTCTGTATCTTTTTATGCGGTGCATGCGCTGTGGGATGCTTATGGATTTTTTCCTTCTATGCAGGCTGGTCCCATATTGACTTGTGGTTTCTCCTGGTCCATTCCCCCCCCCCCCCGTGTGTTACATCCCCCCTGAGCGGTCGCAGCGCGGTTTGTGTCCCCTGCGCCCAGAGTGTTTTTGCGGAACAGGATGGGCCGAGCGCTAGCCCCCAGCGAGGGGGATGCCAGCAGAGAGTCTCATTAAGACCTGGCGTCACGCGTGGCCACCCTTGAACATCATTTGTCCCGTACGGCCACTGGCAAGGCCTCTAGTAAGAAGCGGCACTTGGACCGGCCAATTCTCTCTTTGCTGATGATGGGGATGCCTATGAGACCTTTGGTGGCCGTGACTCCATGGAGGAGGGCGAGTTATTCCATGATTCTGACTCCTCCGGGGATCGCCCAGGTGACTTTGACAGGGTCCTCCTCTGACGAGGACATGTGGCTCCCCAATGATACGGATCGGCTCTTGTCTGCGGGGTTTGATACCTTGCACATTGTCCCCCCTAAGGCGGCCAAAAGGAAGCAGGGGGAGCTATTCCACCCTGATAGACAACGCCTGGTGTTCCCAGAGCAGGGACAATTTTCCAAAATGGTGTTTAAGGAATGGCAGAGGCCTAATAAACTGCCCTCGGTACCTAAGGGATTGGACAGACGGTATCCATTTTCGGAGGAGTTGGTCTGTCTGGGTTCTTGTCCCCCGGAGGTAGACACTCCTTCACCTTTGTGGCGGCTGGTCTGCGGCCGGTATGCGCCGCGGCCATTGTCGCCATTGCCATTAAAAAGAAGGTTAAGCGCCTTGTGGAGGCTGCCTGCTCCCACAAACGAGCGGACGAGTATAAGGAACTTTTGGTGTGCACTGATTTTATTGCATTTGTGCTCAGTCATGGACGATGCTGTCCGGCTTGGCGGTAGGGCTTCGGCCCTGCTGGTCTCCGTCGGTCCATTTGGCTGCGGCAGTGGGCAGCCGACGCTGCCGCCAAGAAATCCCTCACCGGGATTTCCTTCATGGGCCTTCGTCTTTTTGGGGAGCGTCTTGATCTTTTGGCCAAGGATGGCCGGCTCCCTCAGCGCCGGAAGCAAGCACAGCCCTTTCGGGGTTCTTCTTCTTCCTTTCGTCCCTTTCGTGGGGGACGAGGTTCTTCCTTCCCTGGTGGTCGCAGGGACTTCTGGGGATGGGGCAGATCCCGCGGTCACCCTGGTCTCTCCTGGGGGTCCAAGTCCAAGCCTCCCACCAAGCCCCCTCAAGCATGAGAAGGCACCCTCACCCTGCCGGGTGGGGGGACAGCTTCTGCTTTTTGCTCACATCTGGAGATAGCACGTCTCAGACTGGTGGATTCAGGAGGTGGTGTCCTCCGGCTACAAGATAGAGCTGGCAGCTTGGCCGCCCCCAAGATTCCTTCGGTCCCGGATCTCACAAAACCCCTTGATGGCGCAGGGCCTGAGGTTGGCGGTCCAGCGACTTCTGTCATCCGGAGTGATTTGTTCTGTGCCTCCTCGGGAACGGGGACGGGGGTTCTACTCCAATCTCTTCACGGTGCCCAAGAAGGACCGTTCTCTGAGACCTATCTTGGACCTGAAGGGTCTCAACAGATTTGTCAGGTTCAAACACTTCCGCATGGAGACCTTACAGTCGACAGTGAGCTCCCTTCGGCCTGGCGACTTCATGACCACTGTGGACATCAAGGATGCCTTTCTGCACTGTAGGATCTTCACTTCCAGTTTGTGGCGTTGCCGTTCTGTATCTCTTCAACCCCCCGGGTGTTCACCAAGGTGATGGCGGGTGTCATGGCCCTGCTGAGGAGCCAGGGCATTTGTGTTCTGCCTTACCTGGACGACTGGCTGATTGCTGCTCAATTTCTTCAGCAGGCCGAGAGCAACATTTAGAAGGTGTTGTCCTCTCTCGAGGCATTCGGTTGGGTGATCAATTATCCCAAGTCTTCAATCACTCCGTCATTGGTGAGATCCTTCTTGGGCATGATGCTGGACACTTCTCAGGTTTAGGTGTTCCTTCCTCAACAGAAGGTGGAGGGGCTTCAGACGCAGGCACGGGCACTGCTGTCGTGCCCTCATCCCTCCATTCGTCTGCCGGACGTGGACCTGTTTGCGTCCCGTCACAATCACAAGCTGTCAGAACACCGGGTGTGAACCCTGATTGTGGAGACTGCAACTCTGCTCACCTCTCGACCGGGAAGCCTGGAGTCTAAGGATCAACCTGGAATTCACTAGAGCCTCTGATGGTGAGGATAGGCTGGGCTGCAGGAAGGCCCCAGGTCAGACAACCTAGGAGTGGATTTTGCAGAATTCCGGGTAGAAGACAGATCAGAGCTGATCTGGGAGTGTGAGGCAGGCTGAAGTCGTGAGCTGGCAGATCTGGATCAAAGTCCAGAAACAAGCAGAGGTCGTGGGCAGGCAGAAGATTGTGGTCACAAAACAAAGCCGAAGTCGTCAGGAAAGCAGGATCGTAGTCAGAAGCAAGCCGGGTCGGTACACAGGAAGGAATCACAGGAACTCAGGAGCATGCAGGAAAAAGACCAACTGGCAATTGAGGACAGGCCTTGTCTGCTTTTATAGGCCCCTGCACATGCTCAGCAGAGAGGACTCACAGGCGGCCTCTGCTGGTCAACAGGAGGAACAGTCCTGGTTCTCCGACATAAGAGAACAGGCGCTCTCTGCTGGACTACAGAGGGAACAGTCCTGGTTCTCTGACACAAGCTTCCAAGATTCGTCTCTATGTCAAGAGATCCTCTGGCCTTCGCCGCGGACTCTCTAGCAATTCCTTGGACGGAGTTTTGTCTCCTTTATGCATTCCCTCCCTTTCCTCTTCTGGGTCGTGTGCTGCGCAGGATAGCCCAGGAAGGGGTGCCGGCCATCCTGGTTGCTCCCCGCTGGCCGAGAAGAGTCTGGTTCGCAGACATCGTCCAGATGGCGATGGATCACTTCGTCATGCCCGACGATCCAGGGCTCCTCACTCAGGGACAGCTGCACCATCCCAATTTACAATCGCTGGCTTTGACGGCTTGGCTGCTGAAACCTCCATCCTGATGGATAAGGGGCTGCCGACCCCGGTCGTCAGTACCATGGCTCGGAAGAAATACTCTTCAATGATTTATTACAGGGTCTGGCACGCTTACATTGCCTGGTGTGAGTCTAAGTATTTTCCTTGTCGCACTTTTTCCCTTTCCAGGATTTTGGATTTTCTACAACATGGTTTGGAGTTGGGTTTACAACTGAGTACCCTCCAAGGACAGGTTTCAGCCTTGGCTATTTTTTTCCAAAGATCCTTCGCCAATCATAGGCTTATCAAGACTTTTTTCCAAGGAGTTACTCATGTACGTCCGCCACGTAAGCCTTTGCTACCGGTGTGGGATTTGAACTTGGTGCTTTCTGCTCTTCAGGGTCCCCCCTTTGAGCTCTTGTGTGATGCAGTTCTGTCCATTCTGACTCTTAAGGTGGTCTTTTTGGTAGTTATCATCTCGGTGCGTCGCGTCTCTGAGCTGGCGGCGCTTTCTATGAAACCTCCTTATTTTGAGCAGCATCAGGATAAGGTGGTTTTTCATCTTAAACAGGAATTCTTGCCCAAAGTTGTCTCTGCCTTTCATCTCAATGAGGACATTGTCTTGCCTTCCTTGTGTCCTGTGCGTTCTAATTCTAAGGATGTGGTCAGGGCGCTTAAGTACTATTTGGTTGCTATGGAGCCCTTTCGGAAGTTGGATTCTCTGTTTGTCCTTCCTGACGGACCTAGGAAGGGCTTGCCTCCAGCCAAATCCACTATCAGCAAGTGGATCAGACAGGCGGTGGTTCAAGCGTATTTTGCTAAGGGCAAGGAACCCCCTTTCCATGTTACAGCTCACTCCACTAGAGATATTGGTGCCTCTTTGGCTTTTCAGCAAGGCCGCTACTTGGTCTTCAGTTCATACTTTTACATAAGTTTTACAAGGTTGACGTTAGGGCCTCGGCTGATGCAGTTTTTGGCCGCAAGGTGCTTCAGGTGGTAGTGGCATGAACTACGTACTGTTGCTCACTGGGGATCCCACCCTTATTCTTGGACACTGCTTTTGGATGTCCCAATAGTGAAGAATTGAAGATGAAGCGACCCATGCTGTAAACCCAGAAAAATACAATTCTGTGATTACTCACCTGTAGAATTGATTTTATGGGTATCCAGCATGGGTCGCTTCATCCCACCCTTGTTCTGTTATCCTTTTTTGCCTTGTTATGGTGATTACTTTAAAGTGGACCAACACCCAGGATTTTGACTATCCTGGGTCTTGGTCTACTTCGGTGGGGCACCCCCGATCGGGGTGCCCCGCTGTGTGAAACCCCCCCGATCACCCGGAAAACTCACCTCTCCCCGCTCCCACGTGGCCGCGCCGTCCAGTCAGCATGGACGGACAAGCGATCTGAGAGCAACGGACAAGAGGCGGCTCTGCCGCCGCCTCCCGCGCGTCTAGAGTGCCATTCACAGACGGCCGGCGCGGGCACGCGCACGTCTAGAGGGGCGCGAGGAAGACAAGGTAAGGGGATTTGGGGCGTTTGGGGGGGTTTCACCCCGCGGGACATCCCAGTCTCGGGAGGGAGGTGATCGGCCCGGGAATCTTATAGATTCCCGGGCCGATCACGGGAGGGTGATGGTCCACTTTAAGAGAGTTCATTGTGGGGCTGTGTTTACATAACATGGTATTTGCCTCCCGACTTCTTGCATTACTGCTTTTCAACACTGGGTATTATGAGTGATTTGCTGCCTTTTATGGGCCCGGGAGGAGTCACAAGTCTTCTTGCAGTCGACTGCACCACCTGGTGGCGTATAACCCAATAGTGAAGAATTGAAGATGAAGCGACCCGTGCTAGATACCCATAAAATCAATTCTACAGGTGAGTAATCACAGAATTGTATTTTTTTTTAATGTGACACTGTAGCACTCCAACTCAATTTATTTTAGCAAACAGAAAGTTGATCATACAAAAAAATAATGGGTCACCTAACTTTTTTGTCCTTATGGCTGTTCCGTAATAAGAGCTTCTGATTTCCTGTGTCCAAACATAAATTAACAGATCCCTGCAAAAAGATGATCATTAAAGCTGAACAAAACCCTTGATTGTGACTATACTGGGTTTTGTTCAATGCCCTGCTGTGTGAAATCTCCTAGATTGTCCATACAAACTCACTTGGTCCTACGGCACATGTGCGGGCTCTCGTCCAATTATAGGCATTTGCTGTGCACACGGTGCGGTTTACCGCAATCGGGAGCAAAAGAGACAGCATGTCCAGCAGCAGGGTTTTGTTCCGCTTTAAAGAAGCCTTTTAAATAGCATTACTAACCAGCAGATTCAATCCTTTGGAGTACTCTGATATGAATCGGCCCGTTCTACAGCTACGGTGCTGAGTGCACTTTTCTTTTGGCTTCAGTCTCTGCTCCCAGTTATGACAGAGCAGGCCTCTTAGTTGATTGGCATCAGAAGGCTCATCATGTGACATATTTTTGTTTGCTCACTGTTGATAAGCTTCTCAGCAGTGGGCACTCAAACATGCATCAGGGAGAATTCCATCAGATTTTAGGTGAGCCTTACGGTTGCTACATTTCCCAACAAAAAATACAGACCATCATTTCACAGATACAGGGGGCGTGGTCTTGTAGGGAACATGGTCCACACACACAGTTGGCTGATTACACAGAACCTTAGGATTATGTTGGGGCATGCCAATGGTTGTGGTGGAGAGGTTAGGTGGGGGTGCAAGTCAGTGGCTATAGTGGAGGGGTTAGGTGGGAATGCAGGACAGGGGTGGAGGGGTTTGTTGGACATGTGGCAGGGGTGTGAATGCACACACAAGCACTCACACGTGCCTGCTGCTGACATGCGGCTCCCTGTCAGCTACCCAGATTCACACAGTGCCGAGGTAGCCCACACACAGAAAGTAGCTGGGCGGGGGTGTAGTTAACTGAGCTACTAATAAGTGCTCAGCAAGAGCTCACTGACTCAAGAATGAATTCATGAGTGCCACAGTGGACCCACACAGGGGAGGGACACCGCCATTCAGGGGCCCGATATATCATTGCCAGAGTGGTATTTTCAAATGAATTTGTGCACGTTTTTTTGTAGCGCCAAGTCGCGCTTGGGCTTCCGTTTGATTCATGGTCATCAAAATGGGGTGCGCATTTGTTTTTGCGCCAATTTGCGCACTAGAGCTCACCAATTTGTGCCTGAAATTTTCTGCTAGCGCCATTTTAGTGCACCAAACTGTCTCCGGCGAAAAGTGTGCCAAAATGTGGCAATTTGATGAGTGAATTTCCTCCAGCAAATGGGTGGAGGAAACTGCCAAATCCAATGAGTAACAGGCTCATTTCATTTCAGGTGTCAGCCACAAGTTCTTTTTAGGGAGTGTACCTTTTTTTTGCTTTAGTTCGGAAAAAATGATAGGTTGTCCAAAATCACAAAAATGAAGGTACTGTCAGAAATCGCTTACCTGGGCCCCGTTCCAGCACCGTCTCCAGGCAGCCGGCCGCAGCTGTCACTGTGCGGAGGCTGCGCCGAGCGGCGGCGGCTCAGGCGGCGCCGAGCACGGCCGCCCTCCTTCCTCGCTCCCGCGTCGGCAACTCTCGTGCTCTCGCGCGTGCGCGCGCGTATGCCCTCCGACGGCGCTGTACTCAGCGCGCCCGCCGGAGGCTGTAGTCGGGCTGGGGGGTTGTTGAACCAAGGGGCACAGGCACGCCCCTTGGTTCTGGTTAATGGGCCAATGAGCCCAAGATACTGTTAGGGCTCCACGCCCCTTGTTATGTCTGGGCCAATGAGCCCATGGGAGAGGTTGGGGCTTCACCTGGTCTCCAACTGCTGTTAGGATCATAGTATGCACCAATCACGCACTTACACACACTCACCTCCCTAGATCTGTTTCCTATATAGGTTCGCCTTGTCAGTCATTCAGTGCCTGTGATAGCGCCTAGTACCTAGCCTTTCTTGCATGTGTCTCGTGATTGATCTTGTTGCCGACCCTCGCCTAAACTGACTTTTCTAGATCTGAACTCCCGTTGCCGACCGCCACCTGTACCGACCATCCTTGATCTGAATTCCCGTTGCCGACCACCGCTTGTACCGACCATCCTAGATCTGATATCCTGTTGCCGACTTCTGCTCTGAACCTTGACCACGATTTGCCTTCTCCTTTTTTACCACTGCCATCTCGGAACGCCCGTTGCCGACCCCTAGCCTGTCTGGACTTCCGTTAAAATGCTCCAGCTATTGGGCTCGCTCAATACCGCTCCCAGCCACTGGTTCTCCAGACCTCCAAACAGTAAGTAAATCCTACAGGTGAAGCTGGCTGCGGAGATTGGGGGTTTAGGGCTTACCTGGAGGGCTGGAGTTACCAGAGCGGATCATTAGAGCACCCAGAGCGTGACATTATCACAGGCCACTAAAAGGATGACCTGGTACAGCCAGTGCAGGCTATGGCCACTGCTATCAATCAACTAGCCCAGAGAGTGGCAAATCAAGAAACCAGACAGATACTTGCATCTGCTGTATCACCTTATGTTCCGAAGCCAAAAGTCCCGCTACCAGAAAAATTTTTTGGAGACCGAGACAGATTCTCTAATTTTAAAAATTCCTGTGAGCTCTATTTTAGGTTAAGGCCCTTATCCTCGGGTGGGGTTAATTATCTCCCTTTTGCAAGGAGACCCCCAATCATGGGCTTTTAGCCTCCCTCCCGATGATGCTGCCCTGCACTTCGTTACATCTTTTTTCCTGGCTATGGGTGTGTTATATGCCGACCCAGACCAGCAGTCCACAGCCGAAAACAGGCTTCGGGCCTTGAAGCAAGGTCGGAATACTGCCGAAGATTACAGTTCTGAATTCCGGCGGTGGGCAGTAGACTCCAGATGAAATGACCCAGCCCTGTGTAGCCAGTTCCGTATGGGTCTATCGGAGGGTATCAAGGACGCATTGGTTAATTTCCCTACACCAGCAGATCTTGACCAGCTAATGCAGGTCTCCATCAAAATAGATCGGCGACTTAGGGAAAGAGCCAGGGAAAGGGTTAGGACTTCCTCGTCCTTTAAGCCATCTCAGACCCCCAACCCACCCTCTTCCCTTGGGGTAAACACACCTTCTTCCTCACTGGAAGAACCCATGCAGGTCGGTAGAGCTCGTCTTACCCAGGACGAGAAGCAGCGAAGACGCTCCATGGGTCTATGCTTATATTGTGGGAATCCGGGACATTTTGCTAGGTCCTGTCCTAACAAGGGATACCCGGCGGGAAACTTCCTCACCTAGATCAGGAGGAGAGTGCTGATCTAGGTGAGTCCGTTATTTACTCTCATTTGAACAAAATGCTAATTCCCATAGAGCTTTCCTGGGGCCCTTCCAAACAGGCAGTATCCGCCTTTATCAATAGTGGAGCTGCGGGCAATTTCCTGGATCGGAGCATGATCTCCATCCTCGGGATTCCTCTGGTAGGAAATCTCTACAGGTTCTGGCCATAAATGGGAAGGCCATCCAGGGAGGTCCGGTCAGTACCAAGACCCCTCCTCTTAATTTAATTGTCGGCTCCTCCCACTCTGAACACATCGAGTTCTTGGTTTTTGATTGTCCGTAGTACTGGGATATCCCTGGTTAAAGCTCCACAACCCCATTTTAAACTGGCAGACTGGGGACTTAGTGAGGTGGAGTGATTACTGCAAGACACATTGTTTTTCCACTGCCCTCAAAAGTTTTCAGATGCTACCCCAGGGGTTGCCTCAGCCTTATGCGGATTGGGCTGATGTTTTTTCTGAACGCTCTGCAGATTCCCTTCCCCCACATAGGGCCTATGACTGCCCCATTGACCTACTCCCAGGAACCATCCCTCCTAGAGGGAAGATTTATAATCTTACCTGGCCGGAGGAGCAGGCAATGAAGGAGTACATCTCCGAGAATTTAAGCAAGGGATTCATCCGCCCTTCAACATCGCCTGCGGGGGCTGGCTTCTTTTTTGTGGAGAAAAAAGATGGTGGTTTAAGGCCTTGCATAGATTACAGGGCCCTGAATAAGATTACTGTAAAAAAATGGTATCCCCTTCCCTTGATTGGGGATTTATTTAATCAAGTAGTAGGGGCTCGGGTTTCCTCCAAGTTAGACCTAAAGGGGGCCTACAACCTGATTCGTATTCGGCAAGGGGATGAGTGGAAAACGGCTTTCAATGTTAAAGATGGTCATTACGAATATCTAGTCATGCCCTTTGGCCTTTGTAATGCTCCTGTGGTCTTCCAAAACTGTTAACGATGTCTTCCGAGACTATTTGGGTAGATTCATGGTTATTTATTTGGATGATATCCTCATTTTCTCTAATTCTTTGTCCGAACATAGACAACATGTGAAAATGGTTCTTCAAAAATTGACAGAGAATAACTTGTATGCAAAAATTTCTAAATGTATGTTTGAGGTCACCACCGTTCCCCTCTTGGGTTATGTAATTTCTAGCCAGGGATTGGAGATGGATGCGGGGAACGTTTCGGCGGTGCGGGATTGGGTACAACCCAAATCTTTAAAAGAATTACAGCGTTTTTTAGGTTTCGCTAATTTCTATCGACGCTTTAAGGTTTTTTCCAATATTGTTGCTCCTCTCACCAACCTTACTCGCAAGGGCGCCTTCACTGTAAACTGGTCATCTTCGGTCAATGAAGCCTTCCTGATTCTAAAACAGGCTCCAGTTTTAGTTCACCCTGACGTAAATAAACCTTTTACCATTGAAGTAGATGCGTCCGAGTTGGGTGTGGGGGCGGTTTTGTCGCAATACTCTGGTCATCCTGAACGTTTGCATTCCTGCGCCTACTTCTCACGGAAATTTAGTGCCGTGGAACAGAACTATGATGTTGGAAACAGGGAGTTATTGGCGGTTAAACTGGCTTTTGATGAATGGCGTCACTGGTTGGAGGGTTCATTGTATCCGATCACGGTCTATACCGATCACAAAAACCTCGAGTACATTAGCTCAGCTAAGAGACTGAACTCTCGTCAGGCTCGTTGGGCATTATTTTTCTCGTGCTTTAATTTTATAATTACATTTAAGCCAGGAGTTAAAAATTCTAAAGCGGATGCTCTGTCCCGCATGTTTGGGGATTGCAAGGATCGGGGTGATATGGGTGAACCTATTTTGCCTTTGGGTTGTGTGATTGGGGCTCTGCTTCCTGATCTTTCTAATGCCTTAGCACCATTTCAAAATGAATCCCCTGTTGAAGTACCTTTAGGGTGTCAGTTTGTACCGCCGCATCTGCGTTCTGATGTTATTCGCGAGTTTCATGATGCCAAAACTGCTGGTCATCTGGGAAATCGTTCACTTTCATTTTAGCCCGACGCCATGTATGGTGGCCTACTATGCGACGCGATATTACTGCCTTTATCGACGCATGTTCTGTTTGTGCGCGAAGTAAGGGGATTCACAAGGCCCCTAGTGGGTGTTGGGTCCCACTTGAGATTCCTAAAGAACCATGGACTCATATCTCTATGGATTTTATTGTAGATTTGCCTCCCTCACATGGGAATACTGTGATTTGGGTGGTCGTCGACCGTTTCAGTAAGATGGCACATTTTATTCCTTTATCTAAGCTACCGTCAGCTCCCGAGCTTTCGCGATTATTTATCTCACATATTTTCCGTCTCCATGGCATTCTGTCTAATGTAGTTTCCGATCGGGGAGTGCAATTTACTTCGCGTTTTTGGAAGAGTTTCTGTTCACGCTTGGGGATTCGGATTTCTTTGTCTTCCGCATACCATCCCCAGTCTAATGGACAGACTGAAAGAACCAATCAAAGTTTGGAACAATACTTGAGATGTTACATTTCTGATGCTCAAGAGCAATGGTCGGAATTTATTGATTTCGCTGAGTTCGCGTACAATAATGCGCCAAGTGAAAGTACTAAGACGTCTCCATTCTTTTGCAATTTGGGGAAAAATCCTAGAGCTTCTTCCCTCTCTGGGTCACCTTCCGATTTGCCGGCATTGGAAGAGTGGCTCCAGGAGCAGAAAAACATCTGGGCACGCGTCCAAGAGAATTTAGAGACTACGCTTTTAAGATATAAGAAATTTGCCGATCGCCACAGGTCTCAGGAACCCGTCCTTCAGATTGGGGACCTTGTTTGGGTTTCCACTAAGAACATTGCACTCCGGCAGCCTTCTAGTAAGTTTATTGGCCCTTTCCCCATTATTCAGAAACGCAATGTGTCCTTTAAGGTCCAGCTCCTGCAAACCATGAGAATCCCAAATTCTTTCCATGTGTCGCTGTTAAAACCAGCCAAAGATGCACCACGTCCATCCTTATTGCCTATTCTAGTTAATAACGAACCAGAATATGAAGTAAACAAGATTCTTGACTCGCGCAAGGTCCGTAATTCATTGCAATATTTGATCGACTGGGTTGGCTACGGTCCTGAGGAAAGATGTTGGGTTGCGGCAAAGGATGTGCATGCTAAAGCTCTTGTTAAGAAGTTCCATCATGACAATCCAGGAGAACCTGGTAAGGGTCCGGAGGCCCCTCTTGAAGGGGGGGTAGTGTCAGAAATCGCTTACCTGGGCCCCGTTTCAGCGCCGTCTCCAGGCAGCCGGCCGCAGCTGTCACTGTGTGGCGGCGGCGCCGAGTGGCGGCGGCTCAGGCGGCGCCGAGCACGGCCGCCCTCCTTCCTCGCTCCCGCGTCGGCAACTCTCGTGCTCGCGCGCGAGCACATAAACTGTATGCCCTCCGGCGGCGCTGTAGTTGGGCTGGCGGGTTGTTGAACCAAGGTGCACAGGCACGCCCCTTGGTTCTGGTTAATGGGCCAATGAGCCCAAGATACTGTTAGGGCTTCACGCCCCTTGTTATGTCTGGGCCAATGAGCCCATGGGAGAGGTTGGGGCTTCACCTGGTCTCCAATTACTGTTAGGATCATAGTATGCACCAATCACGCACTTACACACACTCACCTCCCTAGATCTGGTTCCTATATAGGTTCGCCTTGTCAGTCATTCAGTGCCTGTGATAGCGCCTAGTACCTAGCCTTTCTTGCATGTGTCTCGTGATTGATCTTGTTGCCGACCCTCGCCTGAACTGACTATTCTAGATCTGAACTCCCGTTGCCGACCGCCACCTGTACCGACCATCCTTGATCGGAATTCCCGTTGCCGACCACCGCTTGTACCGACCATCCTAGATCTGATATCCTGTTGCCGACTTCTGCTCTGAACCTTGACCACGATTTGCCTTCTCCTTTTGTACCACTGCCATCTCGGAACGCCCGATGCCGACCCCTAGCCTGTCTGGACTTCCGTTAAAACGCTCCAGCTATTGGGCTCGCTCAATACCGCTCCCAGCCACTGGTTCTCCAGACCTCCAAACAGTAAGCCTACATCCTTTGAGCCATTGAAGTCCTGGGGGCAACCGATCCTGGGCAGGCGTATTCTGCGTCCCGGCAAGCGGGGGCTCCTACAGGTGAAGCTGGCTGCGGAGATTGGGGGTTGAGGGCTTACCTGGAGGGTTGGAGTTACCAGGGCGGATCATTAGAGCACCCAGAGCGTGACAGGTACAAACATTATTAAAATTATTGTTCAATTATTAAGCATTATTTTGCAAACCAAACAGGGGAGGGAGGGTTAAAGAGAACATCTGGGGCAAAACATCGGACAAAAAAACTTTAAGGGTTAACTGGAATCAGAATATCCCCCCAAAAAATGGAGAACACAAGTTCTCTAGAGAATACACTTGGAAATGGCGAATAGAGCTTTGCATAAAACACAGAAAGCTGGAGAGATCAAATCACTATGGAGAAACAGTAAAGAAAAGGGGAGAAACATGGGGGACCAACGGGGATCAATTAAGCACTTAGCCGGCGCATGGGGCGGGGCCATTTGTGCTTTAAAACAGCAGATTTTCCTTGCTGAAGGAGCTAATTGGCGCAACAAGAGACAATTTGCGCTTCTCTCACGCACTTGCCATTTGATTCGCACGTGTGCACACAGCCATGAATCATGCGCCTAGGCGCATGGGGAATCGTTTGCGCTGCACCTGAGTTTTTTTGCGCACCAACCATGAATCAAACCTACTGTTGTGAGTGGCAATGATGTAATTGCCGCACCTATTCAATGACTGATCAGCTGCAAAGAAACATAGAAGGTTGACAGCAGGAGACCATATGGTCCACCTAGTCTGCCCTTAAGTATATAGTGTATGTATTTTCTTAGAATAGATGTGTGCTTATCCCAGGCATGTTTAAATTCGCTTACTGTCGATTTTCCAACTACCTCTACTGGATGTTTGTTCCAAGCATCTACTACTCTTTCTGTAAAATAATATTTTCTACCGTTGCTCCTGATCTTCCCTCCGACCAGCTTCAGGTTGAGAACCTTGTTCTATCATTACATTTCCTGTTAAAAACACTTTCCTCCTGAACCTTATGGTTTAATGCAGCATCCCCAGGTATGGTTGGAGTGACATTTAAAGCGATACTGTGGTCAAAGGTAATTGTTACACCATTGTGTCCAGCTACATTTGGCACTGTCAGTAAAGATTGCCAACATTTCGGGGTTTACAGGTTGAGCTAAGACATTCTCTTTTTCATCCCTTCCCCCAATAAGCTTAGCACAGCTGGACAGGATTGCTGGTCCCTCCCTCCTCCTGCCCGTCCCTCTGCCTCCTCCTCCAAATTCATCATAAATTATGTAGCATCACAGATCCAAGGGCCATGCCCACTTTTTTCAGAAGAGAAATCATAAGCTGAACGTGTAAACCTTGATATCTCTACCATCTCTTCTTCAATTAAGAAACGGAAAACAGTTTAGGACAGCGCCAAATGTAGCCCAACACAATGGTGTTACAATTACCTTTGCCTGCGGTAGCACTTTAATGCCACTAAGATGCGCTGAGAAAACCTTTGCGGCTCTTATGCCTCAAGAAAAATATATGAACATCCAAAACTATTTTGCAGGAAATGTACAATGAAAAGCTTCATCACAGTTTTATTTGCTTAATGGAAAATAATATCTATATCCAGCTCAAAGGATTGCCACTTTTTAAAAAGAGCTGCCACCTGTCACACTGTGCAGAGCCAGTGGGGATATGTAAGTGGAAGTGCTGATTAGCTTTTATGGGTGTCTGACCCCTACATGGAAATAGATACCAGACGATAATCCTGTCCATAATTTCTGCAGCCGCACATTCATGCAACGTGTGCTTTACCGCATCCACTACAGGGTGTCAGCTGCTATAGGCTTTTAATATAAGGCAATGTATGTATGTATGTGTGTGTTTCACACGAGTCACCTGGCATCCATGACACTCTGGTCAGACAAGCCTTATGTATTCAGTAGCTTTTTAGTAGCAATGATGCTGTTGGATCATGTCCTGGAAAATAATAATTCAGCACCAGTTTTGCTGATTTATCATATCAGCATCAGGTTTATGAGAGTCCCGTGGTCTGCTGTTAGGTCGTGCAAATGTGCTTTCCATGAGGGTGTCACTGTAAGTCAGTTCTGCTGTCATAGATAAGGTATAACTTTGTCTCCGGAACACAAGGGCATCTCTGCATTACATACAGTGCCTTGAAAAAGTATTCATACCCCTTAAAGTGTAAGTGCACTTTCAAAGGACATTTCGAAAGTGTATTTTTTGCATGTCCTCAGGACGCTGAGCTGATCTAGTAAAAATTTATTTTTCTAGTAGCAGTTTTCACTACTTGCAATCTGTTGCCATCTGTACACCAAGCCTGTACACCAAAAAGAGAAAAAACAAGTCCTGTACACCCAGCAGACTTCTGCTCACTCAACCTTACACATGCCCAGTGTGCGGCCCTTCCTATTAGGCTTAAAGAGGAACATCGGGGGAAGTTAAAACCTCCCCCAAGCTTCACCGATCTCCTGCCCCCCTCTGGTTTTACCTTAGGTCATTATTTACTCACCTCGTCAAGGGATCCATCTTCTAGGTCCGTCGGTTTCCTGGCGATCTTCCGATTGGCGGCGCCATATTGCATCCCATCAGGCACTGCGCGCAGCCCCTAAACTCGCGCCTGCACAGTGCCAATGAATAAGATGCAATGGGACCGCCGAAATCCTGCGAGACTCCGCTGAGCTGTGAAATCGCCGTGGGACATTGACAGTGCTTGTCATTTACAGATGGCTAAGCTGGCGGTGTGGTTAAGTTCGGGTCCTGAAGCAACCGGATGTTGCCACAGCAGGCAGCGGCGACATCCAGAACGTAAATAGTGGCCAATGGGGGGGGGGGGGGGGAATCGGACCCTTTTTATTTTTGGTCGGATGTTCTGTTCCTCTTTAAAACGAGACAAAACCCACCACCGGTCCATCTGGAATTTCTAAAAGATTCCAAGGCTGGCCACTGACTTTCCCGAGGACATCCTGAATCAGGATGCCCCCTGTGTGAACCCCACCCCCAGGGCACCCATAAAAACTCACCTTTCCACACTCCAACGGCGTATGTGTGGGGTCTCGTCCAATGGGAGCTGCGTGCCATGCTTACATCATTTGGTATTGATTGGGGAGTTTCCCAGCACACACTCAACAGATATTCATCCAGGTTATGGTATAAGTCCCTTCACAGATGTATGACAATTAGAGCTATTGCTGCCATATACTGGATTGTCTCCCCCGAGCAGTAAGTTTAATGCAGCCACATCACTAATATATTTGCATTCTGAAGTCCCTGCTCTGCTAATAATATGTTCTATCAGCAGTCCTATCTGACTATATCCTGCAGCTCATTGTGGGTGGAAACAGCACTTGAACTTGCGCTATGTTTAATGGCTCCAAAGCCCCATAAAACGAGGATATACCATAATGAAATGTTGCACCAATGGAAATGCGGGAGACAGAAAGGAAGTCGTTACAGGGAATTAGAGGGCAAATTGCAGCTTTGCTGGAAGTATTTATTAACATTCCCTGTAGCAGGAGGCGGTGGCTTCACTATGGTTCCCATGCTTTCTGTTTCTTAACCCCTTCCTGGATGTTCTTTGACTAGATGAAAGCAGGAAGAAGCCTATACCTTCACTGGAGTGTCATTATCTTTCCCTTTTAGCATAGCAGTTTATTAGATGGTGAGGTGCAAAATGACCATAACTTTTCTTAAAGAGGACCAAAACCCACTCTGGAGTCTATGAGACGTCGACTTGACTATTGTTCTCTAACTATGGCTATTTGGATTAATATAATCACTTGATCTAAAAAGGATCTTTTAGAGTGCTGGTCTTTTGTGCTATTGTGTATCTGCGGTGTCTCCGCTTACCTTGCACCTACATCCATTTGGACTTATACATTATATGGTAGGAGTGTGGCAACCATCGATTCGTTAGGAATTTCTGAATGACACGCTCCCTGTCAAAGGGTAGCGGGAGATGCGGCCGCCAGCACGCTCGGATCCGCTCCCATTAGACAAGCTCCTAGATGAAGGGGATTGAGAGGATCCGAGTGCGCTGATTGGATGAGAGGGCTGCGCATGCATGGTAGGCCCAGGGAAGGGTGAGATTGGGAAAACCTGGGGAGTTTCACACAGCGGGGCACCCCCAATCGTGGTGCCCAGGGGGCAAAGACCAAAACCCAGGATAGTCAAAATCCTGGATTTTGGTCTACTTTAAAGTGGACCAAAACCCAACCTGTAATCTATGACACTCCAGGGCAGGCCTAATCCCTCCCCCGGTTATCCCGAACTGGGATGCCGCACTCAATATTCCTACCTTTTCCCCGAGCCCACGGCACATGTGTGGCCAGCATCACTCACCTCCCTTCTTAGCAGTGCATAGCCCCGCCCGCCATAACGGATGGCTGTGTAGGGCCGAGCTCATCCGAAGGGAGCCAAGTGATGCAGTGTGCCACTCGTAAGTGCAGTTTCGGCTCGAGGAGAGGTGAACGGATTCTGCGTTCTGGGGGGATTTCACACAAACAGGGGTGCCCCAGGGGGAGAGGACCAGAACCCCGGAAAGTGAATATCCCAGGTTTTGGTCCACATGAACATAGTCATAGATATTAGAAACTTATTGAAGCTCTTACAAGAAATTTGATTCCCAGCAAGGCTCATAATGAGGGTCACATGACCGGGCTTGCTTTATGAATGATAATGGTTTTTATTCTCTCATGTGTACAGTTCTCTACATGAGGTAGAGCTCTCTGTACAAAGAAGGACGCCCTTAGGCTTTGTTGTCCCCATCGCAGCGAGTAAAGCCGGTGGCGTAGTCTTGTGTTTTGCCTTATGGGTTATGGCCACCTGTGCTGAGCAGCATCAGCCCTTGAGGTTCAGCTGCATTGCAATACTAAATTCCATGCCAGCTTGTCGTACTGCAATGCAAGCGACACGGCAGACAGGTGAGCTATAGGCAGCAGATGGTCTGCACTTCCCGGGAGGAGGAAACAGGGGCGTAACTATAGCAGGTGCAGGGGATGCGACTGCATTGGGGGCCCAGGAAGTCAGAGTGGCCCCATCGTATTTATCCTCCTTCGTATTTATCATATTTGGGCTCACTTGGCATCATTTAGAGACAGGAACTGCCATGTGTCTAGCATTTAGTTGTCTTGCTGCATTGAAAAAGAAAAAAGGTTTACTGTATGAGCCTTGAAAAGGTCTCATTAAATGTTCACACCAGGGCCCCACCACATTTATTTACACCGTTGGCAGGACAGCAAATACTGGCATTAAAGCAAAACAAAACCTGTGATTTTCACTATCCTGGGTTTTGTTACTTGCCCTGGGGGCATCCCGATCTGTGTGAAACCCCCCAGATCACAATAACTTACTCTTCTCCTGTCCTAAGGCACATGTGTGGGCTGTTGTCCAATCAGGGCTGTATGTTGTGCATATTAATGATCAGCAAACGGCTCTGTTTAGACGCAGAGCTTGGCAATAGTGAGTGCAGCCCCATTTCCCTTTAGACGTGGGTGCTGCCCGGGGAGGGGGGGGGTTAGTAAAAATCCTGGTGATAGGTCCACTTTAAGTTGCAGGATGGGTATTCATCTCACCCAAATCTTTTCTGAATGTTCCTCTTTTACAGTCCAAGCAATGGCAATAATATAGCAACAATGAGCTCACCTGAAGCTGTTCCCATCCAGCGTTAGTGAGCACAAAAATTATAACCAGGCTTATGAAGCCTGCTCATGATGGGAGCGCCAAGTGACAGAGGAGGCTGTTTGAGAACATTTGGAGGTAGTCGTGGAGGAATGGAAAGGAGGGGCAAACTTTGGAGACCTGCTACAGCATCTACAGCATGATGCAGGAAATGGAAGAGAAGCACGTGGAACAGGCTTCAGGTGAGTTGCTTGCTGCCTTTTCTACTGCATTTTGTCTCCTGCAGCGCTTCCATCCTAGTCCGGTAGTATTAAACGTACAAGATCAAGTTCCACAGCCTTCAGGATAAATGACCACCACCCACGTGTCAGTTACAGTGACTGACCGCGTTCACTGGCAACCTCCATGACAGAATCCCACTCAATAACTTTCAAATGAGGGGTGTGCCAAGTGCCTCCTCCATTGCAGTGAATGGAGGGGGCTTGCTGAAATCACAGGCCTGATGGCTGCGGGACTCAAGCTCGATGCGGTGTACATTTTATGCTATCAGTCTATTATAAAAGCGATGCGGCAGGACAAATGGTAAGTACCTTTCTTTGTTTTGCCTGGACTGTGGCACATAGTACTGGGACCCCAGCCATAGTAACAATTAAAATTCAGCACTGTCACCTAGTGCATAAAGTTATGCTATTTTAAACTACAGGTCTAGGAATGGACACTTTGAAGAGACCCTGGTGCCTGACACCGACCATTAGAATATATTCTTCTGAATTATACCTTATGCTCCCTCCCTCTTTATTGTTCAGTAGTAATAAAAAGCATATCGCACACATCGAACAGAGAACAGGTAAGAATTATCGGGCTGCCAGCGGTGTATGCGGGGGGGGGGGGGGGGGGGTCATCGCCAACTAGATTCCCTCCTCTCTGCACTTAGCTAGACAGCGCTGAATTATGAAAACAATTTAAAGAGGAACTTTGGAGGCCCTGGAGTGTAAAAAACTCCAGGGCCGTGTGAATCCTACTCCTTGGGGCATCCCATATTAGTATGCCAGCTTGTCAGTAAGTTGTTGTACCGTGTTAGCCATCAATGTAAGCAGAAAATCCACGGTTATGGTAATACCATTTATTGGCCAACTCAATAAGATGGAAAATGCAAGATGCCTGAAGAAAATGCTTGAACCACTTTGAAAGCTTGCAGTTTCACTCTTATTGAGTTGGTATTAACTTAACCTTGGATTTTCTGCTTATGCCAGCTTGTGAAACCCTCCAGATCGCCTGTTCCACTCACCTGCTCCCAGAGCCCTCTGCGCCACAGACGCATCTCCACTCTAGCTGTGCGCGTACCCGTAGCAGTTCATTCTGAATGGCCGGCACAATCTAGAAACCGAGAGGAAATGTGGCCGTGGCACACTTGAGCTAGCTGCAAGCAGAGCCGAATGAAACAGAGAACACTGATTGGCTGAGTGAGCTGCTCAGCCAATCAGCGTGCTCTGTTTCTGCCACGCCTTCGTTGTGAGAATGCCAGGAAGGTGCCAGGAGTTTCCTGGGCTAACCGTGGGGATACACACAGCGAGGTATCCCAAATGGGCATGCCCCGCTTGAGAGGAACTACACCCTGGAGAATGAAATTCCCTTTAAGCCCTTAGTCCTATTCATGTCATCACTTTTTGGTCTGATTGCAATAAACTTTTCCCGATTTTGAATGCCCCACTGTGTGAAACCCCACAGATCACCCATTAAAACTCATCTCTTGCTGTGGCACATGTGCAGGCTCATGCACAATCAGGACCATTTGCCGTGCATATTCAATGTTCAGCAAATAGCTCTGGGCATCTTGAGCACCCGCATCCCCAACAGCGGGTGCACTCCTGTCCCCAGATCTGAATGGTGGGGCAGGAGCACACTCACAGTTTAAGGATGCAGGGATGCAGCCGCCTGATATTTTCATTGGTAAGGGAGCCAGGAATCAAGTGAGTTTTTTGGCGCCCTTGAAGGGGGAAGGGTGGTTCACACAGCAGGGCAAGCCAATTTAATATGTCCTGAAATTGCTTGTTTTACCTGTTCCTATAGGACAGTGTTCCCCAATCCTCCCCTCAAAAGCCACCAACAGCTGTCTTGTGGATTTCCACATAGCCAACTCTATTGCTCTGCTTCAGCACTTATTACTACCTGTTCATCTGTGTGGAGATCCACAATACATGATCTGGGGGGGGGGGGGGGGGTGATAAGGCCTGGAGAGGGACTTTTAAAGATATATTATCATCATGTAAATCATTTCAGATTACTCACGTACACGTACTCACCACACCGCTTCCACCCTTGTGCTGATTAGAGACAAAGCTAGAAACACATGTCCACAAGGGAAAGGTGTTTGGCTGTTGAAATTTTAAGCTAATCCTTGGGGGGTTATTTAAGAATGGATAGCCTCTCCTGTCTCTGTCCAACTCACTTCTCTTACCTCTTTTCACCTTACCTCTGCTCACCTTATCTTTGTCCATCACTTCTCATCTTACCTCTGCGCACTTCAGTTCACCTCTTCCACCAAGCCTTTGCTAACCTCCATCCTGCCACCCCAGCTCTTTCCAGCACATCTTTTCCCATCTCAACTCTGCTAAAATCCCCTTCAATCCCCTCACCTCTGCTCATCTCACCTCATCCTGTCCCACATCCTCTCACCTCTGCCATCTCACCTCACCTCCTCCTGTCTCACCTCTACTAACCTTTGCATGAATCTAAAAGCATATGTATTGCTTCATGGTTAAACCGGACCTTCACCATCAATTAACGAAAAAAGCCCGAAACCCTTAAAAAAACTATTCCCCAGCATCTAAAATTAATATATTTTACATTTTTAGCCACTCACTTATTATTCTTTCCCCCACTGGGCTGAACCTCTGTTCAGGCCTCTAGGATATGGATGCCACCATCTTGCCTCACATACTGAGGAGAGGAGGGGGGGGAGTGTAGGGGACAGGAATATAGCTGTGCTTTGCACAGACAGAGCAGAGCTGGGGTCAGGAAAAGCACAGCAATCCAATAATGCAGAGCGGCACAGTCAGAGGGCACTTCCTGTTTGCAGGCAGCCCGAGACTCCATGTGCCACCATCTGGGATGTTTAAAGACTCAGAAAATGCAGTAGATGCGGGGTAGGATGATTTTTAATGTGGGAAATCTGTATGTACAGATTGGGGGGAAACATATACGTGCTCTTATTCAGGGTGAAGGTCTGGTTTAAAGCTTGCCTACAGTAAACTGCTTTTTCAAACCTTAGGCTTTATAGCAGACCCTTAAAGTGAATCAATAAGACAATGTGGCCCTTGGACCAAAAAAGCTTGTGCACCCTGGTTTAGAGGAAGGAAGCACCACTTGTCTCTGTAGTTTCAGTGTTTAGTTGCCTATCTTCATCTAATTGAGTTTAAAAGACAGAAAAAATTTACTGTATGCGCCTTGAATGGGCCCCATTTATTGCTCGCACCAGGGCCCCATCACATATAGTTACGCTACTGTCCATATTAGCTGTGTTTGTGTAGAGGCTTTTAGAACAAAGCTGTAACAGTTCATAACCATCTCTGTTCTAGCCTTTTGTGAAGACCAATTCCCTAAAGCCTATTAGCATGCCCATTAGGATAAGTATTCTAAGTCGAGATGGGGGGTTAAAAAATAAATGAATACTCTACAGTATGACATGGCGGCTTTTATAACGACCCCCGGGTCTCTCTCTCCCTCTTGTAGGTTTCGTCTGCTTCCTACTCTTTTATTTATAGCTTCCAATCGACAGCTCATTTAGTCATGAAGATATCTGATCACAACCCTCACATCTCCTTGACCTTCTTTGTCCTCTGTCTGTTTTTACATGGAAGGAATACAAAAGAGAATAAGCCACACCTGCTTAATAGTAATAAATATATTTTAATACTTACTTTCCTGTACAACCTTTAAGTCATCGCACTGTTTCCCAGTACACAGTAGCGGCATGTCTAGTTTCACAGCCAGGAAACAATAAACAATGACACAGTCACAGAACAGAATCTGAGGTAGACCGCACATCAGGCCATCGTATTCTATCATGAATTAGTTATTAGGTAGGAACAGATGTCCCTAATGAATTAATATGGTAACAGCATGTTGGCGTACCATAGTGGAGGTGGACAATTTGTCGTACTGAGTCAATAAGCTGTAAATATAATCTAACGGTCTAAGAACTTATGACATCACCGAGCCCCTGCCATTTTTCTGGTGCCCTAAGACCAGTTTATGGGCACCTTTTACACTGCCAGACTGAGCCTGCATCAGTCGTTTAGCTATGTGAACCACATCGTAATCGTATGAGAATTGTTTTAAAAGGCACAACATAGTGCAATCTGGAAACGATAAGCAAGATTTACATCAGTCAACCAACACATTAGCAATCGCGACCGACTCCAGAATTAATGATCAGGCATCCATGTCTCTAGTAAAGTCCCCGGCATTAAGCAGTCATTTCAAGACGCTCCTTAAAATACTCTATAAAAACTATGCTATCCAAAGATGCCGCTCCGGAATCCACAGAGGTTCTTCAGGATAAATATCTGGAAAATGTTTCCTTCATAGTTGACTTTCAGTGCCCCCTCTTCTTTCTCCCGCTGTTTTTATGTTGCTTCATTATACTTTCTCTGTATTTTGTGTTTGTGTGAAATAACCGCACTATGTCGTGATCTTTGTTGTCCAGTACCCTCGGTAAGAAGAGGGAGGACTTTTGCGTCCTCCGGGTCTTAAAGCCTCTTCTAGGTCGTCCTTTGCCGTTGATTGATAAATACCAGAGTCTTTCTGCGCTGGATTTGCGTTTTGTTCCACCCCCATTAGGAACTGTCCTATGTAAACGGGAAGCGTACGTGTTATACCCAAGTTCATGAATTCTCTCCACAAACTCACATTCATCATTGTAGGTCTCCTGCAAAAGAGACAATAATATTTAGTATCGTGTAAGACAACTTGAAATTAGGTTAAAAGAGCTTAGACGTGACTATCCAGTGCTAATGGTGAAAGGGAATGTGAAAGAGAGGATACAGGCGAGGTAAAAAAAAAGGGAAATGGAAGGAAGGTGACACCAGAAAGAGATTGATGGAATGTGGAAAAGAGAGATGGAGGGAACATGTAAAAGAAGAACAAGAGAGAGAAGGAGGATACAGGCAAGGTGAAAAATGAGGGGAATGAAAGGAAGGTGACACAAGAAAGATTGATGGAATGTAGAAGAGATATAGAAGATGGAATGTAGAAGAGATATAGAAATGTAAATGTGAAGGAGGAGGAGGATGAAAAAGAACAGCAGGAAGAAATACAGAGCAGAATAAGCAGGGAATGTGAAAATTAGATGATAAAAGAGGTGAAAAGGGCTGAGAGAAAGATAGAGAATTGCAGATAAAATAGATTGGGACAGGGGATGGTAAGAGAAAGGAAAACAGAAGAAAAAGAAGTGCCCCTCTACAGAGCGATCAGAATGGCACCAGCTCGCACACCCCAAAGGCCGGCCATGGCCAGTGTATGGTCACAATGATTGTGTATTATATGACAAGATAAAACAGAGAATATGTTAATTTGGCTTAGTGGTCACATATGCACTGAAGAGGTATTCGTTTCAAGTGGGTCATTATGTCGACAGAGGTATATTTTAGTGAAGATGTGATGTGCCCACACTGCACAGCCGCCGCTGTTCCTGCCGCTTGTATTAGCCTTTGCACTAGTAACCCCTAGCGCCCATTGGGAGCGCAGTTAAACCAAAGTATCTAAGATGAAAAAACACAGCGCCTGTAAGGGTGCTGTGCAAAGGGGATTCTAGGTGTTCAGCGCCTGTTTCAATACGCGTTTTCTATTTTTGGGTGATGGCATCACAATAAAAAAAATAATAAAATAAATAAAAAAAAACCTGGAAAAACATGCCACAGGTTTTGCATGGCCCAAATCACAAGTTTGCAGCACAACACAAAAGTGCCAAAAATGCATTCAAAACGTTTCCTAACAGCCCGGGGATCCGGGGATCTTGTAGCACATGCACCAGCCCCCCCCCCCCCCCCCCCCCCCCAAAAAAAAGCAACCAAAAAAATTATAGCCAACCTAGCCCATTGACATCCATATGATAAGGCCATCTATCATCTGCGCCGGCGATGGAATGAGTGCCAGCACTTATAATAGATGGGACACTATCACAGACGCTCTGGATTTTTGACTTGATAAATACACCTTTTGCACTGGGACCTGACATTCACCATTGGGCCCTTTAGTTCTTTGTATCTTTGTACTTTTTCAGCTTAAAGCGGTCCTTCACTCTGAATAAGGGCCTATCTTATATATTTCCCACACTCTGTACATACAGATTGTCCACATTAAAAATCATCCTACCTGCATCTACTACATGTTATGAGCCTTTAAACATCCAAGATGGTGGCTCATGGAACATCAGGCAGCCTGCAAACAGGAAGTGCCTTCTGACTGCGCTGCTCTGCATTCTGGGACTGCTGACCTTTTCCTGACCCCAGCTCTGCTCGGTCTGAGCAAAGCACAGCTATAACCCGTCCCCCTGTACTTTATCCCACTCTCCTCTCCTCAGTATGTGATGAGTCAAGATGGCGGCGTCCGTATCCTAAAGTCCTGAACAGAGTTGCAGCCCAGTGGGGGAAAGAATAATAAGTGACTAAAAACGTAAAATATATTAAATTAAGTTGGTGGGGAATCATTTTTTAAGGGTTTGGGCTTTTCAATAAATCATTGTGAAGGTCCAGTTTAATGTGGAACAAAGCCCATTCCAGGGACAGGCGATGGCCTTCTCCTGGGGCATCCCGAGCTTTGTGGCCCGACCAATGACCTCTCCCTCCCCAGGGCGCTGCAACATCCACCACCTTCCTGAGCTCCGTCACCGATGTCAACAATGGCAGCTTCACCCCCGCATCTTCGGGCTGTGAGATCGATCGCTGCAGGGGATGCGGCCACTCTTGCTCCGAAGCCCTGTCTATAAACCGAGCCTGCGCCAAACATTACATATGCATGACAAACGGCTCTGGTTGGACAAGAGCCTGTGCTTAACCCATAGGACCAGGGAAAGGTGAGTTTGTCTGGACGTTCTGGGGGGTTTTACACAGCTGGGTATCCCAATTTGGCATGCCTCTGGGGCACAGAACAAAACCTGGGAAAGTCAAAATCCTGGGCTTTGTCCGTTTTAATCCTGTAATACACCTGTTTTCAGTCCTTTATCTGAAGTAGTGAAGCCCTAGAACAAGTTGGAGACCTGCTCATCCCTATGACGCTATGCACACACCACCACTTGCATTGTTTGGGTTACAGCATTCCCAGTTTAGGGCCATCAGGACTCTTAGGGAAGAGTCGAACCATTATCCTGGGGGGGGGCTCGCATGCCACATTCCAGCCTGAGGTGGATCAAGCCGAGACTCTTTGAGTGGCATGTAAGGTGTTCCATTGACTTGCTAATTGGGAAGCTGTGAGAGCTAATGCAAGTGGCATACATCACTGCGTGTAGCCTCATTTGATGGATGATGATAAAGTGGACTCTTGATTTTTTTGTCTCACCATACACAAACAAATAGCTTCTTTTTTTTTTAAGGCTAGAGAGGCCATAGCAGTGCTAACCATGTACATCCAGGAGGCAATGTAAAAAAAGATAACATTCAGGCATCCTTTTCTTTATCAACACCTCCTGTCGCCTTATTTAGATAAACACATAGGTTAGTTAAACAAACTTTTGTGTCACATTGTGAGTGATCACTAGAAACTACAATGGTTTCCTATTTATTTCAGGGCTCCTGCTCTAATGCATAACAATTCATTCAAAATGCCCCCCCCCCCCCCATGTGACCAAACCATTTCCCTTAATTCGACAAGGTTCACTGTTGTGGTTATTGTGGGTTCATCAGTTTAAATTGTACCTATACCTAGATATGAAGTTTATGGCATCACCCAGCCCAGTGCCCCAAAACAGCCCTTGTTTCTTTTTGTTACTAAAAGCCTTTGCCCAATATTCAGAAAAACATTAATAGGAAGTAATATGATGTCGAATGGCAGACATATGCTAATTCATTCTGTTCCAAGGTAAAGTTAAGCTCATATCGTTTTCAGATTTATTGCAGTTATTATAACTGATAAGGCTGACCCCCAATGCTGAGCTGTGTTCAACTAAATCTGTGATCGCTGGAAAGCAGCAGGGAGCAATATGGCCGACCATTCAGACATCGTACTGCGTCCTGTTCGTGTTTTTATGAATATTGGGGAAAAGCTTCAGTAAAAAAAGAGAGGCTGTTTTGGGGCACTGGGCTGGAGATAGAATGACATAAACTTCCTTCCTGGGTGTAGGATCACTTTAAGTAATAGCCAAATAGAGGTATTCCCAGCAGAATCTGTGCTGCTTTCATTGTGCATTTTATTAAAATACAGCTAATTTATTATTTTTTGTCATTTCTGTTGCTACTTGGTCAACAGTAGTCAAGAAAATATGACTTTAAAGGGATTGTCTCGCCAAAATTAGTAATTAAAACAGCACTACATCCCTGTAATTCACATCACTTTTATGTTATATAAGCCTATTTTATCAATAAAGACAAAAAATAAGGCTCTAAACAGACTTTTGGTCTACATAAAATAATTCCTAGGGAACATCCCGATTTGTGAAGCCCTGCAGTGTGTAATACTAATCCCCCGACCCCTTCTCTTTGCTCATTGCTGTAAGTCGCCGCCGCAATAAGTGAGTATGTAGCGGGGTTACCATAACGCTAAACATTGCAGGACATCCCAAATAGGGATGCCCCCAGGAAAGATTCTACACGGACCAAAAGTATTTAAAGGGACAGCTTAAGCAATGACAATAGTTAGACAGCAAGGAGTTCACCAGAAGCCTGTCCTGTGGGCTTTTCCTCCATTTCCTGCAGTGCGCTGTATATGCTGCAGCAGGTCTCCAAAGGTTTCCCGTACTTTCAATTTCATTCCTCCACAACCATGATCCAAACATGATCACACAGCCGAACCCATCCCTTGACATTCATAGTGTGAACAAGCAAACCACAGTGCGGGCTATGCTGCCGGAGTGTGGAAAAATGGAAAGGAAAATAAGGACAGACTTTGAAGACCTGCTACAGCATCTACATCGCGCTGAAGGAAATGGAGGAGAGACACATGGGAAAGGATTCAAGTGAGCTGTCCTATTATTGACATTTCCCAGACTGTTCATTTAAAAGATTCAATCTATAGACACCCCTATTTCTGATCTGATCATCATGATACTCCTCTGATCACAGTGGGGTGCACTACACGCAGCAGTTGAGACTGGACCTTGATTGACAGGACCCAGCTCCATATTTTGCCAGGATCGCAGCAATCAGCAATTTTAAAGCGGATTGAAACCCAATTTTGGGTGATCCATGCCATTCATGCTGCCCCCACCCGAACAGCTCGAGCGATGAAAGTGACCCAGTTTTCAGAAAGAAAAACCTGGTTTGCCACTGCTGAAGCCACCCCCCAGCCCCCCCGGGACCTTTGAGATCACCAATTAGCTGATCTCAAAGGTGCTGGGAGACGTGTCCCAGGCAGCTGATTGTTTGGGCACCAGCTATTCAGGAACGCGCACAACTACAGGAAAGCTGGGGAAATATAGGGCTTGCATACCAGTGACACTCATTTTATTGCGGATACACATCTTTGATATTACATGAGCTTCCTTGATCACCGCATGGTGACTTTGGATGTATCCCCCGCTCCACTGGATCAGACAGCTAAAAGAGTAAATTGAACATTTCAAATGAATCTGATTGGAGCCAGGACCATAAGGCTGGTGATAAGGCTCGGGATGCCTGTCTGCAGAATACCAATCCTTCTATGATTCAGGGAAAGCTACAGCTGCGTCCGCTATGTTGCAGCAGTGACCAATAGGTAGGTGAATGTTCCGTGCATAGCGTCTTGCATGCTGGTCTGGTGAACCCTATTGGCATGGTACCGGAACATAGCCTCAGTTTCACAATTTTTTGGCTTGTCTTTGGGCTTCAGGCAAATTGGAATGCCAAAGTGAGATGCCTTTGACAAGTGGGGATGCACTACTATCTACTGGGTTAAAGGGAACTTCCATTTTTAATGGCATTTTTGAAAGTGTATATTTTTTTGTGTGCCAACGGAGTGCCTTCCAAGTGCTCTATGAGCAGTTTTGTGCTCTATGTAAGGAGTTCTGTGTGTGCAGGGTCACTTTATTCTTGGTGTCAGTTGCCAGTAGTAACAGATTGCAGATAGTGAAAACTGCGTCCATAAAACACATATTTGCTGACATGTGAAAAAATAGAAAGAATACTAGCTACACAAAAAATAAACACTTTCAAAAGTGGACTTTCCCTTTAAGCTTTTATGATATATTTTTGTAAAGGAGGTAGCTACATTTTTTTTTATATTTGTTTCAGACCTATTCTCTCGTCCCTGGAACCTGCCCTGGGCAACTCATGTTCATCATGCTTTGCAAGGTACGCAACATAGAAATGATTATAATTTATTTATGAAATGTTTATTACATTGTTACATTGATATCTGATTAAAGTATTGGAAGCTTTGAAAAAGCCACTACTGAGCAACGCAATTTAAAGGAGGTGTGTGGTGAAATTATGTAATATTAGAATTCCATATAAACACTTTGGCTGCTGAGAAGAGACAGGGTCACTTATACACCCGAACTTAATAAAACTCCCGCCAAGCTTCTTTTTCCCGGTAGGAATAATATCCAGGGGTGACAGGTTTCTGAGTGTATCGGGAGGACAGAACCTGACACCTCTGATTTCTTCTTCCTTCTATTAAAGCAAAAAAAACCTCAAGGCACGTCCCTGGAAGTTAAAAGACTCCAGGACCAGTTGATGGCCTTCCTCCACTGTGCGAATCCCTCCCAGAGTGCCGCAAAACACTTATCTGCTTCCGGAGTCCATCACTGATGTGAACACCGGCGGCTGCATCCCCTGCATCTATGACCAGTGCCAAGCCGTGGCTGGTCCAGCCATTCAGATAGGGCTGCAGGGGATGTGGCCGCTCTAGCTCCAATTGCCATAAATAAGAGCTGTTTGCCGAACATTTAATATACACGGCAAACCGCTCTGATTGGACGAGAGACCAGGCATGTGCCGTAGGACCGGAAAGAGATAAGTTGCTCTGAGTA
Source organism: Gastrophryne carolinensis (assembly GCA_027917425.1). Taxonomy (NCBI): domain Eukaryota; kingdom Metazoa; phylum Chordata; class Amphibia; order Anura; family Microhylidae; genus Gastrophryne; species Gastrophryne carolinensis. The sequence goes on along the minus strand of CM051241.1, from coordinate 146,467,606 downwards.
AACTGGGGGGGTTTCAATCAGTGGGGCATCCTGAATTGGGATCATGGAGCATGGAACAAAGGATAGTCAAAATCCACTTTGAAAGAAAGAAACAAGCCTGGCTGCATATTTCTTGATGCTGCGACAGTGCTCCTAATGCTTTATTTTATCTTACTCCTATTGCCATCAGCTCTTGGATGTTAGTCGAAATATCTCATAAGAGAGACACAGTGACTTTCCCTCCCTTTCTGGTGACTGGTTTTCTTTAATTGCCAGCTTAGCTGATCGGAAACTGTTGCATTTCCTCCTTAAAGTTCTAAGGCCACCACGGTGGTATAAAAACGCCATTACAGCGCAGTTTGATGTCTTTGTTTCACAGTTGAAAGGGAAGTACAAATATTAAACCGTTTTAGTTGTTATGCTTTGAATAGTTTTTTTTTCTTGCAGGTTGCAATGACTGCAAAATAAACTGTACACAGAGCTGCCCAAGTAAGCTCTGTCATGTGTAATGTGTCAGTGTGTTTGTGGATTTCCACGGATTACCCCGAGCACTTTGAGCCAATATGAAGCCCTCTCCTGGTACAAGAGCAAAGTAAAACAAACACATGCTGATGCAGGCAGAGCTACTGTTGCAAATAGAAAGATTGGGTTCCTGGGATTTTGCTTCCCGGAGGGAAAAAGGTGTTTGTGCATTTCAGAGTACTCACCGAGGCGTAAAGTCTCCCTCTTTTGTTCATCGCCAGGTATCTCCCGGAGAACAGTCCTTTGATGGCGACAATTCCCACATCCACCGCAGTTATTTCTAAAATACCTTGAAATGAGTAAAACATTTTATTTAATCTTTGCTGTCCAAGCAGAACCTCCCGCCAATTCCCATACATGCCATTCATTATGGAAACTCCATGTGCTCTATGTCTCTACCTATGTGTCCCTAAATTTCCCAAGTTCATTTACATATCAGGAAGAGGAGGAAGTGATCCTAGAGTTTACTATGTCCTGTCATTGTACGTTTGTTGTGAAAACAACATCTTAGCGCTTTAGTATGTGTGGGGCTGAGAGCAGGCTTTTAACCAATCACCTACCACCTTTACACTTGAATCCTGCTATTTAGAAATCAGTCTGCTGTATCTAAAGCTAAGTAGCGAATATTATCTTATATATTATTATTATTATTATTGTATAGTGTATAAAATAGAAACAGAGAACACCAAGGAATTTCACTCTCCCAGGTGTACCTGCTCTCCATCCGAGAATCGCGAATTGGGATGTCCTGCTGTGTGTTACCCATAAGATCGCTCAAGGATTCCGCGGAACATGCACGGGTCAGTGACCAATCAGCACTCGAATCATCCAGCTTCCTTAGCTGACTTGATGTCAGATCTGACGTCATATCTGAATGCAGTGTGCAACATTGACCACACCTCCGCGCCACCAGTCTTTTGGACTCCAGGTCATTGTTCCTCTTTAAGGCAGAACAAAGCCAAGTATGGCAGGCCTTTGAATTTAAAAGATTCCATGGCCAGTTGCTGGCCTTCCCCCTCGGGCGTCCCAAAATGGGATTCTCCACCAGGTGAACTCCCCACCCCAGGAGCACAGCAAGACTCACCTTTTTCCTGGATCCCTCACCAATGTAAACATTGTGTGGCTGCATCCCTGCATCTTTAGGATGTGAGCGTGCTCCTGTGCCCAGCCATTCAGATAGCAAGGGAGCGCGTCCGCTGCTGGTTGTGGCCTCTTGAGTTCCTGGTTGCCATAAACAGAACCATTTGCTGAATATATAATATGGGCGGCAAACAGCTATGATTGAACGAGAGTCTGTGCATGCGCCGTAGGACCAAGAAGAGGTACATTTTACTGGGGGGGGGGGGGGGGGGGGGGTGGGGGGGGGCAGGGAACAAAACCCAGGACAGTCTAAATCTACTTTAAGTACTACTTTATATAAAGCTGTCACCAGGCCAGGAAGGCTTTTTACGGCAGTTGAAGTGTACCAATACCCAGAAAGTTCTCCCTCCCCCAGGGCCATCCAGATTGGTGATGCCCTGCTGTTTGCAACCCCTCAGAATCTCCATATACTCACCTACATTCAATGGCGCATGCGCAGGCCTATGGCAGCATTCCATGTCTGGGTTCTTTAAAGTGGCTGCCATTGGGTGTGTGCAAGTCTGACGCGGGGAGGCCACTAGGTGCTGCAGTAATGCTGAGTGCACTTTAGCAAAGATCGAGCAAACAAGCAAGGATGCTGCACGAGGCCTGCAAATGCGTTGTGAGTTTGAGGTGATTCCCTGGGGTTTCACACAGTGTGGCATCCCAATTTGGGGGAGGATCTACCCATGGGGGTCATATTTATTAGGCTTGAGGAATCCCACTTCACCCGGTCCTGCTGCAATTGCTCTCCTGCAGCCCCTCTAGGATGCTGCATTTTAGGGGGTATGGACGAGAATAATGGGTGCCTTGACCTCATACACCAGATACATCCACCTAGCAGTTGTAGTGCAGAAGTGCAGCTCCCAGCTTCAGATACCAGGGCTGTGAAATAGCGATCACTGCTGCAGGACCAGGTGAAGGTAAGCAGAGAAACTTCATGCTCCTCTGGTACCCCTGATCTGAGGTCTGTTGGGAAAAAAGTTTACTTTTCGTTTAAAGGTCTCGGTGCATGAGGCAGCAGAGAGGCCACTAATAGAAATAAGTCAGGATACTGATGCAGATTAACTGAGGGATGGGGCTGATATATTAACTGTACATTAGAGAATTCCCCCATGGATGGAACCCATGGCATCACATCTTTGGGCAGGAACGGATGACAGATTTGGTGTTTGCTGTTCTCAATAGATTACGTTATTTGTCTTCACTGATTAACTTTAGAATGGAATGGAATATTGTTCTCAGGATGCTGGACTCATCATTTTTTAAATATTTTCTTGAAATGTGTGTTTTATGGAAGCAGTTTTTACTATTAGCAGCTATGCACTAAGAAGAGAGAAGTGAGTCCTGTACACACAGAACACTGCTACTATGGCCGCTGTTGAGGTGAGGGAGCTCACTCAACCCTACACATGCTCAGCAGCAGTGTTCTGTTTGTACAGTACTCACTTCTCTCCAGACTTGGTGTAAGGCTGCCAGATTGCAGGTAGTGAAAACTGCTTCCATAAAACACACATTTGCTAACATAGAAAAAACACCTAAATCAGCTCCTTGATTACATGACACACTAAAAAAGATACACTTTCAGCAACTCCATCGAAAGTGGACTTTAACACTTCCGCGTCCTGCCCCTGTGTTCCAGCACTGCAGAGCCGCGCATCCAAGCAAAGAGCGGGCTGCCCTTTAATGCTTACACCTTTCACTATTTTCCTGCAGGGCTTCCAAAATCAGGATATTCCTCACAGGGTGCTTTTTACATTTTTTCATTTTAGGACCACTTTAAATGTTGGTGAAATCTGGTATTCCTGATTTAAATAGAAACACATTCACTTGCACTGTATTATTGCACTGAAAGACATCCAGCAATATACACTACATTATAATACTTAATAATACCAAAAAGATACATCAGGAGACCATCTAATATATATATATATATATATATATATATATATATATAGTAATCCTAAATGTCTTCACTTCCTATAATCAACTCATGTCGTTGCCAAGTATTCAGTGAAGCCAATACTTCCAAATCTTTGTACATCTGCCTCTGGGCAGCCGTCTCTTCTGCCAGCCTTCTAAACTGTTTGATAGGATGAGTTTCCTTTTAGGAAATTATGGTTTTCCTTACTCCTCTCTGGGTCTTTGAGTTTTTCTAATCTCTGTTTGTCATCAAAACTGCTAGGAGTATGCAACGCTGCAAAAGAACTGAGGGATTAGAAAAACAAATGCAATATTTTGTGGGGTATTAGCTGCGCGCTAATCTCGGAGATCCCCGAATGTTAGGATAATGTATGACAACGATTAGGCGGCACAGGTCATTTGTTTTATTGTGCATAAGAAGCTTTAGCCAATTCTGAACGCATTCATAGCCAGAGGGGTCTTGTACATTGTTACAGGACCTCCTGGGGAAGGCGGGGGGGGGGGGGGGGTTACCTTGTTTTTTGTTACACGCCAGTTCGTCATATTGATACAGTTATTTAAGAAGCATATCCGAATGTGGAGAATCGATTGGCACGGGCCAGAGCTGAACATCATCTAGCTTTTGATTGGGGCTCCTAATATTTCCTCACTTGAGATAGAGATAACTTCAAGGTTGTTCTGCTTGTTACAATGACACAGCAACCCCTGACGCCTAGAAATATGGTGGTAATATGTGATATACAACTGAGTAGGCAAAAGCCCAATTCATGCACATTGTGTACCATCTAATCAGAACAACCTGCTTTATTGTGTGTGTTTTCATTCATGTGTATATATATATATATATATATGTATGTATTTTTTTTCATATATGTGTATATATATATATATATATATATATATCCCATGTGCTTTGGTCATAATCAGACTTCAGATTTGATCAAATGAATGGAAATAAAGGTTTGCCTACAGTCTGCTAGCTATTGCCATTTATCTATGACAGGAGATCCCAAAACAAGTCGCAAGCCACCATGTGGCGAGACCCATGTTCGTCTTAATATATGGGCAGGGCAGTTTCTAGGCAATATAGCGCTCGATGTGGGATGGGAAAATTTCCGCCCCTATCCTATGTTGCTGCTACTGCACCTTACTAGTATGTTCCATGCCATGCCTCTTACTTAGCAGCAGGCATTGCTTCCTACCATGACCAGTATGGTGGGGATGAGGGGCCAGTCGTATGGCCTGCACCACTAACATTGGCAGAAAACAGGATGGCTGGGATAAAGGCGCCCCTCATGACTTTGGCACCCAGGGCGATCGCCCTGCTCACCCTCCCCTAGAAACAGCCCTGTATATGGGGGCTAAAGAGACCAAAAGGCCTTCTACTCAAAGGTAAAGTAAAAGAGGTGCTTTCCTAGAACAATGCCTACAGGTACCACTGATGGTGCTCGAGATCCTATCAGGTTGTTCTCTACAACTCTGCAGACTGATCTGTACCTCCAGCTTGATCTGTTGCCATTTATACCTTGCCCACACCTGCTCCAGAAGCAGATAGAAATTATTTCTGTGCATTCATATTGACTTTTATTTACTTTAAATGTCAGCTTTAGGTGACTGCCATCCTGTACCTATTTAATTCCTATTCAACCTATCCAATTAGAAGATGGAAAATGGTATTTGATTTGAAACTTGTGCACCCCTGAGCTATGATCAGTGTATATGCTTGCGACACTTGCTTGCCACTGAGTAATTTATAACCCAGCATCCTATATGAGGTTTGTGCAGGCCATACACGTGCTAATTTATGGTTTGTAATATGATCATAAAAACAATCCAATTGAAAGGACACTTACCTTATGCTAATTTATCTACACTGAATTAATTTTCATCATTTTGACATAAATGTGTTTTTCTTTAGAACATTATTGACAGTGGTGTAGCTAAATGTGACAAGGCCTCAACGCAAACATTAAATGGGGTCCTGTCAAGGCTCATACAGTAAACTTTTTTTGTGTCTTTTAACTCAATTGTATGCAGCTATACAACTCATGAGAAAAATGGAGCTTCCTTTCCCTAAATGATACCAAATGAGCACAACTATGATAAATAAGGTGGAGGAGCAACAATGATGGGGCCCCTGACTTTCTGGGCCCCAATGCAGTCGCACCTCCGGCACCCCTTCAAGTTACACCCCTGATTGTTGAGTTTAAAAGATGTCCCTTGGCAATGCAATAGAAATTAAAATTTAGATTTTCTTTTGGAAGCCATCAATGTTTTTTCAGCCTCCTTTTAAAAAAATGATCAAATCAACACCAAGTAAAAGTACAGAATGTTGTTTTGTTTAATTAGATCATCTGGTCAAGCTGTCCACTGATTGCAACTTATTATTAATAATAATAATAATAATAATAATAATAATAGAATTTTATATCTTAAATAGATATTAATATTACTATCACTAATGCTACTACATCCTCTCATTTGCACATAAGAGGCCAGTAAAGCTGTCATTTAAAATAGCACGGGGAGGCCGATTCATTAATAGCGGCAGGTAGCGACAGTTGAGCGACTGTAGCAGTATTTTCACAGCGCCCGCTAGTAGTCGCTGTACTTGGCCATTGTTCGGTTGTTGATAGCGACTGAGTCGGTGTGCAGTAATGTTTAATACGGGGTGACGAGTCGCTATTTGACAGGTTCCGCGATGTATGGGTGCGCATGATAGCGACTGGTCAGAGCGACCGGCTCCCACCATATTCATCAAAAAATCATGCTCAAAAAATTCTCGCGCTGTGAAATGCATGTTTAAACCCCAGAGCGCTTGCGGCGATGTGTTAAAAGTAGTTTTTTAACCCCCAAACCACCATATTTTTGGAAACAAAAAAAAAATAAGTAATATCAATTCTGCACAATTTTTTTTTTTTTTTTTTTTATCTTAAAAAAATTATCTAACATGGCAGAAGTGGTCACAGAATTTTTCACATTTAAAAAAAAAAAACATTAATAACAATTAATTATGAATATTTAAAGATTGTTCCATTGAAATGCATTGGAGAGCGCCAGGTAGCGAGAGGTCATACCTGTCGCTGTTCAAGGTCGGACGCTGGCACTGCGGGCTGAGGCTGGAATAATGATGAATGAGTGGCTATCTGGCGCTATCTCAGTCGCTAAGCAGGATCGGCTTGATAAATGTGTGATTGTGGTGGGGAGCCGGCGTTCTCGTGGCGGTGCCCGTCATTACCGTTTGCTCACCCGTCGCTACCTGTCGCTATTCCTTCATAGATAAGGGCCTTAGTCTATTCTGATTGGTTGTTTAAAGGTGATGCAGGTTTGCTGCCAATCCCAGTTAAACTCTCTGTGTCCAAATGTGGGCACCAAAATGGCTGTCAGATATCTGATTTATACCACAGTCCAGTCATTTTAGAATGACCATGGTTTTGGATTGGCCTTTGGCTTACCATAGACTGATAAATAGAAAGTTTGGTAGACTTCAACAGCACTGTGGTGTGAACTAGTAGAAACGTGGCAGGTATCTATAGCAAATTGTAAAAATATGGCAGGTACGTGTTAAACGTGTTTCTGTGTATGCCCAGCCTTTGAGTACTCCTAGTTGCTGAATAGTTTGCTTGTCAACTCAGGTTTATGGCATGCTTTGGCATTTATGTGAAGGATACCTGTTTTTGACATCTACCTGGCTTTACCATTGTAGTTTTTAACATCTACCTGGCTTTACCATTAGACCTGTGGACACTACAACATATTAAATTGACAACTCCACCAATGTAGTTAGCAGCATGCTGGGCTAAGCTTTTTGTTTCGAGGAGCCTGCCTGTAACAAACCCTCCGAGCTGAACTTTAATAAATGACATATTCACGAGAAGCAGCTGAGGGATGAAGGGAAATCCTTCCCCTCCAGGTAATTGGAACAGAAAGCCGCCGTGAGACGGACATAATGCTTTACCACCTCAGAGCGTCGTCCCATTCATCCCCTGTATTCTACAGAGGAAATAAGAGACAACATGAAAAAGAGGATGCTCAATGTCCTTGCATTAATTAACTGAAATGTTCTGCGATGAAGCTGTCTAAGACTAAGAATGTTGGAACAGGGGTCTGGGCAGAATTACACTGTAAAAGCTATTGATCTAACTGTATTTATTTCATCCGTCTGTAAATCTATACAGCTTAGATTAATGATAGATAGAGCCTAAAATAAAACAGTGACAGCATATGCTGAGCAGTCACTGTGTAAAAGAGTAATTGACCTAAGGCAATGTATGTTTTACAGAAAGTATTAATTTCATAGAGAAAAATATAACAATGCTAATAATTAATATCTAATATGTATTGACATTTAAAAAAACATTAATTTCGAGGCACACATGTTGGAAAAAAAAAAGGCAATGCTACTTACTAAAGATGCTATTTTTCTCCAGGGTTCCATTTATTTTTCCATTTGGATGGATCTGAAGATGGTACTTAGTAGCACAGTAAAGTTTTCTATGTCGAGGTGCTCCGCCGAGATGCTCGTAGACCCCACCTCGTCCCCCAGCGTCTCTCCTTAGCCTGGGATCACACAGTTTTCCTCTCGCACAAGGCGGTTTAGCAGCGCCAGACAAACCCTTAGCCCAGGATAGCTGCCGACTGAGATCGAAAAAACTCAGCAACAAAATCCAAATTATAACCATTGTGGCATGGCCGAAATGCTGAAGGCTGGAAGGCTGAAGGCAAATGTCACAAGGGGTCCCATCAAAGAAGTCTTGTTAGCAGCTCTCTAAGTGGCAAGTCAGAGCGTTCTGATGCATGAAACATTGGCAGTGTTATCTGACCCCTTTATCTGTCTCGTCTTGATCCTCTAAATAAATAGGTGTCAATAGGGCCACAGGTTCACGGCTTATTTGCAGCACACATGGAGTTTTGCATCTCCCAATGTCCAAGAATGAGATCTCTTCTGAATTTTGAGTTTACAAGAAATAGTGGTGCTCGACAGGCACTGAAATAAAGCCCCCCCCCCCCCCCCCCCCCCTCCTCCCCTTGCAACAATAGACAGATCCCCGACCAATTGATACAAAGGAGGCAGGCAAGGTATCAGTCTTGTGTGAACTAAAAATGCAGGCTGGATAAAATTACACAGCACTACTTACAGTGGCTCAGAAACAAAAAAAAAAGCCACATCACAAAGAATTCGGCAGCCCATCAGAGGACAGGGTCTGTGCCCAGCCATACCTTTTCACAGATGCAAAAAGAACAATTATGCATAGAAAAATTATACATTGGGGATTTGGCGAGAATGGTCCCTGGGGTCTGTCCCTTCTCCTATCAATCCCCAGATCACAATATGTGACAGCTTAGGATGACTGATGCTGAAAAGAAACAACTTGGGGAAGTCTCTCTTAAAAATGCACATTTGGAAAGGCGCATATAAAAGGGAGGCTGGCGTGGGCTGTTAAGAGAGGCCGTCTTTCCTTTTCAGTACAAACTGAAAAGCAACTTAGCAACTTTCCTTTAGGTCAATTTGTTGGTATCACTGGGACATAATGAGCTTTCCCTAGATAGGAACAAAGGCAGCGTATATTCATTAGCTTAAAAGGATGCTGCGAGTTATGAATTTCTGTACTCAGGAATATACTATATAAATACAGAGAGAGAGAGGGGGGTAATATATATTATAGAGAGAGCAAATATATATATATATATATATATATATATATATATGTAATAGATAATAGAGATAATATGTATAAAGGGTGCTCAACCTTTTGAATCAGCATAGGTCATATAAGTGATTTGAAAACTGGTCGGGGGCCACTATAAATAGTTTCAGAATTTCTCATTTTAAATAGCATAAACAAATATTTTCTACACCAATCAGGATACAACACTGTCTCCACAAACACCATCAATTTATTTTTGCTCATAGGTCCTTCCACCACACCATCCCAATACCACATTTATATGTAACAATCCCCACATGCTAGTAATACATATGCTGATTGCCTTACCGCTCCTGATACATGGGTCCAATATTTATAGCCCATTCCTCAGTTCCAAACCGTAACTATATTACCAATACTCAACCCATCTAAACCCCTACCAATGCTAAACTTACAATAAAAACTGTTGCACTCTTAACGTCACAACTTTCCTCCAAGGCACCTACTTGCAACGTCTCATCTTTACTGACCCTCTACTTACCTTTACATTCCAGTTCTATTTAACCCTCCCCCTTTCCCCACAACAGGTCATGGTCATCATATATATTTATAGAGCGAGAGAAAGAGAAAAAAAAAGAGAGAGAAATATAGAGAGAGAGAAAAGTATGCTGTTATGTAAATCATTAATTCATCTTAATAACTCATTATATAGTTACCATACCATACAGAAAAATACTTTATTTACCATGCTTACAGCCCTCCCTCCATATTCTCTAGGGTCAGGTGCACAGCTTCCTCATTAATACTGAAAAAAAGAGTCTCATGCCACACTGATGTTTGACTAGTCAACATTTATTTTTATTGTGAGTTAGCAGTTATGTGTTGTACCAAGTTACTCATAGTGAAGTGCAGAAAATTTAGAAATGGGGTGACACCTTTTGTTACTTTATATGAGGGTGAACTTTCTCACGTTCTCATTATATCTGATGAAGAGAACTAAGTATTATTGAGAGCTCACAACCCCCAAATATATTTAAAGGGACTATACACCCAATTGCATTAATAAGGCTATACACCCAATGGCATTAATAAGGCAGCAAGTAGCTCACCTGATGCCTGTACCATGTGCCTCTCCTCCATTTCCTGAAGTGCAGGGTAAAAGTCATAGAATCCCACACCAGCAAGCCTGGTACACCTAGAAAGCTTGATGTTTGTTCTATGAGAGAATATATATTGTGTGTGGGATTTCAAATAGTGGTTCACATAGTGGTCGTATTTCATTTGAAAATCTCCTGTTTCAGTTTGGGGTGTCTACTGAGCAGGAAAGGGTGTCCATCGATAAATATGTGTTGCCTCTGAAACCGAGAGGAATGGGGATTTTACATGCAATATGATTTTCTTGAAAAACATTTTTCATTAAAAAATTCCTGAACATGTAAAAAAAATAGCATGTCTTAATATTTTTTCCCACATATTTCAAAAATATTGAGAAAGCACTGAAAAAATTACCAACAAGTCATTTCAAGTCAAAATTCCTGGACATTTCTTAAAAAAACACAGTTTGCCATGTATAGTGCAAAATATCGAAAATGGCCTGGCAACAGAGAGTGACAACATCTCTAGGTAGGTTGGCAGATAACAGGTTAATGCAAATTCTATTAACTATCAAAAATTAACTAACAAAATCTATTAACTATGTTGTATACAACTTCCAAATATATACAACAACAAAAGATTATGGAGGACTCCCATTGCTATCCTATAGGGTCCTGTTGTAGTTCTGATACCCGTGACTTGCCTACATTTCTTTTTTGGAGTTTTTGTTCTTGTTCAGGTTATATGATTATGATTCAGCTTTTGGGTCAAGTTGGGCTGCTGATGAATCGGAGGGGCTTAGTAAATCTTTGTGCAGTGTTAGCCATCATTGTGCATAGAAAATCTGAAGTTAAAGTGCTACTGCAGGCAAAGGTAATTGTTACACCATTGTGTCGGGCTACATTTGGAGCTGTCCTAAACTGTTTTAAGTTTTAAAACTGAAGAAGAAATTTCGAGATTTCGAGGATTACGGGTTAAGCTTATGGTTTATCTTCTGAAAAAAGTGGGCGTAACCCTTGGATCTGTGATGCTGCAAAATCTGTGATGAATCTGGAGGAGGATGTGGGAGGATGGGACCAGCATTCCTGTCCTGCTCTGCTGAGCTGATTGAGGAACGGGATGAAAAAGTGAATGTCATTGGCTGAACCTGTAAACCCCGATATCTCTGCCATTTCTGTCTCAATTTAAAAATGGAAAACAGTTTAGGGCAGTGCCAAATATAGCTCTACGCAATGATGTAACAATCACATTTACCTGCTTCACTTTAATTCATTGGCCAAGCCAATAAATGGTATTGCTTCAACTTTGGATTTTCACTGTGCACTGTTCACTTCATTTCCTGCAGGGCCAGGTAGAAGTCGTAGCAGGGCTCCAAAATTTGCCCCTCCTTTCTGAGCGATGTCTCTAGGACCATGCACAAATTGATCCAACAGCCATTCTCTCCCTAGGCTATGCCATGACACACCCTTCTTTGCTCAACCACACCCACAAATGGAAGCAAAGTGGAGTGGTTTTGGTATCCTGGGTAAAGTTTTGATAACAGCAGATCACGTTGAGGTACAGATCACTCTGTAACGTTGCCAAGTACCACCTGATAGCCTCTTAAATACCATCAGTGGTAGCCGTACTGCTAGTTGGGAACCCCTGTCCGAGTCCAAGGAGAGTAATGTGAGGAAGTAGGAAAGAAAGTAACTAGCTAGGTACAATTTCACCGAATGCAACTTGGTGGAGGGCTCCTAACCCAAGAGTGGAGAGTAGCTTGAGAGAAGGTCAGAGTGAAAGTAGACATTGCTGGGGGGACTTCAGGTATGGGAGCAACGCTAAGGAAGAAAGTAATGGGGTAACACAAGGGATAAAGTCAGTTTTGGGTGACACGTTGGGGGGCATTTCCATGGGGGGAAATAGGAGGGATAAGACGTGCATTCATAGAGGCGGGGGAGGGGGGGTCCAGGACACATATGGAAAGGGGGAATAGGGCAGGTAAAGTAGAGAAAAGGGACCTATGGAGGGCAACATGGTGCATGGGGTGATGAGGGGGTGGGACTATGGAGGGGCAGTGTGGCACATGGAGAGAGGATGGGAACAGGATATATGTTTGAATTTTAAACAGTAATTGTCCCCTGAAATAATAATCTACAACTTGTTGTAAACATGGCTCATTATTATACTCTGCTTTGGTAAATCATATACTACAACTAGCTGACCCTCTTGGGCCTTACAATCAATTGATCCATTTAACCTCTAGCAACATTTTGATCCTGCATTGTGTCCTTCGTTAAAGTGTGATTTTAATGAACCCGGCTTTTAATCAGGTCGTTGACCTTGAACATTTTGAGCTGTTTTCAGCTTGTCATTTAATGAAAGGCACCATTGCTCTACAGCAGCCCCAGCTTATGCCATTCCCTTACACTTTAGAATGATGGGAAATAAAGGAATTGGCCATTCAGCGAGACAAGAGAACAGGCAACAAAACTTGCCACCCAAAATAACCAGACACTCGTTAAAGAACTTAAAACTTATTTCTCAGCCAAATCTCATCACTAACTCTCTGTCATGTGCTGATGAGAAGTGCTAATAGAGGATTTAATTGCTTGTGGCAGTGCCCTCTAATGTCTACAAATGAAATAAGAGGTGACATGTTGATTCGTCCAGTAATCCTCAACGGGTTATCCAAAGAGTAAATAAACTGGTTTAAACAGTCACCCATTTAAGGTCACTTATTTAGAACACCTTCAGATAAAGAGCTTGGGAGTATCCTGTGGGAAATTTACTAATGTCCAGAACAGTTAGTAGTTTTGGAGGGATGGGGGGGTTATGTTTTTGGCTCCTGGAGATGGCGGCTTTGAAGATTTTGTCACTAAAACATCTTTATTTAATGGGGCAAAAATAAATATCTACATATACTATACTTGCAATTATCAAGCAAATAACTACCAAGGAACATAAACTTGGGGTGACAAGCTTTTAATGCTTCTGCATTTTACAGGGGGAGAACTGCTCAACCCTCCTTGTTCCGTGTTCTACCATAGCGATGCTTTAGGCCCGATTCAGCGCCATGAGAAGTATTCTAAGTATACAACACGTCCTGTTCCAGAATATTCCTTACTCATGGGTAATACATCCACAAGATGGCGCTGGACTGCAGAGACAGAAAAGTGGCTCCTCCCGGCCCCATATATACCAGGGACCTCCCACAAATTCCCCAGTTCTTCTCTGCATTCTGGGCTGCGATAACTAGAAGATGACTCTTTCTATTCGCAGGTGAGCGGGGCTTATTAGCCTGCGGCCCTGTAGGACTATTCCCACCCGTTCCTTTTCACTGCCTCCCAGCTTAGGGTGCGCTGGTCGGGTGATAGTAGGCAGAACCGCTGTCAGGTGATAAGGAGTGCTGCTCCTACCGCAGTCCCCCACCAAAGGGTAGGCAGTACAGGCCCGTGGTGAGCCTTATGGGATGTCCCTCCTGTGGCCGTTTGCCCTTCGCCCCCTGTCCCCTCAGTTAGGCTCCTCTTAGGCCGGCCGCTGCTTCCCCTTCGCTCTCCCTGGGTAGATCTCAGGGGGGGGGGGGGGTTTATGTATATCCATGTTGTTATCCTGCTTTGCCTTGGTTGCACTGGGTTTTTATTATCGCCGCTGCACGCTTGTACTTCGCTCCGCGGACAGCGGCGACGACATCGCCTCAGGCACTGCTGCGCCGTCATTGGCTGGCCTTGTCACGGGGGCGCGTTTTCGCACTCTTCGGGGGGGACGGGCCTTGCGGATGACGTTCTCCACGGCCCGCCCCTCGAGGTATATGCGGGCGCCATTTTGGAGCTCCTGTGCTGCGTGTCTGGCGTCTCCCTATCGCGGTCCGTAAGTGCCCCTGCGGGCTGGCTTTTCTGTGTATTTCATTGTATTATGCATTGTATTATGCTTACGGGTTCTTTGCTTATGTCTTGCAGGCGGGTCAAACCTTTTTGTGGTTTCTCCCGGTCCAATCCCCTCCTTATTGGAGGACTTTTGTGATCCATTATCTCCCACTTCCCTAGCGGGCTATTGGGGCATCCCGGGTAGCCTTATTAGCGTCAATCCCAATTGGCCTGTTGTGCCACAATAATCACCATATGGAGGCTTCTCAGAATAATGTGCTTGGGGTTCCTTCGGGACAAGCCTGGCTGTGTATGGCGTGTGGGGTATCCCCTATGTGACGATGTCAGGGTGTGTGTACCCTGCGCCCAGCAGACGCTTGCGCTGCAGTCTGGGTTACCAGTGGCTGGGCCTGCGCCCCCTCTAGCTTCGCCTACCCCCCCCCACGCTTACATCTGACTCCTAGTGAGGTGCATACCAGTGGGTGCATACCAGTGGCTGTGAGTCTCAACCTGATTTGGCTGCACGGGGGGCCAACATTGAGAGACATATTGCTGCGTCTGGCCTGCGTAAGGCTTCTGCTAAGAAGCGGCATTTATCACCTGGTGTTACTCTTTTTCCTATGGAACTGCTCACCTCTCGACCGGGAAGCCTGGAGTCTAAGGGCGAACCTGGTATTCACTAGAGCCTCTGATGGTGAGAATAGACTGGGCTGCAGGAAGGCCCCAGGTCAGGCAACCTAGGAGTGGGTTTTGCTAAATTCCGGGTAGAAGACAGACCAGAGCTGATTTGGGAGTGTGAAGCAGGCTGAAGTCGTGGGCTGGCAGATCTGAATCAAAGTCGAAAAACAAGCAGAGGTCGTGGGCAGGCAGAACAGGATCGTGGTCACAAACAAAGCCGAAGTCGTCAGGAAAGTAGGATCGTAGTCAGAAGCAAGCCGGGTCGGTACACAGGAAGGAATCACAGGAACTCAGGAGCATGCAGGGAAAAAGACCAACTGGTAATTGAGGACAGGCCTTGTCTGTTTTTATAGGCCCCAGCACATGCTCAGTAGAGAGGACTCACGAGCGGCCTCTGCTGGTCAACATGAGGAACAGTCCTGGTTCTCTGACATTCGGCCCTTTCGGGGTTCAGGTGCCTTTCTTCCTTCCTTCCGTGGTTCCAGAAATGGACGGGGAGCTTCCTTTGCTGGAGCCCGCGGAGATTTTTGGGGCAGAGGACGTGGCCGCCCTGGTCCCTCCTGGGGTCCCAAGCCTAAGTCCTCCCCCAAGCCCTCTCAGGCATGAAGGGACGCCCTCACCCATCCAGGTGGGGGGACGGCTTCGGCTCTTTGCTCATGGCTGGAGGCGTGATGTCTGAGACCGGTGGATTCAGGAGGTAGTCTCCTCCGGTTACAAGATAGAGTTTTCAGCCTGGCCGCCCCCAAGGTTCATCAGATCCCGGCTAACTCAAAACCCCCTGTCAGCTTAGGGTCTGTCCCTTGCTGTTCAAGGCCTTCTGGAATTGGGAGTCATCTGCCGGGTGCCCTTGTGGGAAAGGGGCAAAAGCTACTATTCCAATCTTTTCACTGTTCCCAAAAAAGACTGGTCCATCTGGATCCCATCCTGGATTTAAAGCGCCTCATCAAATTTGTCAGATTCAGACACTTTCGCATGGAGACTCTGCGCTCCGCTGTGAATTCTCTACACCCAGGGGATTTCATGACCTCTGTAGACATCAAGGATGCTTATCTTCACTTACCAATCTTTCCAGGTCATCAGAGCTTCCTCAGGTTCGCTCTGGAGGATCAGCACTACCAATTTGTGGCCTTGCCCTTCGGTCTCACCTCGGCTCCCAGGGTATTCACCAAGGTGCTGGCAGGAGTGATGGCTCTGCTGAGATCTCAGGGCATTCGCATTCTTCCCTACTTGGACGGCATGCTTATCGCTTCTCAGTCCTTCCAACAGGCAGAGCTGGATACGCAGCGGGTGGTGTCCACACTGGATTCATTCGGCTGGGTGATCAACCACCCCAAATCTTCTCTGTCTCCTTCCATGGTGAAGTCCTTTCTGGGCATGATTCTGGATTCATCTCAGGTCAAGATCTTTCTTCCTCAGTAGAAGGTGGAGGGTCTTCAAGAGCAAGCACTGCTCCTTCTGTCTTGTCCTCATCCGTCCATCAGGCAGGGAATGCAGCTGGTGGGCCTGCTTCGAGGTGGTTCCATATGCTCAGTTTCACATGAGAGCTCTTCAGCTTTACCTCTTGTCAGTATGGGATCGGGTCCCCATGTCCTTGGATCAGGTGTTTGTCCTGTCCCCTCTGGCCATGCGGTCTCTATCGTGGTGGCTGGACTCAAGGAACCTGCTGGGGGGCAGATCCTTTCTGGCCCCTTGCTGGGAGACTGTCACCACGAATGACAGGTTGGGGGGGCTTTTGGAAATCCCTGAAATTCCAGGGTCAGTGGGGCCCTCAGGAGGCCCATACCCCTATCAACATTCTGGAGTTGAGGGTGATCAGATTGGTTCGGACAACCAGACGGCGGTTGCCTACATCAATCATCAGGGAGGGACCCGGAGCAGGAGGGCCCTCAGGGAAGTGTCTATGATTCTGTCCTGGGCGGAGGACAATGTTCCCTGCATCTCGGCTGTGTACATTCCGGGGGTGGAGAATCTGGAGGCGGACTCTCTGAGCAGGGGGACCTCTCGTCTGGGAGAATGGTCCCTCAGCAGCAGGGTGTTTCGCTCCCTGTGCCACCGCTGGGGTCAGCCGGATGTGGATCTGTTTGCGTCCCGTCACAATCACAAGCTTCCAGTCTTTCTCTCTCTGTCCCAGGATCCTCTGGCCTTAGCCATGGATGCCTTAGCAATGTCTTGGATGAGTTTTCAGCTCCTGTATGTGTTTCCCCCGTTTCCCCTGCTGGGCAGGGTGCTGCACAAGATAGCTCAGGAAGGGGTGCCACCCATACTGGTGGCCCCCTGTTGGCCAAGAAGAGTGTGGTTCGCAGACATCGTGCAGCTGGCAGTAGATCAGTACGCCCTGCCCCGGGTTCCAGATCTGCTCACTCAGGGGCACCTACGCCACCCCAATTTACAAACGCTGGCTTTGACGGCCTGGCTGCTGAAACCTCCATCTTGATGGAAAAGGGGCTGCCTGCCTCGGTGGTTAATACCATGATCAGGGCTAGGAAAAGGTCCTCTTCTTCCATCTACTATAGGGTTTGGCGTACTTACATTGACTGGTGCGGGTCTAAGTCGCTTCCCTGTCGTGTGTTTTCTATTCCTAGGATTCTGGAGTTTCTGCAACATGGTTTCTGCTTTTCATCTCAATCAGGACATTGTTTTGCCCTCTCTGTGTCCTAATCCTAGTAACTCTAAGGAGAGGGTTTTACACTCTTTGGATGTGGTCAGTACTCTGAAGTTCTATTTGGTGGCTACTGAATCCTTCAGGAAGACTGATGCGCTTTTTGTGCTCCTGTCTGGACCTAAGAAGGGTCTGGCTCCAGCTAAGTCCACTATCAGCAAGTGGATCCGTCAGGCTGTGATACAGGCCTACTCTGCTAAGGGGAAGGAGCCTCCCTTCCGCCTTACTGCTCATTCTACTTGTGCTATTGGTGCCTCTTGGGCTTTTCAGCACCAAGCTTCTGTTGAACAAGTTTGCAAGGCCGCCACTTGGTCTTCTGTTCATACTTTTTCTAAGTTTTACAAGGTTGATGTTAAGGCCTCAGCTGATGCTGCATTTGGTCGCAAAGTTCAGCAGGCGACAGTGGTTTAAACTGTCTACTGTTACTTTTGGGGATGTCACCCTACCTTACGGACACTGCTATTGGATGTCCCATGAGTAAGGAATATTCTGGAACAGGACGTGCTGTATTCTTAGAATAATACAATTCTGTGATTACTCACCTGTAGAATTGGTATTATACGTATACAGCACGTCCTGTTCCACCTCGCCCTTGTTATCACTATTTTTAGTTACCTATGGTGATTGTTCTTATGTTCAATATTTGATAATGGTTATAGTTCTGCCGGGTTAATTTTAACTGCTTTTCAATACTGGGGAATTTGTGGGAGGTCCCTGGTATATATGGGGCCGGGAGGAGCCACTTTTCTGTCTCTGCAGTCCAGCGCCATCTTGTGGATGTATTACCCATGTGTAAGGAATATTCTGGAACAGGACGTGCTGTATACATATAATACATATTCTACAGGTGAGTAATCACAGAATTGTATTTTTTTCTCATGCTTTTTTGCGATGATTTTGTTCCTTAGTGCAATTCAGCACCATTTCAGCTGTGCATATTCTACAGGTGAGTAATCACAGAATTGTATTTTTTTCTCATGCTTTTTTGCGATGCTTTTGTTCCTTAGTGCAATTCAGCACCATTTCAGCTGTGCATATTCTACAGGTGAGTAATCACAGAATTGTATTTTTTTCTCATGCTTTTTTGCGATGATTTTGTTCCTTAGTGCAATTCAGCACCATTTCAGCTGTGCAAATTATTGAAAGATGTACACACATCGCCACTTTTATGGCCTCAGCGGCACTCAGCGTGCAATTTAAGCAATAAAAAAAACAGCAGCACTGATGTGGCCGCCAGTAGCATTATTTAACCCTAGGGCCGAAAAAGGTTGCAGTGCCGAGCGTTATCGTTGAAGAAGCGCCAGATGAAACCTGTCGCTGTAGCTCAAGATCCCATAGAGAACAGTAGGCAGAACTGGATTGAAGTGTTTAATGCTTAATAATTAATATTAAACACATTTATTTGTACAGAATACTGTGACTTGTCAATATTTGAAAAACAGGACCTAGATGTCACAAAATTTATATTTAGGGGGATTATTAAAGTTGATTTTAATGGTTTCTTTTGCTTAACAATGTGTAATGGCCACAACAACTAAAACTCAGCCTAAACACACTGTAAAGTTTGTCCCCAGCAGTGATATCCTGTAACACCAACCAGCGCCGGCAAAATACAGCGCCAAAGATTTCAAGAAGAAAACAAATTATAAATATGCTGCAGAGCTCCATAAAAACAGTGTTACAAAATGGCACTCACGGGGGCTGAAATTATCGGCAGCCGGGTCCAACAGGCACTGACATTGCCGGCCAATATCTAGTGCAACTATCAGAGCAAATTAGCGCCCTGCACTGCGTCTGCTAGTGTCAATGTAGTCCACAGTGCAGCACCAGATAAGATAGGAGCGCTCCAAAACGCTATAGCCACAAGAAAGTTTCTAAATGCCGCACGTTATAAATAAGGCCCTAAAAATGGTGCTGAATTGCACTATGGAAAAAAATCATTATAAAAATGTTTTTTGCACAAACAAAGGTGAGAAAATACAATTCTCACAGTGCTGAATCAGCCCAATTAAATTGGTAAATACTGCTTTTACCCACAGGCTGGCTCAGGAAACAAACAGAGGTGTTCTTCCCTGTTAAAGTGCAATAATACAACCAAAACCCGATAATCTATTGATTTTTACACCTAGAAGTAGGAGGAAACCATAAGCCTGGTGAGAATTTTCACCATTCACCATGTTTATATGGATTTTTATTATTAGACAATATCGCAGTAGAGCTTTAACTTTTAAAGCAGCACAAAACCCTTTTTTTTGGTACCTCCATGCCCCCCATCCGGGTGCCTCAAAAAAATGTTTTTTTCCACGACCCAGGCAACATCTGGCATTTTTGAGATCACCGACTGGCTGATCTCAAGAATGCCAGCTGCCGTGACCCAGCCCGGCGGTCGCATCCCCGGTTTCCCTGTAGTCTAGGAAGTGCTCCCGCCCCCAGCCTTATCTGACTGGGGAAGCTGGGGATACCGGCGCTGGAGAAGACAGTGGCGTGGTAGCTGCAGGTAAATGTGAGTTTACTGGTAACCTCGGGGTTTCACACAGCAGCACATGGCTAGTGGTTGGCAGGCTAGTGGTTGGCCCTGGGGTCTTCAAGAATCCAAGATGCTGTGTTTGAGCCGCTTTAAGCTTTAAACCCTTTAAATGTACCTAGCACCCAATGGCAACTCCATGGGTACCCTAACCTACCCCCTCCCGTCACCTTAAAGCCCTGCATCATGGTTTCCTCACCATCCGATGGGGGCGGGGGCAGAAATTGGAGAAGGCCAAGTTAGCAATTTCAGGGTCCCTTGTTGAACAGATGAGCACAAAAGGAAGATAAGCATCTCTGTAATTTTCAAATGAGGGCATGGTTAAATTGATTGTTCATCCCCTATGTTGTATTGCAGTGAATTGAGGGTTGGCTTGGTATATGTGCCAGACTCGGGCCCGGTAGGTTTTATTCTGCTGGAGTAGGAAAGAATGGCTGTGGGAGACATATGGTGATTATATATTTTTGTTTTGATTGTCCAAGCTAAGTGTATCATTGTTTGCTTCCCTGCCATACAGAAGCCCTTTATTTTTTTTTAATGATCACATATTTTAGGCAATGAAACAGGGACAACAGACAAGCAAAGAAGGAAGCAGCTATCCTCTTCTGCACACACAAGCATTGGTGACCTCCACTTAATCTGACACAAGAGGGATGTAGAAAGGTCCACCTCCCAATTCTAAAAAAGGTGGTCATGAATAAATTAAATCCAAGGACTGGGCTACAATAAAGGGGCTAAATCTCAGCAACAATTACCTTATTCATCAGCACATAAGGATTAATCCTCTGATAAGCAAACTTACACTTAGCCTAGACAATCCCTTTAAAGAAGTTTAGTCAAGCTTTTATCTAAATACTGATTGCAACAGCTTACCCCTGTCCCCCTGTTTGGCTTTTGCAAAGTTAGAGAAGAAGCTGGAAAGTAGCCCCAGACACTTCTGTTCAGCTCCTTCTGCCTGATTAGACAGAAACATAGGAGCAGTGTGGCCCAAAGGTTAGGAGGCGGAAATTGTGACTGGAGGGTTGCAGGTTCGAATCCCAGCCTTGGGACATGACTGAAGTGCTCTTGAGCAAGGCACCTACCCCAACTGCTCACTGCTCCAAGCATGTGTACACTCACTGTGCAGCTAGATTAAATGCAGAGGAAGAATTCCTGTGTGTGCGCAAGCATGCAATGGCTATCTATTCCTCCCCTTCAAAAAATCAACAGAAAAATAGTTGCTGGAAGCCTGGAACCATCTTTTTGAGCCTAACATCTCTAGTGAAGACATAAAGGTAGATAATGGCTTAGGCATTTTCTTAAATGTTGCGCCCTTTGTATTTATAAGCTTGATTCAGCACAAAGAAAACGCTTTTTCGTTTCTTTCCTCAATGCAAATCAGCACCATATTTAGCTGTGCATTCTTTTAAAAAACGTGCACAGCTGAATATGGTGCTGAATTGCAACGAGAAAAAAAACAAGTGAAAAAAAAAATTTCTCTCAAAAAAATATGATTAAAAAATTTCTCATGGTGCTGAATCAACACGTATGCGTCTAAAACATCTCTATTAATATTAAGGCCCTAGTTTCACATACCTATAGTTGATCAGGCGATTAAAGAACACTATCACTACCACCAGTGGCGCCCACTGTGACCCCCCCAGAGGGGATGAGAAGGGACAGCCCAACAACAGAAGAAGCTGGAGAGTCTTAAGTACTGGAACAGGCTTGAACTGGTGAGGACTGGAACCAGTGAGTACTGGAACAATACCATACACCACCTCTGGAGTGGGGAGTCTCCTGACAGGTCTGGTGTTCACTTGAACCCCCACAAGGGAGGACAGACTGGGCGGCTGGCACTGCCAGGGTCCCACAACCGTTACTAGTGCGAGCAGGGCCAGGGGAAAGTAGTAGTCAGATGAAGGTAAGGGGTTGGGAGCCAGAGCAGGTAGTCAGACGAAACTGAGAGGAACCAGAGTGGGTAATCAAATAAAGGCAAGGGGTCAGGAACTAGAGAAGATAGTCAGAAAAAGCCGAGGGTCAGGAACCAAGAGCGTAGTCAAGCGTCAGAGCTGAAACTGGAAACATGAACAATTTGTGCGAACGAGCATGCCCAGAATTGCGATTGCCTGCCGTTGCACGTATGTGGAAACAGAAGAGGCTGTAGGCAAGGAATGATCTTGACACCTAGTAGGGGAAAAACATAATTTGCCTTCAGGACAGCTACTGTGCATCTTTGAATTCTCTGATAAAAATTCTGAGCTGTGTTCAGTGGGATATTGCCCCTTTGTTTAAGCCTCTAGTCCTAATGTGATATAGAAGGTGGAAATCTGCTTTGCAATCTGTGCTCCACAGCTTCCCATAATAGCCATGGTGAGCCATGGTGAGATCTGATGAATGGTGAGGTCAAGGAAGTCATTTAAAATCTTGTCGTCTCAGGAAATCCGCAGTTGCATTTGCTTAGCAGGGTCTGTAGTAGAATTTTCATTTTCAATGGAGGAAGAGGGGGGTGTTATTCTAATTTAAAGTACACGTAGCCTTATGGCCTTGCACACTCATTGGGGGTTCATGCTAAAGATGGGGAGTTTTATTTAAAGTTATACTAAAGGCGAGTGCCCGATTGTTGTCCCATTGTCTGGGGCTACACGCTGCACTGCCTCAAACTTCAATCTGTTTTCAAAGAGACCCCATAGTTCCTACGTTATTAGTAAAAATATTAGAGCATTAGAGATTCATAGAAAAAATGAAGAGAAACAGTGGGTGTGGCAACAGCGATGTGATGTAAGCACACTGTGATGAGTGTGAGAGGAGGGTGGAGTTTCAGAGCTGCAGAGAGAGGCAGCCAATCAGGACGTCTGGGCAGGGAGTGGGGGGGTGTTTCCCTTCTTGGTCCAATGAAGGTTGATTGATGGACCAGGTCAGTGGGGTGGGGACTGAAAGCTAAATGATTTTCCTCATTAAGGAGACAGACAGAGGAGAATGCAGAGTGCATGAGCCACTGATATTTATTTTTTAACTTTTGACTTGCCAAACACTTTAAAGTGGACCAACACCCAGGATTTTTACTATCCTGGGTCTTGGTCCACTTCCCCGGGCCCCCTGATCGGGGGTGCCCTGCTATGTGAAACCCCCCAGATCTCGTGTAAAAACTCACCTCACCCCGCTCCTACGGCGCATGTGCGGCCGCTCATCCAATCAGCGCGCTCGGAGCCGCTGTGGTATGCGCGTCAATGAGACGTCTTACCACAGCGGCTCCGAGCACGCTGACGGCCGCATCTCGCGTCTCCCTCTAACAGGGCATGTGCCCTGCTAGAGAGAAGTGTGAGATGCAGCCTCGGCCCATGCATGCGCCGCTGGATCAGGATCCAAGTAAGGTTTCTGTGCGTCCTGGGGGGTTTGACACATCGGTGGATGCCCCGCGGGGATGGATCGGATCGGCCCAGGAATCTTATAGATTCCCGGGCCGATCTGCCTGGGTGTTGGTCCACTTTAAGAAGAGTCAGCACCACATAGCACCACTTTTTTAGGCTCAGTGGCACTTAAGAAATAAAAAATGGCAGCACATGTGATTGGGCATTTTACAGCTGAGGTGCGTCATTTTAGCAGTGAGGTAAGAATATTTGTTTAAAAACAGCCCGCTATGGGCTATACTAAAGATTTTTTTTATGCTGTTCTTTCCAAATTTCCCTGTAAAAATGCCCCATTACATGTGCAGGTGATTTTTCTATTTAGAATTGCAACACATTTTTTTGTATTGAACTTTTTTGTGTGTTAAAATTAAAAAACACAACTCACGCCCAAATGTGCTCCCAGAGTGGAACTTGCTGCGTTAAATCTTTAGCATGACCCCCCCCCCCCCTGTATCTAACAGCATGTCTTCTCATAGCCTAAAGTGATCCTATCCTCAGCCTAGTGCCCCCAAACATCCTGTGTTTACTTTTTTTTTACTAAAGCTTTTCCCCAATATTCATAAAAACACAAACCGCATGCAGTCTGCTGTTCAAATGGTCAGCCATATTACTTCCTGGTGCTTTTCAGCGATGATACATTCAGTTAAACACAGCTCAGCATTGGGGGTCAGCCTTGTCAGTTATAATAACTGCAATAAATCTGAAAACACTACAAGCTCAACTGCCATTATGTGACAGTTTAGCTTGAAAATGAATGAATTAGTATATGGCTGCAATTAAACATCATGCTACCTTCTGTTAGTGTTTTTATGAATATTTGGCAAAGGCTTTAGTAAAAAATGAAACATGGGCTGTTTTGGGGCACTGGGCTGGGGATAGGAACACTGTAGGCTATGAGAAGACAAGCTGTTAAATACAGGGGGGGTAAACATAAACTTTTTTTCTTGGTATAAATGCACTTTAATGGATCATCCAGTTTGTTTAGCCATTGCCACTAGGCCTTATGGTTTAGAGGCATTTTTTTTTTAAACTGATATCAAGTCACATTTAAGTTTTTTTTATGTTAATTACACCTCCAACTTAAAATGTAAAAATAAATGTCAATGAGATGACATATTGTATATGTAGTTTACTCTTTAGGAAGTTGTGCTTCAGTTTTTCAGTCACTCATAACATTCAGTTTCAGTCATATATGAAATACTAATACTGGTGCTTTTGTCTAGCAATCAGGTGGTATAGTAGATAGAAAAGTGATGGCTATGTTGCATGGTGTCCACAAAGGTAGGTTAGAAGCCATGTCCAGGAGAAGAGAGAATTAAGTGGCAGTGTTAGCGGGTATAACAGTAACACACAGCTTCATTGTGTGAAGGAGTCTGCTTTGAATAATGGACAAAGGTTAACACTTAAAGGTGGAAAAGGCCACGATTGGGCTACATGACACATTAAAATTTTATAAACCTCACTATACTGCATGAATGTGTGTTGGGCACCAACCTTGACCTACAAGATCAGTTACTAGCCAAAGCAACATATATGAGGTGAGCAATGACACTCTGTATATAGCAGTGTTCACACGTGCGACCAAAAATTTGTGATCGTATGGCGAAAAATAGTTACATAGTTAAGGTGTGAAAAAGGTTGAAAAAATGAATATGTCCATCAAGTTCAACCAAGGGTGGTGGAGTAGGGGAATGTATTTTTTATTTTATTGATAACAGCTAACAGTAACTGTTAATGTTATTTTCAGTTAATGTTATTTTCATAAATAAAATATGATTCTGAAATAAAAAGGTAGTCATAAAGCAAACCAACAGTTTTTGTTACCAGACCATTTTTCACTACTTTGCGTCTGGGCTTTAACATGAAATGTTAGTCATTTTGTAAGCGTATTCGCCATATTTTTGGGTGCAATATGTGAAAAAAAAATTTTAAAATATTTTTTTCACAATTTGTAGTGTTTATTTGTAATAAAAAATGTAATTCTTTCAATAAAATCATATTGCGTGTAAAAGCCCAATTTCTTCAGATTACAATGGTACCATGTATGTGTTGGAGTCTCCTAGGTGTGAAAGGATGTCAAGCTTTCTAGGCGAACCAGACTTGTTGATGTGGGCGCAGGTTTCTGAAAGTAATACGTAAAATGGGTTGCCCTAAAAAAAGAATAAAAAAGCTGAATAAAAACACGTTTTCCTAAAATATCAATATGCAAACAAGAAAAAACAAGCTAAATCTGAAAGCGCAAGATCCCCCGAACAGAACAATACCCAACATGCATAGAAAATTTAATCCATTTAACTGCCAGCCTACTTGAGATTTTTTCACCCTTTGTTGACAGGTAATTTTTCACCATTTTGCGCTATGTTTAACTGTGATTTATGCAGCAATTTCCAGGAAAATTATATATATATTTTTTGCGGCAGGGTTTAAGCGTTAACATAAAATGTGTTGTTTGTAATTTTTCCAGGGTTATTTTAAATATTTTTGAGTTACAAAAAGTAAAAAAAAAAAAAAAAAATATTTTTTTTTAAATTGTCTCATTTATATTAAATACATTTTTTTTAAAGAAAACCATATTGTATGTGAAATCCCTATTTCTCCCGATTACAACTGTACCACATATGTATTGGTAGCCCCCCATTCCTGCCCAGGAGACCCCCCACAAACTGAACAGAGCACTTTATAACATTTACAAATAAAATACCACTACTATCCATGCTGTAAAGGGTTAAATAAAAAAACCATTGGCGTGGGGTCCCCCTACCCAACATAACCAGCCCCGGGAACCAGCTATGCAGGGCTTTAGAACAGAGCGCGGAGGCCAGCTTCGGTGGCCCAAAACCCTACAGGCTGCAGCACTTGGCCGCAGGTGACTTGCCAGCCCCCAAGCCTTGTGAACTGCGGTCTCATAGTTCACAAAGGGTTAAATGTAAAAAAAAACACACAGACACATAAGAAGAAAATATTTATTGTTTTTTTTTTATTAATTACCTCCCATCCATCCCCGAGCACTGTGCCCTATGCCGATCACTGTAGCTTCTTCTCACCTGCCGCTGCTACTGTAAGCCTTTTATACCTGCTGGGTGACAAGAGACAAAGGGTTAATTAAAAAAAAATTACAAAGGCCTCCCCCCCCCCCCCCCCCGGGGAGGGGACATCATTTTGTTTTGTATTTTTAAGGGTTAAAAATAAAAAAATGGCATGTGGCCCCACCTACCCATCATAACCAGCCCAGGAACAGCTATGTAGGGCTTGTAGAACAGACTGAAGGGGCTGGCCTCGGTGGACCCCCACCCTGCAGGCTGCAAACCCAGGTAGCCTTCACGGCCGCTGGGCTCTTCAGCCTCCCCGGGCATTGGGGAGGAAGGTAATTGCAGTAATTGATCGAGTGCTCTAAATCCCCCAAACCTTACCTGACAACCCACTCTCTCAGGGAAATGCAGCCCCCCAATTGGCCGTCGGCTGTCACATCTCCTGTGCTTGGGCTTCTGCTTTGCCAGCCATGTGACAGCCCCTGGCGAATCCTCGAGGGAGCAAGTTGTCAGATAAGGTTTGCGGGCTTTACAGCACTCAATCGAGGGGGGGGGCGGGAATCGGGATGCCCCCCTGTAGTGAACCGACACCCGTGTTTTGTAAAATGATGTTGGTCTGGTTTATCGGTTTTGACAGGCAGCTACGTGGGACTAGAAGGTTTAAGGGGAAAGTTTACATTCAATGGTAATTTTGTAAACTTGGTAATAGAGTGATTTTTTTTTTGTGCCAAAGGAGGTGCTGTGCTTTTCTAGCAATTTGTGTTTTTCATGCGCTACATGCTTATTAATGACCTACTCACCTTACCAAGGCAGCCAGCTCCAGGACCTCTGTGGCATGTATCCCACAATCCTCCAGGTGCGGCCTTTCACCTCTCAGCACAGCATCGATAGTCGGCTGTGAGCTGTGGGAGCATTCGGACCTGTGCTGGGAAGGTGAGTAAGTCCTTTTTTTTGGCTTTTGGTCTGCTTTAATATACCAACAAAAAAGAAAGAAAAAAACTCCTGAAAAATGTAAGTCATTGAGGGTCATGCTAAGTTTTTAGTGAATTTAAGAAGGTGCAGTAAAAAATGTTTCCTGACTGGTAAAATTTAAATTCTGAGCTGCAATTCAAACCTCAAGGCACTCCTGAAGTGCACACCTTGCTTCACCAAATGGTCTGGACGGTGTGCGGAAAACCCTCAATAGTTAAAGTCCCTGTCCAGGAATCAAAAAACAAAAAGTCTTTACTCCCCTTTTGTCACCCGCAGCTCCTCCTTGCAACGCCATCTTCTTACCTAAAGTGGAGCAGAACCCGAGAATTTGACTTTTTCAGATTTTGTTCTGTTCCCCCGGAACTGTGTGAAACCCCAGGAGACCCTGGGGATACCCCGCTGTGTGAAACCCCAAGGAAAGCCTGAAATCACTCTCCTATCCCTGGTCCTACAGCGCATGCTTGGGCTTTAATCCAGTGAGAGCTGTCTGTCATTTATATTTATGTATTCACTTTCTAGTTTTGTATTGACTGCGCACTTTTTTTAGAACGTGTGGATTTGCGATTTGTATTTAGTGCATTCATTTGTGGAGCGCAAGATCCAGGCTAAAAGGAAAAAAGCCTATACTTACCTTTTGTCCACCGCAGCTCCTCCATGTATGTCCGGCATGCTCGCGCAGGACATCTGCCCAGTGCCGGCATCTTCATTATTACCAAGGGTGGGGTTCAAGCAAATCCATATCCCAGCACTGGTGGCCTCTCTTGGCAGTATCCTGGGGGCTTTTGATACACCCCCTACACGTGAATGGAGTAGTTAGGGGGTGGGAAGTCTCCCATGCCACAATCGCTTGTTCTCCTGTATCGTTAGAGAGGAACAAAACCCACCCATGTCCGCCCTAGAATCTAAAAGAGAGCCGTTTACCGAATGACATAGTCATGGCAGACGACTTCCATTGGGTGAAAGCCTGCGTATACCAGCTGTACCGGGAAAAGGTAAGTGATTACCAGCGCCAGTCCTCCAGTCCCTCTATAACAGGCAGTGTGCCGAATCGCCCCCAATCACCCCATAACATGCAGTGTGCAGATTCGCCCCAATCACACCTTAACAGGCAGTGTGCAGAATCCCTCCCAATCAACCCATAAAACGCAGTGTGCAGAATCCCTCCAATCACCCTATAAAAGGCAGTGTGCAAAATCCCCCAATCACCCCATAACAGGCAGTGTTCAGAATCCCCCACAATCACCCCCTAAAAAGCAGTGTGCGGAATCCCCCCCCCCCCCATCATCACACCTTAACAGGCAGTGTGCAGAATCCCTCAATCACCCCATAACAGACAGTGTGCAGAATCCCTCCCAATCACCCTATAAAAGGCAGTGTGCAGAATCCCCCCAGTCACCCCATAACAGGCAGTGTGCCAAATCGCCCCCAATCACCCCATAACATGCAGTGTGCAGATTCGCCCCAATCACACCTTAACAGCCAGTGTGCAGAATCCCTCCCAATCAACCCATAAAAGGCAGTGTGCAGAATCCCCCCAATCACCCCATAAAAGGCAGTGTGCAGAATCCCCCCATAACATTTAGCAGCCCCCCAATTACCCCATAAAAGGCAGTGTGCAGAATCCCCCCCCCCCAATCAGTAATCTGTTCCGAATGATTGGATTGCTCAGGGCCCCTGGCTCTGCCTACCCACCACTAGCCATTCAGATAAGCTTGAAGGGGGTGAGCATAGGATAGAGGGTTGCTAGAGATGGCACCGTAACCCTGCACATGTGCTGTGGGGTTCAAAGTAAGGTTATAGACAATTCCTGTATCCCTGTCCTGCCCCTCACGCTAGTCACTGTGCCTGTGCACAGTGCGGTCCATTCATTGCAATTGAGGGGTGTATGAAGGCAGTTCCTGGCATGCCACCTCCATTGCAATAAATAGAGAGGGCTGTGCACAGGTGCAGTGACTGGCGGAAACAACCTACAGCATGTGTTGGGCATGGGCCAAATAATTCTGCTTCATTCTTGGGAACCAGGAGGTTTCCGAGCAGC
Source organism: Gastrophryne carolinensis (assembly GCA_027917425.1). Classification (NCBI taxonomy): domain Eukaryota; kingdom Metazoa; phylum Chordata; class Amphibia; order Anura; family Microhylidae; genus Gastrophryne; species Gastrophryne carolinensis. Next base: position 146,438,183 of record CM051241.1, on the reverse strand, counting down.
AGACAGGCCAGGAGCTGCTGCTTTAGGTTTACAGTCCCTTTATGGCTAGAGGTGAGCAAGTAGTCAGACCCACGGCTGGATTAAGTGTGGCGGAAGCCCCTGGGTAGAAAATCTGGTGGAGGCCCCTGATGCAGTATTTATTTTTCCATTAAAGCAAATGTCCAGTGTCTTAGTGCAGTGTCCAGTGTACTGGGGTGGTAAACTGCTGAGTGCCAGACCTGGGGGCTAACAACCCACTGGAGGTGTCAATTGAAAGGGGAGAAACTTAGGTATACACTCCTGTAAGGACATGTGGATAGGGGCTGGCTGGACCAAGTGCCAGTAGCTCAAAATCCCAGTACCATTGCTCTCTGGCGCCGTGGTCGTACAATTCAGAGCTCCTGATCTCCTAGGGGGCTAACGACCCACTGGAGGTGCCATTAGACAGAGGAGAACCTCATGAATACTCCCCTGCACGGGCATGTGAATAGGGGCCATGCCGCAAATTTCCGATCATAGCACAAAAGGTGGTGGGGGCCCTTGTGCCCTGCCTATAATCTGCCTCTGGTCATGCCTAAGCACCAAGGTGGGTGGATACCCACTTTTCCATTATGTTATAACATTTTTACTATTTGATCACGTGCCGATACAAACAGTGTGAAAATAAAAATTGCAGTAAGTCTTTTAATTAGTAAGTTGTTTGTAAACCCGAACAGACTTTACAAATTATCTTGTTACAACCGCTGCGATGGGATTCGGAATAGATTGTTTACGTCTACTGCAGAAAAGTACTTAGACAAATGGGAGGGACACTCTGGTATGTCCCATACAGGCAACAAGAAAAATCTGCACTCACCCTAAAAGAATTTGCTGCAAACCCAATGTAAAGAGATAATATAAAAAACTATTTTATTGAAGTCAAAAAAGCATGATCAAAATGAACACATATGGGCATATACGTTTAAAAGACATATAAAAGACAAGATAAAAACAAAAAGGTGGTGAGGGTATGGGCAAGGCAATGCTGAATATAAGTATACTAATAATATATATAATTGTATAAATGTGTTAGCAACAACATGCCTAACAACAAGAAAGCATGGCGTGCATGCTGGGTGTTGCCAAACCAGTGAGTGTAAGTTAAGCCAGAGTGAAAATGAAAAGTGTAATGAAAAGAAGGGATATACAGGGGAGAAAAAGAGCAAGGTGCGATAAAGTGTGTAATCAAGTGCTAGATGTGAGAACAAGTGCCAGTGAAATAAACAAAAGAAAGATGTGAAAAATAATTGGCAAAACAAAGCTGCTCACTGGTTGGCAATCAAAGAAGTACAGATAATCACTATGAATGAAATCTAGTAAATCAATACATCACCGTGATGAAGCATGGCCTGCCGATCCCCCCCACACACCAGAAATACACAACCGCCGACGCGCTGCGTGGATACACCACTTCTCCTGGACGGGACACAGACTAACTGACAGAATCCTCTATATATCCGTACCGGCGCACCCACGTGCGCCCGTCGTCACATCCGCCCCAGCCCGCATCCCCCGCCTGATAAATCAGAGCGGAGAGAAAGCCGGCAGCAGAAAAGACGCCGGGCGCACGCCGACTGACACAGCATGTTGCAATTAGGCGGCCACGCGCCCCGGCCGGCGCCGCCCCCCCACCCCCCATAGCGGGAGGTGCCGGAGCGGCGCCGGCCGGGGCGCGCGACCGCCAACAGCACCGCTGTGATGGAAGTGCAGCCAACACAGAAAATACAAAGGATACATCCTTTACAGAGTAACAGACATTTATTACAAAGGGGATACATAATTACTATAAATATAAATATACTGCAGAAAAGTAGGAAACAGGAGAGGATATATTATATGGGCAATTGAACAGAGATATTTCCTGATAAACCTGGACTGGAACTCCACAGGAATTGAAATTCTATTGTCCATTGAGTAAGTTTGTGAGAAGTAAACGTCTTAGTTCATGACATATTATGTACCGGGCTATTAGTCTGGACTATCCCAGGGGTAAAAAAAAAAAAAAAGAGCACAATACTTTTGCCAAAATTGCTTCCATCTTGGCCACATTATGGTTTGCCATTTTCATAATTAGTGCCATCATCTTGAAGTTTTTCCGCCCTTTCCCTCCAAGCATTCATGCTTCAAAGCTGCGTGTTTTCAACCCGGAGAGTCGGGCCGACCATTTACTGAGAGCATTAATTGTTTCTTTTTAAATAAAGGACATGTGACCTCCTCTGAAATATCAAAGGACCCCCCAGCCTTCATCTGAGACATTCAATGGGAACTTCCAGCCATTTTGCAAGCCAGACTTCTATACAATAAGCTGCAAGTCCACTCTTCTGAATTGTATACTGTCTGGTGACCATTTTATTGAAAACATATAAAATAAAATAAAAAAAAATGTCTTTGATGTAGTCTGCTACTGAGCTTTGGGGCTGCTTGTGTTTAATTACACCCTTCACCATCTACACAGCGCCGGCGTTCTCACAAATACAAAAATCAGTTAAAGCTAAAACAAGGGGAATGTCTTCTAAACACTCTGCATTGAGTGACGGGCAGGCTGATTCATCACTAACGCCAGGTAGCGACAGATGAGCGTCTTTATAGCGGCGCTATGAGCGACCGCTAGTGGCCGCCACAATCAGCCGTCAGTTGCTATTACAGGGCTTCTCAGTCGCTACCTGCCGTTATTGGTAATCACGCTGCCAATGTTAAATGTGATGTTTCAGATGTGCTTTAGAGGCGCTGTTGAGTTGTTACACCGTATTCAATACAGCGCCTGAGCGTTTCTTTGCTGTTCTATAGAATTCAATCTGTAAAAGTGAGAAATCTGATATAACATTACGCAAATAACACATGTAACCAGATATTTTGTTGTATTTTGTTTTTTATTTAAAGAAGCATATTTTTGTTTTAAATTGTAAACCAAAAAAACAGATGTCCCCATCTTGATGGTGCCTGAAATGGAGACAAAAGTGTAGTTAGTTTATGTAGTTTTTCAAAATTCGGTGACATATGCAAATATTTTGTAGGACACAGCGTGCGAGGATGATTTTGGAGACCTTTTGTGGACTGTACAACATCTCTCCTCCTGGGCGTGCCAAACAGAGAAAGCGTGCTTTCAGCAGGCCGATGGTTCTTTCCAAAATGCATCTGGTTTTACGATGTGCTGCATTGTAGCGTACCTGGGAAGTGGTCTGTGGGTTTCTGACCGGAGTCATTAGCCACGTTTTCTGCCCATATCCCTTGTCCGCTGTGGAATAAACAAAGTGAGAGAGAGCAATTAGTAAAGTACCATGAACATAATGTAAACATTAAAGCTTCTGTTATCTAGTTTTCAAATTTAGTTGTCAACATATTGAACTTGTTATTATGTCAAGGATTATTAATTACCCAGTAGCCAGACAGGTGGCATTTCATTGTTCTCAAACTTCCGGCACAGGAATCATGGCATGAGCCAGGGAAGCCAGATCTCACGGCCTGCAGCTTCATGTCATGGTCACATACCACCATGACATTCATGGAATGGAATTGTTTCCTGTTCCTATAATGCAGCTCCTGTGCACGGGGAGGGCGGAAAGGGATATGTGTACCATCCACGCACCCTAGCACATTGGGGATCCCTCCCATGCGGTAGAACGCACGTTTAATATTGGCAACCTCCTCCTCATCCTCAGGAAATTTAATATAAACGGGGATAAGGTTGCAAATTGCCAGAACTACATTGTAAAATATGGAAATTCCCCCATGCCACTATATTTAGCATGGCACATAGGCGAACTATGCCAAGGATGGATTGGGTGCGTCCGGTGCATGGATCGATTTTGGTCTTAATCTGATCATATAGGGACTGTAGTGCTGCACGATTCAGACAAAATAGACTTCTGATCTGTTCGTGACTTAAATCCCATACAGAGAGGCGGATGCCAAAGGCTCAGGGTGCCCTAAGCCTCACGCCACCCTCTTCCCTTGGCTCCTGACCTTCCTCTGCGCTGCCACAACAATACATCCATAACCCAAACATCACCCCCACATCCATCTCACACTCACTGGCCATAGCTCATGCACTGTCACAAAAAAAACACAATCTCAACACACACACACACACAACCAGTCCACATACACAATCACAATCCTCACACAATCGCACAAATGCAGCTCACCACAAAACCAGAAGTATAGTGGTTAGGACCATCAGCCTGCTGAAAGTATGCTTTCTAAGTTTGGCACAACCAAGAGGGGAGTTGCTGCACAACCCACAAAAGGTCCCCAAAACAATCCACACTAGCTGTATCCTACATAATATTTGCAGATGCCACCAAAACAAATCTCCCAAAGAAACAGCACTGATGCCAGAAAACCTCAACAAAGCCACAGACAGTAATCAATAAACATAGCAAGCCAGTTTGTGCCAGCTAGGGCAAAGTAACAACAAACACCACAGCCTTTGCCACAGTGCATCAAGATAAGAATGATTAAAGTATTGTGAATTATACTTAACTTATCCAAAGGACTGGTCCTCTTAGCCGCCTCTTGCGTTTGTCCGGTCTGTAATTAGCTTACCACAGGTGTTGCGGAAATGCCTAGCGTATCCATAATAGCGTACGGATCTGGCTGCACGGACATCTATTGACCAATCCAAGGTAACCTTTTTTAAATTCCAAATAGTCGTTTTTTAAAACAAATTTCCTATGTTGTTAAGAGACATGGATCCTAGTCATTCCTAATGTCTATATGGCTTGGTAAGTAGATAATTAATTAGTTTATTGACTGCAAAACATGTTTGGCTGATACATCATTCATTGTAGTCAAGATGTATCTCCAAACACCTGTACAGTATGTATCAATCAATTAACTGGGCCTGTTTGTGATTGGGTAATAAAGCACATAAATACTGGCAGACACATTCAGCAGTTGTTGCCATTCTGTAGTTTGCATGCGTCCTTGTGTGTTTGTTGTTTGGTGGTGTGTGCAGCTACAGGATGGAGCCAAATTCTGGACATCTGCCGGCCACTGCTGTGTCTCCTGGTGGGCCCAGTACCAGTGGTGTGCGGCGTGGCCGCAGACCTTCCTCAAGGAAAAGGGCACAGGCTGAAGGTGAAGCCCCACCCAAGGCCAAGCGTCCATTTGCCAAGAGGGAGCCAGAATTTAATTTGGCGGATAATAATACTCTTGTGCGTCTGACACTGGCTAAATGGGAGTTATTATTTGGCTCCCAAAGTCATTGTTTAGGCAAACAAGAAAGGAGCAAATTGTGGGATGCCATTGGTGAGCAGCTTACTAGCACTGCTCAATACTCACGTAGTGGCACAGCCTGCAAGAAACGCTTCTACACTTTGCAAAGGGCCCTTATGGGAAAGATGAAGAATGATCTACTTGTAGACAATGGAACGAAGCAGGGTCCAATACAGGCCATAAGAGGAGATGCTGAAGTGCAAGATTCCACTCTTTCGGCTGCAGGGTGTGGATGCTGGGGATGACACCACAGGTTGGGGTGAAGGTACATTGTTTTAACCTTGTAAATTATTGTTGATAATCATGTTGACCCATTTCTGTAACTAAACTCTTTATCATACTAAAAGGAGGTCAGGGTAAGTATCATATTATAGCTATGTAATTTTGTAATAAAATTTCTCTTGGTTTATGCAGAGTGGCACATGAGGACTCGCAGAAGTCCGGTGATGAGGGGTCCCAGAATCCTGCCCTTCCCCCAGCTTCCACATTAACCCAGTCTGAGGTTGAAGGTAAGAGTCTTGCTAATGTGATTTTATGGTATTGTTGTGGTTTTATTCTAAGCATACAGCACGTCCTGCTCCAGAACATATTCATAACGTATGGGTATACCTCCGCCTTCAGCGCCGTGCACTGCAGATCATGAAGAAAACAAGCTCCTCCCGGCCCTACATATACCGGAGGACCTCCCACAATCCCCAGATTTCTCTGCAGTGCTGAAACTGCGAAGACATGAAGTATCACGCTCTCGCAGGCGAGCGGGGCTTGACAGCCCGAGGCCCTGCGGGACTATTTCCACCCGTCCTCATTGTGAATTAATGCCTCCCAGCCTGGGCTGCGTGGGCCGGGTGAAGGTAGGCAGCACCTGGTGTGCTTATGGAGCTAGACTCCACCGCAATTCCCAACCATAGGGTAGGCGGTTTAGGCTGATGGTGAGCCTCCAAAGGATGCCCCTCCCGCATTATTGTCCCATACCCCGCGTAGTGCTGGACCCTATTATCGGGTCGCCATCCTCCCTCATTTCCCCGTCCACTTAGGGGGAAAAGAAAGGGGGGGGGGAGGGTACGCGCGTGGCGGTCCCAGTGTACCGGTGTGTCACGCTCGTGGCTTCTATTCTGCCCTTTATTAGCTCAGAGATGTCAGGGCCGCGCTGCTTGCTCCTTATTTCGGCTGCCCCTGTGTGTTTTTTACTTGATTGCCACTTAATATTGTTGCCGCTGTGCCCGCACTTATTGTCGGTGTCCGCTCTATGGTACGTTAGGCCTGCTGGTTGCATCCTTGCCTTATTTTTTACTTCAGAGCTTCGCGCTCTTTAGAATGGGCGGGGCCTTAGTACGGCGCGCTCCGCGTCACGGCGGAGTATTTAGCCTGCTCTTCGAGCTTCGCCGGGCGCCATTTTGGTTAGCTTCCCGTGCACGCGTCGTGGCGGTCTCCTCCTCCACTTGAGCTGTAAGTGCCCTTGCGGGCTAATCCCTCTCATTATTGTCTGCCCATCTGCGCATGTTCCTGACATCTCTTTCCCATTGTGTCTTTCAGACGCTGAGTTTCCGGTGGCCTCTCCTGGCCTCATATACATATATACCTATATACCTATTCATATATTTACTATATACGTATACATTGCTATACTCATACGTATAAGGAGCGGGCCTTCCCAAAATCTCCCACATTGATCAGCGGGTAGTTGGGGCATCCAGGGTTGCTTACGGCATAAATCCCTATTGACATCCTATATTTAAACAATCACCATATGGAGGCATCTCAGGATTGTGTTACCGGGGTCCCCCTGGGACAGGACCGGCTTTGTATATCGTGCGGTCTCCCCCATGCTGAGGCGGACGGGGCACGGGTCTGCGCGTCATGTTCTGAACAGACGATGGAATTGCGAGCGACGCTTGCGGTTGTACCTCGCTCCTTCTCCCCCCTTTCCCCTTCCCTAAACCTCACTCCTGCTGAGTCTTGTACAAGTGGCGAGTTACAAATAGATCCCTCTCCCAGACGGCCCACGCTGGCCCAGATTGTGGAAGGTTTGTCTGGCCGGATCGGCCCAGTTAGACAACGGCCTTCTACTCCCGCGGCTTCGGCCTGTGCTATGGGCTCTGAGCCACGTCGGAAGAAGGGGACCTGTTCTCTGACCTAGGCTCCGACGAGAGACCGAGGGGTCAGGATGATGCTGGTCAGGATGACTGGGACCAGCTTGATATTGGCGGGATGTTACTCAGGATTTTTAATGTATTGTCCGTTTCGCCTCCCGGTGCGGTCTCCAGGCCGAGAGGGGGGCTCTTTCATACTGCGCCTGCGCGCTTGGAATTTCTCGAGCAGGCTCACTTCCATGCTCTTGTACTTAAAGGGTGGGAATGTCCCGCGGCTCTTCAAAAGACCCCGGAGGACTGGGTTTGGAAATACCCTTTCCCCCCCGAGATGGTAGATATTTGGTCCTCGTCCCCAGTAGTGGACGCTCCGATTATTGGGGTCCCTAACCCCCCATTCCTTACATCTCCGGCTTACAGCTCCCTGCGGGACGCCGAGGTTCGGCGTATCGATAGGCTTGCTTCCCACGCCTTTACCTGTGCTGGCACGGCGCTGCGCCCTGTCTGTGCCACGGCTATCACGGCAGTGGCCGCTAAGACTCTTATAAGAAAGATACTAGAGCATCAGCCTGAAGATTTACCCTGGGAGGTGTTTTACGCACTCTCTAGCTGCGATATTTTTGTTAAATTTATCCTTTTGGCCTTGGATGACACCATCAAAATGTGTGCTAGGACTTCTGCCCAAGTGGTAGCTATACGTCGCCTGCTCTGGCTTCGTCAGTGGGGGGCAGACGATGACGCTAAAAGGATCTTGACGGGGCTTCCCTTTAGAGGGCATCACCTGTTTGGGGCCATTGCGCCCCCCGCGGAGCAGGGAGACCCCTCCTCCTCCATATCATTCCGTTAAGCAGGAACCGGGGTTGCCCCCTGCCGGGTCTGGTTCGGATTCCTGTCCCAGGAGTGACGTTCAAGGCCCGGCTCCAGTCGGGCTAAGTCCTTTTCCTTCCCTGAATTTTCTCATGCATGATGGGACGCCCTCACCCACCTGGGTGAGGGGATGGCCACAGCACCTTACTCCAATCAGGAGGCATCCTGCCTCTCTCTGGTGGCTTTAGGTAGTTCCTCCAGAGATGGAATGGTGTTTGCTGGGTGGTCCTTCCCTGAGTCGGTTAGGAGGACTATGGTTCCATGCCCTTCTTCGGGCATGGGTGCAGGCTTAATTGGGCCTGTCAGGTATGGCTTCCCTGCAGAACGCCATTATCATATAGAAACTGGGGCCCCTGAGCGGGTCTGCCCCTCTCTCCCTTCTAGGATGAGGGAGTCTATCTGCCTAACACCTAGGGGGGTGTGGCATCTGTACCATAAGCTTTCGGCCTGGCGCCCTTGACAGGGCTGTCTGTGCCCCATGCCCCAGGGGTCCTCTGGCCGCTGGTGGCGTGTTCGGTTTTCTTTCTAGGCTCTAAGGAGCCTTCTGGATACTGAGCCCTCTACGACTGGGTATTGGTGATCACTGACACCGTTGAGACTTAAACTAAGCCCCCTGTTGCGCCCTTGTATGCACTGGGCTCAGGAAGGGTGTGATGACTCACACGGCACCAAGGGGCATTTTACAGGGGACCTATCAGGCCCTCCTGTTCCCTCGCGAAGCGGTTGGGGGATGGAACTTGACAAAACCGGAGCCCTACTCGGCTCCACCCTCTAGTCCCTGGATTACACCGGGAGTAGGCTTCACCCAGTGCCTTTTTTTCCTTGGCTATAAGGAGTTTACAGGTATGAGACCTCGGGTCCTCCGTCCTATATAGTGATTCCTCCAGACAGCTTCGCTTCTGGTGAACTGATTGGCGGCTCGTCTTTTGACACCACTTGTCTCGGGGATCTTTGGGCTCTGAGGTGAGTTAGCCATTAGCCCTGGATGAGGGGTCTGCACCCTGGGTCTGGGTCTGCTTACCTTACTCCTTGTGGAGGCGGTTATTCTTCTACTAGTTACTCGATAGTACCGTGGGGGAGCATTCCATACTCTTTGCTTTTCCCTGTTGGTTACCATGGTACCTAATCTGGCAGGATGACAAAGGGGGCCCATTCTTCTGAATCCCCCGGGGGTTCCTAGGAAGGGACCTTGAAGGTTCTGGTTTCCTAGGTGAATTTTGGTCATAAGGAGCACGTTGTGGGTCCTAGTTGGGGACTACTCCTTCTTGTCCCCGTCCATTGGGGGACTTTTTGCCTTAATAGGACAGTGGTTGCTCCTGCGGAATTCTTGGGCCTGGATCTTTTCCAGGGGAGCCCTGATTCCTTGGGGGACTTGATATTCCTTGTCCTTCCTGAAGTATCCCTCCCTTGGGAGGTTCTCTGTTGTGCCTCTGGGCTCACACTGGCAGGGTTCTGTGGGACCCCGCCTCTATTACAGGGGTCTACCCCTGTTATTAGCCAGTTTGGTCTGCCCTGGTTGGGGCTAGTGGTTCTGGCTCGGTAGTTTACTTGAAGATGTTATACCCTTGCCCTACCGGGCGTGGGGAGAGCTTGCGCTAGTCCTGAGGGCAAGCAGCACCTTATGCTTGGGGCCTGGGAGGCCCAGTGGGGTGTGGGTTCTCAGGGAGTTCTGCTGAGTACAGCTGGACGGTAAGTTCCCTCATGAGGACTATTGTTAACATAGTATGGTGCCTTTACTTTAGACCTACCTTAGCGTTGGCAGGATCTGGGCCTTACCCTGCCTGAGATCACAGATCTTGGGGGGTCTTGTTCCTTGGAGGCTCTGGACTTTGTCTTCCTCCTTATTTTCTTCCTTCTGCCACGCTGCTTTAGCTTATGTTGTCCCTATGCTATTCGCTGGGTCTAAGCTCCTTCCCTGGCGGGAGGGTATCTGCTCCTGGGATTAGGGTCCTACAAGCAGTGTTTGGTATGGGCTCACTACTTGACTCGGTCTGTGGTTGGGGCCTGATCTGTTCTTCTATTACGAGACCTGATCCAATTTTTTGTTTGCATTCCTCAGGGTCTGTTCAGGAGCATTCCTGGGGGATCCCTAGTTCCCCCCTTGGGGGAGGACTTATCCTGAAGCCCTACCAAGGGTTCCCACAGGTTTTAGTCAGGTCCCTGTCTGACCTGCTCCTTCCATCAGGTTGCTCCTCTGGGGTGGTTACTCCAGGCAGTGGTGTGCCATAAGGAACGGCACTATTGGTGGTCCTAGTCATTATATATATATTTCTTATATATATGCATGCCTTGGTATAGATCTATACCATGAGGTGAGGGTACCCGCCTCACACGAAGTTGGTTTCAGGTGTTATTTCGTCCTTTCTGCCTTGGACGGATCCTCTGGTCTCGGGACTATGATCTAAATTACTATGAGATGAAAAGGATCTGTGCCCCTCTACTGGGGTTAGAGATCTGCCTGCCGGAACTGTCTTGTCCTTGATGGGATCTTATCTTGGGGTGTACCGGTGCCCCCTTCCCGAAGTACCGGATTGGTTGTTTCCATGGATTAAGGGCCCTCTGGCCTGGTCCTATTTGGTTGGTCGTCCTTCCGGACCTGTAGGACTCTTTCGGCTCTGCTGAATATTGTTGTTAGCACTTCTGTTGGTTCCGTCTGCGACCTGGACATGTATTCCCCGTTGGGAAAAGTTTTGAGTTACCATGGCTACCCCCTCTTGTAGCGGCATGGTTAGGCAGTTATTTTGGCCTATCCTTCTAGAGGAAGATTTTTCCTCCCTATTGTTTTTCTTTCTTTTACTATTAGTGCTTGGCTTGCCCTGTAGCACTATGTTCTGGCGATCAAGCTGGCTAGTCCGCTGCTTGTGCTCAGTTCTCCCTTTACAAGGTTCAAGGGTTGAGGTTAGAGCATTGCTCTCGTTGTTGATAGCATGGTTAAGGGTGACAGCGCATTACTGTTGGATGTGCCTTTTCACGGGGATCCCACCCTATTGTGGACACTGCTATTGGATGTCCCATACGTTATGAATATGTTCTGGAGCAGGACGTGCTGTATGCTTAGAATAATACAATTCTGTGAGAATCTCACCTGTAGAATTGGTATTATATGCATACAGCACGTCCTGCTCCTCCCCACCCTGGTTTCACTTTGTTCTGGATCCCCTGTATGGTGATTGTACTCACTTGGTGTTATTGCCAGACACTCTGAGTGGTTTATTTCTCCTGGCTTCTCTTCTCACTGCTTTTCAATGCTGGGGATTGTGGGAGGTCCTCCGGTATATGTAGGGCCGGGAAGAGCTTGTTTTCTTCATGATCTGCAGTGCACGGCACTGAAGGCGGAGGTATACCCATACGTTATGAATATGTTCTGGAGCAGGACGTGCTGTATGCATATAATACCAATTCTACAGGTGAGATTCTCACAGAATTGTATTTTTTTTATTCTAGCGCACATTAACAATGCCTAATTCTTTGAATTTGTTTCACATAGATGCCCTCAGAATTGCACCAGCATCTCCTCATGAGTCTACATACTCTTTGGCTGCCAGTAAGTGCATGTGGCAAGGTGGCTTTTGGTAAAGTAATTTAAATGTGGGAATTGTGGTAAGGTGCAAGGGGCCGTTATTGACGGAAGGTATGTGGCACCAAGGTACCTGGCCTTGCTGCAGTAAAAAAAAAAAAGTGTTAGTGGAGTGTCTGTGACTGGAGCTCACTTGTGAAGTGAGACTCTGTGTGCCTGGCTGAAAAATCTTGTGCAGGCTGTTTCATCCGGACCAGAGGCGGATTCGGCTGCAAAGTAGCAAGTATGCCCAAGGACTAAAAACGCTGTTGCCTGTCTGATGTATTTCTGCTGCATTTTCCTGAAAAGGTGATGTAACCAAAAAGGACATTCGGTTTTATGGATTTTTGTGTGAATAAACACGGACTTTAAGTTGAACTTTCTCCTCTGAGCCTCTATCCTGCTGTCTACCAGAGCTAATCACCCCAATTGGAGGATGCGAGGGGCACAGTGAGGCCGTTGCTAGGAGCAACCGACAGAAAAGTTTTTTTTGTGTGCATGTCCTACATTAAGCCTGCCAAGCTGTTACCTGAGACCGCATACAAAATGGAGGCTGTCGTAAAAGCAATCATGGAGGCGAATCTGCAGCAGCGCGAGGCCAACAAGCAGCAGCAGGAGACCAACCAGCTTCTGTTACAACATGTGATGGCGCTGCAAGCTGCAGGAGCGCCCAAAAGTGTCCCTAATGCCCGGAAAGCTGTCCGCTTGGCGCTTACAAAGATGACCCCTTCGGATGACGCCGAGACCTACCTGGCGGTGTTTGAAAAGGTGGCTGCAAGGGAGAAGTTGCCTCGTGACCAGTGGGCTGATGTCATCGCTCCATTTCTGGCATCTGGACCCCAGCAGGTGTTGTTTGATCTTCCAGACGACCAAGCCGCTGACTACCCGACTCTGAAGGGTAAGATACTGGCCAGACTGGGGGTGAATGTGTGGGTTCGGGCTCAGCGGGTGTATCAGTGGAGCTATCAGTCGGCAGAGCCCGCCAGACCCCAATATTATAAACTACTGCACCTGCTGCAAAAATGGCTGCAAACTGATATATTAAGCCACTGCCATGTTGGACCGCTTGCTGGCGGACATGTTCTGGAGGGCTTTACGGCACCCTCTCCAGCACTGGGTTGGCCAGGTATCCCCCGGCAACGCTCTAGAGATGGTGGACCTAGTGGAGCGACCAGGAACTTGCAAGGGGGTTCTACGGGGAAGGATTCAGGGAAACTCCGTAAGTCCCTGCCCCAGCCCAGGAGGGTGGTGTCCCCTAAACCCCCTCAGGACCTACCCCCCAAAGTCCCTGCCCCGGTGTTGTGTTGGGGGTGTAAGGAGCCGGGACATATCAGAGCCAACTGTCCCCGCCAGGGGGGCCCATGGACGTGAACTTTGGTTACCGCTCTTCAATGTATGCCAGGAGGCTGTGTGCTGCCGGTGTCCCTGAGGTTGTGGGGCAAAGTCACCTCTGTCAGGTGAAGGTGGGGGATACCCTGGCTGGACTTGGGGAGTATGGTTACCCTGGTGAGACCCACCGTGGTACTGCCCGATGAGTACACGGGGCGGAAAACCGGGGTCTTGTGCATACACGGGGACTAGAGGGACTATGCCACAGCACAAGTGACTCTAACCACCGTTTCTGGCAGCTGGATCCACAAAGTCGCCGTTGCCGCTAAACTCCCGTACGAACTTATTCTTGGGAGAGACTTTCCGGGGTTAATGTCACTGTGGACCAGGCTGGGAGTTCCGGAAACCTGCGAGGCGGGTGACCCCGGAACCCTGGGAACCGGAGTCAGAAGGGACAACGGTAGGGGTGACCGCCACTACGGTGGAAGGGGCGGAGTCAACCCCACTGAGTGTTATGGTTGGAGATGTGGAAGATTTGCCAACAGGTCCAGAGTTGGCAGATCTCAATGTCTCCACAGGTAGTTTTGGTACAGCACAACACCAGGACCCGACTCTATCTCGGGCCTTGGAGAATGTACTTGAGGTGGAAGGTGAACCACAACAGCCGGGGGCTGAGTTACAGTTTCCACGCTTTGTGGTTCACCAGGATATGCTGTACTGGGTAAACAAAGTACGTGAAGAGGTTGTGGAACAATTGGTGGTACCCAATCCTTATCGCAAGGTTGTGTTGGATTTGGCCCACCAGCATGTTCTGGGGGGACACCTAGGCCAGCAGAATCTCTGGACCTAATTTTACAACGATTCTACTGGCCCAGTGTGTACAAGGAGGTGGAGAGATATTGTGAGTCCTGCCCAACATGTCAGATAACCAGCCCCCAGCCTCATTACCGTAGTCCCCTAGTACCTCTCCTAGTTATTGAGGTGCCCTTTGAGCGGATTGCTATGGATCTGGTGGGTCCAGGGCCAAAATCCCCTAGAGGGCACCAACATATTCTGGTAGTCTTGGACTATGCCACGCAGTATCCCGAGGCAATGCCCCTGCGACACACCTCAGCCAAACTCATTGCTAAGGAGCTTATGGAAATGTTTTCCCGAGTAGGCCTGCCTAAAGAGGTCCTGACCGATCAAGGTACACCTTTTATGTCTAAGGTAATGAAGGAGCTCTGTAAGTTGTTGCAGGTGAAACAATTGCGAGAATCCGTTTACCACCCGCAATCGGACGGCCTGGTAGAAAGATGTAACCAAACTTTAAAAACCATGTTAAAACAGGTGGTCAAGGATGGGAAAAATTGGGACTTGCTTCTGCCCTAACTGATGTTCGCAGTGCGAGAGGTGCCCCAGGCCTCTACTGGGTTCTCGCCCTTCAAACTCTTATACGGTCGGCATCCACAAGGCCTGTTGGATATAGCCAAAGAAGCTTGGGAACAACAACCCACACCCCACAAAAGTGTGGTAGAGTATGTTACTCAGTTACAGGAACGGATAGAGACCGTTTTGCCACTGGTGAGGGAACATATGGATGCAGCACAGTGGGCCCAAAGTAGGGTTTATAACCAGCAGGCTAAAGCACGGAACTTTAACCCAGGTGACAGAGTTTTGGTTCTGGTGCCAACAGTGGATAGTAAATTTCTGGCTAGGTGGAAGGGTCCCTATGACGTGCTTGGAAAAGTTGGGGAAGTGACTTACAAGGTACATCAGCCCGGGCGGAGAAAGCCAGAGCAGGTGTACCATGTAAACCTGCTGAAGCTGTGGAAAGACAGGGAGACCCCTGTGGGTGAGAGTGCCCGACCAGGTATGTTAGGGGTGGAGCTTCCTGTCCCTCAGTCTGTTGTTAGAGAAGCGGTTGTTGAGGTGAAAGCTGGCGAAAACCTTTCCTCTAAACAGACCCAGGAAGCCAGGGAGTTTGTTAGCAGAAACACGGATGTGTTTTCAGATCTCCCTGGGCGCACTTCTGTCATCCAACATGACGTTGTCACGGAACCGCTGGCCAAGATCCGGTTGAAGCCCTACCGAGTACCTGAGTCCCGGTGACAAGCTTTTGCGGAAGAAGTGCAGCAAATGCTCAGATTAGATGTGATTGAAGAGTCAAAGAGTGAGTGGGCCAGCCCAATAGTCTTGATTCCCAAGCCCGATGGTACGTTGCGGTTCTGTAATGACTTCCGCAAACTTAACGAGGTATCTAAGTTTGATGCCTACCCTATGCCCCGAATAGACAAGCTTATTGAAAAGCTAGGCCAAGCCCGGTATTTTTCTGTTTTGGACCTCACAAAAGGGTACTGGCAAATACCCTTGACTGAGGCTGCCAAGGAGAAAACAGCCTTTATCACACCTGAGGGACTGTTCCAGTATAAGGTATTACCCTTTGGTTTACATGGTGCTCCCGCTACGTTCCAAAGGTTAATGGATATTGTCCTCAGGCCACATCGTCGGCATGCTTCGGCATATCTGGACGATATCATCATCCATAGTACGGATTGGGAAATTCACCTGCCCAAAGTCCAAGCAGTAGTGGATTCCCTCAGGAAGGCTGGTTTGACGGCAAACCCCCAAAAATGTGCCTCAGGCTTAGAAGAGACTAAATACCTGGGCTATGTGATTGGGCGAGAAGTGATCAAGCCCCAGGTTAACAAAATACAAAGCCAGAGCAGGTGTACCATGTAAACCTGCTGAAGCTGTGGAAAGACAGGGAGACCCCTGTGGGTGAGAGTGCCCGACCAGGTATGTTAGGGGTGGAGCTTCCCGTCCCTCAGTCTGTTGTTAGAGAAGCAGTTGTTGAGGTGAAAGCTGGCGAAAACCTTTCCTCTAAACAGACCCAGGAAGCCAGGGAGTTTGTTAGCAGAAACACGGATGTGTTTTCAGATCTCCCTGGGTGCACTTCTGTCATCCAACATGACGTTGTCACGGAACCGCAGGCCAAGATCCGGTTGAAGCCCTACCGAGTACCTGAGTCCCGGTGACAAGCTTTTGCGGAAGAAGTGCAGCAAATGCTCAGATTAGATGTGATTGAAGAGTCAAAGAGTGAGTGGGCCAGCCCAATAGTCTTGATTCCCAAGCCCGATGGTACGTTGCGGTTCTGTAATGACTTCCGCAAACTTAACGAGGTATCTAAGTTTGATGCCTACCCTATGCCCCGAATAGACAAGCTTATTGAAAAGCTAGGCCAAGCCCGGTATTTTTCTGTTTTGGACCTCACAAAAGGGTACTGGCAAATACCCTTGACTGAGGCTGCCAAGGAGAAAACAGCCTTTATCACACCTGAGGGACTGTTCCAGTATAAGGTATTACCCTTTGGTTTACATGGTGCTCCCGCTACGTTCCAAAGGTTAATGGATATTGTCCTCAGGCCACATCGTCGGCATGCTTCGGCATATCTGGACGATATCATCATCCATAGTACGGATTGGGAAATTCACCTGCCCAAAGTCCAAGCAGTAGTGGATTCCCTCAGGAAGGCTGGTTTGACGGCAAACCCCCAAAAATGTGCCTCAGGCTTAGAAGAGACTAAATACCTGGGCTATGTGATTGGGCGAGAAGTGATCAAGCCCCAGGTTAACAAAATACAAAGCCAGAGCAGGTGTACCATGTAAACCTGCTGAAGCTGTGGAAAGACAGGGAGACCCCTGTGGGTGAGAGTGCCCGACCAGGTATGTTAGGGGTGGAGCTTCCCGTCCCTCAGTCTGTTGTTAGAGAAGCAGTTGTTGAGGTGAAAGCTGGCGAAAACCTTTCCTCTAAACAGACCCAGGAAGCCAGGGAGTTTGTTAGCAGAAACACGGATGTGTTTTCAGATCTCCCTGGGTGCACTTCTGTCATCCAACATGACGTTGTCACGGAACCGCAGGCCAAGATCCGGTTGAAGCCCTACCGAGTACCTGAGTCCCGGCGACAAGCTTTTGCGGAAGAAGTGCAGCAAATGCTCAGATTAGATGTGATTGAAGAGTCAAAGAGTGAGTGGGCCAGCCCAATAGTCTTGATTCCCAAGCCCGATGGTACGTTGCGGTTCTGTAATGACTTCCGCAAACTTAACGAGGTATCTAAGTTTGATGCCTACCCTATGCCCCGAGTAGACGAGCTTATTGAAAAGCTAGGCCAAGCCCGGTATTTTTCTGTTTTGGACCTCACAAAAGGGTACTGGCAAATACCCTTGACTGAGGCTGCCAAGGAGAAAACAGCCTTTATCACACCTGAGGGACTGTTCCAGTATAAGGTATTACTCTTTGGTTTACATGGCGCTCCCACTACGTTCCAAAGGTTAATGGATATTGTCCTCAGGCCACATCGTCGGCATGCTTCGGCATATCTGGACGATATCATCATCCATAGTACGGATTGGGAAATTCACCTGCCCAAAGTCCAAGCAGTAGTGGATTCCTTCAGAAAGGCTGGTTTGAGGGCAAACCCCAAAAATGTGCCTCAGGCTTAGAAAAGACTAAATACCTGGGCTATGTGATTGGGCGAGGAGTGATCAAGCCCCAGGTTAACAAAATACAAGCCATCCGTAGCTGGCCAGTGGCCACGTCCTAACTCTACCCGCCAAGTGAAATCATTTCTGGGGTTGGTGGGGTATTACATGAGGTTCATTCCCAATTTTGCCACCGTAACGGCACCATTGACAGACCTGTTAAAGGAGCGCAAGTCTGTCATGGTGAAATGGAGTGAACAGGCCGAAAAAGCACTCCGCTTTGAAGTCTGCCCTGTGTGGGTGGACACATTGTCATGTGTCCACCCCCACAGGGTTGAACAAAGGGGGGGGTAAGTGGTAAGGTGCAAGGGGCCATCATTGACGGAAGGTATGTGGCACCAAGGTACCTGGCCTTGCTGCAGTAAAACCGTGTATTTTGTTTCCCAGCATCAGCTGCTAATGGCAGTCTGGTGCTGAAGTGTTAGTATAGCCGAAAGGCTAAACCAGGACGGTTTTACTGGGATGGAGTAGAGCAGGGTGGGACTCCATCCCCTACCCAGGTCCGGGTTTTACAGGCATAAATAGCCTGGGGAGTCAGCTGTGGAGTGTCTGTGACTGGAGCTCTCTTGTGAAGTGAGGCTCTGTGTGCCTGGCTGAAAACTCCTGTGCAGGATGTTTCAGGGCGGATTCGGCTGCAAAGTAGCATGTTTGCCCAAGGACTAAAAACGCTGTTGCCTGTCTGATGTACTTCTGTTGCATTTTCCTGAAAAGGTGATGTAACCAGAAAGGACATTCAGTTTTAGGGATTTTGTGTGAATTAACACGGACTTTAAGTAGAACTTTCGCCTCTGAGCCTCTATCCTGCTGTCTACCAGAGTTAATCACCACAGAATGTATTTCAAGCATGCTTTTCCTTTATAGGCCAAGTCCCTGCTTCATCTTTGGACCCCACTTCCTGTGTAGCAGGCCTACAGGACCCTGTTGGTGTGTATTGCAAAGTACACTGTATCCTTTGTGTATTTTGTAGAATATGTAGATTTTACTATGTCAAAATGGCTAACCATGAGACCTCACATTCCAAGTTAGATAGTTGGCTATGTTTGTGCAGCAAACGGATACTAGTTCAGAGTTAACAAACCAGGAAAATGTAAAATACATGTTTTGAGATTTGGGTGATATTCTAATAGATTTACATTAACAATACTATGGCAGCTTAAAGTAATACCAATTCTGCTTTTTGTTAGGCCCGAATACAGGAAGTGCTGGTCCTGAAAGGGCCCTTCACCGCGCGGCTGCTAGGGATGATGGTAAGAATGTGTTTGAATTTGTTAACGTAAGTATGTTGTTCTTCATTAAATGTTGTGTGCCTCTTGACATTTGGTATGAACCATGTTTTTTTAGGGCAAAGCTCTAGTGATGGGCTAAGTCTGGACATCTCCGATGTGGCGGGTATGTGTGTTTTTAGATATGTGATTATGATCTGTGGAAACACAATGAGTTTACCTTGTTTGTTTAACAGAGACCTTTCTTCCTAAAATCTCCTAAATGTAAAGGGTGTGTTTATTGGCCAATGGGTAACTTGTTACAGGTATTGACTCTATACTGGTTCGACAAAGTCGACACACAATACCAACAACAAAACAAATAACACACCTTTTCTCTTTAGCATATGTGATGTTGCCGCCACTCTCGGATGATGATTTGCCTCTTTCTGGCAGCCAGACACCTGTACTATTTGAGGAGGAGCACACTCCGGTACCCTTGATGATTTGGTTATCGTTGAGCAACGTTTACATGTTTTTGGGACACTCAGGTAAACCCATGTAATATACAACATACTTTGATCTTAGCAGGAATCCTTGGTGCCAACCCAAAATGTGCCCTTCTCACAAGTCCCATGTGGTCAGGCTACTTAGGCAGCAACAACGGTACATGTTAATCTAACCATAGATGTGTTTGTTCGTGTTTTATCTGCGAAATACATTCTTGAAACAAATATCTTGCCTTTTCTTTTAGCCTGCGCAACAACCAACTGCCAGAGCTGTCCTACAGTCAGGCCTACAGTCACCAACTGCCGCGTGATGGAACTCAGGAGCGCATTGCGGCGTTGGAAACCCAATCGCTGGTGGACCAACAACAAATTCGGGAACTGAGGCAAGAAGTTCGTGATTTGCGGAACCAACCCCAGGCAGAATTGATGCATGCCATCCAACAATCTATTGACGAAACTTTGTTGTTGTTTCATCAGCAGCAGTCTATTTTTTTTTTTTACTGCACTGTTGGCCCCCAACACCGCCCCTACAAATGAGTCGGCACCAACCAGGCCACCCAGCAGGGTGGATAAAAATCAATGTTTTTTTTTTAAAAATCAAAAAAATCGGATTTTTTTGATTTAAATCGGATTTTTTTTATTTAAATCGGATTTTTTTGATTTAAATCGGATTTTTTTTATTTAAATCGGATTTTTTTTCAATAAACTGCTTTTTGAGGAAAATATTTTACCATCCAAAGGTTCTTCCATCATGAGATAAAGCTGAGTTGTTTAACTCAGTAGAATAAAGGCTGTATATGTGTAACATTCACAATGCCATGCTCTTCCAGAGGTTTCTGTAGGATTAGTGGGCAGTTTCTCTCCTATATTATCACAGACGCTCGCTTTACTTACGCAGTTCTCAAAACTGAATTTGACTCCGCAGAGGTCCCAGCCTCTTCTTCACAGCAAAAATGTTACAACATGAACAGAGTTGAGAAAAAGACCTTAATCCTATTGTTCTACAAACCTATGACTAGTGAGCTACAGAGGACAGCAGGGACAGTAGTATTTAAGTTTTTCATGTGTCGGCTGGGCTGACAGTCTAAGTTTCTTAAAATATATATATATATATTTTGTTTAGCCAAATTAGTTAACAACACATGGATGTTTGTTTAAGCAAATAACTTATGCTGTAATGTTATTGTTTCAGTTGAATAAATCTATTTAAATTGTTATTAAGGTCAGGATTATTTTTCTCCTTCCTAAGTACAACAGAACAGCGGTGTCCAAATATGAATGATTAACCCATTAAACTGGGGAGAAAAAAGTAATATAAAAAGTGATTCGAAAAATCTTCATCTACTTGCATGTTAAAATAGCAAGAACTAGTTTAGGTAGAAACTTTGATTTAAATCACTGATTTAAATCAAGCCTTACTGACTAGTGATTTAAATCGTGATTTAAATCGTGATTTAAATCGTGATTTAAATCAGTTCGATTTAAATCAAATCCACCCTGCCACCCAGGGACTAAAATTTTTATATATTTTTTTGTCAAATCCAAAGATGTTCTAATTTGGTTTGACTTTATTTAATTTAATACATTTTGGTATATCTCTACTAATTTGTGTATGTTACCTAATTACAGAGATAGTAACCCATACATTAAGACCTCTCTATATCTATATATGTGAATGTGTAAAAATTCAAACACTACAAATTTGGGAGACATTAGAATGCTTCAATAATGTAAGGGATAACAATGTGTTTCACAATCTAATAACTAATGGGTTAATGTTAACTTTAAGTATGGTTTCAAGGTCACAACACAATTAAAGGTAAAAAAGCTTAAAAATTTTAATATTTAAAAAGAAAAGGCCAACATGGCCAATGACCAATTCCGCAGAGTGGCAAACACCATACCCCCCACCCTACGGCTGTTTCTTCTTTCCCAGCAGAAGATATCGGGCCCGGCGGATGTACTGCCACAGTCTGCGATGCTCATTATTGCAAGCTGTAGTGAGAAAAAAGGTCATTATTGTTTGTAAGTGGATAAAAATGTAAGCAATTTATTTTCAATTTAAGAGTTGAAACTGACAATGTTGCAACATATTTCACATTATGCTAAACTGTGTGAATATATGGGTACATTACTTTAGGTTTTTGGCCTTCCATGTGCGATTTCCCTCCCTAACCTATATGTTTACATTATCTGTTTTATGAATTGAAGGCCTACGTAAGATTTGGGACAGTGTATTTCCGGTTTTCCGAAAGTACTCATGTCCATAGTACTAACTAACCAAATCCTTCTGCTATTACAATTATAGCTCGCAAAGTTACTATTGAAGGAGTTTGTTAATGAGCAAACACACTCGAAGGCCAGATGTATTATGTGTTTATGTTTAAACAAAGTGGAGGCAACAATCTAGCATGCATACATGCATTTCTGATTGTGGCTCGGCCAAATGTCACATGTCTGCTACTTAACCCCAAAATGACATTAACCCTTATGCGTGTTCATTTCTCAAGACATATGTTGTAAAAGTATGTTTGCCAAACAAGTAATTGTACTCACCATCACAGCTGTGGCTAGGGACCATGCTGCTGGGGGTTCCTGGAGCTGGGGTGGGGAGTATGGTGACGGGGTCCATCTGCGTGGAAACATCTGTGTAGACAAAAACACAACAGAAAACTTCATAAGCTTGGTCCCTGAATATTATCCTTCCACATCCACCTGTTTTTGGTCGGATATAAATCATGCAAACAAGGTTTTACACATGTTTCGAAGACATTAGCATGGTATTTAGTGGTTCATGAGGTCAGCTGTATAATTTAAGTAGGCCACATGGACCACTCAATACCATTGTCCGGTTTTTACAGACCTCTTTGCTACACATTGCCAGTGCACAGTGCAATGCAAATTACTTAATTTAAATTGACATTAACATATTTATATTTTAGTCTTGCACATGTGGTAGCAAAACAAAGTGCACATTTGCAATGCAGCATCATGTTGTAATCACTAAGAATTCTATTTGTGCTTGCTTGCATTTGTATTGAACTGGAGTTGTGTTACAGAAGTGGCTGAAACTTAAAACACAATATAATGCTGTCTAACATAAAACATGTGTATGTATTTTCGAATTTCATTACATACACCATGTGTATGAGAATCCAAAACACTTACCACGACTATTCCCGAGTGCAAGCTCTGCTGCATAGCTGCTGGAGGTGCCGGCTCTATGATGCCCTGAAAAACAGATAATGATAGCACAGGATATTTAACACAGCACAGATTCAACCTGGAACAGACAAACAACAATTAGAAATGCACTCACCAGGGGATGAGCTGCCACTGGTATTCCAAGGAGGACTCTGAGGTGGAGGCATGGAGCCTCTACTCCTCACAATCGGCCCAGAAGATCCCAAAGCCGATGGGCCACCCTCCTCCCTCTCACTCACTGATCCTTGAGGGAGTGTGGGCGAGTCCATGCCCTCCTCCACACTTGGACTCCCCACTTGTATTATGTGTTTATGTTTAAACAAAGTGGAGGCAACAATCTAGCATGCATACATGCATTTCTGATTGTGGCTCGGCCAAATGTCACATGTCTGCTACTTAACCCCAAAATGACATTAACCCTTATGCGTGTTCATTTCTCAAGACATATGTTGTAAAAGTATGTTTGCCGAACAAGTAATTGTACTCACCATCACAGCTGTGGCTAGGGACCATGCTGCTGGGGGTTCCTGGAGCTGGGGTGGGGAGTATGGTGACGGGGTCCATCTGCGTGGAAACATCTGTGTAGACAAAAACACAACAGAAAACTTCATAAGCTTGGTCCCTGAATATTATCCTTCCACATCCACCTGTTTTTGGTCGGATATAAATCATGCAAACAAGGTTTTACACATGTTTCGAAGACATTAGCATGGTATTTAGTGGTTCATGAGGTCGACTGTATAATTTAAGTAGGCCACATGGACCACTCAATACCATTGTCCGGTTTTTACAGACCTCTTTGCTACACATTGCCAGTGCACAGTGCAATGCAAATTACTTAATTTAAATTGACATTAACATATTTATATTTTAGTCTTGCACATGTGGTAGCAAAACAAAGTGCACATTTGCTAACACATTTGCAATGCAGCATCATGTTGTAATCACTAAGAATTCTATTTGTGCTTGCTTGCATTTACAAAATTTTAAACAGTGTGGTCGGCACTCCACCAAAGAAAAAATATATATAGAATAACAAAGAACAAAAGAAAGGGTGCTGCCTGCCAAGGATTAAATCCTCCAATAATCCCTAACCTTGAATCCAAAAATATACATAGAGGTAGGCGCACACCAAATAATTATAATTTGCAAAAAAAGGTTTTATATTATGAAAAACAGTATTTACATGGAAAGTACAAACATTTCATTTCTATACACATATATACACATAACAACTAGAGTATGTGGGGTATCTCAAATCTCCAGTAAGAAAATCATTTATATACAATATAGCCATATGTTTAAATAGAGAAGCTGAGTTGCATTTATAAACAGCAGAAAATGGCCATGCAATAACATTTAATCTCTGTATATATGATACACTGTTTCAATTGCAATGCTTCCACAGTATCACCAGTTCAAACATACGCTTGTTACACTATGTAACAATCTATTCAAGCTACGAAGGCAATGCTGTCTATCAATATGAAATGCAAATTATCATGTCCAGCTGCCACTTGTAATCACACGCTGTAGCTGTTAGCACTGACTAACTGAATTTGAATAGAGAAGCCCCATATATAAACAAATATGCAACTATACAACAGCAGAATCCTAATGACATAACAGTTACATAAGAACCAAAAGTAAATGATCGCTCATAGGATAATCTACCGACGTTTCACGGCCGCAGGCCGTTTCATCAGGGTAGCGATATTGGAACTGCAGGCTGCGCGCGCTTTTATGATCCCAGTTTCCCCCTGGCCGGCCAGTGCGTGATCACAGTGAGCGGCGTTTCCTGTAGCCGCTCACTGCATCACATCCGGTGGTGGCGTCCCGGCCCAAAACAACAGCGTTGGTGGGCGGAAGTGACGACCGCCTCCCCCAGTCAGCAACATACTGGCTGGCAGGGACAGCGCCCACTCCCGCACATGCGCACTGCGTCTTGAGGCGCTCGGGGCGCCGCGCACCGGGTTTCGCCTGGATTAATTGTTTCAAACTTAAGCCGATATAAGAGGGACAAACATATACAAGTCCACATTGTCTGGCAAGGCGAAATCTTGTGGAGGAAACTTCTTAGAAGGGGACAACTGGGTTTGGTCTTGCATATCTGCAGAAATAATAATAATAAAAAAAATAAAATGTTATAAAAACAACAAATATGAGCGAATTTGTCTGAATGATTCATATATTCCATTTCCACATTTCTCATCATTTAAATATGAGTCAGCTGACCAGCATAAATTCTCCTGATGTTGTATATTAGATCTGATCTATATGCTATAATGACACATACCATATAGCCTGCTTTTCACTGCTCAATTTGTGATAATACCTATTGTTAATAGTTATGTTACCTCAAGGAAAACATAAAATATTTTGTTATGAACCTAATAGGTTCAAATTATATTACTTGAGGGTTCTACCTTGGATGTTGGATTTGAAGAAGGCAGTGGAATATCACTATCCATACTCATATAGGGAATCCTAACGTGGGATATTCCTCAAGAGACGCCCACACAGTTTGAATGAAGTTGGATATCTATAGACCTTCCTCAATCTGATCCTGCCTCTATGTATATTTTTGCTTGCTTGCATTTGTATTGAACTGGAGTTGTGTTACAGAAGTGGCTGAAACTTAAAACACAATATAATGCTGTCTAACATAAAACATGTGTATGTATTTTCGAATTTCATTACATACACCATGTGTATGAGAATCCAAAACACTTACCACGACTATTCCCGAGTGCAAGCTCTGCTGCATAGCTGCTGGAGGTGCCGGCTCTATGATGCCCTGAAAAACAGATAATGATAGCACAGGATATTTAACACAGCACAGATTCAACCTGGAACAGACAAACAACAATTAGAAATGCACTCACCAGGGGATGAGCTGCCACTGGTATTCCAAGGAGGACTCTGAGGTGGAGGCATGGAGCCTCTACTCCTCACAATCGGCCCAGAAGATCCCAAAGCCGATGGGCCACCCTCCTCCCTCTCACTCACTGATCCTTGAGGGAGTGTGGGCGAGTCCATGTCCTTCTCCACACTTGGACTCCCCACTTGAGAGTGGCCACAAGGGATTTGAGACTCAGCTGAGTCCGACTGTAAGGAGCTGAGGCTCCATACTGCCCTCCCCCCAGCAGCACGCTCCTCTGGGGCATCATCCCCTTCCTCCCCTGGGTGCTCTAGAGCAGTGGTCCCCAACTCTGTCCTCAAGGCCCACCAACAGGCCAGGTTTTGCAGATCTCCACAAAGATGCACAGGTGGAGCAATTAGTGCAGCTGCAGAGCAATAGAGCTGGCTATTTGGAGATCCAAAAAACATGACATGTTGGTGGGCCTTGAGGACAGGGTTGAGGACCAATGCTCTAGAGGTCCCTTCTCGGGTTTCCCCAAGGGAGGATGCTTATCTGCGTAAAGGAGAAAAAAAAAAAAAAAAGGACACATAAAAAAAAAACTAAACTAAAACTACATTATCTTTAGTACAAACATGTAGTGATGTTACACTTACCTGAAGTGTAGGCATCATAGAGCCTATAAACGCTCTCATTGTCCCCGCGCTTGAAATCAGACCACTTCTGTATGATGGCACGGACGGTCAAATGCGTTGGGACACGGTGGCTTGCACCTCCAACACTATGCAGCTTTTTGCACTACTGGCATTGTCGTACTCCTTGACACAAAAGTCCTAAAAAAAAAAAAAAAAATCAATACATGTACATATCTGTGAGAACACATAGAAAAAGCAACATCACATGCCAAATATATATAAAATACTCACTTGTAACAACTTGACCATTCACCCGAGGATCCACCCTCTTTCGGGACTACTTGGGGCATGCGGGGGGAACAGGGGATGTTGAAGAGCCAGGGGGGAGGGGTGGGGGGGTCAGAATCTGAGGAATAGCTGGGGAGAGGTCTGGCAGGGCGTCTGGGCCGCATGATGGATCCTCGTAGGTGGAAACCGGAAGGAGCAAAAACGAAAGTGAAAGCAAAAAATCTGACACTCCTCGCATTAATAATACGCTAGCATACGCCTATGATATCGCTAGGATACACAAAGGTTACAATAGCGTAAATATAACAAGGCCAGCCGCTCCATACACACACGCTAAAATTTATTTGATGTAAATTTTTGATTATCTTGCCTAATTTGTGTTTGGTACGTAATTACAGAGTTAGTAACCCATACATTAAGACCTCTTTAGATATAGATATGTGAATGTGTTATAAAAATGACTACAGAAATAGGTTGGGATACATTTGAATGCTTCAAGAATGTAAGGGGGAACAATGTGTTTCACTATCTAATAACTAATAGGTTAATATTAACTTTAACTATGGTTTCAAGGTCATGCTAGTGCACTCAGATGCGCGAAAATGTTCTCTTACGTTACAAGTTTCATGGCCCAAAAAACAACAACACATGTATCAAAAGCACAGCCAGCGACAGGTAGCGACTGGGCATAGCTGCACTAAACCAGATTCAACAAGAAAATTCTAGGAAAGAGCGTGGGCGCTGTTTTTTCGCTGACTGCGGCATAGAGCGCCAGACACGGTTACATAAAAGTGATTTTTTGTGGTGGAAACAAAAATTACAAACTGGAAAAATAACGGGAATGACATTGGGGTAAGGGTGTGAGTTTAACATTTAAGTGGCACACTACAAATTAACTTTTCCAACCAAAAAATAAAAACATTAGTAAACATTACATGCACTTCAGGAATAATGTCTAACACATTTGTATTTTGAAAACTAAAAAAAAAAAATAAATAAACCCAAAAAATGCAATTTGAGCCTCTGCCATA
This sequence comes from Gastrophryne carolinensis, assembly GCA_027917425.1. NCBI lineage: Eukaryota > Metazoa > Chordata > Amphibia > Anura > Microhylidae > Gastrophryne > Gastrophryne carolinensis. Next base: position 146,410,861 of record CM051241.1, on the reverse strand, counting down.
GAAATGTATGGGAGAGCGCCAGGTAGCGAGAGGTAATACCTGGCGCTCAGCAAGGCTGTTCGCTGAGGCTGGGATCATCTTGAATCCAACGCTACATGGCGTTCTCCCAGTCGCTACACGCGATCGGCTTCATAAATGTGTAATTGTGTATTTGAGCCGGCGTTCACGAGCCGATACCTCTCGCTATCTGGCGCTAAACAGTCACTACCTGGCGCTATCCTTTCATGAATAAGGGCCTGAGTCTTTAATAGGGCTTCTTTAGTCACACACAAAAAGAAGTGAACTTCTCTTTGAAGAGCTGCCATCCTGCATCATTCTTTGTTATTCGGCTTTTTAGTCTGGTAGCAAGAATCAGTGTGTGATGTGACACTGTTTGTGGTCTCATGCCCTGATGGCTGCCTTGGAATAACAGCTACAGCTAATGCCATTTCTTGTTGGAGTTAAAATTGAACTCTTTGCAGACAATAGATTGGTATACGAACACTTGTTCTTCAATGTAGGTTTTGCGGACAATGTAGGTTTTGAGGACATTTTCAGAAATGCTGTAAATTCAGGTGAAATACAAATTCAAATATGGAGTCTTATTTATAAAGTGCAGCTTAGCGTGTTGCCGGCAGCTATTCTATTTTGCCATTATTATTTTTACAGAATGGCGCTGCAAGTAACAAGGTCCAATGTTATGACTAATCAGCTAGGATTGGAGCACTAGGTATTGGTCGGTCTGCATCAGCCCCTGTTGGACCCCGACTGCCGATTAGAATAGCGACAGTGAGCTCTGCAAAATTTTGCATTTAGGGTTTATTATTTATTTAAACTGGACCTTCAGCATAATTTAATGAAAAGCCCATGATATGATACAGGCGCCGCTATCTTGGCTTAGAAGCATTGCATACTGACCAGAGGAGATGGGGGCAAATGAACAGGGGGGTGGGTATAGCTGTGCTTTGCTCAGACAGAGCAGAGCTGGGGTCAGGAAAAGGACAGCAATCCCAGAATGCAGAGCGGCATAGTCAGAAGACACTTCCTGTCTGAGCCGCCATGTGCTGCCATCTTCGATGTTTAAAGGCTCATAAAATGCAATAGATGCAGGTAGCATGATTTTTTAATGTGAGCAATCTGTACTTACAGGGTGGGGGAAACATATAAGATAAGCTCTTATTCAGGGTGAAGGTCCGCTTTAAGAAAACGCTAGCGGCACGTAGTGGCAGGTGTTTTTTTCCAAGTATACAGCACGTCCTGTTTCACAGAATTCTTTACGCTTGGGATATCCGCCACAAGGTGGCGCAGTGGACTGCAGAAAAGACTTGTGGCATCTCCCGGCCCTATAAAAGGACAGGAACCTCCCACAAATTCCCAGTTTCCTTCTGCAGTCAGGACTGCGAAGATAGAAGATGACTCTCTATATTGCACAGGCGAGTGGGGCTTTTCAGCCTGCGGCCCTGCAGGACTATTCCCACCCGTTCTGGACCCACTGCCTCCCAGCCTCGGCTGCCTGGTTCGGGTGAAGGTAGGATAGCACCAGGGTCAGGTGCTTGAGGAGCTGCTCCAACCGCAATCCCTGTACCAAACTAGGGTAGTCGGTTCAGGCTTATGGTGAGCCTTTGTGGGATGCTCCTTCCTGCTACCTGTAATTGTGGGTCCTTACTTCCACTCCCCCCCCCTTCCCTCCATATGTCTGCCTTGGGTGCCCCTGTTTCTGCTCTCTCCGGCCTCGCTCTCTCCCTAGGGAGCTCTCCGGGGGGGGGGGGTTAGGCGGTGGTGTCCTGAGTAGTTTTGTCTTTTTTTTTTTTTTATTATTACTGTCTTTATGTGCGCGCGCGTGTGTGCGGCCGGCGACATACACTGTAGTGAGTATCTGCGCTGTCATTGGCGCTGGGGGGTCACGTGGCTCGTGATTTCGCGCTCTTTGGGGGGGGCGGGTCCCGCGGATGACGTTTTTTGCATCACAGGCCCGCGGCCCGCCCCAACCTGAGGGACAGTTTTCTTTCCCTGGCCTGTACCCCCTAGAAGGGGAACTTTTCTCTGATTCTGATTCCTCTGAGGAGCAGCAGGAGATTTATGGTGGTACTGGGTCTCCTTTTGGGGAAGACCCATGGTCTCCTGAGGATACTGATAAGCTGTTGGCTCACATTTTTGAAGTATTGTGTATTACCCCTCCTGTCCAAGCTAAAAAGCAGCAGGGTGAGCTTTTTCACACTGTTAAACAACGCTTGGAGTTCCCTGGGCAGAACCACTTTAATAATTTGGTGCTCAAGGAGGGGGAACATCCTAGCAGATTGCCCGCGGTGCCTAAGAGTTGGGACAGGAGGTATCCGTTTCCTGCTGATGTGGTTAAGTGCTGGTCGTGTCCCCCCGAGGTGGATGCTCCCGTGCTTGGGTTGTCCAATACCTCGGTCATGCATTCCCGCCCCACCCTGAGGGACAGTTTTCTTTCCCTGGCCTGTACCCCCTAGAAGAGGGGGAACTTTTCTCTGATTCTGATTGCTCTGAGGAGCAGCAGGAGATTTATGGTGGTACTGGGTCTCCTTTTGGGGAAGACCCATGGCCTCCTGAGGATACTGATAAGCTGTTGGCTCACATTTTTGGAGTATTGTGTATTACCCCTCCTGTCCCGGCTAAAAAGCAGCAGGGTGAGCTTTTTCACACTGTTAAACAACGCTTGGAGTTCCCTGGGCAGAACCACTTTAATAATTTGGTGCTCAAGGAGGGGGAACGTCCTAGCAGATTGCCTGCGGTGCCTAAGAGTTGGGACAGGAGGTATCCATTTCCTGCTGATGTGGTTAAGTGCTGGTCGTGTCCCCCCGAGGTGGATGCTCCCGTGCTTGGGTTGTCCAATACCTCGGTCATGCATTCCCCTGACATTTCCTTAGCTGAGGGATTATGAGAACCGGTGTGTTGATCAGCTGGCCTGTCACTTATTTGCTTGTGCAGGGACTGCGCTGCGCCCTGTGTGCGCTTCTGCCATCGCGGCTCTTGCTATTACGGGGCTACTCAAGTGCCTTCTGGATAATGCCTCAGATGCCAATAGGGGGGAGGGGTATAGATCCCTCCTGCTTTGCTATGAATTTGTGGCATTTATTCTTTCTGCTATGGATGATGCGGTCAGGATGTGTGGTAAGACTTCTGCCCTTTTGGTGGCTATACGCCGCTCTGTTTGGCTGCGTCAGTGGGCGGCTGATAATGCTGCTAAGGCTCTCACTGGCTTCCCTTTTACTGGACTACGGCTCTTTGGGGAGCATCTGGATCTGTTTGCCAAGGATGGTAGGCTGCCTCAACGCAGGAGGCAGTGGTTTAAACTGCCCGCCGTTGTTCTTTGGGAATCCCACCCTACTTTACGGACACTGCTTTTGGACGTCCCCAGCGTAAAGAATTTTGTGAAACAGGACGTGCTGTATATTTGGAAAAATATAATTCTGTGAGTACTCACCTGTCCTGTTTCACCCCTCCCTTGTTATTATTATTCTTGGTCACCTCTGTATGGTGATTTGTTCAAATTTTGGGATTTCTTTCATTATTGTTCTCCCGGCTTCTTGTCTAACTGCTTTGTAACACTGGGAATTTGTGGGAGGTTCCTGGCTTTTTATAGGGCCGGGAGATGCCGCAAGTCTTTCTGCAGTCCACTGCGCCACCTTGTGGTGTATAACCCAGACGTAAAGAATTTAGTGAAACAGGACGTGCTGTATACTACAAAATCAATTCTACAGGTGAGTACTCACAGAATTGTATTTTTGATGTGCAGCAATTCATACCCTGTTTAACTGACAATAAGACCTACCCTGAAAATGAGCTGTAGCATGATTCACACACATATAAAGTAGTCCCACTGGAGTCATCAGAGGGAGCAAACCACTACACTTGCTATGCAGTGAAACTTGAGAGCAGCTGGAATGGCAGGAAACACATATTTCAGAGCAACAATTAATATAAGACCTGTCTTATTTTCAGGGAAATGGGTACTGGAGTACATAAGGAAAGAGAGAGCCCTGCCCTTGCAAGCTTACAATCTAAAGGATGAGGGTGGGAACAAGAGTTCGGGTCACATGGTCAGCATGGTAGCAAGTCCCAAGTCACAAGACTGTTAAGTGGTTTGGTTAGGCCAGATGAAAAGCTTGTCTAAATCATACTATACAAAACAGCGATATAGGAAATGCTAATTTACACCATTCCCCTCATGTCTACAATAGGTGACAGCGCTTCTGCCAAGAAATTATAAGCTATGCTCTCTTATGCGTCCAGCATAGCCTTCTGCTTCTATTATTTAAAAAAATGACCGCTTGCTAATCTCTATCACAAAGTGCATCATGCGACATATTGTGATATTTGTACAGTATCAGTTGAGCAATGGGGCTGTACAAAAGCCATAAACTAAGAACCAATTGACCAGTGCCAAAGCTGTGGTTCCCATACAAACCAGGGAGCCCATTTTTGTAATGGGGTGCCCCAGTACAGGCCAGCTAGAGGCCTCACGTGTGCCCTTTAGGACACCCTAGCAGATGTATGTATCCCAGACCACCATTTTAATGCTTTCTGATGGGTGATCCTTATATATAGGACTATCACGAAAAAATGGCCCAATGATAAAACTCCTTATAAATATGCTAGATGGTGGGAGGAGGGGTCACTTATACACTCAGCATCAAGAAATATTCAGCCAGGCTGAATCCCCTGATACACTCAAACCTGACACACCTGGATTTTAGAGTGTTTATTGTAGAATTGCAGGTAAAAGAGGTGCAATGGCGTGGCCCTTCAGCTCCTCATGCATTTGCAAATGTGTGCAAGGAAAACCTCTCTGTAACAACAGGATTTGTTGCAGGCTGGTGGGGATTTGAGCGCCCGGGGTATTCCCTTTTTGTTTTGTCTTTAACTAATTGCCCATCTTAGTGTGCTGATGGTGCTGCTTGCCATTTCTTTTTGCCCCTGGATATTTATTCTTACCAGGAGAAGAATCCCCAAGCTTGGTGGGAGTTTTATTGGGGTTTGGGTGTATAAGTGATACCCTCCTCCTATTAGCTTATGTGTTTATATAGATATTTAATATTACACAATCTCACAATTCACCTCATTTTATACAAAGAGCAGCAGCTGTTATATTGGCTTTAGCTCTACCTATCTGAACTTATTTATGATCTGTGAACCTTTAGCCTTGCCCCCACCTTGTCTTACTATCTTTCTATCCCACCATGTCCAAAACTGCAAGGGGAGGATAGAGAGTTGGTGGGACCAGAAATGATGTTATGAAGGGGAGTGTGTGTGTGTGTGTGTGGGGGGGGGGGGGGGGGGGAGGCGAATAAGTGCTAATAAAAACAAAATGTGATTCAATTAGACACACACAGTATTAGACTGTTTGCTGCTGCAGAAACCCTGTTACCGCTTCTGTGACTGCCTTATCATCAGTAAATCATTGCCCATTCAGAAATTACTTACGTTTAAGAAAGATAAGGTGTGCTGGGTGGTGGGCTACCAGTACAGCCCACCAAGGCCCCGCAAAATATCTATACAGATCAGCCGCTCTACAGAATATATTCAAGAATTCATATTTATTGCTATAAGCCACAAAAAGGCATACATCTAAAAAACAATTAAAACCATGTACATGAGGTGGGGGACTCAATGGACTAATAACAATGAGTATAGTTGTTAAGATAAGTTCATGAAATATTAATATCACAAATCTATAAATATACTGATTATTGCCTCGGAGTCTCCCCTTCTGAAAGTGCTAGTGCAATGTGCAAAACTGTGCAAAACAATAAATGTGCAAAGAAGTCAAATAAGAGATGAGAAGGTAGAAATAATGAGCAAAAAGAAGAGGGACTGAAGTGTCCCTACAATAAATATAGGTGCACCAATAGCGGTGCTAAGTGCAACTGTGCATATATATGTGCTAAGAAATGAAGAGAAGATGGCAGACTCCCGGGCATGAGTCACAGTAACACTAAAGTAATAACCATAACATTCAAGGTATGTTAGATGAAATCAAAACAATGTACATTACCGTGTAAAATAGTCCAAGTCTACCCCAACCTCAAGATGCCAGCACACTGACGCGTTGCGTGGCAACCACTTACTGCCACTTCATCAGAGTGTGGCTGACTAACGCCTGTCCCGGTTAAATAGCCCCATTTGTGTCTCCTCCACACCCTCTTAGGGGAGGGTCGACCAATTCCCCGCCAAAATCACACCACAGGGTGAGGGCGGAAGTAAAAAGCATGGGCCAGAAGAGTGGCGGATGTGGGGTATGTCCACCAGGTTATAATATGCTGGTATGCTCACTACATGGCCAAGGACTAATGTGCTGGATAAGCCCAACACCCAGCTAGGTGCCGATTATGTATAATTAAGAAAGTTACCTGTATAGAGGCACTGTTCAGGAGGCGGGCGCAGGGAGCGAGTGTCAAATACATTCGCCGTATGTTGATAAACAGGTGCGCGCCTGCTATCGCGTACAACCAGGGGCACCCGTCCCGACAAAGCGCGCACGCGCACTGCGCCGGACCAGCCAGTCGCAATGGTGTAAAACACGCATGCGCACTGGACTAGATCAGGCGTCAGCGCGACGTCAGGGGGTCATTAATGGTCTGGACTGTAGTGTGGATGGTTAATCTCCATGTAGACACATTTCCTGATAGCAGCTTGTGATTTGCGAGACTTGTGACCTGGCACATGAATCAGCAACACAGATGCCGACAACTTCCCAAGACATTTCTTTATGCTTGTCTCAAGTAATGCCATCATTGCTGTCATCAAGCATCATCAAACACAGGTGTCTCCAGTAGTTTTTGTGTTGCGTGTCATAACTTCTAGTAATAAAATACATTCGGTATCCCCCCAAAAATAACCATTCCAGCTGAATCAAAATCATGGTGGGTGACTTGACTCATGTGTCATCACCTGTAACAATTCAAAAATAGAAGTCACCTGGATTTTCCCTAAACATGTCTAAAGTGTCAACATTTGTGGCACCCACCGGTAACTGACCTTTTACATATTCAAAACATTATGAATAAGACTGGGAGCTCACCAACTAAAATGCTTAGTTTATGAGCTATAATATTTACTTTGACCCAGCAATCTTCATGGCTTCTGCATTTCCTCTGAAGATGCTTCAACAGGCTGCCCTGAACAGGGGTAATCTTCAGATGATTACTTACCCTATTTATACAGTTTGGTCCGAAACTTTAATTGGTAGGAGGAAGGTACAGCAGTAATGTATTTCTTACACTTCTTTTCTTTCTTTTTAAAAAAGGGTTTAAAATAATTTACTCACCTAGTGGTCGCCATGGCCCGTGCTGGAAACCAAGCACTGTATGCACTATATACCGGGCTGCAGTTACTGCTGTGATTGGATGAATGAGTCACATTCGTCGCCCTGTGCTGCGGCTACCAAAATGAACTAAGATAATTTGCCCCAGTTTGTATGCCTGGGAGGATAGCGAAGAGCAGGTCATTTTGTTTTTGATTACCCACATTGAGCTTAGCCAGGAGGGTGATTTTCAGCTTTTTTGTCCAGTTAGTTTATACTAATTTTGTTCACTCACACTGACTGTAACAGGTTTCTGTCCTTGGGGCACCAAGTAGGGCCTTACAGGAATCAATAGGTTGGCAATTCATACAGATATATCAGGGGCGGTGCTTCATTTGAAAGAAGATAAATGCCTTTATATTTATTATGCATTAGGAGGGTTATATAATTGCTGTTATTCAGGGAGTCAGAATTGGTCACAGATGTACTTTAAACATATTTTTCTTTTAATTGATGGTCACTCACATCTGCCATTAGAGAATTTTGAGTTGTTGAGGTGCAAAGGGTTAAACACCTAGCTCTCATAAGAGTATATTTCAAATAAAAAGAGAAACAGTTCAGACCAGAATTGGCCAAACAATGACATTTTAATTGCAGGCAATCCATGTGCCATTGTGTACAAAAGATTTTTTTTTCTTCAAATTCCCTCCCCCGGACATTTACAAAGGTTATTATCCTGTTCTTTCTCAGGTTTAAAATGAGGCTCCCATAATCCAAACCAAATCAACCTGACCTCTGAACCTTTTCTGCTGTACTTTTTCTCATGCCACGGTTTCTTTAGTGCTAGTGAGCTGAAGGCCCATTTCTGGGCTGCAGCTGATTTCCCAGACTGCGCTGCCTTTCGTCCCCCGACAAATCACTGTGGAGCCCCTTTTGTCCTGCGTAGCTTTGATCTCACCTGCCTGTCAGGGAAAAAAAAAGAGAGAGAGAGCTCCGGTACAGGCAAAAGCATTGCAAACAAATTGTTGGTTGGGCAGCTTACAAGGGAGGCTGGAGAGGCGACAGATTTATAGTATATCCAAGTCATAACAAAGTTAGTTTTATGTTTGGCTGATTCCTGAACTTGCTCAGGTTTTTCAATCATGTTTCCTGATAAATTGTATGTGTGTAGTTCTGTATTTGTTGCCTAAAGTAAGATTGGTAAAGCAGGCCTAAACCCTCTCATGTAACTCCCAGCCAGAGAGAGGACCTGGTCCACAAAGATGCTAACCTATATTATCCCCTCAGTCTATTTGAGAGCTATGCAATAGTCAGAGCTTAGCACTCAACTAATCCCTGGGAATAGGCAGGTGTATGCCAGGGGATCTAAGAGTTTTGAGAATAAAAAGAATAGCTTGGACTGATGCTGAACTGAAGATAAGGTAACATTTTTATTTTCTTTATTGCATGGCACGGCCCGCTTCGGTATTCATAACATTTGGGTTATTCCGCCACAAGGTGGCGCAGTGGTACTGCAGAAAAGCTGTGGCTTGTCCCGGCTCCCTATAAAAATGGGCTTAACCATATAGTTCCCCAGTGTTTCCTCTGCAGTGGACTGCAAAGTTAGCAAATGGCTCTCTTTCTTGCGCAGGTGAGCGGGGCAACCAAGCCTACGCCCCTGCAAGTCTATTTCCATCCGTTTCTGGACCCTCACTGCCTCCCAGCCTTGGCTGACAGACCGGGTGAAGGTAGAAGAGCACTAGGGTCAAGTGCTCCTGGAGCGCAGCTCCAAGCCGCAGACCCTGTAACACAAAGGGTAGCCTGCCATAGGCTTTATGGTGAGCCTTTTTAGGGATGCGGAGTTTCTATGCTAGCTTCTGAGGGGGTAAGTAGTGGGGACTGTGTCCCTTCATTTTCCTTTCGGTCCCCCCCCCGCGCCCCCCTCCCTCCCTAACCATGGCTGCTCGGCGCTGCTTCTCGTCTCTGGGGGGTGGGTGGTAGCGGCGAGTAGTCATGTCTGTGGTGTTTTTACGTTTTTTGCTGTGTTTTCTGGTGTTTTTAGCTGCCGCGCCGCTTTGTACTGCGTTCAGCGGTTGTGGGCGCTATAACCTGAGGTGATTTTGCTTTGTCATGGTGCCGGCCGGGTCACGTGAGCGCAGTTTTTTCCCGCTCTTTGGGGGGGCGGGGCCGGGTAATGACGCGTGTCGCGTCGTTCACCTCGCGGCCTGCCATTCGAGGTACCTCTGCCGGCGCCATTTTGAACGAGCTGCGCGTCTGGATTTCTCCCTTCCTGGCTGCAGCGCTGCTTCCTCTGGCGGGTCGCCTTATTCAGCGGTCTGTTCCTGTGTGACCCCGCGGTGCCTTTGGTCCGTGAGTCCCCCTTGGGGGGTTTTTAATTGAATTGCGGTATTTTGCTGATGCTTATGTGTGATTTTACTTATGTCTTTCAGGCGGGATACCATTGGGTTGTGGTTTCTACCGGCTCCACTCCTTTTCTCCCCCTCATCCCCCCTTTATTAACTTCTGGGGCATCCCGTGGGAGGGCATCCGGGGTGGCTCCTGTTTTCCAAGTATACAGCACGTCCTGTTTCACTAAATTCTTTACGCTTGGGATATCCCGCCACAAGGTGGCGCAGTGGACTGCAGAAAAGATTTGTGGCATCTTCCGGCCCTATAAAAGGACAGGAACCTCCCACCAATTCTCAGTTTCCTTCTGCAGTCAGGACTGCGAAGATAGAAGATGGCTCTCTATTTTACGCAGGCGAGCGGGGCTTACCAGCCTGCGGCCCTGCAGGACTATTTCCACCCGTTCTGGACCCACTGCCTCCCAGCCTCAGCTGCCTGGTTCGGGTGAAGGTAGGATAGCACCAAGGTCAGGTGCTTGAGGAGCGCTGCTCCAACCGCAATCCCTGCACCTACACGGGTAGGCGGTTCAGGCTTATGGTGAGCCTTGTGGGATGTCCCTTCCTGCCTTATTATTGTGGGCCTTCCCCTTCCCCCCTCCCTCCACTGCCCCCCCACCCCCCTAGCTAAGACATGCCTGGGTGCACCTGCCGCTGTTCTTTCCTGCCTCGCTCTCTCCGGGGGGGGGGGGCAGTGGTGTCCGCATTAGTGTTTTTGTGTCCGCATTTTAGTGTTTTTTTTACTTCTTTGTGCGCGCTCGCCGCCGCACCGCGGTACGGCACTCCGCGGCTGGTGCCGACATTCTCCTTGTGTCTTACTACGCTGTCATTGGTGCTGGCGATTCGTGCTCTTCGGGGGGGCGGGTCTTTTGCGCCTTTTGCGTCATTCCTCCGCGGCCGCCCCTCAAGGTCCGTGCAGGTGCCATATTGGTTTGAGACTTCTCCTCTTGTCCTGCGGTACTGTGGTGCGCTGCTGGCCTGCCTGGATTGTGTGATCGGCTTATTGGTTCGTGAGTTCCCTTCGGGATTGTATTTCACTACTCTCGGCACATTATGGGATTGTTATGTGTGGTTTTCTTATGTCTTTCAGGCGGGATAAACGTGACTTTGGTTTTTCCCAGCCCTCTTCTCTTTCATCTCCCACCTTCCCTAGCGGGGTTTGGGGCATCCCGGGTGGCTCTTGCTAGCCTCAACCCTATACTGGCCTGTGTGCCCACTCTTATCACCATATGGAGGCTTCTGGGGATAATGTGCTTGGGGTTCCTTCGGGACAAGCCCAGCTGTGTGCTGCGTGTGGGGTATCACCTGTGAGTGATGGTGTCAGGGTATGTGTGCCCTGCGCCCAGAAGGTACTTGCGCTGCAGTCTGGGTTACCTGCTACGCTGCTCAGCTCTGCGCCCCCTTCTACATCACCTACCCCCCCCCCCGCGCCTGCATTTGACCCCTAGTGAGGGACATGCTAGTGGGGAATCACATTATGACTTGGCCTTGCGGGTGGCCAGCCTGGAAAGGCATATGGCTGGGCCGGTCCCCTGTAAGGCTTCTGGCAAGAAGCGGCATTTAACTCCCGCTGTTTCCCTTTTTCCTGAGGAGGATGAGGGACAGTTCTCTTTCTCTGGCCTGTACCCCCTAGAAGAGGGGGGACTTTTCTCTGATTCCTCTGAGGAGCAGCAGGAGATTTATGGTGGTGCTGGGTCTCCTTTTGGAGAAGACCCATGGTGTCCTGAGGATACTGACAGGCTGTTGGCTTACATTTTTGAAGTATTGTGTATTACACCTCCTGTCCCGGCTAAAAGGCAGCAGGGTGAGCTTTTTCACACTGTTAAACAGTGCCTGGAGTTCCCTGAGCAGATCCACTTCAATAATTTGGTGAAGTTCAAGGAGTGGGAACGTCCTAGCAGATTGCCCGCGGTGCCTAAGAGTTGGGACAGGAGGTATCCATTTCCTGCTGATGTGGTTCAGCGCTGGTCGTGTCCCCCCAAGGTGGATGCTCCCGTACTTGGGTTGTCCAATACCTCGGTCATGCATTCCCCTGACACTTCTACTCTGAGAGATGGTGAGGACCGGCATGTTGATCAGCTGGCCTGTCCCGGATGGTTCAAAGCCCCCTGTCAGCTCAGGGCTTGCGGTCCAAAGCCTTTTGGATTTGGGTGTCATCTGTCCTGTGCCTTCCCAGGAAAGGGGCAGAGGCTTCTACTCCAATCTGTTCACGTTTCCCAAAAAGGACAGGTCCCTGAGGCCCATCCTGGATTTGAAGCGCCTCATCAAATTTGTCAGGTTCAAGCATTTTCGCATGGAGACTCTGCGCTCGGCGGTCAGTACCTTCCGCCCGGGCGATTACATGACTTCTGTGGACATCAAAGATGCTTTCCTTCATGTTCCAATCTTTCCAGGTCATCAGAGATTTCTCAGGTTCGCTCTGGATGATCAGCACTACCGATTTGTGGCCCTACCGTTCGGTCTTACCTAGGCTCCTCGGGTCTTCACCAAGGTGCTGGCGGGGGTGATGGCTCTGAGATCTCAGGGCATTCGCATCTTTCCTTATCTGGATGACATTCTGATTGCGTTTCAGTCCTTCCATCAAGCCGAGCTGGATACCTCTGGAGACTCTGGATACATTTCAGGTTAAGGTTTTTCTGCCTCAGCAGAAGGTGGAGAGCCTGCAGACACTGGCACGGTCTCTACTTTCTTGCCCTCACCCCTCCATTCGGCAGGGGATGCAGCTGGTGGGCCTGATGGTGTTATGCTTCGAGGCAGTTCCCTATGCTCAGTTTCACATGAGAACTCTTCAGTTGCACCTCTTGTCAGTTTGGGATCGGGACCCTGTGTCCCTGGATCAGATATTTGTTCTGTCACCTCTGTTCAGTCAGTCCCTCTCGTGGTGGCTGGACTCAAGGAATCTCCTACTGGGCAGGACCTTTCTGCCCCTGTGCTGGGAGACTGTCACCACAGATGCCAGTCTGACAGGTTGGGGGGGGGTTGGAAGTCTCTGAAGTTCCAGGGTCAGTGGAGGCCCATGCTCCCATCAACCTTCTGGAACTGCAGGCGATAAGGTTGGTTCTTTTCCAGTTGACTCTGCACCTTCGGGGTTGGGCTGTTCAGATCCGCACAGACAACCAGACAGCGGTTGCCTACATCAATCATCAGGGAGGGACTCAGAGCAAGCGAGCCCTCAAGGAATTGTCTCTGAAACTGTCCTGGGCGGAGGAGAATGTTCCCTGCATATTGGCAGTTTACATCCCGGGAATGGAGAACCTGGAGGCAGACTCTCTGAGCAGGGGGATGTCTCGGCTGGGCGAGTGGTCCCTCAGCGACAGGGTGTTTCACTCTCTGTGCCACCGCTGGGGTCTGCCGGATGTGGACCTGTTTGCTTCACGTCACAATCACAAACTTTCATTCTTCATCTCTCTGTCTCAGGATCCTCTGGCCTTTGCCATGGATGCGCTGGCAATGCCTTGGAAGGGGTTTCGGCTCCTCTATGTGTTCCCTCCGTTTCCTCTGCTGGGCAGGGTGCTGCGCAAGTTAGCCCAGGAAGGGGTGCCAGCCATTCTGGTGGCCCTCTGTTGGCCAAGAAGGGTATGGTTCGCAGACATCGTGCAGCTGGCAGTAGATCAGTACGTCCTGCCCAAGGATCCAGACCTGCTCACTCAGGGGCAGCTGTGCCATCCCAATTTACAAACGCTGGCTTTGACGGCTTGGCTGCTGAAACCTCCATCTTGATGGAAAAGAGGTTGCCTGCCTCTGTTGTTGATACCATGATTAGGGCTAGGAAGAAGTCCTCGTCCTTTATCTACTACACGGTCTGGCATGCTTACATTGCCTGGTGTGAGTCCAGATCTCTTCCCTGTCGGGTGTTTTCTATTCCCAGGATTCTGGAGTTCTTGCAACATGGTTTGGATTTTTTCAAAAATCTTTTGCCAGTCACCGTTTGGTTAAGACTTTTTTTCCAGGGGGTTTCTCACGTGCGTCTGCCACGTAAGCCTATGTTACCAGTTTGGGATTTTAATCTGGTGTTATCTGCTTTGCAGGGTCGCCCCTTGAGCCTCTCCGTGAGGCCGCTTTGCCCATTTTGACCCTTAAGGTAGCCTTTTTGGTGGCTATCACTTCTGTCAGGCGTGTTTCTGAGTTGGCGTGCTTTCCATCAAACCTCCTTATTTTGAGCGACACCAGGACAAGGTGGTGTTTTGGTTTAAGCCTGATTTCTTGCCTAAGGTTGCGTCTGCTTTTCATCTCAATCAGGACATTAGGCTCGATTCAGAGAGACAAAAAAAAACTTCCGTTTTAGTGCCGATCTGTTTTTTTTTTAATGTTTCCGCTCTCCTATGAGTGTACGAGCGATTCTATGCATGCATTGCAATCCTTCTGTAAAGTTTCCGTCCGTTCGTATACGGCAGATTACGAATACGAGTATGTCATTTTCCAGCGTGACTTTTCCGTTTCATTTTCATATGTTACAACGTAGGCTTTCATTTTTTCCCTTTTCCCATCGTATCCTCCTACGAATCCTTTACGTTTCCCGTTAGATTCTGTTTCCCTTTTTCAATAAATATTCGTCCAGACGGAAATACTTACGATCTTGCGCCTGCGCACTACAAACTTAACTCATTAAAGTGCTCGCCTACATATTTGCCACCCTCACTTCTACTACATTGTTTAGCTAAATCACTTAGAACTATCCTCCATCTTCCCTTTTGGACCCTTAAAGCTCACCCAAACCACTTAGCACTATTCTCCATCTTCCCTTTTGGACCCTTAAAGCTCACCGAAACCACTTCGTGGTTAGGTTCTTCTTCCATTTTAGCCCCCTAAAACTTACCCAAATCACTTCTCAGTCATGTGAATATTCATCTTTAAATATTTCTGCGCCCATTAGTTTTGTGTTAAAGTGGACCAACACCCAGGGGGGATTGGCCCGGGAATCTATAAGATTCCCGGGCCGATAAGATCCCTCCCCGCGGGGCATCCGAAATCGGGATGTCCCGCGGGGTGAAACCCCCCAGGAAGCCCACAATCCTACCTTTTCCACGTTCCAGCGGCTCATGCGCGTCCGCCACCTCCCGTGCGTCCCTCTAGCAGGCGCGGGTGCGCTCCCTGTAAGAGGGACGCGCGGGAGGCGGCGGCGGCGGCGGCGGACGCGCTCTGCTGGTCCGGCGCTACCTCTCGCTTGTCCGCCGGCGGGGATTGGCTGCAGTGGTCACGTGGGAGCGGGGAGAGGTGAGTTTTCTTGGCTTTCTGGGGGGTTTCACACAGCGGGGCACCCCCGATCGGGGTGCCCCACCGAAGTGGACCAAAACCCAGGATAGTCAAAGTCCTGGGTGTTGGTCCACTTTAATGTATTTTGTAAATGAAATGACACTGTAACATTTTTTTTTATTCCGTCATAAAATATAAAATGTAAAAAAAATTTGAAACTTTCAAATTTTTACAACTATAAAAAACAAAATACATAGCAATGGCAGGCCACAGAACATTATTATTCATCTGTGGTCCCGAGTTGCCCAGCTCCTGCATCTCGCCCACCAACTGAAGGACCCTTACACTCAGTTGTGCCACTCTGGTACGTGTGGTCCCTGTTAAAAAACGTAAATTAAAATATTGGTATAACCTTGTTGGGGTCATACTGCAGTGCCCCCCCTGTATGGTCCAAACCCCTAAATCTGGACTTCAAAAGCCAGAGGGCCCTCGCCACCACGGCCCGGGTTTTGCATAGTGCCCGATTAGAGAACCCCTGGCCCGCATTCTGCAGGCAAAGAAAGGGCATCATGAGCAAGGGCAGGAGTGGATATCCAGAATCCCCTGAAAGAATTTAAAAATACTAACATAAAATACACATTCTAAGCTACAATATTGTTTAACATGTCATAAGGGGCTAAAAACAGCCATAGGTTAAGACATGAGTCATCAACTATATTCATTGCCATACAGTCAAAATGGATTGATGGAATGTGAGCAAACTTACCCAGGAGCCATCCACCAGATAATTCTCCTGACTCAAACTGACGAAATAAGCCGGAGCTCTGCAATATATAAGCATCATGGGACGACCCTGGATGCCCTGCAAGAACACTGAGGAATCGCATAGCTGGACCAAACACTGCTTGTATGTTGTGTGAGTGGCACATCTTGCGGTTCCTGCAACCAAATATAAAATAATTACACAAAGCAAAGGTAACCGACTAAAACAATAACTCCTACAACAAATTAAATTTCAAGTTCAACAATCCAAATATAATTCACAAAGGACATAAGTCTAAAAATAGCAATTATATGGATGTGTGGGAAAATAAATGTTTACATGCTAAGGACTAATTAAGGTCAGCATTAAAATTACATGCAATGCCTTGGTGCTAAAGGCGCGCAGACTCCTCCACATAGCCACAAAACATGTTCAACAATAGCAATCCGAGCCCTCAAAAGTCCCGTAAGTGGATCGGAAATGAAACCGGTTTATAGGGTGGTGGTCCGTCGGAAATCAGCTCTCTGAATCAGACGTAAGCCCATCCCAACAACGTAAGTTATCTGAACGAACGAAAAATATCAGATTTTGTTTGGAAAATGATCCAAACTAACGGAAATGATCCGATTTGCTTCCATTCATCGAAAGCGCATATATGCATTTTCCGTACGAATGAAAAATGAACGAAAAAAAGCAAAAAAAAAAGACTAACACCCACCCAAACTTTCACAGACAGCTATGGAAGTCCGGATGAATGTGTCTTTGAATCAAGGCTATTGTTTTGCCTTCCTTGTGTCCTAATCCTGCTAATTCCAAGGAGCGGACTCTGCATTCTTTAGATGTGGTCAGGGTTCTGAAATTTTACTTGGTCGCTACTGAATCATTCAGGAAGACTGATGCTCTTTTTGTTCTTCCTTCTGGACCTAGGAAGGGTTTGCCTCCGGCTAAGTCCACTATCAGCAAGTGGATCCGTCAGGCGGTGGTGCAAGCCTATTTTGCTAAGGGGAAGGAACCTCCCTTCCGTCTAACTGCTCATACCACTCGTGCTATTGGTGCCTCCTGGGCTTTTCAGCACCAGGCTTCTGTTGAACAAGTTTGTAAGGCCGCAACTTGGTCTTCTGTTCATACTTTTTCTAAGTTTTACAAGGTTGATGTTAGGGCCTCAGCTGATGCTGCTTTTGGCCGCAAAGTTCTTCAGGCGGCAGTGGTTTAAACTGCCCGCTGTTGTTCTTGGGGATCCCACCCTACTTTACGGACACTGCTTTTGGATGTCCCAAGCGTAAAGAATTTAGTGAAACAGGACGTGCTGTATACTTGGAAAAAATACAATTCTGTGAGTACTCACCTGTAGAATTGATTTTGTAGTTTACAGCACTTCCTGTTTCACCCCTCCCTTGTTATCATTTTTCTTGGTTACCTCTTTATGGTGATTTGTTCATATGTTTGGTTGGGGTTCCTTCATTTTTATTCTCCCGGCTTCTTGTCTAACTGCTTTGTAACACTGGGAATTGGTGGGAGGTTCCTGTCCTTTTATAGGGCCGGGAGATGCCACAAGTCTTTCTGCAGTCCACTGCGCCACCTTGTGGCGGGATATCCCAAGCGTAAAGAATTTAGTGAAACAGGACGTGCTGTATACTACAAAATCACATTCTACAGGTGAGTACTCACAGAATTGTATTATTAAGCCTCTACTCACTGCTGGCCTATTGCGTCTGTGCTAATCACCATATGGAGGCTTCTGGGGATAGCGGGCTTTGGGGCCCTTCGGGGCAAGCACGGCTGCGTTCCATGTGTGGGGTATCCCCTGTGAGTAACAGTGTCACAGTGTGCGTGCCGTGTGCTGAAAGTGTCCTTGCGCTTCAAGCTGGTTTGCCTGCTTCGCTTCCCAGCTCTGCGCCTCACTCGGCTTCACCTACTCCCCCGCTCCTGCAATTGGTCCCCAGTGAGGGGAATGTTGACAGGGAGTCACATTCTGATTTGGCTCTGCGGGTGGCTAACATTGAAAAGCAGCTTGCCAGAAATGCTCCTAGGAAGGCATCTGGCACTTGGACCCCAGGCCTGCTCCCCTTACTGAGATGTATGTTGGGATTGATGAGCTGGGTGACTGTCACCCCCTTGAGATGGGGGAGCTGTCCCAGGATTCTGACTCCTCTGGGAACCAGCAGGAGGGTTGCGATAGTGGCCCTGGGTCTGCGTCCGGAGAGGAATCATGGTACCCTGAGGACACTGATAATCTGCTGTCACATATTTTTGAAATTTTGCACATTGCTGCCCCTGAGGTAGCTAGATGAAAGCAGGGGGAGCTTTTTCGCCCTGGTAAACAGCATCTAGAGTTCCCTGAGCAGGAACATTTTACCACCTTGGTGCTTAAAGAATGGGAACATCTTAACAAGTTGCCTGCGGTGGCCAAGGGTTTAGATAAAAGGTATCCCTTTCCCATTGATCTTGTTAAGACGTGGTCATTTCCCCCTGAAGTGGACGCTCCCATGCTAGGCTTGTCCAATACTTCGGTCATGCCTTCCTGACACTACCACTCTGAGGGATGGAGAGGACCGGCACATAGATCAAGTGGCCTGCCATGCTTTTACCTGTGTGGGGGCTGGCCTGCGCCCTGTATGTGCTGCCGCCATTACTGCTATTGCCCTTAAGAAACTGCTTAAGCGTCTCATCGATGGCACAACAGCTGGTAGTGTGGGGGAGGAATATAGGACTCTCTTACTTTGCACTGATTTTGTGGCCTTTATCCTTACTGCTATGGATGATGCTGTGCGGCTGTGTGGCTTGGTGGCTATGCGCGCTCTGTCTGGTTGCGCCAGTGGGCAGCTGACGCTGCGGCTAAGAAAGCTCTCACTGGCCTCCGCTTCGTGGGGCTACGGCTGTTTGGGGAACGTCTTGATGTTCTAGCCAAGGATGGAAGGCTGCCTCAGCGTAGGAGGCAGTCTAGGCCCTTTCGGGGGTCCTCTGCCCCCCTCCCTTCCTTTCGCATTCTCAGAGGGGGCCGTGGCTCCCTCCTCTCCAGTGGTCGCAGAGATTATTGGGGCCGTGGCATGACCCGTGGTCGTCCCGGTCTCTCCTGGAATCCTAAGCCCAAACCCTCTCCCAAGCCCCCTCAGGCATGAAGGGGCGCCCTCACCTATCCGGGTGGGGGAGCGGTTTTGGCTTTTTGCTCACGTCTGGAGGCTTCATGTCTCAGACCGGTGGATTCATGAGGTAGTGTCCTCCGGTTACAAGATAGAGTTTGCAGCCTGCCCCCCCCCCCCCCCCCCCAAGATTCATCAGATCCCTAATGTCTTTAAACCCCCTGTCCGCTCAGGGGTTGCTTCTGGTGGTTCATTGCCTGTTAGAGTCCGGAGTCATTTGTTTGGTGCCTCATCAAGAAAGAGGTCAGGGGTACTATTCCAATCTTTTCACGGTCGCCAAAAAGGACGGCTCTCTGAGGCCCATTCTGTATCTGAAGGGCCTCAACAAATTTGACAGATTCAAGCATTTTCGCATGGAGACGCTGCGCTCTGCTATCAGTACCCTTCGCCTGGGCGACTTCATGACCACTGTGGACATCAAGGATGCTTGTCTTCATGTGCCTATCTTCCCAGGTCATCAGAGATTTCTAAGGTTCGAGCTGCAGGATCAGCATTACCAGTTTGTGGCTCTACCCTTCGGTATCACTTCGGCACCTCGGCTGTTCACCAAGGTGCTGGTGGGAGTGATGGCTCTGCTAAGGAACCAGGGCATCCGCATCATTCCTTACCTGGACGACATCCTGATTGTGGCCGAGTCTTTTCCTCAGGCCGAGCGGGACATTCAAATGGTGACATCCACTCTGGAGTCTTTCGGCTGGGTGATCAATTATCCCAAGTCTTCTCTGTCCCCGTCATTGGTGAGGACCTTTCTGGGCATGACTCTGGATACCTCTCAGGTCAAGGTTTTCCTTCCTCAGCAGAAGGTGGAGGGTCTTCAGTGGCAGGTTCGGGCTCTGCTGTCGTGTCCTCATCCCTCCATCCATCGGGGGATGCAGTTGGTGGGCCTGATGGTGTCCTGCTTCGAGGCAGTCCTCTTTGCTCAGTTTCACATGAGACCTCTTCAGTTGCACCTCTTGTCAGTTTGGGATTGGGACCCTGTGTCTCTGGATCAGGAATTTGTTCTGTCTCCCCTTCCAGATAGTCTCTCTCGTGGTGGCTGGACTCAAGGAACCTTCTGGGGGGGAGGTCCTTCCTGCCCCCATGCTGGAAAACGGTCACCACGTATGCCAGTCTGACCGGCTGGGGAGGCTTCTAGAAGTCCCTGAGGTTCCAGGGTCGGTGGGGCCCACAAGAGGCTCATGCTTCCATCAATGTCCTGGAACTGAAGGCAATCAGGTTGGTTCTTTCTCGCCTATCCACTCACCTCCGGGGTTGGGCTCTTCAGATTCGCTCAGACAACCAGACGGCGGTTGCCTACATCAACCATCAGGGAGGGACTCGGAGCAAGCGAGCCTTCAAGGAAGTGTCCCTGATTCTGTCTTGGGCAAGTTCCCTGCATCTCAGCGGTCTACATCCCAGGGGGGGAGAACCAGGTGGCGGACTCCCTGAGCAGAGGGACGTCTCGTCTGGGGGAGTGGTCTCTCAACAACCAGGTGTTTCTCTCCCTCTGTCACCGCTGGGGTCAGCCGGACGTGGACCTGTTTGCGTCCCGTCACAATCACAAACTTCCCAGATTTGTCTCTCTGTCTCAGGATCCTCCAGCCTTCGCCATGGATGCCTTGGCAATACCTTGGACGGAGTTTCAGCTTCTCTATGTGTTCCCTCTGTTTCCTCTCCTGGGCAGGGTCATGCGCAAGATAGCCCAGGAGCAGGTACCAGCCATACTGGTGGCCCCTTGGCCAAGAAGAATTTGGTTCGCAGACGTCGTGCGGTTGGCAATAGACCGGCACGTCTTGCCCAAGGATCCAGATCTTCTTACCCAGGGGCAGCTACGCCATCCCAATTTACAAACTCTGGCTTTAACGGCTTGGCTGCTGAAACCTCCATATTGATGGAAAAGGGGTTGCCTGCTTCTGTTGTTGATACCATGATTCGGGCTAGGAAGAAGTCCTCGTCCATCTATTACATGGTCTTGCATGCTTACATTGCCTGGTGTGAGTCCTAGTTTCTTCCCTGTCGGGTGTTTTCTATTCCCAGGATTCTGGAATTCCCGCAACATGGTTTGGATCAGGGCCTTCTACTTAGTATCCTAAAAGGCCATGTTTCAGCTCTGGCAATTTTTTTTCAAAAATCTTTTGCCAATCACTGGTTGGTTAAAATCTTTTTCCAGGGTGTTTCTCATGTGCGTCTACCCCGTAAGGCTTTGCTACCAGTCCGGGATTTGAATCTGGTGTTGTCTGCTCTGCAAGGGCCTCCCTTTAAGCCTATCCGTGAAGCTACCTTGTCTATTCTGACTCTTAAGGTAGCCTTTCTGGTGGCTATCACTTCTGTAAGGCGAGTTTCTGAGCTAGCGGCACTTTCCATCAAACCTCCTTATTTTGAGAGACATCAGGATAAGGTGGTGTTCCGGCTCAAGCCGGACTTCCTGCCAAAGGTTGTGTCTGCCTTTCATCTTAATCAGGACATTAGCCTCAATTCATAGACACGTTCGTCTGGACTTCCATAGCTGTCTGTGTATGTTTTTGTGTGTGTTTGTCATTTTTTTAGTTTTTTTAGTTGCATTTTCATTCGTACGTTCGTTCGAGCTCATGCGTATATGCGCTTTCGATGAACGAAAGTAAATTGGATCATTTTCCCATCTAAATCTGATATTTTGCGTTCGTTTAGATAACTTACGTTATTGGTATGGGCTTGCGTCTCATTCAGAGAGCTGATTGCCGAGGGACCACCACCCTATAAAACTGTTTCATTTGCGATCCCCTTACGGGACCATTTTGACCTCGGATACCTTGCAATCACCATGTTTTGTGCCTTTGTGGAGGAACATCACCAGCTCCAGCTAATGGGTATTGATTGTATCAGCAGGGCCGAGACCAGATTGCACCAGCGACGCATGCATATCGATGGCATGCATGACGTTGAGCTGTTCGAGCTGACCAGACTTAATCGCGCTTCTCTCCATAAGTTGTATAGTGAGCTGCGGCCATGGTTAGCCCGCACCACAAGGAATTTCAGGTATGACCAAGATGCTTGGCTGCCAGCAATTTTTGGCGAGCGGCTCGTTACAGAGGCTGAGTGCCCTCTCCGTGGGGATGTCCCAGCCTACGCTGAGCCGCGCACATGGCTACCATTAGTCAGAAATATATTTATTTTCCTGATGACATGGTAGCCTGGAACACGCTTAAGCTGGCATTTTATAATATCGCCGACATGCCCAACGTCATGGGTGCCATTGATTGCACCCAGGTTGCATTGGTCCCTCCGGCAGCCGACGAGTACATCTATAGGTAAGTTCAATCGGCCATTTTTTTATATAGTTTACATAAATTGTATTTTAACTATCTATTAATCCCTCCTTGTAAAATGTCCCTGTGAAATTGCTTACACTGTATATCTATTAATCCCTCCTTGTAAATTGTCCCTGTGAAATAGCTTCTGCTGTATATTAATCCCTCCTTGTAAATTGTCCCTGTGAAATAGCTTACACTGTATATCTATTAATCCCTCCTTGTAAATTGTTCATGTGATACATTTGGCCGTCTTTAGCTTCATCAATGTTTTTCATGTCGGCCAAAGCCAAACATTTTCATGTGGACCTTAATTAGTCATTTTCAAGGTAATCTATAGTTGATCCAACATACATATCCTTTTTTGGGCTAAAAAATACTTAGGTACTTAGTTAGTGTTATTTGTATTGCCCAACATGTTTTTGGGAGGATGTTAGGAGTTAGTGTTGTAGTTTACCTAGCATTGCTAATTTTTGTTGTTTTTCTTTTTTCCCAGGAACCGCAAAATGGGCCACTCCCTGAATGTTCAAGCAGTGGTGGCCCCGGACATGCAGTTCCTTAGTGTTCTCGCCGGCTTTCCAGGCTCATCCCATGACGCGTACATATTATGACGATCTGGATTGTACCGTCGGTTTGAGTCTGGAGAATTCTCCGGTGGCTCCTTGGTAAGTTGACGCAAATAACGTCATTCACTTTTCAATGTATGCCCATGATATAGTTGATGACCCATGTCTGAACCTATGGCTGTTTTTACCCCTTGATGACATGTTAAACCGGACCTTAACCATGATCTTTAGCAAAGCACAAACCCTTACAAAATGATTTCCCACCATTTCTAATTAATATATTTCTACTTTCTAGTAAATTACTTATTATTCTTCCCCACACTCGGCTGCAATTCTGTTCTTGACTTTATGATAGGGTCTGCGCCATCTTTGCTCAGAAGCATGACACTTACTGAGTAGAGGAGAGCGGGAAAAAGTGCAGGGGGCGGGTTAGGGCTGTGCTTGGCTTAGACAAAGCAGATCTGGGGTCCTGAAAAGGTAAGATATCCAAGAATGCTGAGCAGCACAGTCCTAACCCAATTCCTGTTTGCATTCTGCCTGATTTGCCTTCATCCGCCATCTTGGATGTTTAAAGGCTCAGAACATGCAATAGATGGTGTTAGGCTCTTTTTTGAGGTGAGCAATCTGTATGTACAGGGTGTTGCAAAAATATAAGATATTCTTTTAGTCAGGGGGAACGACCGCTTGTCCCAAAACTTTTTTGTTGGATTGGGTAATTAATGTAAGTATTTTCTAATTCTTCCAGGGGATTCTGGCTATCCGCTTCTTCCTTGGCTGATGACGCCCATCCTTTGGCCACAGAATGCACCTACAATCGTTCAGATGTTTGGACCATACCGGGGGGGCACTCCAGTATCACCCCAAAAAGATTGATATAATACCGGCCGGCTGTGTGCTACACAACTTTGCCATAAAGCAGCGTGTCCCCCGGTATGTGGATCTTCCCCCCTCTCAACCCAGCCAGGAGCCTGATGCCAATTACCGTGGCACACCTAGTGCCTCTGGGCAAGCTGTGAGGGCAAATTTGATTAGGACCCATTTTGCCTAATTTTGTTTTCCTGTTTTTGTTTGCTGTATGTATTTGTTGTTTTGGACTCTCATTTGCCTTTGTGAAGGCTTTGTTATTTTATTATTTAGAAATAGTAATGAATGAATTACTAACATTTTCAAACTTGATCTGAGACTCATTCATTTCTTTCTCACATGTTTGTTTCAAAAAACCTTCAGTAATCTCTAAATAACCCAAACATTAATGCATCAACTTAGTCCACAACAGCTAAAGTCACATTCAATATATTTAATATAAATATGTCAATTATTAGTTGAAGGGCACTCACAGACTTCATGTATATACATAGTACAACAGAAATATACATTGGTGCAGACTCATAGCACCTAGCAATTGGTCACATCCAGGAGTTGTAAAGTATCGCACTCCAGGCCGAAGTTTCCACGCCAAATAACATATACATACATAGGGAGCAACCATTTACATGCAAATCTTTGCCCAGTAATACATAGGGCCACATACACACCCTCTCCTGCTTGGCCACATTTGCCACAGGCACAGGTGGAAAGCAGCCATACCTATGCCACATCCACGCCTGTAAGTCAGTGGTCCACCCAAACAATAACCCCCAGTCCAAATGCAAGTCCAGTCCAATGTTTGCCAGGGTTCTAGGTAGTAGTTTGCCAGCCCAGAATGTCCCCCAATCATGCCTAGAAACAGGATGAGCCAGACACAATTTCATTAGGCCAAAGCCTGCAGCGTGGCAGCTTGAGCAACAGGTTCAGTGAGGTTTTATCTCAGGCATTGGCTAGTGGGGTATCTCAGCACTCTAATGAGCTATATGGGCGAAAATCTAAATCATACAAGCAAAGCCATAAAAAAGGCAATCTTGGTAGTGCTCACCAAACAGGTCAATACAGTGGGGATGTAGAGGAAAGATGTGGAGATGAGCAGATACAGGGCAAATAGCTGTTAAAATGGGTGTTGCCCTTAAAGCCCTAGTGGTGGGCCTTGGGGATGGCCCATCACCTGGGCATGTGTGGCATTCAGAATCTGCCACTGTTCCAACATGAGTCTATTGCTATTTCTAACTTCCTGTCAAATTATTAGTTAAGGTGGCCATGTGGCTGTTGCTCGTCCTAAATTCTGTCAGCATGGAGGTGAATGTATTATTTAATGTATCTAATTGTGCAGTAAGCTGCTCTGTGGTTCTTTGAGTCACCTGGAGAAAGAAATGCCTCTCATGGTGCCACGCTGACTCCAGGATCGGTGGGAAACTGGTCAACGTTGCTGACTACGTCTTCCAATTCCCTGGGTTTGGGCGCCTGCAGATGCTGGACGTCTAGGGCGAGCAAGAGTCGCAGATGTGCTCGGCAAATCCTCTGCAGCAGAGCTACCACTGGGGACTGTAGGCTCAGTCTCTGCATGCTGCCCACGATGGGCTGGCATGTGTCCAGCTTCACTCTGCTGCAGAGGACTTGGTGCAGTACCATGTAAACACCCAAATATCCATTGATGATCTGTTTTACTACATATGCTTCAATAAAACACGTGGGCAAGCAGGAATGGCCAACGGTACAAGGTGACCTTCAGTATGACTGTCATTATCTATTATATGTATGACTTACCCTGTACATACACATTGGTCACCTTAAATAATACAAACATGCATGTACTGCATATTATGAGGCTTCACACATCCAGGACCCTTTAAATACTAATGCCTGGGTATGACGCTTATGTGTTCGCGTACGCGTGCGTATGGCCGTTCCTCCGGGCGTGCGGAACCCGGAAACCGCCGGGGCATTACTTATCTGCTACGGACAAGAAGAAAGATGGCGCCCACGATCTTCACCCGCCAACAAGAAGAGCTGATTATGCTCCTAAGTGTATTGTAATGACTTTGATTTGCCATCTAAATGCATGCCTAGGCCTTAAGGAAGCGCAGGAAGAAACAGTTATGTGTAAAAGTTTGTAAAACTCCGTGGCAAAAAGAAGTTAGTGCGCACATGTGCGAACCAGCTCACTAACATCTAGAAGGATAGTTTGAGGCTAGAAATGTGTCTGGGAATGTCATTTAGTCAACTGATCTAATTGTGACAGATATTTGTATGCAGTTTGATCTAAAAACTATGTTTATTTTGTGTTTTTAGACGATGCTTCAGCGCAGGTACAACTACCTGCCCAACTCTTGAGAAGAGGATCGTCGCCCTGGAGATCGTTTCCAGGATCCAGCACGAGACGGACACCACCTTCACCCACACGCAGATCATGCAGCATTGGTCGGACCTGAAACGGCTCCACATGCGCCGGGTGCGGCGATTTTTCAGGCTCCATTTCCCAAGTAAGTACATAGTGATTGCATGCTAGATGTAACTAATACAGAAGGTAGGCCTTTATTTATAAATGCTTTTCTTTTCTAGTGCTGGAAATGGAGTACCGAATACGACGCACCTGGAGGCGCACAGGCCGGCCAGTGCTGCATGAATCTGCAGCACCAAGTGAAGGTGGTGGATCTCCAGGGCGACGGTCCTACCCCTCCTCTGTAGGGGCCCCCGATATATATATATATATATATATATATATATATATATATATATATATATATATTAAAATAGGAACCAAATAATAGACACAGTGCAGAATCCCCCAATTACAGGGAGTGTGGCATTCCCCCATTCCCTATGGACAGTACAGAACCCCTCCAACACATTCCCTATGGACAGTGTAGCATTCCCCCCTCCCATTCCCCATAGGCAGTCTGGCATTCCCCCCAACCCATTCCCTATAGGCAGTCTGGCATTCCCCCCTCCCATTCCCCATAGGCAGTCTGGCATTCCCTTTGCATTCCTTTTGGGGGAATGTCAACTTATGGGGCAAATAACAAATACTGTGTGTATGTATTACCCTGTCTGTAATATATACCTTATACAGCATCCCCTAAGAAGTCTGTTGATAATAATAATCATCAATAGACTTCATAATACACAAATTGGTCTTTATTTTTGACCAGCACTGGACACATTCTTGTTATTATCTGGAATTTTAAAATCCTCTCAACTCATATCCTTCCCCAACCAGTGTTGCAGCAGGCGAGTAAAAAGCAAAGTCCCGCACACAATCCCCGCATCAGACAGGCGTTCGGGTGGCCTTTGTGATTGAACTTGTGTGTGAAATAGATGGTTAGAAATGTCCCCTTTTAAAGTCCCCTGTGAAAAGAAGACCTCTCTCTGAAATGAAACTGGATAGGTGTTCTTACACATCCAGCTCTCTTTGATTTGCAACTTAAATTCCTAATTCCTTTCTTGAAGGCAATGCCTACAGTAAAATCTTTGTCCTGCCTGTAACACTATCGGATGAGTGCCGAGCTCAGCTCGGTCCCACAACTACGGGTTGCGTTTGCTGCCTAAGCATCTTATTAGCATATAACCAAACGTAACGCTTTCTGTTGGTGATTCTACGGAGGATCTTTAGATTATTATTCAAAAAAATATGACTCTCAACTCTCTAGGAGACCACTCGGCATCCAATGGGATTTTGAAATCCTCCCTAACCTTTAATTGAATACCAATACTAAAAGGTGCAAACAAAAATGTTTCATCTTATTTAAAGGGTAATTCCACTTTATATGGAATTTTTAAGTGTCCATTAGTGTATGCCAAAATTATGTCCTCAAGGTGCTGAGCTTAGATGGTTTGATTAACTTGACATTTAAATATTTGTGGTACTTCTAAGGGTGACTGTGGGATATTAAAACATTGTCAAGTTCACACAGGAGCTGACAATCGGAGGTGAGTAAAGAAAAAAAAAAATATATTTTTTTAGTAAAGTATTTTTTACTGTGTGTTGTGTGTTTTTTTTTACTGTTAACCCTTTGTGAACTGGTAAGGGGTCCATGAGACCCCTATACCAGTTCACAAAGCTCTGGGTCTGGCAAGTTACCTGCTGCTAGAGGGTTACTTGCCATTAACCCGTTAGAGCTCATTAGAGCTCATGGCCATAGGCTATGCCGGCTTGTAGCCTGCACCACCAAAGCTGGCCCCTGCGCCCTGTTCTACAAGCCCCCATAGCTGGTCCTGGGCTGGTTAAGCTCGGTAGGGGGGACCTCACTCCATTTTTTGGGCTTTTTAAGGGTTTTTAACCCGACGTTATTTTTTTTTTTTTTTATTAAACCCCTTGTTACCTGTCACCCAGGTAATGCATTTTGCTGTGTTTGTGCCACAATTTCCTGGCGAAAGTCACAGGTATTTACATTGAAAAGTGGTTTGCAGAATAGTGGCTATATGCCGGCAAACTGCTTTGGCAGATTTCTTTAGGAAAAAACATGAAATCTTGCTAAAAACTTTTATAGTATACAGTATGTCGTCATTGGAGGGGTGTCAGAACATTTGTGAGGTATTTTGGGAGTGTCTGGGTTGTTTGAAAAGCTTAAGAATAAAAGTTTATTTGAAACTATAAATCATCATGTTAAAACATTATTAGTTTTTCACATAATTTGTAACTTTCTAATGTTATTAAAAAAATTGGGTATTATAAAAGGACCAAAACCCATTTAGGCTGGCTTTGGAGCCTAAAGCCCGGGGGATTCACTGTCCTAGGGGCATACCAATTTAGGATGTTTCATAATGTAAAATCCCTTGATTTCCGCTGTATAATCAATTGTGAACCTCAATTACACAGTGCATGTGTGGGCCTCTGGTAGCATCCACACTCTGCACATTCTCTATACTCGACAGGCCTGAATGTCAGCAGGGATTCATAGGCTGGGGAAGCGGGTACGCTGCAGGCTGCTCCGTAGTGTGGCAAAGATTTGCTGCAGTTGTCAATCAAGGTTTGAGGAGAGGTTGCAGGGAAACCAAGGGGTTTCACACTGCGGGACATCCCAAAGGAAGGTCAACTCATTCATATGGGTTTTGTTCCACTTGAAAAAAAGGCTTTTGCCCTTGCTACGGGTAACTATCTGTCAGCCAGTAAGCTGCAGCTTCAAACGCAGAAGCTCCAGTCAGTAGTGGGTATTCAGCGATGCTCAGGCAAGCCTGTCTTTTATTCTTCATACCCAATTGGGGCTCAGCTGCAGGCAGGAGTCCAGCTGTGACTAGACTTACTCTTTTTTGAATCTGCCATTGCAGCTGTCCTAATACTGCTTTTTGTTTTGAGTACTGGCTACATAAAAGGTAGGTTGGGGGGAAATTCTAAATATAATGTGTGGCCCTGCGGAGATGTCAGTGGCCACACTTGAGCCCCCCCCCCCCCCCCCTCAGATCTAACAAGCTGGCCACCGCTGGTCTACATTGTCAGCGTTGTTGCCAAATAAAAAGAGCTACTCAAGATTCAGCACCTGCTTAGCGATCTTTAAATGTTCCTCTAATGCTATTTAGTAGGGTAAACGTCCCGCTCTCAAGAATTTATTTGAAAAATGCCTCTTATGCTGGGTTATAAGAAAAAAAAATGCCTCATTGGAGATTAAAGCTGAGCTTTTTATTTCTCATTGTTGGGCTGAAAGAATGCTTTAGAAAGTAGTGTGTAGTGTAATGTAAAACATCCCTCAATGAGCTCTATACTAATCCAGCAAGAGGCATCACATCAAACAGTGTTGTGTTCTCCTGCTCCAATAAACCTGACTGTGACATCTCTATGAGTCCTTCGCTCCTGGGGGTCTCGGACCTCCCTGCAGTGCAACAGTTAGAAAAATGTTTGTCTTTTACTTTTTTAAAAAGGGTCGTGGACTCATGATACTAATTAGGGTGATGGCCTCAAGAGTGCCTTTTCAACACGGATCCCCCCGTGATTTGTTCGTTGGAGGGGGGCCTCTCTGAGTGACAGGTCTTTGCCTCTACCAAGTGCTTTCTTCCCCTCATTTCCAATTATTTTTTCTTTTCTTTTCTTTCTGCACTGAGTAGTGAGATGCAGTTACACTTATTGGCTTGCTTTATGAAGACATTCATAGCAATAAGAATTTGTTAGCAACTGTTTAACCCATAAGCCAACAACAAACAGCTATTTTTGTATTTTTAATATTCAGTTGACAATCTGTAGTCTTTTATATTCTTTTAAGCAGCAAGGGTGACATGGAGAACTCAGGAGTCAATATACAGTAAACAAGTCACCTAATATTTGCTTGTGTTAAAAAACAAATAAGCCATACTGAATCCCGCTACCTGCCCGCTCCTTAAATTGGGCCAATCACTGCCGCAGTCTAAAAGGTACGGTCGACTAGGCGCCGCTGGGGCCTGGGGGGGGGGGGGGGGGCACCGTACTTTAGAGGACCAGTGGGCAAGCAAGAGAGCAAATGTAACTGCTTCCTGCCCACCCACTGGTCCTCGATCGTCCGGTGCTCTCTCCTTTCACAAGGGGGGGGGGGGGGGACTCTGCCACACTGCCTATATATGGCGTTTGGGGGGGTAGTCTTCAACACTACATATATATGGGGTTTGGGGGGAAGTCTGCCACACTGCCAGTACATGGGGTTTGAGAGGGGGGCTTTGCCACACTACCTATATATGGGGTTTGGGGGAAACTTTGCCACACAGGCTATATATGGGGTTGGGGGGAACTTTCTCACACTGCCTGTATATGGGATTTGGGGGTGAACTCTGCCAAAATGCCTGTATATAGTATTTTTTGGGGGGGGGGATTCTGCCACACTGCCTGTATATGTGGTTGGGGGGAACTCTTTCACACTGCCTGTATATGGGATTGGGGGGGACTCTGCTACACTGCCTATTATATGGGGTTGGGGTATTCTGCCACACTGCCTGTTATAGGGTAATTGGAGGGATTCTGCCACACTACCCTTATATAGAATTTAGAGTGGGACTCATCCACACCGCCTGTATATAGGGTTGGGGGGAGGACTTTGCCACACTGTCTGTATATGGGATTGGGGGGAACTCTGCTACACTGTCTGTATATGGGATTGGTGGGGGACTCTGCCACACTGCCTGTTATATAGGATTTGGGGATTCTGCCACACTGCCTATTAGGGGGGAATTTTAGCACACCATTCATTTGGTTCAGAATACTTATTCCAAGTATACAGCACGTCCTGTTCCAGAATATTCCTTACACATGGGTTATACATCCACAAGATGCCGCTGGACTGCAAAAAAAAACATGTGGCCACTCCCGGCCCCTTAAATAGCCAGGAACCTCCCACCAATTCCCTGTTCTTATCTGCGGTCTGGACTGCGAAGATAGAAGATGGCTCTCTATACTGCGCAGGTGAGCGGGGCTTATCAGCCTGCGGCCCTGCAGGACTATTCCCACCCGTTTCCGGACCCACTGCCTCCCAGCCTTGGCTGACTGGTTCGGGTGAAGATAGGACAGCACCAGGGTCAGGTGCTGAGGAGTGCTGCTCCTACCGATATCCCTGCACTGACATGGGTAGACGTATAGGCTTACGGTGAGCCTTGTGGGATGCCCCTTCCTGCACTCTGGGTCTTCCTTACCCAATCCCCCCCCGGTCCCCCCCTCCTTCTTCACTTTATTATTGTGTTGCTGTGTTTTCTACTTAATACGTTTGCTGCCGCGCCGCTTGTACAACGCTCCGCTACTGTGCCGTCAATAGGACGGCGAGATCACGTGGGACGCAATTTGCGCTCTTCGGGGGGGGGCGGGCTCTGCGGATGACGCTTTTGGTGTCACATCTCCGCGGCCCGCCCCTCGAGGTCTGTGCGGACGCCAATTTTACTTCTCTTCCTCCTTTGCTCATGCTGCGTGCGCTGCTGCTCCTTTGCCAGTGCGGTCCGTGAGTGTCCCTGCGGGGTGTTTTTTCTTTCTGCTTCTCACTTGTAAATGCTTATGGGGATTTTTTTTTATGTCTTTCAGGCGGTATAAACGTCACTGTGGTTTCTACCGGCCCTCTTCCCTTTGGTAATCTCCCACCTCCCTAGCGGGTTTTTGGGGCATCCCGGGTGGCTATTTCTAGCCTTAACCCTATACTGCCTGTTGTGCCACTCAAATCACCATATGGAGGCTTCTGGGGATAATGTGCCTGGGGTTCCTTCGGGACAAGCCCGGCTGTGTGTTGCGTGTGGGGTTTCCCCTGTGAGTGACAATGTCAGGGTATGTGTAAACTGCACCCTGCAGGTACTTGCGCTGCAGTCCGGGCTGTCTGTTGCGGGCCCTCGTGCTGCGCCCCTTTTGGCTTCGCCTACCCCCCCACGCTTACATCTGACCCCCAGTGAGGGGAATACTAGCGGGGACTCTCAATCTGATTTGGCTGCATGGGTGGCCAGCATTGAAAAACATATTGCTGGGTCAGCCCCGCGCGCGTAAGCCTTCTGCAAAGAAGCAGCATTTATCTCCCGCTGCTTTCCTCTTTCCTGTAGAGCATGAGGGACCTTACTCACTTTCTGGCCCTTACCCCCTCGAGGAGGGGAATTGTTTTCTGATTTCGAATCCTCTGAGGAACAACCTAAGATCTATGGTGGTACCTGGTCTCCCTTTGGAGAAGACCCATGGTCCTCAGATGATACTGACAGGTTGTTGAGTCACATATTCGAAGTGCTTTGTATTTCTCCTCCTGCAGTGGCTCCGCAGCAGCAGGGTGAGCTTGTTGATAAGGTTAAGCCAAGCTTGGAGTTCCCTGAGCAGACTCACTTTAATAATCTATTGCTCAAGGAATGGGAACGGCCTAGTAAGCTACCTGGGGTGCCCAAGTGTTGGGACAAGAGGTATCCCTTTCCTGCTGATGTGATTAAACGTTGGTCTTGTCCTCCCGAGGTGGACGCGCCCGTTCTAGGGTTGTCAAATACATCTGTCATGCATTCTCCTGACACTACTACCCTGCGGGATGGTGAGGACCGGCGCATGGACCAGCTGTCCTGTCATGCTTTTGCCTGTGTGGAGACTGCGCTGCGCCCGGTTTGTGCCTCTGCCATTACGGCTATTGCTATTAAAGGGCTGCTTAAGTGTCTCTTAGATGGGGCCTCTGATGACGCGGGAGGTGAAGACTATAGATCTCTCCTGCTTTGCTATGAATTTGTTGCATATATCATCTCTGCCATGGATGATGTCATTAGAATGTGTGGAAGGACATCTGCCCTTTTTGTGGCTATACGCCGCTCTGTCTGGCTGCGTCAGTGGGTAGCTGATAATGCTGCTAAGAAGGCTCTCACTGGGTTCCCCTTTAAGGGGTTGCGCCTCTTTGGTGAACGCTCAGACTTGTTTGCCAGGGGCGGTAGGTTACCTCAATGCAGGAGGCCTTCTCGGCCCTTTCGGGGGTCTGGTGCCTCTTTCCCCTCCTTTCGGGCTTCCAGGGCTGGTCGAGGAGTTTCCTTTGCTGGAGCACACAGAGACTATTGGGGCAGGGGCAGGGGACGTGGCCGCCCCGGCCTCTCCTGGGGTCCCAAGCCCAAATCCTCCCCCAAGCCCCCTCAGGCATGAAGAGGCTCCCTCACCCATCCGGGTGGGGGGACGGCTTCGGCTCTTTGCTCACGTCTGGAGGCGACATGTAGCAGACAGGTGGATCCAGGAGGTGGTTTCCTCTGGTTACAAGATAGAGTTTGCCGCCTGGCCGCACCCAAGATTCATCCGATCCCGAATGGCTCAAAACCCTCTGTCAGCTCAGGGTTTGTGCCTTGCTGTCCAAAACCTTCTGGAGTTGGGGGTCCTAGGCTTCTATTCCAATATCCTCAGGCCCATCCTAGATTTAAAGTGCCTCAACAAGTTTGTCAGATTCAAGCATTTTTGCATGGAAACCCTGCGCTCAGCAGTCAATTCACTGGGCCCGGGCGATTTCATGACTTCTGTAGACATCAAGGACGCTTACCTTCACGTACAAATCTTTCCAGGTCATCAGAAATTCCTCAGGTTCACTCTGGAGGATCAGCACTACCAATTTGTGGCCTTGCCTTTCGGTATCACCTCGGCTCCCAGGGTATTCACCAAGGTGCTGGCGGGCGTGATGGCTCTGCTGAGATCTCAGGGCATTCGCATCCTTCCTTACCTGGACGACATTCTTATCACGTCTCAGTCCTTCCATCAGGCCGAGCTGGATACCCAGATGGTGGTGTCCACACTAGAGTCCTTTGGCTGGGTGATCAACCACCCCAAGTCTTCCCTGTCCCCGTCACTGGTGAGGTCCTTTCTGGGCATGACTCTGGATACATCCCAGGTCAAGGTTTTTTCGCTCAGCAGAAGGTGGAGAGTCTTCAAGCTCAGGTCCAGTGTCTGCTGTCTTGTCCTCATCCCTCCATCCGGCAGGGGATGCAGCTGGTGGGACTGATGGTGTCTTGCTTCGAGGCGGTACCCTATGCTCAGTTTCACATGAGACCTCTTCAGCTACACCTTTTGTCAGTATGGGATCAGTACCCTGGGTCCCTGGATCAGGTGTTTGTTCTGTCCCCTCTGGCCAGGCGGTCTCTCTCGTGGTGGATGGACGCAAGGAACCTCTTGGTGGGCAGGACCTTTCTGTCCCCTTGCTGGGAGACTGTCACCACAGATGCCAGTCTGACAGGCTGAGGGGGCTTCTGGAAGTCTTTGAAATTCCAGGGTCAGTGGGGCCCTCAGGAGGCTCATACCCCTATCAACAACCAAAAGGTTGGTTCTCGCCCAATTGACTCCACACCTTCGGGGTCGGGCTGTTCAAATCCGCTCGGACAACCAGACGGCGGTTGCCTACATCAATCATCAGGGAGGGACCCGGAGCAAGAGGGCCCTCAAAGAAGTATCCCTGATACTGTCTTGGGCGGAGGAGAGTGTTCCCTGCATCTCAGCTGTGTACATCCCGGGGGTGGAGAATCTGGAGGCAGACTCTCTGAGCAGGGGGACTTCTCGTCTGGTAGAATGGTCCCTCAGCAGCAGGGTGTTTCGCTCCCTGTGCCACCGCTGGGGTCAGCCGGATGTGGATCTGTTTGCGTCCCGTCACAATCACAAGCTTCCAGTCTTTGTCTCTCTGTCACAGGACCCTCTGGCCTTGGCCATGGATGCATTAGCAATGTCTTGGAAGAGTTTTCAGCCCCTCTATGTATTCCCTCAGTTTCCTCTACTGGGCAGGGTGCTGGGTGCTGGGTTCTGGTGGCCCCCTGTTGGCCAAGAAGGGTGTGGTTCGCAGACGTCGTGCAGTTGGCAGTAGATCAGTATGCCCTGCCCAAGGATCCAGACCTGCTCACTCAGGGGCAGCTACGCCATCCCAATTTACAAACGCTGGCTTTAACGCCTGGCTGCTGAAACCTCCATCTTGATGGAGAAGGGGCTGCCTGCTTCTGTAGTTGATACCATGATTAGGGCTAGGAAGAAGTCCTCATCTTTTATCTACTATAGGGTATGGCATGCTTTCATTGCCTTGTGTGAGTCTAAGTCCCTTCCGTGTCTGGTGTTTTCTGTTCCCAGGATCCTGGAATTCCTGCAACATGGTTTGGACTTGGGTCTTCAACTTAGTACCCTCAAAGGTCATGTTTCAGTCTTGGCTGTTTTCTTCCAAAGATCCTTTGCCAACCATCGTTTGGTTAAGACCTTCTTCCAGAGGGTTACTCACGTGCGACCTCCACGTAAGCCTATGTTACCAGTCTGGGATTTGAATTTTGTCTTATCCGCTGTGCAGGGTCCTCCTTTTGAGCCTCTGCGTAAGGCTCCTTTGTCTATCTTAACACTTAAGGTAGCATTTTTGGTGGCTATCACTTCTGTTAGGCATGTTTCTGAGTTGGCGGCGCTTTCCATCAAACCTCCTTATTTTGAGAGACACCAGGACAAGGTGGTGTTTCGGTTTAAGCCAGATTTTCTGCCTAAGGTTGTGTCTGCTTTTCACCTCAATCAGGACATTGTCTTTCCTTCTCTGTGTCCTAATCCTAGTAACCCTAAGGAGACGGTCCTACATTCTCTGGATGTGGTTAGTAGTTTTATTTGGTAGCTACTGAATCCTTCAGGCAGACTGATGCTCTTTTTGTTCTCCCTTCTGGACCTAAGAAGTGTTTGTCTCCGGCTAAATCCACCATCAGTAAGTGGATACGTCAGGCCGTGGTACAAGCCTATTCTGCTAAGGGGAAGGAGCCTCCCTTCCGCCTTATTGCTCATTCTACTCGGGCTATTGGTGCCTCTTGGGCTTTTCAACACCAAGCCTCTGTTGAACAAGTTTACAAGGCCGCCACTTGGTCTTCTGTTCATACTTTTTACAAGACTGATGTTAGGGCCTCAGCTGATGCTGCTTTTGGCCGCAAAGTTCTGCAGGCGGCAGTGGTTTAAACTGCCCGCTGTTACTTTTGGGGATCCCACCCTACCTTACGGACACTGCTATTGGATGTCCCATGTGTAAGGAATATTCTGGAACAGGACGTGCTGTATACTTGGAATAATACAATTCTGTGAGTACTCACCTGTAGAATTGGTATTGTAGGTATACAGCACGTCCTGTTCCATCTCGCCCTTGTTATCATTATTTTTGGTTACCTCTGTATGGTGATTGTTCAGTTTGTGTTTATTATTCTCCCGGCTTCTTGTATTACTGAGCAAAGGGGGTGGGAGTAGCTCCATCACTATTTATACAAAATTATTATCATTATTATTCAGGGCCTGGGAACCAATTTACCGCCCAGTTTAACCCTCTCATCATCCAAGTATTAAGCACCAAACATGTCTAGCTATGTGGAAAGACAGAGGTTTGGTTGCACATATCTGCAGATACATGTGGAATCCACACTGCCCCGGCAAGGCACTCTGTGTTTAGTGTGGTCCCTACTCTTATTTTTGAGTCCCCAAAGTTGGGACATGCAATGCAGCCAGAGCTACTCACCTGGGAAGCTGCCAGCCTCCCTTTAGAACACTCCATAGGGAGAGATCCATGGTGGCTGAATCCCTCCCTGTGTGTGTTCATGGCAATTTAAACTGAGCAAAGGGGGTGGGAGTAGCTCCATCACTATTATTTATACAAAATTATCATTATTCAGGGCCTGGGAACCAATTTACCGCCCAGGTTAACCCTCTCATCATCCAAGTATTAAGCACCAAACATGTCTAGCTATGTGGAAAGACAGAGATTTGGTTGCACATATCTGCAGATATATGTGGAAGTCATACTGCCCCGGCAAGGCACTCTGTGTTTAGTGTGGTCCCTACTCTTATTTTTGAGTCCCCAAAGTTCTTGTATAACTGCTTGTCAACACTGGGAATTGGTGGGAGGTTTCTGGCTATTTAAGGGGCCGGGAGTGGCCACAAGTTTTTTCTGCAGTCCAGCGCCATCTTGTGGATGTATAACCCATGTGTAAGGAATATTCTGGAACAGTACGTGCTGTATACCTACAATACCAATTCTTCAGGTGAGTACTCACAGAATTGTATTTTCTAGGTGTGTTTTATAGGTGGTGGGACTCTGGGTATTCTGCCACACTGCCTGTTATAGAGTAATTGGGGGATTCTGCCACACTGCCCATATATATAGGATTTAGGGGCAAAGGATGTTAGGAGATCCTTTTCTAATGTGGCCTTCCAGGTGAATGTGAATGGCTGCTGGCGTGAGTGATTGATGAGGGCCTGTCATTCACAGGCAGAGCCTTTGTTAGTTCAATTTTGGAATGTGGTTCTGAATAACATTGCACGTAGCAGATAAAGCCGTGCCCCCCTCCCCCAGTATCAACATCCAGAAAACTAAACCATACACATAAAAGTAAAGGATAGTATTCCAATGTCTGTAAACATCGCCTTATCATCAAGATGGGGTACTTGTGATGTAAGTTGTTGGAGATGCAGTGATGGGGTATTACACAATTGAGACATATTGTAATGACCACATTGCCAGTGTGTAGCTCATAAAGGAACCTTTACTATAAGTATGTGCACAATCCAAGAGTGATGTCTACTGCATGCAAACCAAACCAACAGAGCGCTAAAAAGCAGCAAATGACAGCACAACCACTACTAATATTCCAAAAATAATACAAACGTTATATTGAATAATCACACAAACATAGTCAAAATACATCTTAAAATGCATAAAAGGCATTTGACAAAGGACAAAACCGCCAAACATGAAGTTGATAACCAGCAGCGATATCTAATCAGTCTCTATACAACAATAATCATAAGAATAGATCATTCCTCTCCCCTGGATCCAGGTCAACATTGAAAACTAGATTAGAGATCACTGCCAAATAGCACCTTCATGTTTGATGGTCTTTGCCAAAAGTTTTTATGCATTTTAAGTCTGTGTTTGTGTGATTATTCAATAAAACATTTGGATTATTTTTGGATTACTGTATTAGTAGTGGTTGTGCTGTCACTTGCTGCTTTTTATTCTTGCTCTGTTGGTTTGGTTAGCAGAGTTAGTTGGAAGTCAAGTGTGCGGAGCGGGTGGGTATATAGCAAAGAAACGTAGAAGGTTGACGGCAGAAAAGACCACATGGGCCATCCAGTCTGCCCTGTAGTGTGTATTTTCTATTCATCTTAGGATTGATGTATGCTTATCCCAGGCGTGTTTAGAGTGGACCTAAACCACACCAAGACAATAGGTCTTGGGCATCTCGGTTTGGGATGCACCGCTGTGTGAAACCCCATCAGTCACCCACTTTTCTTATCCATCGAACAAGCCCACGGTGCATGGGCACCCAGGCGGCGGCTTCTCTTCCGAGCTCTGTGTTGCCGTGTCCCCTGTAACTGTATGACTTGTGTGGTCAGGCGCAGATGAGGGATGCCGGGGTGCTGTGTGCCGATTGCAAGTAGCTAGGCTAGGATTCCGTTCAGATTCTCCAACCACACATTAATATTCAGGACCTGATTAGAGCAGAGCTGCACCTGTGTTGTGGGCTTGAAAAGTGATGGGGTTTAACACAGGGGGGAATCCCTAATCGGGATGGTAGCCTTCAGAGCCAGTCGCTTGGCCTCCGCACCTTGGTCTACCAACCCATATAGCTGGTGTTAGTAGTAGTAGTTGCATTTTATTTTAAAATCTCCTAAAACACTCTTTTCAGTTTGGGGTATCTCCTGTGCAGGCACGTGTGTCTACATCCTGGTGGAGGAGTGGAGCATGTACAAAACACTGCAAAATTGTAAAAATATGTTTTAAAAAGGGACCAGACTCTAAAAAATATATACCTTTCCTGGAAATTCCTGCAAAAATTACAGTTAAACATATATAGTGCAGAATGCTTAGGCAGGCAGTTAAAGGGTAAAAGCTGCATATATTTCTGAGAAAGGTTCCTTTCTGTCAATCCCAAGGTGCAGATGCAATCTGCTGCATTCAGCTACTGCTATGCGCTCCGATGTCGTCTGCATACACAGTGATTTCACCCAGGGATAGGGAATCGACCAGCAACTCCAGGGCCGTTCATTATAGCCATTGTGTACATTTTCGTGATAGATAATATTTTAATGTTTTAATACCTTGTCCAAGGCATTGCATTATTTGACGCTTTTTGTCACCAGAGAGATACTTTTACTTTTCCATATTGCTATAATATTGCATATAATTTGGAATGTCCTTCCTAAAGAGGAGCAACACACCAATCATTTGACTCTTTAGGGTGTTGTTCCTCTCTGCAGTTGCTTCCCGAACTGGGAAGCCCCGCTGTGTCTATCCCCCCCTCCTGGTCGCCCCATACATTCATCTTCCTGACGCTGCCATGGTGCAAACTCGAGCGAGAACAAGCGTGTTGATTGGCTGAGTGGCCGGCAGGAATTCCGTTTTGCGGTCGTGTTTTTGTTTCCAGGTCATATGTCCTGCCCTCCTGTCTATTGAATCCCATTAAAATATATGCAATCTAGCACTGCATCCATCCCCATAGATGCGTCTGCGGCCAGAACGTGGCAGGCAGGACTTTTTGCGGCCACCTTTTCCTCCTCTCTGCTGCCCCCATCCATTAATGGATTTTTCTTTTGCGGTACCGCTGCTTCTGCCGCAAACACAGAAATACATGCGGTTCCAGACAAGTGTGAATGAGGGCTTAGCATGACCCCGATTGTTATATACAATAACGATAATTTGTTCAAAATGGTCATTTATTAATTAGTGCCGCAATACTCACTATTCATGTCACATTATCATTAGCTAGATGTAATTGCAGACACCTTAGAATTCCAACTTCCTCAGCATCTGTGCACAGATGTCCTGTTTAAAACAACTCTACCCAGTGTTTTACATCTGTGCTCAGTGTATTGTGTGTGTGGACCCCACCCACCAAAAAAAGACAACCTCCTTGTATCTCCTAGGTAGGCAGGTTATTTTAGGAAGGTAGGTGGGTGAGCAGGCAGGCATACAGATGAGTGGGTAGGTAGTTAAGTAAGTAGGTAAGTGGGCATTTAGGTAGGTAGTTAGGTAAAAAGATGGGTAGGAAGGTGGGGTAGTCAGGTAGGTGGGTGAGAAAGCAGGTAGGTGGGTAGGCAGATAGATGGGTAGGTATTCAAACAGACAGGTAGGGGGTAGTCAGGTAGAGGAGTATGTGGGAATTTAGATAAGAATATATAGGAATTTCTAATAGAAATTTTGGAAAGGTAGGTAGGTGGGTGGTTAGACAAGTGAATACATAGGTCAGTAGGTAGGGGGGTGGGTAAGAAGGTATATAGTTGAGTAAGTAAGTGAGTAGATAGTAAGGTGGGTAGTTAGGCAGATAGGTGAGTGGTTAGGTAGGTGGGTGGGCAGGTAGGGAGGTGGGCAAGTGGGAAGACAGATGGACGGGCAACTGCCACCTCAGCTCCAGGGTCTGATGATTCTTCCTTTGCACCAGGGCTGCCAGCTGCCTCTCCAGGTTCTTGGTAGGGAGGCGAGTGGGCAGGTACGTAAGTAGGCGGGTGGGTCAGTAGGCAGTTGAATAGGTAGGTAAAGCTGGTCAGCAGGCAGGTAGATAGGTAGGAGAATGAGTGGGTAGGTGGGTAAATTGGTGGGTGGGTCAGTAATCAGGTAGGTAGATAGGTAGGTGACTGACATCACTGCTGATCTGGGCTGGAGAATCCTGTTGTGTGCTGTCCTCGCACTGTACACCATTTGTCTTCGCCAGCTCCAGTCCTCACCACCTCTGTCCTTGGCGCCACCAGTTGGTTGCTAGTCCGGAGATCCAGGGCTCCAAAGTGGGTCACCCTGGGAGTTGATGCACCTCTCCCAGGGATGTCCAGTTCTGAGCTCTAGTTCTCCAGGGCCATGGCGGCAAGGAAGCCCATACTTACCAGGAATGTAGCTGAGATCTTCAGTTGCAGAACAAGCCCCATCCACCGGCTCAGGTGAACAACAGTAACAGGATTGGATGCGCATGCCCTTGCATGCCACATGTCCCTTCCCAGGGGTTTGTATCCTCCTTGGGTCCAGGGAACCAAGGGTTCAAATCATCCTGGGAATCCATGCACCTCCTCCAGGATAGTACATTTCTGAGCAACCACTGGAGGTGTCATTGGAAAGGGGAGAGCCTCAGGTATACCCCCATACAAGGACAACCGGACCAAGCAGCAGCACCGCAAAGTCCTGGTACCCCAACCATAGCCCCATAGTTGGCGGAGGTGCTCTTGCAGGTCAAATGGTGTAGGCCCAGGGGCAAGCGCCCCCTTGCACCCTGCCTGTAATCAGGCTCTGCATGCAGGCACTGCACTATGCACGTGCAAATGCCTTTAAATAGCGTCCCGACCCCTTAGCCATTTGTTCTTCTCCTTAACTGCTCTACTTCAGATGCTTCACTGTGTACAACTTTCAGTTGTCTTCTGACCAGTGGCGTAACTAAATGTGATGGGGCCCTGGTGTGAACATTAAATGGAGCCCTTTCAAGGCTCATACAGTAAACTTTCTTTCTGTCTTTTACCTTAACCTGGATGCAGCTATACAACTAAATGCTAAAACAGCAGAGACAAATGCTGCTTCCTTTCTCTAATGATGCCAAGTGATCACAACTATGATAAATACGGTGGAGGAGCAACAATGATGGGGCCCAGGGGGGTGCAGAAGAACCTGTGGCCCATGCGGGCTGGTAGCCTTCAGGGCTGGGGGCTGACCTCCCGAACTCGGTTTTACTGGAGGGGGGGGGGGGGGGGGGGGGCCTTACTTCATAATGTTTTATTTTTAAAGGCTTTACTCTAAACATTTTAGGTTTAACCCTTGATAGTGCACATAATAGTTCTGGCCAGATACATATGTGGTACCATTGTATCGGGAGGAAGGCTTTTACACACCATATGGTTTTCTTGAAAAACATACATTTCATTTTTTATTAAATAAAATGCAACAAAAGTTAAGAAATACATCTTTTTTTTGTCACCCCAAGATATTGAGGAATCACTGACAAAATTACAAACAAGATATTTCATGGTAAAGCCCAATCTATATATATTCCTGGAAATGCCTGCAAAGTCAGTTAAACATGTATAGTGCAAAAACTTAAAAATGGCCTGGCAACAGAGGGTGACAACATCTTTAGCTAGGCTGGCAATGAAAGGGTTAAAGGATGCTCCTGCATTCACACAAAGCTATAACTCTGCGTCAACGACTGTCTCCTGGTAGCTTCAACAGCTGTGCTGCTGCCTGGATTGACTGACATAACACACAATGCACAGGGCAGGTAACCCAGCAGCACTTCCTCTTTGCTGGTGGCCTGCAGCTCCACAGGATGCCATTTTGGTGGTAAAATTACTCACGGCAGGAGTTACAAAAAGCTAAATGAATTTGTATTGTGTAGCAATCTGAGTTGCCCTGCATGATATGAGCACTCTTTCTCATAAGGGTGTTGCTCCGGTTTAACAACTGTGCTACTAATTTACAGACCCAACTTTGGACCCATTCCCTTTCTTCCCTACACCTATCAACAGCGAATGGCAGCTAGGCCGTTTCCTTCAGGAAACTTGAGTTTTGAGTGTGCTACTGGATCAGCCCTGCTGTGTGCAAAGCCGTGGAGACAAGGAGTTGTCTACACCCTTTCACCTATAATGTTGTATAATACATGCAGAACATTGGGGACAGTCTGTTGACTAGTTGGTTTGTCTATCTTTGGTAGATGATGACCTACGTGTTTAACCATTTAGATCATCTACTGAAAGGATCCATCAAACCTATTGATCCGGAGAGTAGTTTTGTTGCTCACAACAAACAGAAGCATATTTATTGTAAGGTTTCTTCAAACTATCACACCTCCTTTGTTCCTCTTCGTCCTGTTAACTGAGAATTCACTAAATTATTCAGCTATTACCATGGAATCTGTCTGTTACAGACAAAATAATAGGCTGTGTGGGTACATGTAATGCTAGACGCCGTTCAGGTGTGAGATGGAATATCCCATTGACCAAGTCACTTGTTCATGGACATAAGTGTTACCGGTTTAAATAAAGGCAAAGTTTACTATTTACAGTTACAATAAAGGCAAAGTTTACTTTTAATTTGGTAAAGTGGTGATAGAAATCATGGTGTTGACCCCAAGGAAATGCAGTTTGGGCAGAAAATATTTAATGTTAAAGCGGATGGAAACTCAGAAATGGGTGCCGCTGTGATGAGGGTGCAGCTGGCTGGCCGTATCTCCCGCACGCTGTTCGGACGCGCGTGCTCCCCCGCCACGCCATTCAGAAAGGCTGGCCGGAGGAGCACACATGGCCGCAGGTAAGCTGGGGGTTTAACACAGTGGGGCATCCAGGGTAGGATAGCCTAGCGGCCGGGCCTGGAGTGTTTT
Source organism: Gastrophryne carolinensis (assembly GCA_027917425.1). NCBI lineage: Eukaryota > Metazoa > Chordata > Amphibia > Anura > Microhylidae > Gastrophryne > Gastrophryne carolinensis. The sequence goes on along the minus strand of CM051241.1, from coordinate 146,367,735 downwards.
AGATTCCTGGGCCTGGCCATGCGGGTTTTGACCCACTTTAAGAAATTAAAGTTTATAGGAACACAGTTGTGACAAAAGAGTTGAAGATGAAGGTTTGATGAACATAAATTAAAGTGGACCAAAACCCATCCTGGAGTCTATGAGACTCCAGGGTAGGCCTACTCCCTCCCACAGGGGCATCCCAAGCCAGGATAGTAAAAAACAAAAGTCTCTTTTCAATGGCCTGTGAAAGTGTATATTTGTGCCAAAGGGATGTCCACAAGGTGCTAAACTGATCTTGTATTTTTTATACCTTCTTATGTTAGCAAATGTGTAGTTTATGGAAGCAGCTCTCACTAACTGCAGTCTGTTTGTATTTATCAGCTGTACACAAAGATCTACAAGACAGAAGCCGTGTGTCCTGAGGTGAGGGTGCTCACTCAGCCTTACACATGCTCAGCAGCAGTGTCCTGTGTGTACAGGGCTCACCTCTCTCTCTTTGTAGATCTTGGAGTACAGTTGCCAGTAGTAATAGATTGAAATAATGAAACTTTCTGGCCAAGCTTTATAATGCTCTGCTTAGTGAGGTATAACAATTAGCATTGAGATTTTAACCCTTTAACAGACAGCCTACCTAGAGGTTTTGGCATTCTCTGTTGCAAGGCTATTTTTATCCATTTTTCCACTATACATGTTTAACTGTGATTTTTACAGGAACATTCAGGGATTTCCAGGAAAATGATATTTTTTATCCTTTTTTATTTTTTTTAGCAGATTTTGGGCTTTTTCATGAAATGTTTTTGTCAATATTTTTGGCTGAAATATGTGATAAGAAAAAAAATCTTTAAAATCTAAATTTGTAAAATTTTTTAAAATAAAAAATATATTTACTTAAAAAAACATATAGCTTGTAAAAGCCCCATTACTCCGACAACGGTACCACATGTATCGATAGACATCCGTTCCTGCCCCAAAGTAAAAGGATGTTCAAATAAATTAAGACTACTCTGCACACTATCAAGGGTTAATTCCTTAATTTATTTATTTTTTATTGTTGTGGGGTCCCTCTTCTTCAGCAAAACCAGCCCGATCACCAAGACCAGAGCCCTCAGCCCTGAAGACTCCCAGCCCACATAGCCCACATGGCCACACGGCTCTTCTGCACCCCACTGGCCTTTGGGGGGCCCTTCTGCCCTTTGATCTGGTACACAAGAGTTAAATGTAAAGAAAACTCTCACACTTTTAAAATTCCTTTAATATTTTATTCTAAGTATACAGCACGTCCTGTTCCAGAAGATATTCCTTACTCTTGGGTTATACATCCAGTAGATGGCGCTGGACTGCAGAGACAGAAAAGTGGCTCCTCCTGGCCCCATATATACCAGGGACCTCCCACAAATTCCCCAGTTCTTCTCTGCAGTCTGGGCTGCGATGACTAGAAGATGGCTCTTTCTACTCGCAGGTGAGCGGGGCTTATTAGCCTGCGGCCCTGTAGGACTATTCCCATGAGTTCCTTTTCACTGTCTCCCAGCTTAGGCTGCGCTGGTCGGGTGATGGTAGGCAGCACCAGTGCTAGGTGTAAGGAGCGCTGCTCCTACCGCAGTCCCCCACCAAAGGGTAGTACAGGCCCGTGGTGAGCCTTATGGGATGCCCCTCCTGCGGCTGTTTGCCCCTCGCCCCCTGTCCTCTCAGCTTAGGTCCGCTGCTTCCCCTTCGCTCCCCCTGGGTAGATCTCCGGGGGGGGGGGGGGGGGAGTGGTGTATATATTACTATGTGTTTTGCATTGGTTGCACTGGTTTTGCTATTGCGTGCTTGTACTCCGCTCCGCGGATGGCGGCGACATCACCTCAGGCGCTGCTGCGCCGTCATTGGCTGGATTCAGCAAAATTGAGAGGACAGCATCTTCTTGGCCGTCCATGTTTCTGTTCAGCTGATGTCTCAGTCTTTTGCGCTCTTCGGGGGGGGGCGGGCCTTGCGGATGACGTTTTCTGCATCACTTCTCCACGGCCCGTTCCTCAAGTTATATGCAGGCGCCATTTTGGAGCTCCTGTGCTGCGTCCCCCTATCGCGGTCCGTAAGTGCCCCTGCGGGCTGGCTTTTCTTTATATTTCATTGTATTATGCTTACGGGTTCTTGCTTTATGACTTTTTTGTGGTTTCTCCCGGTGCTATCCCCTTTTAGCGTTAACTCCTTATTGGAGGGCTATTGTAGTTGTATATCTCCCACTTCCCTAGAGGGCTATTGGGGCATCCCGGGTAGCTCGCTGGCTATGGCCCGCGTAAGGCTTCTGCTAAGAAGCGACATTTATCACCTGGTGTTTCCCTCTTTCCTATGGAGGCTGAGGAATTTTTTGACGTTACCCCTGGAATAGGGGGAATTATTTTCTGATTCAGAAGCATCTGAGGAACAATCTAGGGTGTACGTTGCCGGTTCTGATTCTTACCCATGGGCTTCAGATGATACGGACAGGCTTTTATATCACATTTTTGAAGTACCCTGTATCTCTCCTCCTGCCGTGGCTCCGCGGCAGCAGGGGGAGCTGTTTCATACTGTTAAACCACGCTTGGAGTTTCCTGAACAAACTAATTTTAATAATCTGGTGCTCAAAGAGTGGGAACGGCCTAGCCGGCTCCCCGGGGTGCCAAAGAGTTGGGATAAGCGGCATCCCTTTCCTGCTGAGATGGTTAAGCGGTGGTCATGTCCTCCCGAGGTGGATGCACCAGTTCTGGGGTTGTCCAACACATCCGTCATGCATTCCCCTGACTCTACTACACTGAGGGATGGGGAGGACAGGCGCATAGATCATCTGGCTTGCCATGCCTTTGCCTGTGTGGGGACCGCGCTCCGTCCGGTCTGTGCCTCTGCCATTACGGCTGTTGCTATTAAGAGCCTGCTCAGGGGTCTCTTAGATCGGGCCCCTGATGATGCAGGTAGTGAAGAGTATAGAGCTCTTCTGCATTGTGAGAAATTTGTTGCATATGTTCTCTCTGCCTTGGATGATACCATTAGAATGTGTGGCAGGGCATCTGCCTTGTCGGTGGCGATACGCCGCTCGGTCTGGCTGCGCCAGTGAGCAGCTGACAACACTGCTAAGAAGGCTCTCACTGGTTTTCCCTTCAAGGGGCTGCGCCTCTTTGGTGAACGGCTGGACTTGTTTGCTAAAGGAGGCAAGTTACCTCAGCGTAGAAGGCAGCCCCGGTCCTTTAGGGGTTCAGGTGCCTTTCTTCCTTCCTTCCGGGGTTCCAGAATTGGACGGGGAGCTTCCTTTGCTGGAGCCCGCAGAGATTTTTGGGGCAGGGGCAGAGGACGTGGCCGTCCTGGCTCCTCCTGGGGTCCCAAGCCTAAGTACTCCCCCAAGCCCCCTCAGGCATTAAGGGGCGCCCTCACCCATCTGGGTGGGGGGACGGCTTCGGCTCTTGGCTCATGTCTGGAGGCATTATGTCTCAAACAGGTGGATTCAGGAGGTAGTGTCCTCCGGTTACAAGATAGAGTATGCAGCCTGGCCGCCCCCAAGATTCATCAAATCCCGCTTAGCTCAAAACCCCCTGTCAGCTCAGGGTCTGTCCCTGTCCAAGGCCTTCTGGAACTGGGTGTCATCTGCCGGGTGCCCTCGTGGGAAAGGGCTATTATTCCAATCTTTTCATTGTTCCCAAAAAGGATGGGTCCATCAGACCCATCCTGGATTTAAAGCACCTCAACAAATTTGTCAGATTCAGACACTTTCGCATGGAGACTCTGCGCTCCGCTGTGAATTTCCTACGCCCAGGGGACTTCTTGACCTCTGTAGACATCAAGGATGCTTACCTTCACATACCTATTTTTCCAGGTCATCAGAGATTCCTCAGGTTTGCTCTGGAGGATCAGCACTACCAATTTGTGGCCTTGCCCTTCGGTCTCACCTCGTATTCACCAAGGTGCTGGCAGGAGCGATGGCTCTGTTGAGATCTCAGGGCATTCGCATTCTTCCCTACTTGGACGACATGCTTATCACTTCTCAGTCCTTCCATCAGGCAGAGCTGGATACTCAGCGGGTGGTGTCCACACTGGAGTCATTCGACTGGTTGATCAACCACCCCAAATCTTCCCTGTCTCCTTCCATGGTGAAGTCCTTTCTGGGCATAATTCTGGATTCATCTCAGGTCAAGATCTTTCTTCCTCAGCAAAAGGTGGAGAGTCTTCAAGAGAAAGCTCAGCTCCTTCTGTCTTGTCCTCATCCGTCCATCAGGCAGGGAATGCAGCTGGTGGGCCTGATGGTGTCCTGCTTTGAGGCGGTTCCATATGCTCAGTTCCACATGAGGCCTCTTCAGCGTCACCTCTTGTCAGTATGGGATCGGGACCCCGTGTCCTTGGATCAGGTGTTTGTCCTATTCCCTCTGGCCAGGCGGTCTCTGTCGTGGTGGCTGGACTCCAGGAACCTGCTGGGGGGCAGACCCTTTCTGGCCCCTTGTTGGGAGACTGTCACCACGGATGCCAGTCTGACAGGTTGGGGGGGTTTTTGGAAGTCCCTGAAATTCCAGGGTCAGTGGGGCCCTCAGGAGGCCCATACCCCTATCAACATTCTGATCAGGTTGGTTCTCGCCCATTTAACCCCACACCTGCGGGGTCGGGCTGTTCAGGTCTGCTCGGACAACCAGACGCTGGTTGCCTACATCAATCATCAGGGCCTCAAGCGAGCAAGAGGGTCCTCAAGGAAGTGTCCCTGATACTGTCCTGGGTGGAGGTGAATGTTCCCTGCATCTCAGCTGTGTACATTCCAGGGGTGGAGAATCTGGAGGCTGACTCCCTGAGCAGGGGGACCTCTCGTCTGGGAGACTGGTCCCTCAGCAGCAGGGTGTTTCGCTCCCTGTGCCACCGCTGGGGTCAGCCGGATGTGGATCTGTTTGCGTCCCATCACAATCACAAGCTTCTAGTCTTTGTCTCTCTGTCCCAGGATCCTCTGGCCTTGGCCATGGATGCCCTGGCAATGTCTTGGACGAGTTTTCAGCTCCTGTATGCGTTTCCCCCGTTTCCCCTGCTGGGCAGGGTGCTGTTCAAGATAGCTCAGGAACGGTTGCCAGCCATACTGGTGGCCCCCTGTTGGCCAAGAAGAGTGTGGTTCGCAGACATCGTGCAGCTGGCAGTAGATCAGTACGCCCTGCCCCGGGTTCCAGATCTGCTCACTCAGGGGCACCTACGCCACCCCAATTTACAAACGCTGGCTTTGACGGCCTGGCTGCTGAAACCTCCATCTTGATGGAAAAAGGGCTGCCTGCCTCGGTTGTTAATACCATGATCAGGGCTAGGAAAAGGTCCACTTCTTCCATCTACTATAGGGTTTGGCGTACTTACATTGACTGGTGTGAGTCTAACTCGCTTCCCTGTCGTGTGTTTTCTATTCCTAGGATTCTGGAGTTTCTGCAACATGGTTTGGATCTGGGTCTTCAGCTCAGTACTCTGAAAGGTCATGTTTCTGCCTTGGCCATTTTTTTCCAAAGAACCTTTGCTCAGCATCCCCTGGTCAAGACCTTTTTCCAGGGGGTTACTCACGTAAGCCTATGTTACCAGTCTGGGTCTTGAATTTGGTCGTATCTGCCCTGCAGGGGTCTCCCTTCGAGCCCTTGCAGGGGGCCCCCTTGTCCATTCTTACGCTTAAGGTAGTCTTTTTGGTGGCTATCACTTCTGTCACTCTGTTAGGCGTGTTTCTGAGTCGGCGCTTTCCATCAAACCTCCTTATTTTGAGAGACACCAGGACAAGGTGGTGTTTCGTTTTAAGCCAGATTTTCTGTCTAAGGTTGTTTCTGCCTTTCATCTCAATCAGGACATTGTTTTGCCTTCTCTGTGTCCTAATCCTAGTAACCCTAAGGAGAGGGTTTTACACTCTTTGGATATGGTTAGGACTCTGAAGTTCTATCTGGTGGCTACTGAACCCTTCAGGAAGACTGATGCTCTTTTTGTGCTTCCGTCTGGACCTAAGAAGGGTCTGGCTCCAGCTAAGTCCATTATCAGCAAGTGGATCCGTCAGGCTGTGATACAGGCCTACTCTGCTAAGGGGAAGGAGCCTCCCTTCCGCCTTACTGCTCATTCTAGTCGTGCTTTTGGTGCCTCTTGGGCTTTTCAGCACCAAGCTTCTGTTGAACAAGTTTGCAAGGCCGCCACTTGATCTTCTGTTCATACTTTTTCTAAGTTTTACAAAGTTGATGTTAAGGCCACAGCTGATGCTGCTTTTGGTCGCAAAGTTCTGCACGCGGCAGTGGTTTAAACTGTCTGCTGTTACTTTTGGGGATCCCACCCTACCTTACGGACACTGCTATTGGATGTCCCAAGAGTAAGGAATATCTTCTGGAACAGGACGTGCTGTATACTTAGAATAATACAATTCTGTGATTACTCACCTGTAGAATTGGTATTATACGTATGTATACAGCACGTCCTGTTCCACCCCACCCTTGTTATCATTATTTTTAGTTACCTCTTTATGGTGATTGATCTTATATTCAATTTTTATATAATGGTTATAGTTCTCCCGGTCTCATTTTAACTGCTTTTCAATACTGGGGAATTTGTGGGAGGTCCCTGGTATATATGGGGCCGGGAGGAGCCACTTTTCTGTCTCTGCAGTCCAGTGCATCTACTGGATGTATAACCCAAGAATAAGGAATATCTTCTGGAACAGGACGTGCTGTATACGTATAATACCAATTCTACAAGTGAGTAATCATAGAATTGTATTTTTCTTTTTTGCTACTTACCTCCTTCCATTGCTGATGGCCGCTGTCCTACGGCATCCATCGCTCCTCTAGGAAGAAGGCCTATCTCTGCGGCAGTAAGCGAGATGACAGAAGCCGGTACGCTGGGCAGAGAAACTAAATCAAAATCAAGGCCAGCGATAATAGGCTTGCCCGCTCGCTGCGTTGATAGGCTGCTCGCTGTCACGTGGGAGCTTCACCGCAAGCAGCTTATCAGTGCTGGCCATAAACAGAAGTGGCCCTGAAGTGGTGAGTATGCCGGCACCGGTCTCTTATTTAAACGGCGGCGATAGGGAAGGGCTGCCCCGCTGCTAAGTAGTACTGCAAAACTACAGTAATTCTTGACTGTAGTTCAGTTTTAAAGGGTTAAAAAGTAAGCTGATAAAGCTCCATGACATTCCACAAATATCTGGGAATCTCTGGGCCCAAGATTTGAATTTGCTGTCACTAGGGTAAAGTTTTGTTTTGCTTTACACCACAGAGGTAATAAACAGATACCTTTTACACTTCTCAGATGTTATACAATAATCTCATTATTGGAGAATCTATTGTATTTAAAGCTAAATTGACATAGTAGCACTACTATATGTTACCCAATAATAAAGGCTAACTTCCACCTACCTTATCTCCCTCTGGGAACAGTGTAAAATGAGCAAAGCATTTCAAAATTTCAGAATATATGTAAATATCTATCTAAGTGCTTCATTTATTGTGTCATGGCTGAAATGGGAAGGACATGTCATGGTGCAGCTTTATGTGTAGCAATTGCTCGGTGGTATACTGTATATGGGCTATGCGGGCTGGTAGCCTTAAGGACTGTGGGCTGCCCTGGTTAACCAGCCTCCACAGCTAGTGCTGGGGCTGTTTTTTCTGGGAAGGGAGAACCCTGCGCTGTTTTTTAAATTTAACCCTTTAATTTTTATAAAAAAGTATGGGCCCCCCCCTGTCTGGAGAGGGTGGTACCTACGCCTTAAATGTAACCCTTGATGGTGCACATAGTAGTTGTATTTTATTTGAAATTAAATCTGTGGGTTTTTGTCCACTTTAAAGCCCAAAACAATAATAATAATATTAATAAAAAAAATGTAATGTCCTGGGAAATCCCTGGATATTCCTTCAAAAATCACAGTAGTGAAAGGTTTAATGTATCAAAAAGGCTAAATAATCTACACTGAATCTGAAGTATGTTTTCAAACCAAAAGAGATCAATGAAAAGAAAAATGAAGACATAATTACAAACCATAAAAAACATTTTTCCATACTGCTCTTTATATGACTGTGCCTCCATCACCAAATCTGACCCCCCCCCCACATGTACAGCTACTATTTCTGCTTTTACTGTATTAAATTTGCATAAATATCCTGAAATTATAGACCTGTCATTTGATTGCAGTGGGGTCACATGCACTGAAGCCTCTAACTGCCATCCTGAACCTTTCCTGGCGACAGATTTGCCCTGGGCTTCTCATTAGTGTGAAAGAAGCCTTACTGTATCATATTTCTGCTCTGTGTGGGATCCCTATGTAAAAGGGAAAGTGGTAAAGCAGTACCTTAAACAGCCCTTTGATGTTCCTCTGCTGTACTTAATAGACATTGTTCAATTGTTCCATGCAGTTGACGGCCGTGAAACTAAAATTTGTCACTTGACTTAGTATAGCTCCTGAAATATGTGTCACACCTTAGGAAGAGATTTGTGCTGCTCAATATATTATTTAAGAAAATGATTACACATTTTTTCTGTTGCGGCGTAACTGGTCATGAAGACAAACATTGTTGTGTAGGAGGAAGCTACAGAACCGCCAGGTTATAATCCCGATCTGTGGAATAATAGTTTTGCTTCTTTTTATCCCCCGGCATTCCCAGCGAGTTTTCCCATTGAAGTTCACCTACAGAAGCCATGAATGGGACATGGAGTAAAAAAGGTTTATTTTGCGGCGCCTTGTTTGAAAGAAGTGAGGCAGGGATTCCTAATAATCCCTCTGAATGATAACAGACATGAAGATTCAAGGCATGAGCCCTAGCTCCTCTTAGATCTCGCCCATGAAAGGATCATGAAAGTCCCTGGTTTGTTGTGATCACGGAGCTCCACCTGCATGTGTCATGCGTGGGGCGTCAGGTGTTCAGAGCGGGGAACATTAAAGGTGCGCGGAGGCCTGATAAGTTTTTATCATTTGACTTGGCTTGTTTTTACAGACTGATCGCTCTTTTATCGCTAATCGTGTGTTACAAGTGCCACCTGTTGGGATAAACCGAGCTTTTTGAACATGTTTATCAAACCTAACATCTCTCCCGTCCCGCATCTTCAGCAGCTAAGGACTTCTCAACTTAAAACCTTAAGGCTGCCCCTATGAACGCTAATCCTATAATGCTTAGTAATCATTTTTGTTTTATAAAATATCTTTGATGTGGCTTCTTTAGGCAATGTGAGCTTCTTTGGTAAGATGTTTTATTCACACTATTGTGTCATTATGATTTGCGTGCTTTTTTTATGCCATATCACTTTTTTATTTGCATCTTGCTGTCATATAAATCTCTTTTTTTAAGCCAGGGTAAAGCATGAGCAAGCTGCTCAATTTATATTATATTGTCTCACAGCAAAATATATTTATATAATTTTTTTTATATAGGTCAGTTTGCATTATATAGGTCATCTCGGTGGGGGGGTGTCCAGTTGTTTAAAGCTGTGTCTTTATCCTTGGTGTGTTTTTTACTGTATACGCCGCTGCAGCACGCTTGTACTGTGCTCCGCGGACGGCGGCGTCATTCACTTCAGAGCTATTGGCCAGCAGGGTAACGTGTGCGCGTTTTTGCGTGTTTCGCGCTCTTCGAGGGGGGGGCAGGCTCCGGGGATGCCGACTTTAACATCACATCTCCATGGAGCCCGCCCTTAGAGGTCTGCGGACACCATTTTCTTTGCCATTGCTGTGTGTACTGCCTGGCTCCCAAAGCGGTCCGTGAGTAACCCCGGTGGGGTAAAAAAAAAAAATTCTGGATTCCTTGCTGTATTCTCATGGGAATGTTTGTTATGTCTTTCAGGCGGGTTAAAACTTCAGCACTGTGGTTTCTCCCGGCCTGGGTTACCTGTTGCTGGGCCTGCGCCCCCTCGGGCTTCGCCTACCCCCCCATGCTTACATCTGACCCCCAGCGAGGAGCATACCAGCGGGGAGTCTCAGCCTGATTTGGCTGCAGGGGTATTCAGCATTGAAAAACATATTGCTGGGTCTGCCCTGCGTAAGGCTTCTGCTAAGAAGCGGCATTTATCTCCCGCCATTTCCCTCTTTCCTATGGAAGCTGAGGAATTTTTTGACAATACTGGTTATTCCCCCCTGGAGGAGGGGGATTTGTTCTCTGATTCAGAATCATCTGAGGAGCAGCCTAAGGTTTATGGTGGTACCGGGTCTCCCTTTGGGGAAGATCCATAGTCCTCAGATGACACTGACAGGCTTGTGGCTCATATTTTTGAAGTGCTCTCTATCTCCCCTCCTGCCGTGGCTCCGAAGCAGCAGGGTGAGCTTTTTCATACGGTTAAACCATGTTTGGAATTCCCGGAGCAGACTCACTTTAATAATCTGGTGCTCAAAGAATGGGAGCGGCCTAGCAAGCTCCCTGGGGTGCCCAAGAGTTGGTAAAAGAGGTATCCCTTTCCTGCTGAGGTGATTAAGCATTGGTCATGTCCTCCCGAGGTGCACGTGCCCATTCTGGGGCTGTCCAATACATCTGTCATGCAATCCCCTGACACTACTACCCTGAGGGATGGTGAGGACCAGCGCATGAACCAGCTGGCTTGCCATGCTTTTGCCTGTGTGGGGATCGCGCTACGCCTGGTTTGTGCCTCTGTTTTCTTAAGAGTCTCTTAGATGGGGCCTCTGATGACACGGGAGGAGAAGAGTATAGATCTCTCCTGCTTTGCTATGAATTTTTGCATATGTTCTGCCATGCCATGGATGATGCCATTAGAATGTGTGGGAGGACTTCTGCCCTTTTGGTGGCTATACGCTGCTCTGTTTGGCTGCGTCAGTGGGTAGCTGATAATGCTGCTAAGAAGGCTCTCATTGGCTTTCACTTAAGGGGCTGTGCCTTTTTGGTGAACGCTTGGACTTGTTTGCCAGGGGCGGTAGGTTACCTCAACATAGGAGGCCGTCTCGGTCCTTTTGGGGGACGGGTGCCTTTCTCCCTTCCTTCCGTGGTTCCAGAATTGGTCGAGGAGTCTCCTTTGCTGGGGCTCGCGGAGACTATTGGGGCAGGGGACATGGCCGCCCCCTAAGCCAAAGTCCTCCCCCAAGCCCCCCAGGCATGAAGGGGTGCCCTCACCCATCTGGGTGGGGGGACGGCTTCGGCTCTTTGCTCACGTCTGGAGGCTTCATGTCTCAGACCGGTGGATTCAGGAGGTAGTGTCCTCCGGTCACAAGATAGAGTTTGCAGCCTGGCCGCCCCCAAGATTCATCAAATCCCGGATGGCTCAAAACCCCCTGTCAGCTCAGGGTCTGTGCCTTGCTGTCCAAAATCTTCTGAAGTTGGGGGTCATCTGCCAGGTGCCTTTGAGGGAAAGGGGCAGAGGCTACTATTCCAATCTTTTCACTGTTCCCAAAAAAGACGGGTCCATCAGACCCATCCTGGATTTAAAGCGCCTCAACAAATTTGTCAGATTCAAACACTTTCGCATGGAGACTCTGCGCTCAGCTGTCAATTCACTACGCCCGGGCGACTTCATGACCTCTGTAGACATCAAGGACGCTTACTTTCATGTACCAATCTTTCCAGGTAATCAGAGATTCCTCAGGTTTGCTCTGGAGGATCAGCACTACCAATTTGTGGCCTTGCCTTTTGGTATCACCTCGGCTCCCAGGGTATTCACCAAGGTGCTAGCAGGCGTAATGGCTCTGCTGAGATATCAGGGCATTCGCATCCTTCCTTACTTGGACGACATTCTCATCACGTCTCAGTCCTTCCAACAGGCCGAGCTGGATACCCAGCTGGTGGTGTCCACACTGGAGTCCTTCAGCTGGGTGATTAACCACCCCAAGTCTTCCCTGTCACCGTCAATGGGGAGGTCCTTTCTGGGCATGACTCTGGATACATCTCAGGTCAAGATCTTTCTACCTCAGCAGAAGGTGGAGAGTCTTCAAGCCCATGCCAGGCTTCTTATGTCTTGCCCTCATCCCTCCATCCGGCAGGGGATGCAGCTGGTGGGCCTGATGGTGTCTTGCTTCAAGGCAGTTCCATACGCTCAGTTTCACATGAGACCTCTTCAACTTCACCTCTTGTTGGTATGGAATCGGGACCTTCGGTCCCTGGATCAGGTGTTGGTTCTGTCTGCTCTGGCCAGACGTTCTCTCTTGTGGTGGCTGGACTCGAGGAACCTGTTGGTGGGCAGATCCTTTCTGGTCCTGTGCTGGGAGACAGTCACCACAGATGCCAGTCTGACAGGTTGGGGGGGGGATTTCTGGAAATCCCTGAAATTCCAGGGTCAGTGGGGTCCTCAGGAGGCCCATACCCCTATCAACATTCTGGAACTGAGGGCGATAAGACTGGTTCTCGCCCAGTTGACTCCACACCATCGGGGTCGGGCGGTTCAGATCCGCTTAAACAACCAACGACGTGTTGCCTACATCAATCATCAGGGAGGGACCCGGAGCAAAAGGGCCCTCAAGGAAGTGTCCCTGATACTGTCTCGGGCGGAATAGAATGTTCCCTGCATCTCAGCTGTGTACATTCCGGGGGTGGAAAATCTGGAGGCAGACTCCCTCAGCAAGGGGACTTCTCGTCTGGGAGAATGGTCCCTCAGCAGCAGGGTGTTTCGCTCCCTGTGCCACCGCTGGGGTCAGCCAGATGTGGATCTGTTTGCATCCCGTCACAATCACAAGCTTCCAGTCTTTGTTTTTCTGTCCCAGGATCCTCTGGCCTTGGCCATGGATGCATTAGCAATGTCTTGGAAGAGCTTTCGGCTTCTCTATGTGTTCCCTCCTTTTCCTCTGCTGGGCAGGGTGCTGCGCAAGATTGCCAAGGAAGGGGTGCCAACCATTCTGGTGGCCCCCTGTTGGCCAAGAAGAGTGTGGTTTGCAGACATCGTGCAGTTGGCAGTAGATCAGTACGTCCTGCCCAAGAATCCAGACCTGCTCACTCAGGGGCAGCTACGCCATCCCAATTTACAAACACTGGCTTTAACCCTTTAAATGGCAAGCCTGTAGTTTCTACATGGTTGCTTCTCCTACCGTTAAGTGCCAAGCACGTAGAAGCTACGTGCCTGGCATTTCCCCCTGCTAGTTAAAAAATAATCCGATCCCCCCCGTCGTCCTCCGTCTTCAGGAGGGGGCCCGAAGGCGGCCTCCCCCCCCCCCCCCCCGTTTCCAGCGCTGACAGATCGCGGCTGTAAAAAAAAAAAAAAAAAACAGTTATTTACTTCTCGCCCGAGCCTTCTGTCCGGGTCTCCTCTTCACCAGTGGGGGGTCCGATCCCCCCCCTGGGCTGCGCAGGCTTCAGGTCCTCACCTCTTGTAATGGCGGCGATGGCCGCCGCCCCTAGCCCCGGCCATTGTGGGAGGAGCGGGATGACATAATCCCGCTCCTCCTATACTACCCCGAGCACCGGCATCTATCAGATGAGAGGATGGCGGATGAGAGGAGAGGAGGCTCCAATCAGAGTGAGCGGCGTGGGACAGCGACGTGGGTTCCAGGATCGGAGGTGAGTACAGTAAAAAAAAAAAAAATTTTATTATGTGTCAGTGTTTTTTTTTACACATTTAACCCCTTGTGAACTGGCAAGGGGTCCATGACCCCTATACCAGTTCACAAGGCTGGGGGGATGTCAAGTCACCTGCGACCAGCAGGTGGCTTGCCATTAACCCCCGGCACCCCCATTACCTGCCTCCTCAAAGGCCGGGGGGGGGAGAAGAGCCCGGGCCCACGGGCTATGCGGGCTTGTAGCCTGCAGGGCCAGGGGCCACAAAAGCTGGCCCCTGCGCCCTGTTCCTACAAGCCCTGCATAGCTGGTCCCAGGCTGGTTACGTTGGGTAAGGGGGACCCCACGTCAATTTATTTTTTGATTTTTAAGGGTTTTTAACCCGGGAGGGGGGACCCTATATCATTTTTTTTTTTAACTAACCCTTTGTGATCTGTCATCTAGCAGCTATAAAAGGCTTCTAGCAGGTGAGCAGAAGCCAGTGATCGCGAGGGACACAGTGCTCCAGGATGGATGGGAGGTAAGTATAAAAAAAAAAAAAAAATAATAAAATATTTTTTTCTCTTTGTGTATGTCTGTGTTTTTTTCTACATTTAACCCCTTGTGTACTGGTAAGGGGTCCATGACCCCTATACCAGTTCACAAGGCTGGGGGGATGGCAAGTCACCTGACTAGCCGGTGACTTGCCATTAACCCCTGGCACCCCCATTACCTGCCTCCCCAAAGCCCAGGGGGGGGGCAGAAGAGCCCAGGCCCATGGGCTATGCGGGCTTGTAGCCTGCAGGGCCAGGGGCCGCAAAAGCTGGCTCCTGCGCCCTGTTCCTACAAGCCCTGCATAGCTGGTCCCGGGCTGGTTACTTTGGGTAAGGGGGACCCCATGTCAATTTTTTTTTATTTTTAAGGGTTTTTAACCCTTAAAAATAAAAAAAATGGGGTCCCCCTTTGTGTTCTGTCATCCAGCAGCTATAAAAGGCTTCCAGCAGGTGAGCAGAAGCCAGTGATCGCCGAGGGACACAGTGCTCCAGGATGGATGAGTGTTAAGTATAAAAAAAAAAAAAAATTAAAATATTTTTTTCTCTTTGTGTGTGTCTGTGTTTTTTCTTTACATTTAACCCCTTGTGAACTGGTAAGGGGTCCATGACCCCTATACCAGTTCACAAGGCTGGGGAGATGGCAAGTCACCTGCGACTAGCGGGTGACTTGCCATTTACCCCAGGCACCCCCATTACCTGCCTCCCCAAAGCCCAGGGGGGGGAGGCAGAAGAGCCCGGGCCCACGGGCTATGCGGGCTTGTAGCCTGCAGGGCCAGGGGCCACAAAAGCTTGCCCCTGTGCCCTGTTTCTACAAGCCCTGCATAGCTGGTCCCGGGCTGGTTACTTTGGGTAAGGGGGACCCCATGTCAATTTTTTGGGGGATTTAACCCTTTGTAGTGTGGATGGTATTTGTATTTTATTTGTAAATGTTATAAAGTACTTGTTTCAGTTAGGGGGTCTCCTGGGCAGGAACGGGATAAATATGTGGTACCGTTCTAATCGGTAGAAATGGGGCTCACACGTGCAATATGGTTTTCCTTAATAAAATACATTTTTTATTTAAAATAAAGGAGTCAATTGTCTAAAAAAATTGTTATTTATTTATTTTTTTTACTTAATAATATTGTAAAAAACAAAATAACATTTACAAACAAGACATTTCATGTTAAAGCCTAAACTCTGCTGCAAAAAAATATATATATAATTTTCCTGAAAATTCCAGCAAAAATGGCGCAAAACATGGCGCAAAATGGGGAAAAATGGCCTGTCAACAGAGGGTGACAAAATGTCAAGTAGGCTGGCAATTAAAAGGGTTAAAAGTAGCTATGCATGTTGGGTATTGTTCTGTTTGGGGGACCTTGCGGTTTTATATTTAGCTTGTTTTTTTCTGGTTTGCATATTTATATTTTAGGAAAAGGTGTTTTTTATTCAGCATTTTTATAAATTTTTAGGGAAACCTTGCCCAACCAAAGAATTCTTTGAGGGATTAATTCCAGAAAGATGAGCCCACTAGAACAAGCTGGGTACGCTTAGAAAGCTTAACATGTGTACTTTCAGGGAATATATGGTTTATGGGGGATATTCCAAATGTAAAGGGTTGTTTTAGTTGAATAATCGCAAGGTGCGCACTTTGTCTGCAGAGCTGAAATTTTCAAGCAAAATTACTGTTACGCACATGCTTTACTTTGGGGTGTTTGGCAACTCTTCCCTTGACAGTAGCAATGCATGTTGGGTATCGTTCTG
The DNA here is from genome assembly GCA_027917425.1 of Gastrophryne carolinensis. Lineage (NCBI taxonomy): Eukaryota > Metazoa > Chordata > Amphibia > Anura > Microhylidae > Gastrophryne > Gastrophryne carolinensis. Next base: position 146,352,077 of record CM051241.1, on the reverse strand, counting down.
TTCAGAGGATGTTGCTTTTTCAGATTAAACTTGTTTTTTCTTGTTTGTATATAGTTTTTTTTAGAAAAATGTGGCTTTGATTCTGCTTTTTTATCCTTTTTTTAGGGAAACTCTTTGCAACCAAAGAATACATTGAGGGATTACTTCCAGAAAACTATGGCCACATCAACAAGCCTGGTACACCTAGAAAGCCTGAGGTGTGTACTTTCAGAGAATATATAGTTTGTTTGGGGTATTTCAAATGTAAAGGGTTGTTTTTCTGGAAAAACTGCAAGGTGCACATAGCGCATAGCATAGTTGTATTTTATCTGAAAATCCCCTAAAGCGCTGTTTCAGTTTGGGGGAGTCTCCTGGGCAGGAAAGGTCTACCTATACATATGTGGTATCGCTGTAACCGGGAGAAATTGGGATTCCACACGCAATAATATTTTATTGACAAACTTACATTTTTTATTACAAAAAAAACTACAAATTGTAAAAAATATATATATATATTTTTTTGCACATATTTCACCCAAAAATATTGAGAATACACCTAAAAAATTACAAACAAGACATTTCATGTTAAAGCCCAGACTGAAAAAAACAATATATCATTTTCCTGGGAAATCCCTGGAAATCCCTTCAAAAATCACATTTGAACATGGGGAGCGCATAATAGTGCAAAATAGTCTGGCAACAAAGGGTGACAAAAACTCCAGGAGGGCTGGCACTTAAAGGGTTAACGGCCTGGCTGCTGAAACCTCCATCTTGATGGAAAAGGGGCTGCCTGCCTCTGTTGTTAATACCATGATTCGGGCCAGGAAGAAGGCCTCGTCATCCATCTACTGTAGGGTATGGCATGCTTACATTGACTGGTGTGAGTCTAAGTCGCTTCCCTGCCGGGTGTTTTCTATCCCTAGGATTCTGGAATTTCTGCAACATGGTTTGGATTTGGGTCTTCAATTTAGTACCCTAAAAGGTCATGTTTCTGCTTTGGCCATTTTCTTCCTTTGCTCACCATCGTCTGGTTAAGACCTTCTTCCAGGGGGTTACTCACGTGCTTCCTCCACGTAAGCCTATGTTACCAGTCTGGGATTTGAACCTGGTCTTATCTGCCTTGCAGGGGTCTCCCTTTGAGCCTGTGCGTGAGGCCCCTTTGTCCATTTTGATGCTGAAGGTAGTCTTTTTGGTGGCTATCACTTCTGTTAGGTGTGTTTCTGAGTTGGTGGCGCTTTCCATCAAACCCCCTTACTTTGAGAGACACCAGGACAAGGTTTTAAGCCAGATTTTCTCCCTAAGGTAGTGTTTGCTTTTCATCTCAATCAGGATATTGTTTTGCCTTCTCTGTGGCCTAATCCTTGTAACCCTAAGGAGAGGGTTTTCCCCTCTGGATGTGCTCAGGAATTTGAAGTTCTATTTGGTGGCTACTGAATCCTTCAGGAAGACTGATGCTCTTTTTGTTCTCCCTTCTGGACCTAAGAAGGGTCTGGCTCCAGCTAAGTCCACTATCAGCAAGTGGATCCGTCAGGCTGTGGTACAGGCCTATTCTGCTAAGGGGAAGGAGCCTCCCTTCCGCCTTACTGCTCATTCTACTCGTGCTATTGGTGCCTCTTGGGCTTTTCAGCACCAAGCTTCTGTTGAACAAGTTTGCAAGGCCACTACTTGGTCTTCTTATTTTTGGGGATCCCACCCTGCCTTACGGACACTGCTATTGGATGTCCCAAGTGTAAGGAATATTCTGGAACAGGACGTGCTGTATACTTAGAATAATACAATTATGTGATTACTCACCTGTAGAATTGGTATTATACGTATACAGCACATCCTGTTCCATCCCACCCTTGTTATCATTATTCTTAGTTACCTCTGTATGGCGATTGTTCATATGTTCATTTTTTGAATTCTTCTTATTCTATTCTTATTCTAATTATTATTGTTCTCCCAGCTTCTTGTTAACTGCTTGTCAATACTGGGGAATTTGTGGGAGGTCCCTGACTTGTATGGGGCCGGGAGGAGCCACAAGCTGTTTTCTGCAGTCCAGCGCCATCTTGTGGATGTATTACCCAAGTGTAAGGAATATTCTGGAACAGGACGTGCGGTATACATATAATACCAATTCTACAGGTGAGTAATCACAGAATTGTATTTTTTTCACGGAGCACAGATTAGTCAGTACGCTTATGCAGGGCATTTCTTGTCATCTTCCATCCCCGGGGCATCAAACCTGCCCTACTGTTTTGTTGCTACTGCATCGGTTACTGTTAATGCCTTTATACAGGGTTTTCTTTGATAGAGTCAGAACAAGTTATTTGCGATAAGCGCAGGTTAGTATCACTCCCCTCTCGCGGCTGTGGTTGGACTGATTTTTTATTAACTGGAAGTGTCTGGCCCCAGCCTGCCCTATATAGGCCAGGAGGAGCTTAGTTTGTTTTCCTTGCAGTCCCCGCCTACGGCTGAGGTTACATAGTTAATACGGTTGAAAAAAGACATATGTACATCAAGTTCAACCAAGGGTGTTGGGGTAGGGGAAGTTATTTTTTATTTTATTTTATTTTATAGGTGGAAGTTATTTATTTATATATATATATATATATATATATATATTTTTTTTTACTGATAACCACTAATTGTAACTGTTAGTGATATTTTCTTCTAAATAAGCATCTAATCCTTTTTTGAAGCTGTTCCATAGATTTCTAAGGAAGGGCCCCCTTGTCTTTAGAGAGGATTTTACCTGAAATAGTGTTTCCCCATATTTTTTGGATGGGCCATTTATATGTTTATACAAGTTAATCATGTCCCCCCTCAGTCGTCGCCTCTCAAGACTGAACAGATTTAATTCTCGTAATCTTTCCTCATAACTAAGATCCTTCATTCCTCTTATTAGTTTGGTGGCTCTCCTCTGCACCCTTTCCATAGTCAGAGCATCCTTTCTATGAATGGGTGCCCAGAACTGGACGGCATATTCCAGGTGAGGGCGCGCCAGTGCCTTGTAAAGAGGCAAAATTACATTACATCCCTATCCCGTGATTCCGTGATAGTATCTTGGTGGCCTTGGAAGCAGCTGCTTGGCATTGCATGCTGTTAACCCATGTGTTGCTGATGGTGGTTTCCCCCGGAATGGAAGATGATGAGAAAAGAAAATTTTAGTGCACAAATTTTCTTTTTTGTGACTATAACGACACAACATGAGGTATTTTCATTTATTTCCCCCAAAAAAATATTGCGACTGAAAAAATGGCACACCAGGTAACCCAGGTAACTAACCAGTACAAGTTTACTTAAAAAATGTTTTAGATTGAATATTGCTGAAACTTACACAAGGTAGAGAGTTTAAAATAAGTTTATTATAAATACATGCCAGACGTTATGTATCTAAATATAACCTGATTGGATAGGATTGGAAGAATAAAAAGTCTTCTAGGTATTAAAGTGGACCAACACCCAGGATTTTGACTATCCTGGGTTTTGGTCCACTTCGGTGGGTCACCCCGATCGGGGGTGCCCTGCTGTGTGAAACCCCCCAGAACGCCCGGAAACACTCACCTCACCCCGCTCCTATGCGGGCGCTCGTCCAATCAGAGTGCTCAGAGCTGCTGTGGTATGCACGTACAAGCAGCGTCCAACCACAGCGGCTCTGAGCGCTGGAGGCCGCGTCGCGCGCGTCCCTCCTACAGGGAGCGCGCCCGCGCCGGCCATTCACGCGGGAATCGATCCCCTCTGGGTGTTGGTCCACTTTAAAGAGGACCAACACCGAGAGGTGATCGGCCCGGAAATCTATAAGATTCCCGGGCCGATCACCTCCCACCCCGCGGGACATCCGAGATCGGGATGTCCCGCGGGGTGAAACCCCCCAAAAAACCCCCAAACACCTTACCTGATCTTCGGCGGCGGCCGGCCGCCGCCGCCTCCCTCGCGCCCCTGTAGGCGTGCTCGCGCCCGCGCCGGCCGTCTGCGAATGGCCGGCGGGGGCGCGCGCGCGCCGAAAGTGACGCGAGGGAGGCGGCGGCGGCAGCCGCTTGGACGTTCCTGATCCCCGCCTGGACGTTGGCGGGGATTGGACCGTCCAGTCACGTGGGAGCGGGGACAGGTAAGATTTTGGGGCTTTCTGGGGGGTTTCACACAGCGGGGCACCCCCGATCGGGGTGCCCCGCCGAAGTGGACCAAAACCCAGGATAGTCAAAATCCTGGGTGTTGGTCCACTTTAAGGTCCAAGATGCTATATAAGAGATGCTATAAGGTTAACCTAGGAATGTCAATAGGCCAATGTAATGTATCTAGAGACAGTTGTTTTTGGTAGTCCAGACAGTGAGTTCTATTTTTACATGCATATACTATTTTTATTATGGGAGCTGACAAGTGAATGACAGCCTGGTATAGGGTATTGTCGCCAAAAATGGAATGAAAACAGTAGTGGCTATATTACTAGATTTGAGTGTGCATGAAATGCTGCTCTTCCTGCTCTTCATTCTCACAGTCTGTGTGCACAAAGCGCGCTGCAAATGACGTGTCAAGCTCAAAGCCTGGCAGTTCCCGCTTGATGTTAGTAGGCTCGTCATTGATGTTATTTACTCTGGATAAGTGTCTAATAGCCTTTAGTGTTTTGTCAAACATGTTGTCACACGCGGCGCTACTTCCCGAGTGACTTCTTGATCCACAGTTTAGACCTCACATCAAAGGAGCACGACACTTGTATTGTAAGTTCTCTGGCGATTCCCAGTACCTGTGCCTATTATTTGTAACATGACAAGTCCTTCCACCATCTGAAACCGATATCAAAGTTCAGTTTCACACATTGTTTCCACTACACCCACATGTTTTCTGCATTTGTAATTGAAGGGTTTCGTGTTTTTATAGTTTATAGACAGCAAGCCGTATATTATGCACCAATATTACAAGCATATTACTATATCCTTATATGCATGATATATGCATTTCACCAGTGGCGATAACCGCTGAATATATGTTCAGCCAGACATCTATGTTAATAGATAAGCTTTAAAGAGTACGGAAAGCCAGCCCAACAGTCTAAAACAGTGGTTCTCAACCTTTTTTACATCAAGTTCCAACCAAGTACCCCCAAGGAGTTGGATCAATTATAATTGTTAACAAAATAAGTGGGTCATGGGCCTCATAGCACTTTTAAAGCGGGAATGATGTTTTACTGTTAAAGGGATTGACTAATGTCAGTGTAAAAAAAAAACAAAAAGGCACCTAACTTTTGTCCCTCGCAGCTGATCGGTCCGACTGACGGTCAGCAACTCACACCCTGTCACACCCTCTCTGACACACCCCCTCAATTGTAGTGAATCATGTGGATGAAGGTGGCGGAGGCAAGTAAAGAATGTTTTGGTGGGCCCACAATGCTCCAACCCAATCCTGCTTATGGGTCTGGTTTATTATTTTAAAGTAATTGACCACCCATGTAAAAAAACAAAAGGGTACCCACCTTCTGTTCCCTGCAGCTGATCGGTCCAACGCTGGCATTCAGAAACTCATCCGATCACTGGATCTCACTCTGTGCCGGACGGGGCCGAAAAGCAGTCATCAGCGCTTTCGTGTCTAGTTTGCATCCCCTGCCATCAGTCACAAGAGTACTCTGGCAAGCAGGGTCAGGTTGGAGCATTGTGGGCCCACCAAATCATTCTATACTTGCCTCTGCCACCTTCATCCAGTGTCCTGTCACTGCTCTGGTGCCTCGGGGTCCCTCGTCTACCAGGAGAAGTCAAAATGACTGCTCTGTCGGGGAAAGAGCGCCCCTCTTCCTCTCAGGAGCACTCACCACCGATGAAAGGGGTTTCACAGGAAATCTACCTAGCTGCCAAATGACTCTTGCCATTAACCTACTGTAACCTACCCATATCCTGAAAGCCCAAGGGGGTATGCAAGAGTCCACTGCCCATCAGTGTGGGCCCAGTTTTCTCCCCTAGGGGACCACTGGACCTGCACTAAAGAGCATAGAGGCTGATGTCTTGGCATGGCCAGAGGCCTATCGCGCCGGCCTCTGTGCCATGGGAACCCCAGCCCCTGTGTCTAGTGTGCCTGTTTGTAGCCTCAGGAGGGGGAACTGCACCTAATTTTTTAAACGCACATAAACAGGACTATAATCAAATATCCCTGATTATTTTATTACTGTTAAAGGAGGCTGTCAGCTTTGCCTCACACTATCGCATTAGCAGGGAGAGAGAGTGGGCATGGCTGAGGGGTGGAGGGGGAGGCACTGAGCACCTCAGGGAGAATGTGAGGGGGCAGTCCATCGTTCATGACCATGGACAAAGTTCATTGAGGATGGCAAGGGGGAGGAAGAGGAAGGGGGTGATCTAGGGCAAAAACAGGAAGTGCAAAGCTAGAAATGAAAGTGTAGCCCAATAGCCTCGATTCATAAACACAATTGTCTGGACTTCCGTAGCTGTCTGTGTACGTTTTTGTGGGTGTTTTTTAGTTTTTTTTGTTGCATTTTTCAGTCGTACGTTCGTTCGAGCTCATGCGTATATGCGCTTTTGATTAACAAAAGTAAATTGGATCCTTTGCATTAGTTCGGATCATTTTCCCAGCTAAATCCAATATTTTGCGTTCGTTCAGATAACTTACATTATTGTTATAGGCTTGCGTCTCATTCAGAGAGCTGATTGCCGAGGGACCACCACCCTTCAAAACCGTTTCATTTGCGATCCCCTTACGGGACCATTTTGACCTCGGATACCTTGCTTTCAACATGTTTTGTGCATTTGTGGAGGAACATCACCAGCTCCAGCTAATGGGTATTGAATGTATCAGCAGGGCCGAGGCCAGATTGCACCGGCAACACATGCATATCAATCACATGCATGACGTTGAGTTGTTTGAGCTGACCAGACTTTATCGCGCTTCCCTCCATAAACTGTATAGTGAGCTGCGGCCATGGTTAGCCCGCACCAAAAGGAAGGGGCAAGCAATTTCAGGTATGACCAAGATGCTTGGCTGCCTGCAATTTTTTGCGAACGGCTCGTTCCAGAGGCTGGGTGCCCTCGTGGGGATCTCCCAGCCTACGCTGAGCCGTGCGCTATCCAAATGTTTGGAAGGCATGGCTACCATTAGTCAGATATATATTTTTTTTCCTGACGACATGGTAGCCTGGAATGCACTTAAGCTGGCATTTTATAATATCGCCGACATGCCCAACGTCATGGGTGCGATTGATTGCACCCACGTCGCATTGGTCCCTCCTGCAGCCGACGAGTACATCTATAGGTAAGTTCAATCGGTCATTTTGTTATCTAGTTTTGAAAATTTGTATTTTACCTATCTATTAATCCCTCCTTGTAAATTGTCCATGTGAAACAGCTTACACTGTATATCTATTAATCCCTCCTTGTAAATTGTCCCTGTGAAACAGATTACAATGTATATCTATTAATCCTTCCTTGTAAATTGTCCCTGTGATACATTTGACCGTCTTTAGCTTCATCAATGTTTTTCATGTCGGCCAAAGCCAAACATTTTCACGTGGACCTTAATTATTCATTTTAAAGTTAATCTTTAGTTGATCCAACATACATATACACATACATATACTATTTTTGGCCAAAACATACTTAGGTACTTAGTTTGTGTTATTTGTATTGCCCAGCATGTTTTTTGGAGGGTGTTAGGAGTTATTGTTTGAGTAGTTTACCTTGCCTTGCTAATTTTTTTAACTTTTCTTTTTTTCCAGGAACCGCAAAATGGGTCACTCACTGAATGTCCAAGCAGTGGTGGCCCCGGACATGCGGTTCCTTAGCATCCTTGCCAGGTTTCCAGGCTCATCCCATGACACGTACATCTTGCGACGATCTGGATTGTACCGTCGGTTTGAGTCTGGAGAATTCTCAGGTGGATGGCTCCTTGGTAAGTTGACGCAAATAACGTCATTTACTTTTAAATGTATACCTATGAATATAGTTTATGACCCATGTCTGAACCTATAGCTGTTTTAACCCTTTGATGACATGTTCAACCGGACCTTAACCCTGATCTTTAGCAAAGCACAAACCCTTAAAAACTGATTTCCCAGCATTTCAAAATAATATATTTCTACTTTCTAGTAAATTACTTATTATTCTTCCCCACACTCGGCTGCAATTCTGTTCTTGACTTTATGATAGGGTCTGCGCCATCTTTGCTCAGATGCATGACACTTACTGAGTAGAGGAGAGCGGGATAAAGTGCAGGGGGCGGGTTAGAGCTGTGCTTGGCTCAGACAAGGCAGATCTGGGGTCCTGAAAAGCTAAGACATTCCAGAATGCTGAGCAGCACAGTCCTAAGCCAATTCCTGTTTGCAGGCTGCCTGATTTGCCCTCATCCGCCATCTTGCATGTTTAAAGGCTCAGAACATGCATTAAATGGTATTAGGCTTTTTTTTTTAGCTGAGCAATCTGTATGTACAGGGGGTGGCTACAATTTAAGATAGGCTCCTAGTAAGAGTGAACTACCGCTTGTCACAAAATTTATTTTTTGAATGTGTAATTTCTAAAAGTATTTTCTTATTCTTTCAGGTGATTCCGGCTATCTGCTTCTTCCCTGGCTGATGACGCCCGTCCTTCGGCCACAGAATGCGCCCCAGAACGCCTACAATCGGGCCCACCGGAAGAGCCGTTGTGGAGAGGGCCTTTGGCCTCTTAAAAACTCACTTCAGGTGTTTGGACCATACCGGGGGGGGGCACTCCAGTATGATCCCAACAAGGTCATTGATATAATACTGGCCTGCTGTGTCCTCCACAACTTTGCCATAATGCAGCGTGTCCCCGGTATGTGGATCTGCCCCCCTCTCCACCCAGCCAGGACCCAGAAGATAACTACCGTGGAACACCTAGTGCCTCTGGCCAAGCTGTTTGGGCCAATTTGATAAGCACCCATTTTGCCTAATTTGTTTTGCCTGTGTTTGTTTTTTGCATGTAATTATTTATTTTTACTATAATTTGGCTTTGTGAATGCTTTAGTATTGTTTTTTTGTATCAAATAGTAATGATTTAATTACTAAAATATTCACACATGATCTGAGCCTCATGCGTATTTTTGGGACATGTTTGTTTAGAAAAAACTTCAATAATCTAAAAAAAAAACAAACATTAATGCATCAACTTAGTCAACAACAGCTAAAGTCACATTCAATATTTTTTATTTCAATATTAAAAAATGGAGTTGAAGGGCACTCGCAGACTTCATGTACATACATAGGACACCATAAATATACATTGCTGTAGAATGATGGCACCTAGCAATTGGCCACATCCAGGAGTTTTTAAGTAATACACTCCAGGCCGAAGTTTCAATAACAAATAAACAGACATAGGGAGCAACCATTTGCATGTCAATATTTGGCCAGTAATACATAGGGCCACATACACACCCTGCTTGGCCACATTTGCCACAGGCACAGGTGGAAAGCAGCCATACCTATGCCACATCCACGCCTGTAAGTCAGTGGCCCACCAAAACAATAATCCCCAGTCCAAATGCAAGTCCAGCCCAATCTTTGCCAGGGTTCAAGGTAGTAGTTTGCCAGCTCAGAATGTCCGCCAATCAGGCCTACAAACAGGAGGAGCCAGACACAATTTCATTAGGCCCAAGCCTGCAGCATGGCAGCTTGAGCGGCAGCTTCAGTGAGGCTTTAGCTCAGGCATTGGCTAGTGGGGTATCTCAGAACTCTAATGAGCTATATGATCGAAAATCCAAATCAGACAAGCACAGCCATAAAAAAGGCACTCTTGATACCGCTCACCAGACAGGTCAATACATTGTGGATGTAGAGGAAAGATGTGGAGCAGATACAGGGCAAATAGCTGTTAAAATGGGTGTTGCCCATAAAACCCTGGTGGTGGGCCTTGGAGGTGGCCCATCACCTGGGCATGTGTGGCATTCATAATCTGCCACTGTTCCAACATGAGTCTATTGCTAGTTCTTACTTCCTCGAGCATGGCTGTGAAATTATTAGTTAAGGTGGCCATGTGGCTGTTGCCCGTCCTAAATTCTGTCAGCATGGTGGTGAATGTATTATTTAATGCATCTAATTGTGCACTAAGCTGCTCTGTGGTTCTTTGAGTCACCTGGCAAAAGAGAAAGCCTCTCATGGTGCCACGCTGACTCCAGGATCGGCAAGCGCCTCCCCTGGGAAACTTGTCGACGTTGCTTACTATGTCTATCAATTCCCTGGGTTTGAGTGCCTGCAGATGCTGGACCTCTAGGGCAAGCAAGAGTCATTTGCTGCCCAGCAAATGCTATGCTCAGCAAATCCTCTGCAGCAGAGCTACCACTGGAGACTGTAGACTCAGTCTCAGCCTGCTGGCCACGATGGGCTGGCAGCATGCGTCCAGCTTCACTCTGCTGCAGAGGATTTGGTGCAGTAGCATGTTGGGACAGTGGCAGATTAGGTTCCAGGGGGGTCAGTTCTGAAGGTCCCATCAAGCTGGCATCCTCCTCCATCTCCTGGATTTCCTCCATCAGTGTGTGGGTCTGTTGGGACAAGTGCCAAAAAAGGTTAAGTTTAGGCACTAAATACATTTGTCCACTTACCCTATATATCTAGTCCTGGCTCCTAGGCAGCACGGAAGTTGACGGCGTGGTCAAACTGGATGAGGCTTCCACACTTGCTGAGGCTTGATGCTGGGCTGTATTTTAAATAAAAAGTCACGTAAACACCCAAAAATCCCTTGATGATCTGGATTACTACATAAGCTTCGGAAAAACACGTGGCCAAGCAGGAATGCCAACTCCCACAACTGTCCAAGGTGACCTTCACTATGAATGTCATTATCTGTTATATGTATGACTCACCCTGTACATACACATTGGTCACCTTAAATAATACAAACATGCATGTACTGCATGTTGTGAGGCTTCGTTCACACATCCATAAAGGCCCATTAGGGACCCAAATAGGCTTAAGAGTATGCTGGTGGGCATTCTTCCTATGTAGACCTTTCTCTGACCCCAGATCAAGTATTTGAGACCAAAGCACAGCTAAAACCCAAGTGGCCTAAAGACTAAGAAGGAAGTGTTGTATATGATTGAGTAGAATCACATAACAGGCAGTGCTTTGCTAATATAAAGACTTTAATAGTGACCATAAATCCTGTCCAAGGTTGTGTATGGCCTGCCAAATTGGAAAATGAACAGACCGCAGACATTAAACACCCTGCGAAAACTGTAACTTTTTTATTGAGTAAAATCAAGCAATCATATACAATATATACAAAGTTACAATAATAAATAAATAAAATAAACTAAATAATAACTAATAACTAACAATTCGGCATATAATATATAATATCTATTTTTCTATATACAATCCTATCTACAACCTAACACTATACTATAAACAAATCAACAGGAAGACTAAGAGACCCCGTCACCTGTGCACGCAGCCGTTCTTCAAAAATCTGTCTTTGTTATAAAAAATCTATGGGTTATAAGAGACAGAAAAGCCCACCCAGAGGGAAGTCATGAGGACTAAGGAGGCCTGATGTTGCTCCACGCCTTCATCCAGGCCCCCCGTTCCCACCTGTCCCTCTCAAGCACCAGGGTCTTGCCCACCTCATGCAGGATGTCATGCACCACCACCGGGACAGGGAGGACTTTTTTCCTAATGCAGAGCTGACACCGTGCATTCCACGTGAAATAGCGGATCACTAGACTAACTAGATATAAAGTGTCCAAACAAAAATCCCCTCTGTTCTTGAAAGCCCCGTACACCCACTCAGCATAGGAAAGCTGGGAGAAGAAGGGGGCTCCGAGGGCCAACCCCACCTGTTTACACACATCTACATTAAAGGGACACTGGAGCAGGAAGTGGTCCATAGTCTCCACCTCATCCTGACACTCCTCACGGAGACAAATTATCTCTGGCAGGCTGCGACTCTTTCGGATCCCCCTAAGGTAGAGTTTTCCTTGGAAGGAGAGCCAGGTTATATCCCGGTATTTCAAAGGAACTCTTGAGGAGTTAATAAGCCTCAAACCCTCCCTCATGATGGGGCCTGGGCAATCTCTGAGGGACAATGGCTCATGAAAAGCCAGACCCAGGACCCGACTCACCAGAAGCTTCCTCGGAGTAGATCTCATGTCCTCTGCTGTCAATTGCCATTGCCGAAGTATTTTCAAGCACGGGGCAACATAGGCCGGGAGCTGAGCCAGAGGAACTCAAGGGCTTTTCACCCGGCCACCATTCTCCCAATCTCGCAGGAAGGGCTTAAACCAGGACTGGAAAATACCCACCCAGCCAGGCGGGCTCTCTGCCAACATGCTTCCAAAATTATGTTTCAGAAACAAGAGAGAGAAAAACACTACTGGGTTGAACATCCCTAGGCCATCCTCCCGCCTGGATAGGTAAGTGACATTTCTTTTCACCAGATTCATGCGGTTTCCCCATAACATCTGGAAAAACACGCTGTAGACCCTGGTGTAGAGAGATACTGGCCAAACAAAGACGAAGCTGACATATAAAAAGATGGGGATCAGGTAGGTCTTGATAAGGTCAACCCTTTCCCTGAGAGACATTTTCCAGCTCTTCCAGACTGCAACCTTGGCACTGGCAATTTCCAGCCTGCGCTCCCAGTTTTTTTGGCCATAATCACCAGGACCGAAATTAATGCCAAGGATCTTAATTTCCTGCTGGGGCATTGGGAAGGCGTCCGGAAGTTCAAAGCCCTCACCCTCCTCACCCATCCAGAAAACTTCACTCTTCTCATGATTGACCTTGGAGCCCGACGCTTCTGTATACTGTGTAAGAGAGGCCACCTCCTCTGCCTCATTTGTCCCAGAGACAATCACAGATACATCATCAGCATAGGCAATGACCTTCAAAGGAGGCTCACCAGGCACACCCAGAGGAACCCTACATAACATGCTGCTCTCGACCCTCCTTATAAAGGGATCGATTGCAAACACATACAGTAGGGGACTCAGAGGGCATCCCTGTCGCACACCAGAGCCAACTTTGAAAGGCCTTCCAACCCAACCATTAACAAGAGGGAAGCTCTCAGCCCCTTCATACAGGGTTTGTAGCCAATTAATGAACCGCCCTGGCAGGCCGTACTTACCAAGAAGCAGCCATAGGTGATTAACGCCAACAAGTACTTTCCCCAGCCTGCAGCCCTACATCGCTCCAAGGCTTCCCGGACAGCTAAAACCGCTGAGAAGGTGCTTCTACCTTGGATCGAGCAGTGCTGATGACAGGAAAGCAGTTGCTCCGCTACCGACGACAAGCGCCAGAACAAAATCTTTGCCAGTATCTTTCTATCGACATTGAGAAGGCTGATGGGGCGCCAGTTCTCAATCATCGAAGAGTCCTTTCCTTTTGACAGAAGGATCACAGCCGAGCGCCTCATGGAGGGAGGGAGGGAACCCTCTGCCAGACAGCAATTAAAGACCTCCACCAAATGTGGTGCCAGGATGGTCTTAAAACATTTATAAAATTCAGCTGTCAGACCATCTGACCCGGGCGACTTTTTGATGGCAAGGTGATCGATCGCACTAACCACCTCATCGGCAGTGACCAGCTCTGTCAAGCTAGTGATAGAAAGGTCACCATTTTCCAATCCTGGAGTAGAGTCCAGGAAACTTTCCAACCTTTCTGCCCAGGAGGTCAGAATAAAAGGACCTAATAATCTCCAGGATCCCAGATTTAGATCTTACCAGGGAACCTGTGCTATCCTTCAGACCAAGGACAGTCTTGAGAACTGCAGCCTGTCTGCAATTCTGATAAGGATCGGGCGAGTGGTATTTCCCATAATCCCTTTCCAGAACCAGAGAAGCATGCCGGTCATACTGACACTTCCTGAGGAGAAGCTTGACTTCAGAGATTGCCCCTTGATCTCCACCATTCGAGACAAGGATGTCAAGTTTCCTCCACAAGCGCTGGTAGGCAATGTATTTATTAAGCTGTTTTCTTTTTCCTAGGCCCCTGAAAAGCCCAGCAATTCTCATTTTGGTCAGCTCCCACCACTCAGACCTGCTGCTGCAAAAATCCTTAATGGAAACCTGTGCCTGAAAAAAAACCTCAAAAGATTGTCTTACCCCCTCCTCCTCAAGGAGAGCCGAATTAATTCTCCAGATGCCCCTTCCTCTAGGGGGTGTGTCAAGGCATTCAAGACCATCGATAGTAAAAGGTGATCGGAGAACCCGACTGCCTGCAGCCGCGGAGGCTGAGAAGCCGAGCCCTCCTTCAAAAAAAACCTATCTATTCTACTCTGACTACTACCTCGCTGAAAACTGAAGCCCGTGAGGTCTGGGGAGTGCTTAATGTGCACATCTTCCAGACCTGCCTCTCTAACCATGCTATTCAAAAAGAGACTATCGCAGCCCAGCTTGCCTTTGAAGCCTCTCCTGTCCATGGGCCTAGTCACGATGTTAAAATCACCTCCAAAGACTACTGGCCGGGCTGTAAAAAGGAACGGCTTTATCTTTGCAAGGAGGCATTTCCTGTCCCACTTAGTTTGGGGTCCATAGATATTTATTAGGCGCAGGTCCTGCCCCCTTACAATGACGTCCAAGACCATGCACCTCCCGATCTCCACCTCAATGACTCGCCGGCAAGCTACCATGCCGGTTTTAAAAAGCACCGCCACTCCGCTGTAAGGCTCGGCCGCAAGAGACCAAAAAGAGGGTCCGTGCCTCCACTCCCGCTTCACAGCGTGAATGTCAGCCAGACTGGCCAATCTGGTCTCCTGCAAAAACAAAATGTCAGCATCAAACTGGCTGAGAAAAAATAAGGCCATAAAACGAGCGCTTACTGATTTAATGCTGGCAACATTAATGGTTGGCACCTTTATCGGAGGGGGAACTGCCATCAGAGTCATTCGGGAGAATGTCTCTTAGCCTTCCCTCCGGCCTCACTATCGGATCCCTCACGCTTACTGGAGGAGGCTTGTGTTTCCTCCTCCATATCTGAGGCCTCAGAATCAAAAGAAGAAATCTCTATTGAGTCCTCAGAAAGTACCTCAAACCGGTTGAAGAGCTGCACCCCATGGCTCTTCCCCGGTTCTGGCACTTCATTGTCCTTTTTTCTTTTCTTTTTGGTAGCAAACCTGAGAGCAAGGTAATCCTGATCCTCGGGGGAGAGTCCAGACCACGCTGTCTTTGGATCTGAACTCCCACCCTGCTCAGAAGGGGGTGCAGGATCAGGATCACCTAGCCCCAGCCTGCGAGGTTTACAGCAGGGGCCACAATTACTGGGACCCCCTTGGTACTTGCAGTGCCAGCCCCCCGGGCCGCCTCAGCTATTAAATTACTTGATCTTACATTGGTGGTTGCTGACTTGGGGGCAGACTGGGGATTCACCTTAGGGACCCCTGCAGATGGTACAGGAGCGGGCGCAGGGGCCTCAGGAACCCCCAGCTGAGTGGGGGGAGGAACCGTAGACGGGACAGCATGCAGCATGGGAATGTTCCTCCCTATCCAGCCGCAGCATTTCCTGCACCACTTCCCTGTCCAGGTTGTGCCAGGCCTCAGGACACTGACTATAAGGGTGGCCGAGCTGGTTACATAGATTACTTCGGATTGTATTGCAGTCCTTAGCCAAGTGTCCCAAGCCCTGGCACAACGAGCACCTAAGAAGCGAGCAGGAGGAGCTGAAGTGACCCTTGGCCCCACATTTATGGCAAACCTTGGGCTGACCAGGATAAAAGATGGTCAGCCGGTCACGGCCAATATAGGCAGAAGATGGCAAGTGGGTGACCTGGTTAAATCCTGTCCAAGGTTGTGTATGGCCTGCCAAATTGGAAAATGAACAGACCGCAGACATTAAACACCCTGCGAAAACTGTAACCTCCCCTCCTGTGAGCCTCATTTTACACGTTTACAACATTTCACATACACACTAACATTACTAACCTGCTGGAATGGTAGGGATGTCCGTGTCCCGTCGCCCAGAGTGGCCCTCTAATGCCACGGGATGTATCAACGCCAGCACCATTTCCTCAGCTCGGGTAAATTGTAATTTTGTGGGGAAGCCCAGTTTGTAAGCTGAAAAATATAGGTTGCCAAATTTAGTAAATTGTGGACAATACAACAAGCAGACAAATGCACAACTCAAATAATGCCTTTAATTGCGCCGTTTATTTTCTTTCTTCCATGCTGCATACTTCAGGTCAGAAATTTTGCGCTGGATCTGCTCCACATCTTTAAGCTTCTACCCCGCTGCATTGACCTGTCTGGTGAGCTCCTCCAAGATTTCATTCTTTCGCATTTTTCTTGTAGATTTGGATTTTCGCCCATATAGCTCGTCATAATGTAGGGTCAGCCCATTTGCCAATGCCAGAGTTTGGGCCTCACCAAACCTGCCACTCAATTGTCCTCGCCGCAATGTCCACCCTATTGCTTGCTGTTCGGGCTTATCTCTGGGTGTAGGCAATTCGGGGGACATTCTGGGCTGGCTCTGTTGTTTTGAAATGTTGGACAGGTGGCTTGATAAAGAATGGACTGGGGGTCCTTGCCTGGGTGGCCACTGAACTTGCAGGCGTGGATGTGGCATATGGATAGTTGCTTGCCACCTGTGCTGGTGGCAAATGTGGCTGAGGAGGAGAGGGTGTGCTTGAGGGTGTGGTGCTTCTGGCCCTGTGCCTCTTTGTGTCCTTGCCACTTGTGGTTCCATGCCCCTGGGAGGTACTTGCCCGTGGCTCTGGAGATGCTGAGCTGGCTGTGCTTGGCCTTCTGGGCCTGTGGCTCTTGCTCTTTCCATGGCCATGGGTGTGTTTCCCACGTGGCTCTGGAGATGCTGGGCTGGGGCTTCTGGGCCTGTGGCTCTTGCTCTTTCCATGGCCATGGCTGTGTTTCCCACGTGGCTCTGGAGATGCTGAGCTGGCTGGGCTGGGGCTTCTGGGCCTGTGGCTTTTAATGGCCTTGCCAGTGGAGCGTTCTTTCAGAACGGTTGTGGTAGGCCGGGGAGAAGGGGATGGTGTTTTTTGGGGGCTTCTCACCCTCTTAGTGGCCTTACATGCCTGCTTGGTTGTGGGCTTCTTCTTCGCCGCTCCCTCCTTGGCTTTGCTGGATGGTTTGGGTTTAGCGGACTTGGTGGGTAATGTTGCCTTAGCTTGGCCACTGTGGCTGCGCGTTTCCCGCTGTGGCATTTTTCTGCTGGCCTCCTTGCCTGGCTTATCGACTTGTTTTTTGGCTGGCATGTTGAAACTCACAAAGAGAATGAGCTGTGTGTCCAGGACCCTTTAAATACTAATGCCTGGGTATGATGCTTACGAGTTCGCGTATGCGTGCGTACGGCCGTGCGGAACCCGGAAACCGGTGGGGCATTACTTATCTGCTGCGGACAAGAAGAAAGATGGCGCCCACAATCTTCACCCGCCAACAAGAAGAGCTGATTATGCTCGTAAGTGTATTGTAAATGCATGCCTAGGCCTTAATGAAGCGCAGGAAGAAACAGTTATCTTTAAAAGTTTGTCTAAATCCGTGCCAAACAGAAGTGCGCACATGTGCGAACCAACTCACTAACATCTAGAAGGATAGTTTGAGGCTAGAAATGTGTCTGGGAATGTCATTTAGTCAACTGATCTAATTGTGACAGATATTAGTATGCCGTTTGATCTAACAACTATGTTTATTTTGTGTTTTTTAGAGGATGCTTCAGCGCAGGTACGACTACCTGCCCAACTCTTTTGAGAAGAGGACCGTCGCCCTGGAGAACGTTTCCAGGATCCAACAGGAGACGGACACCACCTTCACACATACGCAGATCATGCAGCATTGGTCGGACCTGAAACGGCTCCACATGCCCCAGGTGCGGCGATTTTTCAGGCTCCATTTCCCAAGTAAGTACAAAGCGATTGCATGCTAGATGTAACTAATACAGATGCTAGGTCTTTATTTATACATGTTTTTCCAGTGCTGGAAATGGAGTACCGAATACGACGCACCCAGAGGCGCACAGGCCGACCAGTGCTGCATGAATCTGCAGCACAAAGTGAAGGTGGTGGATCTCCAGGGCGACGGTCCTACCCCTCCTCTGTAGCGGCCTCCGATCAGCTCCTGGACCTTTCTACAGAGGAGGGGCGTCACGGCATGGGCAGGGAGTCGTACCAAGCGACGGAGCCCTTAGCCTCTGGTATGTGACTCTTAATGTAACCGCACACACATACATGCTATTTAAACAAAAGCTGATATCCTTAATCTCTTTTTCTAGATGAATATATAGCGGGTGAAGGATCTGTGGAAGAGTCTGCAGAAGATCATGCCCAGGAGGCACATGGAGAAGGTTGGTGATGTCACACACACATTCAAATTGTCATTTGCTTACTGTTGACTCAGACATTAGAAGTGACCCTATTTGACATATCTCTACAGCCTCAACTTCCCAGCAGTGGCAGGTCTCAGAACCCAGGGTGGTCCCCGAAGCAGACATCGGCCACCAACGAAGTTGTAATGTCATTCTTTTGAGTATGTGGTAATTGACATGATCACCAAGATACCTAAAGCCATAGTCAATGGCATTAGCATAATGACATATGCCCTCTTCCTTAGATTAATTACTTAGCATAATGACATATGCCCTCTTCCTTAGATTAATTTTAATATTTTATATTTTATTCTTAAAAAACTAAAAATGTTGTTACATTTTTATACAAACAATTTAAAAAAAAGGCTAACAAAAACTGGCATTTGTGATTAAAAACAAAAAAAAACAAAAAACTGTTTCAGTGTCATTTCATTTACAAAATACATTAACACAAAACGAATGGCCCAAGAAATATTTAGAGACCGCAAAGTGATTTGGGTAAGTTTTAGGGGTGAGAAATGCAAGAAGAACATGACCGCGAAGTGATTTGGGTAAGTTTTAGGGGTGAGAAATGCAAGAAGAACATGACCGCGAAGTGATTTGGGTACGTTTTAGGGGTGAGAAATGCAAGAAGAACATACGCGAAGTGATTTGGGTAAGTTTTAGGAGTGAGAAATGCAAGAATATACTGACCGTGAAGTGATTTGGGTAAGTTTTAGGGGTGAGAAATGCAAGAAGAACATGACCGCAAATTGATTTGGGTAAGTTTTAGGGGTGAGAAATGCAAGAAGAACATGACCGCGAAGTGATTTGGGTAAGTTTTAGGGGTGAGAAATGCAAGAAGAATGAGAGCGCAAAGTGATTTAGCTAAGCATTGTAGCACAAGTGGGTGAACCAAATATGTAGGCGAGCACTTTAATAAATTAAGTTTGTAGTGCGCAGGCGTAAGGTCGTAAGGATTTTCGTCTGGACGATTATTTATTGTAAAAGGAAAACAGAATCTAACGGGAAACGTAAAGGATTCGTGGGAGGAGACGATGGAAAAAGGGCAAAAACGAAAGCCGAAGATGTAACATGAGTAAAAAAAACGGAAACCGAAAGCTGGAAAATGTTGCCATATGAACGGACGAAGACTTTACAGAAGGCTTGCAATGCATGCATAGAATCCCTCGTACACTCATACAAGAGCGGGAAAAATTAAAAAAAAATACAGATCGACACAAAAACGAAAGTCTTTTTTTGTCTCTCTGAATCAACCCTAATGTTCTGCTGGCTGGTAAGTCTTCTTCACACTGTTCTTCTGTTGTTGCCTGGAGAATGTCTTTAATCTGAAAAGATAAGACAGTCAGAAAAGCATGATGATTTCTCTATTTCCTTGCTTCCGTGCTCCATGTGGCCCAGTGATGAAGGCTATCACACAAGCATTACATGACCCCATGATCCCATGGAAGGCTGAAAAACCCAGTGCAGCACTGTAAGCTGAGTAGACAAGTAAGTCAGCAGGCTTCTCCAGCTAACCAACTTTTCTTTTTTTTTTTTTTTTCAATTATAGTTTTTATTGAGATAAAAGCAGAGTTAAACAGCAAAGGACAACAGTCAGGACATTTTCCATACTGCGCAAGAGGTCGTACAAAAGTGACAACAATTAGCATACAGAGTATACAGAGGAATACGACCATCCTTAGATGACCACTGACAAAAAATATCCGTGAAGAGAAAAACATTTCTCAAGCATCATCAAGAGGAGAGCTTAGAGATGAAAGTTAACCCTCTGCACACTCATACTATTGAAAAACCTAGCTAACACTTGTTAAGAACATGGACTGTTAGTTAACATAGATTGCAATGAATGTAAAAGCGAGGTAGCCACGTCAAGGCCGTCCAATTAGTACCCCGTCCCTAACACTACCAAGTTCAAAAGTTTGTGCAGACATTGCTACTTCTTTACAGAATTTTACATTAATTTGCAATCGCTTTTACATTCATTGCAATCTATGTTAACTAACAGTCCATGTTCTTAACAAGTGTTAGCTAGGTTTTTCAATAGTATGAGTGTGCAGAGGGTTAACTTTCTTTTTTGCTTAGTGTGTGTGGTCACACCCCTCTAGCACCTCTTGACTGCTATATATTGACTGAATGAGCACATCCTACCTTTCTTTTTGCTGAGAGCTTGGAGATGGAAAGAGAGATTTAAAGTAGAAGGAAAGAAAGGGGGAAGAAGAAGGGTAAAGGGTGGGTTCCAGGCCTCCGTTCGTATCGCGAGGAGAGACAAGACGGGGTTCTAGATTGTAAGAAGAACACAGTTGAGACCCCCCGGATGAAAATGAGTAATCCAGCCTTCCCAGGTGGATAGAATGGTGGCCGCCATCTTCTCAAACAGCATGGGTTTATTAACCCGGGTGATAAGGCATCCCCGGGAAATGACTGGTTTCTTCCACGATTGGGCAATAATCAACTTGGCTGCCGTAGTAATATGTCTTATGAGGTCAAACTGGGTTTTTGTGCAGTCTGGGGTTTTCAGGTTAAGGAGGGACAGCTGAGGGGTTAGGTCCAGCTTTAGCCCGGTGGCCTTATTAATAACATAGAGGACTTTGATCCAGAATTGTTTCACCACTCTGCACTCCCACCAAGTGTGTAAGTAAGTACCGGGGAGCCCGCAGCCTCTGAAGCAATCCCGCAGATAGGAAGGGCAGAATTTGTGTATTCTTTCCGGAACGAGGTACCACCGGAGCAGGACCTTGATGTTGACCTCCTGGGCACCAACATTGAGGTACCCTGAGAAAGTGTGCCTCCAGACTGCCCTCCGGTCCCCATCAGATAGGGTCAGATTGAGGTCATCATTCCATTTTGCCAAATGTTTCGGAGGTCCTACACCCTCCGGTTCAGATAGCAGTTTATAAGCCAGCGTGATCACTCCTTTACCCATAGGTTGGTCTAGGCAGACTCTTTTGAATATCAAGAGAGAGAGAAGTGGGGCGCCCGTTTTAAATTTAGAACGCCCATAGTGGTTGATTTATAAGAAGCGGAGGAATTCTTTCCCCGGAACATTTTTAGAGGATCTCAATTCGGCAAAGGAGAACGAACCTTGACGCGAATAGAGATCCTGAATTCTGGTCAGATTTTGAACCTTCCACCACTTGAACGCTGCAGGTTCCAAGATGCCCGGGACAAATTCCGGGTTGCCAAGAAGGAGAGTAGTGGGCAATGCGGCGAGGCAAGGTTCCCCCGCTTCTTATTTGCCCTCCAAATTCTAAGTGAGTGGTTTAATACGGGATAGGAGATTCTTGTACAGGCCGCGGGGGGGGGAGCCATAGCAAGTTTGATATAGAGGATGGGGGGGCAGTACGACTCCTCAATGTCCACCCACAACGGTCTGTCACTTCCCCCGTGTAGGACTGTCAGTTGGGCAATTTTACAAGCGCTGAAATAGTGTACGAGATTGGGAACTCCCAAGCCGCCTTTCTGCTTGGCCCTGTAAAGCGTTCCACGATCCACACGCGGTTTACGCCCCCCCTCCCAGATAAATTTATTTAGGTGAGATTGGAGGTGTTTCAAAGCAGAGGCCGGGATGGATATCGACAGTACCCGGAAAAAATAGAATAATTTAGGGAGCCACGCCATTTTCACTGCAGCAATCCTACCAAGCCAAGAAAGGTTTAATTTGGCCCAGTTACCTAAGAAGGACCTCAGGGTCTTGAACATATTTGGGTAGTTTGCCCCGTAGAGAGAGAGTTGTAATCAGCAGCCAGCTGTATCCCTAGGTATTTAATATGCCTAGCCTGCCAATGAAAGTTGAAGGAGGCCTTAACAGTACTCAGTACTCCATCGGGTAGGGAGATATTAAGGACCTGTGATTTGGCAGAATTAAGTTGCAGGCCCGAAAGCCTTGAAAAAGAATCTATGGTTTTAAATAGGCTCGGGAGGGATATGACCGGGTCTTTGATCACCATTAAGATATTGTCAGCTGCAATACCACTATTGGCCTGAATAAGTCTGGAGAGGGGCTCAATAGCTAAGGCAAAGAGGAGGGGGGAGAGGGGACAGCCCTGCCTTGTGCCCCTACCCAGAGTGAATCGGTCAGAGGAATATCCCGAGTACCTGACGAAAGCCCCCGGATCGGCGTAAAAAGAGGAAATCCAATTCAAGAAAGATGGTCCCAAGCCCCATTTATTGAGGGCGAGTAGTTCCACGCCACGGTGTCGAACGCTTTGCGTACATCCAGCGCCAACAGCACGATTTGATATCCTTCTACCCTGGAGCAATATATTAGGTTGGCGATTTTCCTAATGTTGTCACCTGCCTGATGCTGAGGCATGAAACCCACCTGATCTTTGGAAATTAGCACATTGATAAACCCGTTAAGCCGTGCGGCCAGTACCTTTGCCAGAATTTTAACATCAACATTCATTCATACCATGTCATCTGTATTTGGTTTGGGAATCATACTTACAGCTGCTGTGAGTCGGAACTCCAGGAGGCTATTATCAAATTTGGGGCTAATGTCTGGCTACATTTTTTATAATAAAGCGTTGTAAAGCCATCTGGTCCTGGCTTCTTACTAACTTTTAAAGTCACTATGGCATCCTGTACCTCATCAATCTCAACGGGCCTATCAATGTGCTCCTTGGCGCCAGGGGGAAGGGGAGGCAAATTAAGTTGGCTGAACAGTTCTTCTGCCTTGCTTATATTTAAACACAATTTGGGTTTATATAGCTCCTCCAGCTGTTTGGAAAAAGTAGCCACCACCTTTGCTGGGTTGCTAGACAGGACTTCTGTTCTCCTAATGCGTACCGGTTTGGGTCTCAGTACGATCCCCCTAAGTCTTTTCGCGAGAGGGGTGTTGGGCTTGTTATTCCTGCGGTACCAATGGAATCTGGATTTGTTTAATTGGCGAACAGCCTCACCGGATAGGCACAGGTTAAGCTGGCTAGCTGCTTGGTTGATGCGGATCCTATTCTGTTTGGAGGCCAAGTGGTACGCGTCTGTTAACGCTAGGAGTTTTTCTTTGTAGGACGCTTTACGTCTGACAGATTCTTGCATTAATAGCCCTCTGATCACAACCTTGTGTGCTTCCCAGAGAGTGACATTTGAGCTCACTGAGCCCTTATTGAGTCGAAAGAACTCTTGAATCCCCGTGCGGACCCGCTCAAGGAGGGCCTCATCGGCCAACATAGGCTCGTATAACTTCAAGACCTCTGGGGGACTCTCTGGGTAAGGGCCAAAAGGTCAACTGAGACCAGGTCATGATCAGACCAGGCTATTGGGATAATGCTCGCTTGAGAAAGCTGGGGGAGGGAGGATTGCTGCATGAAAATGTGGTCGATCCTTGTGGATACCTTGTGGGGACATGAGTAGTGGGTGTAATCCCGTTTGGTAGGATTGAACTCCCTCCATGCATCAATCAGGTGATACTGACTTAAAATTGCCCGAAATACTTTCCCAGAGGGTCTATTCTTGGCCACCGGAGAGGATCTATCGTCCAATTGCCAATTCAGGGTATGGTGGAGGGTCTGGTTAGAGTCACCAGCTACAATGATAAACCCTTTCTCCACTTGATGGAGTCTCTTGAAGAACTCCCCCAGGAATGCATTTTGGTTTTGGTTAGGGGCATAATAGGTTGCAATCATGACTGGATAATCCTGGATCGTGCCCACGAAAATTAGGTAACGGCCCAGGGTGTCGCGTACCGCGTGTTCCAGGGAGAAGGAAGTCGAACGCTTGAAGGCGATTAGGACTCCCCGCTGCATGGTGCGCGCGGAGGCTGAATAAAACATAGGGTAGTCCGCGCTGAGAAATTTAGGGGTACCATTTTTAGTATAATGCATTTTTGGAGACATACAATGTCAGCGCGGAGCAACCTCATTTGCCTAAAGGCTTTCACTCTCTTCTGGGGGGGGGGGGGGGGCGTTCAGACCCTTCACATTCAAGGAGACTAATCTAACCGCCATCGTCCCACCAGCTTAGAACCATCGCGCACGGAGGCTCGAGAAAAAGACAAAGAAGAACAGGGAGAGAATAAAAGGATACCAATACAGAGTGTAAAAGGCTCACAATGAAGGAGAAAACACCTTCCAAACTTTAGATTCCCACCAAGGCGGTGTAATGCGTAGGGAATAACGTACCGAAGTGACGGGGCTACCAGTGGGAGACCCCATCACTAAGACACCAAACAACTGTCCCCTCTGGGGGGCCAAGAGTTTAATGCTTCCATTCCCACTGGAGAACCAGTGAGAAGGGGAGCCGAGAGTGAGCGTACGGCTGACACATGAACGTACATCAACATTAGACTGAAGCGTTTCTAACATCATGAGAGACACAGAAAAATTGCATCGGGGGAGGTGAAAAACGTGAAACATGAGACATGCTTATTCAGCTTTAAACATTAATTCTAACAAATAAACAATATAACGAACTTTAAAGATGTGAAGGAAAGAGATGGGGACTCCTTTCCGCCCCATCCTATATGACCCCCACATCAAATAAATGGTAATCCCAGGAAACAACTCTTCCAGCCGCAGCCTAAGGAAGGTGAAGGGCAAGACCCCTTGAAAAAAACACAGGGTTACCTACCCCTCAGCCCTCCCCCGCTGCCAGCTTACCAAATCTATGGATCAGTGCTGCTGATGATTTCCCGGGCATCGGGGAGTTTCTCCGCGGTTCACGCTTGTCCTTGGGCACTGGCAAAAAGGAGAGCGCTCTCTTCTTTTGAGGAGGGGCCACTTGGGTAGCGCTAGGAGGCTGTAGGCCCGCCGAAGCAAGCACCCAATCCAGTTCCTGAGGTGAGGAGGCCTCAAAATGAGTGTCCTTGTAGTTGAAAGAGATCTTAAAGGGGAATCCCAACTTATATCTGATCCCATGAGACTGTAGGATTTGGAGGGCAGGTTTCATTGCACGTCTTCTCGCTATGGTTTGGGGTGCCAAGTCCGCATAAAGTTGATATGAGAAGCTCTGGAATTTCAAGGAGCCCTGCTCATGCGCTGCAGCCATTAGTTGCTCTTTTGTACGGAAGAAATGCAGTTTGACAAGGACATCTCATGGGAGACCGTCGGCCCTCTTCTTCTGCAGGGCTCTATGTGTTCTATCTAATTCCAGTCTCTCAATTGGAAGTAATGAAACGAGTCCCTGAAACAAAGCTGTAATTGTTGATTGTAGGTCCAAGACAGGCTCCGGAACACCTCTGATCCTAATATTGGCTCTTCTGGATCTATTTTCGACATCCTCAAGCTTATGAAGTAATACCAGATTTTCCTCGCGCAATATCTCCATCATCCCTCAGCGTGGACATATCGGCCTTCTGAGTCGTTGCTTGATGTAATAGCTCCCCGACCCTTTGACCAAGTTCCTTAATATCCGCAGAGAGGGTGTTGGTAATCTGTGTTGTGATGCTCAGCGCCCACTTTTCTAGCGCTCTTTCCAACATTGCTTCATATCTGTCA
This sequence comes from Gastrophryne carolinensis, assembly GCA_027917425.1. Lineage (NCBI taxonomy): Eukaryota > Metazoa > Chordata > Amphibia > Anura > Microhylidae > Gastrophryne > Gastrophryne carolinensis. Next base: position 146,326,424 of record CM051241.1, on the reverse strand, counting down.
AGGGGAGGAGGGTGAGACTTGGGAAGGTGAGCCATGCAACGACTCATCCATACAGGATTCATCTTCTGGAAGGAGATCTGACGTATTATGAGGGTCGCTCTGGGATGCGTTAGGATCTGATAGTGTGGGGTGGTCTGGCTGCAATGCTGGTGGTGGTAGATGCTTGGACACGTCAAAGGGAGCAAACGAAGTGTGCTAGGTGGGGGGTGCTTCCACACCAGGACCGGATCTTGTCAGACTGATCTTGGGACCAAAATATTCAAGGGGTAGGAAGGACTGCGCTGGCCCTTTAAGAGATATGCTTTGCCTGATAATCTCCTTACTAAGCAGAGGGCTTGTGATGTGGGGAGATGAGGCACAGCAGTGTGGGAGGGCGGGTGGGCGCGTAATTCTCCCAGGCAGGACCGCAGCATGAGGCAGAAAGCTGCGGCCTGCGATCTCAAGATGGCGCCGGCTTTCCGGCTTCTCTTATACCCCGCCGGGTCTGCAACTCACCGGCTCGGATCTGCTGGAAAGTCAGGAAGGAAGGTCCCCTGCTGGATGCGACCCTCTGGGGCTAAAAACCGCCGGGTCACGCAGGCGGAGGAGGTCGGGACGCTCTATGGTGTGCGGAGCTGCAGGATCAAGCGTCCATTGCGGCTCCGCGTACATGTGCACTCTGGCTAACCAACTTTTCATTAACTTTAGACAGTCCATGAGCCTCACAGTAGGTGTCTGTGTGCCAAATTTGCTTCTCTGGGCCCTCACTGAATGGTAGACCAAAAAGCAGCCCAGGAGGCATGGAAATCGATGTGCCCAACTGCATACATTCTTCAAAATAACCACAAAATGGGTGTGAAATGTACCTTTGTGCCCTCTATGAATGCACAAGGCTTATTCTACACCAAAATCTACAGTCATACTTCAAGACAAAGGGGTTGATTCGGTAAGAGTTATAAAAAATCTCTAGTGAAAAAATCTTGAAAATTTCTTTGTTGCCGAATCACCAGCTAGGGAGACAATGAAAGAAAATTGCACTTTTTACTCCTAAAAAAAGTGAACTTTTTACACTGTAGTAAAAAATGCCCTTGACTTTTATGATCTAAACTGAGCATCAGTTTGGGGCTTAATGGTCATTTCTATTTTTACTGGATGGCTTTGATGCTTTTAAAAAAAGTCTTTAAAATAAATATATTAATTGTATTTAATTATAAATAGATTTTAATGCTATTTATTGAGATTTCCCTTCACTTTCTGCCTTCATGATTTCTTAAGAATAAAAACATGAAGCTATCTAAAAGCAAATGACATATTGGGATCGATTCAGAGCCTGGTGAGAAAACTTGCATCTTTTTTTGGAGCGAATATTGCCATTAACCTTCATTGTTTCGGGTGTAATTTTTTTTTTTTTTTTAATCAGCTCCCAGGCAGACAATGGAAGTAGCAATTTTCTCTCCTAAAAAGGACTGTTTTCTCACCCGGCTCTGAATCGACCCCATTGTTGCTGGTAGGACCACCAGTATGAGACACATTTACTTGGTTTACTTGGTGCTGTACCTCCTGAAGAAATCTCATTATTTCATACAATATATGCACCCAGAAGTGTGTGTTTTTTTAGCTTACAGTTTTCAGTTGGGGCATTTAGAATTTAGTTACAGAACGGGCAGAATTCCAGATATACACAGCAATGAAAAAGATGTAAACAGTGGCAAAATAAAACAAAACCTATTTCCAGAACACCTCCAAGAATGCTTAAAATCCCAGGGTCACAGTCAAGTGCTTCCTCCTGCAGTAATGAGTGTGTTTGTCAGCTGGAGTCATAATTAGTGACAATGATGGCAAGTTATAATGGTAGGGCCATTATTTTTTTATTTATTCACATAATGCTGATACATCCTCCACAGTGCTTTACTAAATATGTATAAACATTAACATCAATGCTGGTCTTTCAAAACCCAATAAAATATAATGTAATTGTTACCCTTATACAATGCAACGCTAAGAGACAAAGTAGTAAGTATCCTTATAGGACCTGACAAAAGGGGGACTCCCACCCCCTTTTGACCTGACATTTAACTTATTTTTAGGGAGCTGTATAATGTACAAATTACAGAGAGGGTAAAACAAATAATAAACTTGGAATACACAACGTATTGAGTCAAATGGGACTGAAATGCACAAACAGTGATAAAAATAAATTTTGGCCTTAGTTTTTTCACTTTAAATGAACTGAAATTACATCAATGTTTATTTGTCGCATACACGGGTCATATACAGTAGTAATATGGCATTGTGTGAAATTTTCCTTGGTGACTGACTGGAATGTCACTTTAACCTCCTTGCCTGTGTTTTGCCCTTTTGATAAAAACAGCTCTTAGGTTGAAGGGGAGGGGGGTCAGTTCATAGGGACCAGAGTTACTGATTTGCCCCTGTTTTGCACTTTTTATAAAAGTAGCTCTTAGGTTGGAAGGGGGGGTCAGTTCATAGGGACCAGAGTTACTGCCCGTGGATTAGATACTTCGGTCGCTATATTGGCCTTGAAGGGAGTGTTTTCTGGGGCTAAAGGTTCCAATCCTATTGTTGGTCTTGATAATGTTTAAGCTTGTTTTTCCCATTATTAAACTATATAACATGTTAATCAGAACACTTCACGCTTAAAGTATTTACATTTGATTCAAATATTAAGATAACACAGTTTGTAGCAAGGCACAGTTTGTAGCAAGACAGTGCTTCTATTGTAGCAAGTTCATCTGTTTAACAGTTTGTAGCAAGACTCTGCGGTTGGGTTAAGAAGACTGCTGACCCTTAAAGTGGACCAACACCCAGGATTTTCACTATCCTGGGTTTTGGTCCACCCCGATTGGGGGTGCCCCGCTGTGTGAAACCCCCCAGAACGCCCGGAAACACTCACCTCACCACGCTCCTACGCGGGCGCTCGTCCAATCAGAGCGCTCAGAGCCGCTGTGGTATGCACGTACAAGCGGCGTCCAACCACAGCGGCTCTGAGTGCTGGAGGCTGCGTCTCGCGCTTCCCTTTAACAGGGAGCACGCCCGTGCCGGCCATTCACAAACGGCCAGCGCGGGTGCGCGCCCTGCTAGAGGGAAGCGTGAGACGCGGCCGTGGGCCGCGCATGCGCCGTTGGAACGGAGTTAAGGTAAGGTTTCTGGGCTTCCTGGGGGGTTTCACCCCGCGGGACATCCCGATTTCGGATGCCCCGCGGGGAGGCATCTGATCGGCCTGGGAATCTTATAGATTCCCAGGCCGATCCCCCCTGGGTGTTGGTCCACTTTAAGATAACACAGTTTGTAGCAAGACACAGTTTGTAGCAAGACAGTGCTTCTATTTTAGCAAGTTCATCTGTTTAAAAGTTTGTAGCAAGACTCTTGGGTTTGGGTTAAGAAGACTGTTGACCCTTACTGCCACCTCACCCTTTGTGCCAGGACCCCACACGCTGTGTGCTAGGAACCTGACACACCATTGATGCTGCGGGGGCTCGGCTCCATCAGGTGAGTTACAGATCGACGGACTTGCACCAATCAGCTGCGCGGGACAAAATATGAGTACCCTTTTGTTTTTTTATTCGGCTGCTGAATCAGTTTGGAGTCACAGACTGTGTAACCTAAACATCTTTGACTGACACCCTTCAGGCTGTAATGTTTAGTCTGGTGTCTAATGTTAGAATTAATTTTATTACCCAACACCAAGTTGGAGTTACAGCTAGACTAAGTAAGACGTTATCATGTAATGTGATATAAAATAACTGTGGAGGCTTTCATCTGTCAGTAAGCCATTAACTCCCTTTGCAGCTGCTGCTTAGTAAATCATAAACTTCTAGGAAAAGCTGAAAATGTCCCAGACCTAGAAGAGAATGTTAGGCCCCGGACGTGCAGTGTAAAACTAAAATCTACTATAATGAAGCCAGTATGCTATTTGTGTACAGCATGACTATGTTAATCTATACCCATCAGATGTGAAAGCACTGTCTGTTAGAACAGTCAATTCCTGTTTAAGGGCAGTATGTTTTGCACATATAAGTTTAGGTGCTGGGAAACAGTTTAGGTCAGGGGTGCTCAACCTTTTGAAGAGCACGGGCAACTTAAATGATTTGGAACCTGGTCTTTGGCCACAATGAATAGGTTGAGAATTGTCACATTTGAAATTGCATGATGAAGATTTACTACAACAATCAGGATACTCATTGCATTCACAAACTCTACTTGTATATCCTTCAATCACACCTCTACATTCATATGTAACAATCCCCACAGGCTAGCAATGCACATACCAATTGGCTTACCTTTCTGAATATATGGGGTCTGTTATTTATAGCCCTCTTCCATCAGTCCCACATCTTAACCATTTTTCCAAAACTCAACCCATTTAAACTCCCACCAATGCTAAGCATACAGTTATTATAGAAAAACTATTTTACCAAATTATTCCACCAAAGATTTCACCCAGGGATAGTGTACAATCAATGCCCCTCCTTTATCACTCTCCATGCAATCTGTACAGAACCCCTATTTAACTACCTTTACATGCCACTTTCCCTCCCACTTTCCCCACAACAGGTCAGGGGCCACATCAGGCGGCTATAGGGGGGCCACATGTGCCCAGGCCGCAGGTTGAGAATGTGTAGTTTAAGTTGTTAGGGGCTGTATTTGGGATTGGGTTAGAGTCGTGCTTAGAAGTTGGTATAATGTTACATTTAGGTTAAGAGGTTTGGTTAGTTTTCATGGCCAGGGTAATTGATAAGATAGTTCAGGGTGGTACAGTAATAATTTCTGTATAGGGGGCATCAAAAACTTGCTTTGATGGGGCACAGTCATGTATAACTGACATTATTACATGTGTAATTAGATTTAGTGGTTTGGTTAGGTGTTAGAGTCAGGCTTTTGAGTTTGGGTAACATTATTGGGTAGATTAGATGTTAGGGTCAGGTTAATGGGTTTGGATTAGTGTTAGAAATTGTCACCAAATTTAGCACCCAATATTGTGTCCAAAAGACTGAGTTTTAGGCTAGAGTTTTTGAGGATGATCTAAAGAGTACATTAAGCACGGGGGTCTAGTTAGTGCTATGTTTAGGTGTGTCAGGAATGTTCCTGTGGCCATAATGGGAGCCCTCCAGGATCTACTGTGTGAGTGTTCACATCTCAGCATGTGTCCCACCATTTGCCCTGGAACCGGAAGTGGCGTCAGCCCGGCACCAACTTCCTTAAAAGGCGGGGCCCAGCCTGCAATTTGCTGTCTTGTCAGCTAAACCCTGGATCTGGATCCTGTGTTCTGCTTCCCTTCTACTTCTTGGACTGACCTTCGTTGTGACCCCGGCTTGTTTCCTGACCACCGAACCGTCGCTGCTTGCTCTGACCTTCTGCGCGCTGACTTCTCTGAACTTTTGCCGCCAGGCCTTAACTTTCACAAGTCCACCATTCAAGAATCTACGCTGCCAGCCCTGGCTACCCTCCTGTCTGACTACGCCTTCGCCTTGTCCTTCTGTACCGCACCTTATCATATTGGGGAGCTTTCGACCATCTGGGACAATAGGGTTGATTCAGAGCCTCTTTCACATGCACTTTCGCATGTGTCTGTGTACGTTTTGTGAGTTTTTACATGCTTTTTCTGGATTTTCGTTACTGTTTCCAGCACGAATACGCGCTTTCATTGGTCGTATGTTTATCAACAAATTTTCATTATGTCGGGCAACTTACGTTATTGGTATGGGCTTGTGCATGATTCAGAGCCTTGATTGCCAATGACCACAAACGGGTTTGTTTCCGCTCAACTTACGGGGTCATTTTGTAGGAGAAAGCTATCTGTCGATATGTTTGCTGAGTACATTGAGGAGTACGAGCGCTTGCAGCTTAACGGCATGATCTGTATCACCATGGCCGAATCCAGATTGCACCGCGCACGCATGGACATCGATCGCATGCATGACGTTGAGCTGTTCGAGCTGACCTGACTTAACCGCGTTTCCCTCCATAACTTGTATAATGAGCCGCGGCCATGGTTAGCCCGCACCACAAGGAAGGGGCATGCAATTTCAGGTATGACCAAGATGCTTGGCTGCCTGCAATTTTTGGCGAACGGCTCGTTCCAGAGGCTGGGTGCCCTCTCCGTGGGGATGTCCCAGCCTACTGCACACTAAACAAGTTTTTGGATGGCATGGCTACCCTGTGTCAAAAATACATATATTCCCCTGACAACATGGTAGCCTGGAATGCGCTTAAGTTGGGTTTTTTTGATCTAGCCGACGTGCCCAACGTCATGGGTGCAATCGATTGAACCATGTTGCGTTGGTGCCTCCAGCAGCTGATGAATATCTATTTAGGTATGTGGTTTAGGTTACCATTATGACTTGTATTAACTCATTGAATCACAGTATGTTTTAATGTATATATAAATCAATCATTTTCATGTAGCCCTTAAGTAATCATTTTCATGTAGCCATTAACTAATCATTTTAATGCAGCCCTTAACTAATCATTTTAATGCAGACTTTAACTAATCATTTTCATGCAGACCTTAATGATTCCTTAGCATGTAGAGCGTAATTAATCATTTTCATGCAGACCATAAGTAATCATTTTAATGCAGACCTTAATTACTTTAACAATAAGGGTCCCTTCTTTTGTGGGGTTTAACTTGGTTATTTGCTTGATGTGTTTTTGTGTACTAAATACCTGTATTTCTGCTCTTACAGGAACCGGAAGATGGGCCACTCCATAAACGTGCAAGCTGTGGTTGGCCCGGACCTTCGGTTCCTAAGTGTGATGGCAGGGTTTCCCGGATCCACCCATGACGCCTATATCCTGAGAAATTCGAGCCTGTATGGTCGATTTGAATCAGGAAATTTGTCTGGTGTATGGCTGCTGGGTAAGTTTTGAGAAATAATTTCATTAGCCTTTCACTGTATGACTATGAATCTTTTTGGATAACCCTGTCTCAACATATGGATTTTCTTTCCCTCTGATGACATGATATACAATGTAGCTAAGAAGTAGACACTAACTTGGTGTTTTCTTATTTTCAGGGGATTCTGGTTACCCACTACTGCCATGGCTAATGACCCCAGTCCTGCGGCCTCAGACTCAGGCCCAGGAGGGCTATAACCGGGCCTATCGAAAGACCCGGGCTGTTGTGGAGAGGGCCTTCGGCCTGCTGAAAAGCAGATTTAGCTGCCTGGACCATACCGGGGGGGCCCTGCAGTATGACCCCAACAAGGTTCTAAAGATCATAATAGCCTGCAGTGTCCTACATAATTTTGCGATAATGCAGCAAGTCCCCTGGTATGTTGACGTGTCCCCCTCTCCAGCCACCACGGATATTCCAGACGAGTTATATGAGGGCACCCAGAGTGCTTCTGGGCAATCCATCCGGGACCATCTGATTTTTTTCTTACATTTTTTTCTTTTGCCTTAATTTATATTATTTATTTGTGATGTAACAAATTTCTATGATTTATACTTTCATTTGCTTATCTGTACATACTAATTAATACAAAAAAACTTTTGAACAGATTTGAGCGTAATTTTTATTGTCAAATATTTCTTTTAACAACACTCATCTTTTTGTAATCAAAGAGATCAGAAATGGCTAAAAATAACACAGAGCAAAGAACGTTCATTCAAATAATTTACTATTCCATAGAGGAATTAGGCGGGAAAGGGCACTCACAGCCTACGAGGACAACCACTAGGCAAAGGAAGGATCCATTGGGCCAGACTCCAGCCCCCTCTACATCCTGGATAGCCAAGGAGACTTCCTCAAGCCAAAATGCTCCTGTCCCACAACATACAGAACCACAGGGAGCACTAGTATTAAGGGCAAGGGGAACAGTAGGGCAGGAATCCCTAGGCCCACAACAACACCCTCTCCAGCTCAAGGCTATTTCAGCATTACAATGTAGCGAGCCCTGAGTCACCGTGCAGCTCTGCGGCTGCAAGTTATAGGGCCAGCCAGCCTATGACACCCAGCCCCCAAGCAAGTCCAACACAATCCTTTCAGAGCAAAAGTTGTAGCTATTAGTGGGGTGTTAGCCAAGAATGTCACCAACTATTCCACTCACTCAGGATGAGGCAGCCAGGATCTCTTCAGGCCTAAACCTGCTGCGTGGGAGCTTGAGCGGTGCTTTTCTGGGCCCCAAACTATGGCATTGGCAAGTGGGGTTTCTGAGCACTATCATGAGCTGTATGGGAGAAATTCTAAAGCCACCAGCAAAGGCACAAATACACAAATATGGGTGGATATCACCAGACAGGTGAATAGTGTGGGGATGGAGAGGAAAGATGTGGAGCAAATACAACGCTAATTCTTAATATGGTGGATTCCCATAATAAGGCTGTTGTTGCCCTTGTAGGATGGCCAACACCTGTGCATGTGTGGCATTCATCATCTGCCACTGCTCCAGCATCTGCCTGTTGCTAGTCCTAATTTCTTCCAGCAGGGTGGTGAAGTTGTTATTGAAGTTTTGGAAGTGTGATGACAGCTGCTCATTTAATCTTTGGTTTACTTCCCTAAAGTTGCGGCTGTCATTGCGCCATGCTGTCTCCAGGATCTGCACACGCCTCACCTGGATGACATGGCGACGTGGATGAGGGCATCCTCCACTTCCCTGGGTTTGGGCGCGTACAGATGATGGAGGTCTAGGCCTAGCAACAGGAGCAGATATAGTAGGCACATCCTCAGCAGCAAAGCTAGCACATGGCACAGTTGGTTCTGTCTGTTGCTGCTGGCCATGCAGGTCTGCCAGAGGGCGTGATTGACTCTGCTGCAGAGGATTTGTGGGCGGCTACTGCTGGGGCAGTGGCAGATTATGTTGCTGGGTTGGCATTTGTGGGGGCATGGTAATGTTCTCCTCCTTCTCCTCCATATGGTGTATTGCATCCATTAGGGGTAGTGTCTGTAGGGACAGGAAAAAAATAGTGTGAGATAGTTGCCAGCAGCCACCAGTTAGTGGACATTACACTTACCAGATCCAGCTGGTCCTGTGTAGAATATGTTGGACTGGCTGGCGGGACGTGGTGGCAGCGGGCAAACAGGTGGAGGGTTGCGTATTTGAGTATTTTGAGGAGCTGAAATGTAACAGTAAAGGCAAGTTAACACATAAACATACCTTGTGTACCCATAGGAGTAGCTAGGCTTTAGGGCACCCGGGCCAAACTTTCTAAATGGACTCCACCACCGTTTTTTCCCCTTTGGCGGCCCCCTGGGAGCGTGCCCCTCCCTGCTCCCCCCTAGCTACGGCCCTGTGTGGTCCTAGGCTCCTAGGAATGAATCTGGACACAGTTCAGGCAAGGATTTTCCTTCCTCAACAGAAGGTGGATGGTCTGATTGCACAGGTTCAGTTCCTGCTATCTTGTCATCATCCCTCCATCAGGCAGGGGATGCAGCTGGTGGGCCTGATGGTGGCGTGCTTCGAGGCGGTCCCTTATGCTCAGTTCCACTTGAGGCCTCTGCAACTCCACCTCTTGTCAGTGTGGGACAAGGATCCAGCATCCCTGGACAGGGTCTGTGTGCTCTCCCCTCTGGTCAGGGGGTCCCTCTCGTGGTGGATGGACTCAAGGAACCTGTTGGGGGGGCAGATCCTTTCTTACCCCTTCCTGGGAGACGGTCACCACGGATGCCAGTCTGTCAGGTTGGGGGGGTTTCTGGAAGTCCCTGCGGTTCCAGGGGAGGTGGGGCCCTCAGGAGGCCCACACACCTATCAATGTCTTGGAACTGCGGGCGATCAGATTAGTTCTGGCTCAGTTCACTACTCACCTTCGAGGCCTACCTGTTCAGGTGCGCTCGGACAACCAGACGGCAGTTGCCTACATCAATCATCAGGGAGGGACCCAGAGCAAGGGGGCCCTCCAGGAAGTGTCTCTGATTCTGAGCTGGGCGGAGTCCAATGTTCCCTGCATATCAGCTGTGTACATCCCGGGGGTGGAAAATCTCCTGGCAGACTCTCTGAGCAGGGAGAATGGTCCCTATGCAGCAGGGTGTTCCAATCTCTGTGTCACCGTTGGGGCCAACCAGATGTGGATCTGTTTGCGTCCCGTCACAATCACAAGCTACTGGCCTTTGTCTTCCTGTCCCAGGATCCTCTGGCCTTGACCACGGATGCTCTAGCAATGTCATGGCAGGACTTTCAGTTTCTGTATGTCTTCCCTCCATTCCCCCTGCTGGGCAGGGTTCTGTGCAAAATTGCTCTGGAAGGGGTGCCAGCAATTCTGGTGGCCCCCAGGTGGCCAAGAAGAGTGTGGTTCGCAGATGTGGTGCAGCTGGCAATAGATCAGTACGCTCTGCCCATGGTGCCAGATCTGCTCACTCAGGGCTCACTACGCGATCCCAATTTACAAACTCTAGCTTTGACCGCCTGGCTGCTGAAACCTCCATCTTGATGGAGAAGGGGCTGTCTTCCTCTGTTGTGCATACCTTGATAAAGGCTAGGAAGAAGTCTTCTTCTATTTATTGCAGGGTTTGGCGTGCCTACATTGACTGGTGTGAGTCTAAGTCTCTTCCCTGTCGTGTGTTCTCTATTCCCAGGATGATGGGGCTCCAACTTAGTACTCTAAAAGGTCTGGTTTCTGCCCTGGCTGTTTTCTTCCAGAAGTCCTTTGCTCAGCATTCTCTGATTAGGACATTTTTCCAGGGGGTCACTCATGTGCGTCGCCCACGTAAGACTATGGTGCCTTTTTGGGATTTGAACTTGGTTTTGTCAGCCTTGCAGGGTGCTCCTTTTGAACCTGTGCAGGATGCTTCCCTGGCCATTCTTTCTCTCAAGGTCGTCTTTATGGTGGCTATCACCTCTGTTAGGTGTGTGTCTGAGTTGGCGGCGCTTTCCATTCAGCCCCCCTACTATGAGAGACACAAGGACAAGGTGGTGTTTCGCTTCAAGCCAGATTTTCTGCCTAAGGTAGTGTCTGCCTTTTGACATTTGAATCAGGACATTGTTCTCCCTTCATTGTGCCCTAATCCTAGTAATGCTAAGGAGAGGGTTTTGCATTCTTTGTGGTTAGGTGTCTGAAGTACTATCTGGTGGCTCCTATCAGCAAATGGATCCGTCAGGCTGTGATTCAGGCCTATTCTGCTAAGGGGAAGAATCCTTCCTTCCGCCTTACTGCTCATTCTACTCATGCTATTGGTGCTTCTTGGGCCTTTCAGCACCAGGCTTCTGTTGAACAAGTTTGCAAGGCCGCTACTTGGTCTTCTGTTCATACCTTTTCAAAGTTTTACAAGGTTGATGTTAGGGCCTCAGCTGATTCTGCTTTTGGCCGAAAGGGTCTGCAGGCAGCAGCCGTTTAAACTGTCTGCTGTTAACTTGGGGATCCCACCCTACTTTATGGACACTGCTATTGGATGTCCCGATAGTAAGTACTATATCTGGAGCAGGACGTACTGTATAATAAGAATAATACAATTCTGTGATTACTCACCTGTAGAATTGGTATTATGAGTATACAGTATGTCCTGCTCCACCCCACCCTTGGTTTTGCATTATCTTGGATCCACTGTATGGTAATTGTTATCATTGTTATAGTTACTAGTTTGGGTTGTTTTAATTCTCCCGGCTTTTCGTTAACTGCTTTTCAATGCTGAGGATTTGTGGGAGGTCCCTGGGTATTTGAGGGTCCGGGAGGAGCCTATTTTCGATGTCTCTGCAATCCAGCGCCATCTGGTGGAGTAATACCCGATAGTAAGTGCTATATCTGGAGCAGGACGTACTGTATACTCATAATACCAATTCTACAGGTGAGTAATCACAGAATTGTATTTTTTCATTTCTCAACAGACTCAGATCTGGAGCAGTGGCATGCCCCAGAGAGGAGGCTGCTTCCCCAAGCTCAAGTCGTCCACCAGCCTAGTAAGTTTGTAGTCTACTTATTTGAACTATAACATAGCTTCATCAACAGGTATAAAAAACCCCTAGCTTATTAAATTAGCATAATTACATATGGCCTCATCCCTAGCCTATTAAATTAGCATAATTACATATGGCCTCATCCCTTTGCTTGAACATTACTAATATTTCATTCCACAGCTATGAAAAATGTATATACCAAATATTAATTCTTGCTTCCTTTTCACAGCAACCCCACGGGAGAGACTCTAAAATTTGACGGCAACCATCTATAGGCTGGTGGGTGACATCCAGAAGCTGACTGCTTCATTGGGGACCAGTGAAGAATAGATTCCTGAGGCCTGCCACATGTTGTTAACACGTTTTTGTAACATTTGTTACTATTTTATATTTAAAAAAAAAAAAATTACATTTTTAAAATTTGAAAATCTTTATATTTTTAGAATTAAAAAAAATATTTCTACAGAAAAGTTAAATTTGCTACAACTAAAATATTAAAAAAAATAATAAATATATTTATACTTAACCATATTTCATGTTTATTTTGTGATAAGCAATAAACATTTAATGCATTAACACATCCAATAAAGAACATACAGCAGAAGACATCAAGAAGGAATAGAAAACCAAGAAGAGAATGCAGAACATTAAGGTAAGCATGAATGCCGGGAGATGTTAAAAACAGGAACCGCGAGTGAGTTCAGGTAACCATTAATGCCGGGAGATGTTAAAAACAGGAACCGTGAGTTCAGGTAAGCATTAGTGCTGGGTGATGTTAAAAACAGGAACCGCGAATGAGTTCAGGTAAGCATTAATGCCGGGAGAACATCTAAACATGAACCGCGAGTGAGTTCAGGTAAGCATTGGAGCAGAAGTGAGTGAGAGAATAGTTGAGACGGGGGACATGAATGAGATAAATAGCTGCGCGCATGCGTACATGCATGCAAACATAGCAGCTTTCCAACAGATTTCCTAGAGAATTCCGTTTGGACGTATATTTAGAGAAAGATTCATGCATGCTGAATCTAACGGGACACACAAAACGCTGAAAAACGGTAGTATACAAGGTTTACTAAGTAACGTAAATGTAAACCTCGTCCTCTTGACGACGCAACGAGAGCAAGAAAATGACATTCTCATTGGCATACGCAGCTACGAACAGTAAACAGAAGGCTTCCAATGGAGGCTCTGAATCATGTGTACGCACATACGCATATGGAAAAAAAGTGTAAAATACACAGAACGAGCGAAAATACAACACGGTTTTGAGGAGGCTCTGAATCAGGCCTATTTTCCTGGTGGCACCTGCAGCTCAGTTTGACCTCCCTTGCAGGGAAAAAAATAAACAGCCGCAGGGAGGGGCCTTTTATAGGGCGAGTCAGATGATGATGCTCTTCCCAGCAATGGCAAACAAGAAAGAACCCAGGAGTGATCGGCAGATCCAGAAGGTTGATTCAGAGAGACATAAAATAATTTTTTGTGTTGATTTTTTTTTTTTTAATTTTCCCGCTTGCGTATGAGTGTAAGAGTGATTCTAAGCATGCATCACAAGCCTTCAGTAAAGTCTTCGTCCGTTCGTATGCCAACGAGAATGTCATTTTTCAGCTTTCGTTTTCCGTTTAGGTTACTCATGAAACAATGTAGGCTTCTGTTTTTGGCCTTTTTCCAACGTCGCCTCGAACTAATCATTTACGTTTCCCGTTAGATTCTGAATTCCTTTTTCTATAAATAAACGGGCAGTCGAAAATCGTTACGACCTTACGCCTGGGCACTACAAAATGAACTCATTCTTGTGCTCGTCTACATATTTTGTTCACTCACTTCTGCTACAATGCTTACCTAAATCACATCGCGGTCTCATTCTTCTTCCATTTCCCGCACCTAAAGCTTACATTAATCACATCGCGGTCTCATTCTTCTTCCATTTCCTGCACCTAATGCTTACCTTAATCACATTGCGGTCAGTATATTCTTCCATTTTCCGCACCTAATGCTTACCTTAATCACATCGCGGTCAGTATATTCTTCCATTTCCCGCACCTAATGCTTACCTTAATCACATCACGGTCTGTATCTTCTTCCATTTCCCGCACCTAATGCTTACCTTAATCACATCGCAGTCTGTATCTTCTTCATTTTTTATTTTTGGCTTTTTCCTACGTTTTGCTGTAACCAACCCTTAATGAATGTATTTTGAATAGAAACTGACACAGAAACAAGTTTAGTTTTTTTTAAAAATTGTTGAAAGTACAAAAGGGTTTTTTTTTTGTTTATAAAAAATTTAAAGCTTTATAAATATTTACATTTTTTACAAATTTTAAAAACCAATAAAACTATATACAAAGCAATGGCAGGCCCCAGAAAATTATTCTTCACCTGTGGTCCCCCACGAATCGCGCAGCTCCTGCATCTCGCCCACCAACCGAAACACAGTGGCACTGATTTGTGCCAATCTGGCACGTGCTGTGTCTGTTCCAAGTAGAGAAAAAAAATTATTGTTCTGCAAATACATGTTTAACAGCTGTGGATGGAATGATTATTAGGTTGCAAGCTAACTCATGAGGCCATATGTCATTATGCTAAAGCAATTCTTAAAGGAAGAGGCCATATGTCATTATGCTAAGGCAATTCTTAAAGGAAGAGGCCATATGCCATCATTATGCTAGGCAATTCTTAAAGGAAGAGGCCATATGTCATTATGCTAATGACATTGCCAATGGATTTAGGTTGATTGATGATGATGTCATTTCCCACATAATCCAAATATTTACATTACAACTTACTTCGGTGGTAGGCGACCTCTGCTTGGGGGACCATCCTACGGCCTGGGGCCTGCCACTGCTGGGAATGTGAGGCTGTAGAGACATTTAAAATAGGCTCACTTCTAATGTCTGATTCTCTTAGAATGTGTGTGTGACATCACCCATCTTCTCCATGTTCCTCCTGGGCATGATCTGCTGCAGTCTCTGTTCCAGATCCTTCACCCGCTACATATTCATCTAGAAAAAGAGATTAAGGGAATCAGCTTTGCTTTTAATAGCATGTATGTGTGTGGGGTTACATTAAGAGTCACATACCAGAGGCTAATGGCTCCTTCGTTTGGTATGACTCCCTGCCCACGCCGTGATGCCCCTCCTCTGTAGAAAGGTCCAGGGGCTGGTCTGACGCCGCTACAGAGGAGGGGTAGGAACTTGGCCCTAGAGATCCACCACCTTCACTTGCTGCTGCAGATTCATGCAGCACTGGCCGGACTGCGTGTCTCCGGGTGCGTCTGATGCAATACTCCATTTCCAACACTAGAAAAGAAAAGCATTTATAAATAAAGGCCTGCCTTCTGTATTTGTTACATCTAGCATGCAATCGGTATGTACTTACTTGGGAAATGGAGAGCAAAAAATTGCCGCACCCGGAGCATGTGGAGTCGTTTAAGGTCCAACAAGTGCTGCATGATCTGCATATGGGTGGTGGTGTCCGTCTCCTGTTGGATCCGGGCCACGATCTCCAGGGACACGTTCCTCTTCTCGAATGCGTTGGACAGGTAGTCGTACCTGCGCTGAAGCATAGTCTAAAAAACACAAAAAACAAAATATTTGTTAGATCAAACTGCATACAAATATCTGTCACAATTAGATCAGTTGACTAAATGACATTCCCAAACACATTTCTAGCCTTAAACTATCCTTCTAGGTGCTAGTGAGTTGGTTTGCACATGTGCGCACTAACTTCTGTTTTGCACGGAGTTTAAATCACTTTTAAAAACAACTGTTTCTTCTTGCACTTCCTTAAGGCCTATGCATGCATTTAGATGGCAAATCAACGTCCTTACAATACACTTACGAGCATAATCAGCTCTTGTTGTTGGCGGGTGAAGATCGTGGGGGCCATCTTGTTTCTTGTCCGCAGCAGATAAGTAATGCCCCAGCGGTTCCACACGGCCGGACGCACGCGTACGCGAACGCTTAAGCGTCATAATATTTAAAGCGTCATGGACACACAGCTCATCTCTTTGAGATTGTCAGCATGGCACCCAAAAAAGCGAGCGGAAAGCAAACAGCAGCAAAGGAGGCCAAGACCAAAAGGCCACAGCGGCATGAGGACACTTCATCCTCCAGACCGAGCACTCGATCGCACCAAGCGACTAGCAAGTTGCGTGAAACTTGGCCACCACAAGGCGACATTGCCCACAAATCCAGCAACATCCAAAACAGAACACCCTCTCCTGCTCCCCGCGCAAGCACATCCCATGAGAAACGGAGCACCAGTTCAAAGGGGCCCAAAAAAGCAGAGGGCCCGAAGCCCCAGCCCAACAAGCATACCCTCTCTTGCTCCCCGCGCAAGCACATCCCATGATAAAGGGAGCACCAGTTCAAAGGGCACAAAGAAGCAGAGGGCTCAAAGCCCCACCCCCCCAAGCACACCTCTCCTCCTCGGACACATTTGCCACCGTCACAGATGGAAACCAGCAAGACCTATGCAACATCCACGCCTGGAAGTTTGGTGGCCACCCAGTCCTAATGCGAGTCCAGTCCAGTCTTTTTCCAGCCATGTGATACCCAATTCATCACCACAGAGCCAGCCTAGAATGTCCCCCGAATTGCCACCAAACACAGATGAGCCAGAAGACCAACCATTAGGCCGACCATTGCGGCGAGACCAGTTGAGTGGCCGGTTTGGGGAGGCACAAACCCTAGCATTGGCAAGTGGCCTCACACTTCATTATGATGAGCTATTTGGGCGACATTCCAAATCAACCAGCAAAATGAGAAAGACCCAAATCTTGGACGAGCTCACCAGACAGGTCAATGCAGCGGGGGACGAGAGGAAAGATGTGGAGCAGAAAAATATCTGACCTGAAGTATGCAGCACGGAAGAAACAGAATAAACGGCACAATCACAGGTACATATTTGAGTTGTGCATTTTGCTGCTTGTTGTAGTGACCACAATGCCCAAAATTTGTTAACCTCTATTTTTCAGCTTACAAACTGGAGGAGGCTTCCCCACCAAATTACAATGTACCAGAGCTGAAGAAATGGTCCTGGCATTAATACACCTCGTTGCATTAGAGGGCCTCTCTGGCAGACAGGACACGGACATCCATACCATTTCTGCAGGTTAGTAATGTTTGTTTGAATGTGAAGTATTGTAAACGTGTGAAATGAGGCTCACGGGCAGATATGAACACATGCCCCTAGGGAGTGGCTTTGAGGGGAGGTTACTGTTTTAGGCGGGTGTTTAATGTCTGAGGAATGGCCTTCATGATGGACACTATCCCAGGGTGCAGTAGTTAATGGTCCTTAAAAAGGTTTGCAAGCCATACATGACCTTTGACAGTATTTCTGCTCACTATTAATCTATTTATCTTACCAAAGCACTGAATGTGATGTGGATATAGTCAATAATAGACAACACTTACTTCTTTGCCTTTTTACCACTGGGTTTGTAGCTGTGCTTTGGTCAGACAAACTTGAGCTGGGGTCAGGGAAAGGTCTACATAAGAAGAATGCACTGAAGCCAAATGCTATTTGCAAGCTGACTGTGGGCCCCTAATGCGCAATTTGGGTTCTGTAAAGCCTCCTAACATGCAGTACATGCATGTTTGTATTATTTAAGGTGACCAATCTGTAGGTACAGGGTGAGGCATACATATAAGAGATACTGACATTCATTGTGAAGGTCAACTTGGACCATTGGGGGAGTTGTCATTCCTGCTTGGCCACGTGTTTTCTAAAGCATATGTACTAATCCAGCTCATCAATGGATGTTTGTGTGTTTACGTGCCTTTTACTTTTAAACCCAGCACAGCATCCAGCCTCTGGAAGTGTGGAAGCCTCCTCCAGTTTGAGCACGCCGTCTACTTCCCAGCTGCCTAGGACACAGGAACAGATATATAGGGTAAGTGGACTTTGATGAAACTGCTGATGCATGTGAATGCACATGAGTAATTTTGAACCAAAAGATATTTAGGGCTAAATTTGAAACACTTTTTCACATGTCCCAACAGACTCCCACACTGATGGATGTAATCCAGGAGATGGAGGAGGAGGAGGATGCCAGCCGGATTGCACCTTCGGAAACTACCCCCCTGAAACCTAATCTGCCACTGCCCCAGCATCCTACTGCACCAAATCCTCTGCAGCAGAGTGAAGCTGGACGCATGCTGCCAGCCCATCATGGGCAGCAGGCTGAGACTGAGCCTACAGTCCCCAGTGGTAGCTCTGCTGCAGAAGTTTTGCCGAGCACATCTGGGACTGTTGCTCGCCCTAGAGCTCCAGCATCTGCAGGTGCTCAAACCTGGGGAAGTGGAAGACGCAGTCAACAACGTCGACCAGTTTCCCAGGGCAGGCGCGTGCCGATCCTAGAGTCAGCATGGCGTCATGACAGCTGTTACTTTCGGCAGGTGACTCAACGAACAACAGAGCAGATTACTGCACAATTCGAGAATTTCAATAATACATTCACCAACATGCTGACTGAATTTAGGACGAGCAACAGCCAGATGTCTGAACAAATGGCCAACTTAACCACACAGATTGCAGGACAAATGGCAAACTTAACCACACAGATGGCAGAACAAACGGCCGCCTTAAATGCAAACTTCACTGCCATGCATTTCGAACTAGCAACAGACAGATGCTGAAGCAGTGGCAGATTATGAATGCCACACATGCCCAGGTGTTGGGCCACCTCCAAGGCCCACCCCAACCTTATTATGGGCAACATCAATTTTAAGATTTATTTGACCTGGATCTGCTCCACATCTTTCCTCTACATCCCCTACATCCTCTACATGGCCCAGCTGAGAGGGTGTGTATGTGGGCCTATGTATTCCTGCCCGACTATTCCCCTGGAAATTGTTGCTCCCTATGGATCTTGATGTTGGTGGGCGGGGAAACTTTGGGCTGGAGTCAGTTACTTTATAACTCCTGGATGTGGCCAATTGCTAGGGGCCAGGAGTCTGCAACAATTTATAGTTATGTTTTACAATGTATGTACATTTTTAGTCTGCAAGTGCCCTTCAACTAAAAATTGACATATTTGTATAAAATATATTGAATGTGACTTTAGCTGTTCTTGCCTAAGTTGATGCAATAATGTTTGGGTTGTTTGGATATTAATGAAGGTTTTTAAGGACAAACATGAGCATAAAAAATGCATGAGGCACAAATCAGGTGTAAAATTTTTAGTAATTAACTCATTACTATTTTTGGGGGGAAAAAGAAAAAGGCCTTCACAGAGGAAAATCAGAGTCAAAACACACAATAACATAAACAAACAAACAAAACAAATGTTAGGAAAAATAGCCTGAAATCAAATGTGCCCGCACTGATTGGCCAGAGGCACTAGGTGTGCCATCGTAAAGGTCATCTGCCTCCAGGCTGGGTGGAGAGGGGGGCAGATCCACATACCGGGGGACATGCTGCATGATAGCAAAATTATGAAGCACACAGCATGCAAGTATGATGTTGAAGACCTTGTTGGGGTCATATTGCAGTGCCCCCCCGGTATGGTCCAAACAGCGAAATCTTGTCTTCAGGAGTCCAAAGGCCCTCTCTACTACGGCCCGGGTTTTCCCGTGGGCACGATTGTATGACTCCTGGGCCTCATTCTGGGGCCGAAGAATGGGCGTCAGCCAGGGAAGAAGCGGATAGCCAGAATCCCCTGAAAGAATCACAAAATACTTACATAAATTACACATTCTAACCAACATTATTGTTTAAAGTGGTCGCTCACTCTGAATAAGAGCCTATCTTATATGTTTCCCACACCCTGTACATATAGATTGCTCACATTAAAAATCATCCTACTTGCATCTACTGCAAGGGGGGAAAAAACAGCCATAGGTTAAGACATGGGTCATCAACTATATTCATAGGCATACAGTGAAAAGGGAATGATGTAATTTGAGGAAACGTACCAAGGAGCCATCCACCTGATAATTCTCCAGACTCAAACCGACGGAATAATCCGGAGCTCCGCAAGATGTAAGCATCATGGGATGAGCCTGGATACCCGGCGAGGACACTAAGGAATCGCATGTCCGGGCCAACCACTGCTTGGACATTCAGTGAGTGGCCCATCTTGTGGCTCCTGAAAAAAAAAAAAAATTACAGCAAGCCAAGGTAAACAACTCAAACACTCCTAACACCCTAAAAAACATGTTCTACAATCCAAATAACATTAACAAAGTACATAAGTAGTTTAAATAACCAAGATTATATGCATGTGGGAGAAAAGAAAGATTAACATTCTAATGACTAATTAAGGTCAACATTAAAATGGTTTGATAAGGCCTACATGAAAAAAATTGATGAAGGTATGCATTGTAAAGG
This sequence comes from Gastrophryne carolinensis, assembly GCA_027917425.1. Classification (NCBI taxonomy): domain Eukaryota; kingdom Metazoa; phylum Chordata; class Amphibia; order Anura; family Microhylidae; genus Gastrophryne; species Gastrophryne carolinensis. The sequence continues at coordinate 146,306,268 of CM051241.1, read as the reverse complement.
GGTTCACAGGGACACTTTAGAAGGAGGGATTAATAGATACATTGTAAAGTGGTTCACAGGGACACTTTAGAAGGAGGGATTAATAGTTACATTGTAAACTGGTTCACAGGGACACTTTAGAAGGAGGGATTAATAGATACATTGTAAACTGGTTCACAGGGACACTTTAGAAGGAGGGATTAATAGATACATTGTGAACTGGTTCACAGGGACACTTTAGAAGGAGGGATTAATAGATACATTGTGAAGTGGTTCACAAGGACACTTTAGAAGGAGGGATTAATAGATACATTGTAAACTGTTTCACAGGGACACTTTAAAAGGAGGGATTAATAGATAGTTACAATACTCGTTGGCTGTGGGAGGGACCAATGCAACGTGGGTGCAATTGATCGCACCCATGACATTGGGCATGTCGGCGATATTAAAAAAATCCCAACTTAAGCGCGTTCCAGGCTACCGGAAAGGAAATATATTTTGGACTAATGGTAGCCATGGCATCCAAAAACTTGGATAGCGTGCGGCTTAGCGTAGGCTGGGACATCCCCACGGATAGGGCACCCAGCCTCTGGGACAAGCCGTTCGCTAAAAATTGCAGGCAGCCAAGCATCTTGGTCATACCTGAAATTGCTTGCCCCTTCCTTGTGGTGCGGGCTAAGCATGGCCGCAGCTCACTATACAACTTATGGAGGGAAGCGCGATTAAGTTGGGTCAGCTCGAAAAGCTCAACGTCATGCATGTGATCGATATGCATGCGTGCGCGGTGCAATCTGGCCTCGGCCATGCTGACACATGCAATGCCTTGGAGCTGAAGGCGCTCATATTCCTCAACAAAGCCGCAATACATGGTCAAGCAATCCGAGGCAAAAATGGTCCCGTAAGTGGATCGCAAATGAAACCGTTTTATAGGGCGGTGGTCCCTCAACAATCAGGTCTCAGAATCAGACGCAAGCCCACCCCAATAACGTAACTTATCTGAACTAACGCAAATTATCAGATTTAGATCCGAAAATGATGCGAACTAACACAAATGATCAGATTTCGATCTGTACCTTGAAAGTGCATATACGCATTAGCGGGAACGAACATACGCATGGAAAAAGTAACGTAGAATCCAAAAAACATGCCAAACACACACAAAAACATACACAGACATATGCGAAAGTCCAGACGTATTTGTCTCTGAATCGAGCCTCAGATGCGGAAGCACAAGACTCCGATCCCCTTCCACCCCCCCACCAAGCCCGCTGTTCACTTCTGGCTGTCAGTGTCAGCGCGGCGGTGATTGGCATGGGACACAGAGCTTGCTGATGGATCAGAGGTAAGTAAAGAAAAAGAAGACTTTTTTTACTTTTAATAAATAACTTTTTCACAGTTTTTTTACGTTTAACCCTTTCGGAACTGGTAACGGGTTCATGTTTTTTTTTTTTTATTTATGAGTTTAACTCTTAAAATTTTTGTTAAAAAGTGTGCCTTGGAGGACCCACACTAATTTTTTTTTAAATGTAA